>JAUCBN010000011.1:20440000-21640000 GCA_035048815.1 Abelmoschus esculentus
CTTGATATTTAAAGGCGTGAGGAGGCGCGACGTTTGATGGAGTGGGGTAGTTATTGCCCTTGACGACGTGTACGCGATGCAACCTCAGCTGATATCCACTGATAACACTTTCGAATCTGGGTGACATAATTCTCACCCAGATTTTTGCTGCCGCTTTGATGGATTTCCATGGTGGGTTGGGTAACAAGGTTTAATTCTTCTTCATTGGACCTAAAAAAATAAATAAAATATTAAGAATAATTAAAAATTGCTTAAAAATAAAATAAATAAAATAAAATCTAACTCCTAAAACATAAAAGATAAAATATGAAAATTTAAGATAACATTAGGTTACTAAAAGAGTATAATTGAATGCATCTCCTGGAGTAACCATCTTCCTTTTCTTGGTGAAAGATTGGATGATGATCCAGTTAATATCTCCTCATCTGGTGGTTTCTTTCTTAGTTGGTTCTGATCAGGGATTGTGCCTCCGTGGCAACAACTGCCTTGGCGGGTGTTGTCTAGGCATTATGTTTTTACATCAAAGTTAAATTCAGATTTAAACTCAATCTGTTGACATCTGTTTGATTCCTTTGGATGCCTTAGTGATTTGAACACATTGATCATCACTTGTTGGTCATTAACTCGAATAATCAATTCTCCTTTTTCATAGACGATCAATGTTCTCTTTGTGGTTAAGAACATCCTTCCCAATATGATCAGAGCATTTCATCTGCTTCACAGTCTAAAATAAGAAAGTCAACAGGAAATATGTGTAACCCTTTCGAATCGGTCTAGACAAGACCTAACTCGAACGAACTACACGGGGAATACTAAGGCTAATCCGAAGACTCACCCTGATAAACTACCTTAATTTTTTTTCTTTTTATCTTATCTTGATGCTTTATTTTGATCCTACATGTTCATGCATAGATTATATTGAATTGTATCGGAAACAGATAAGGAACGAGTACTAAAACGTACAAACATGCTTTAGGGACCAAAATGTAATTTTTTAGAAACTAAAGGACTAATTATGAAATTAGTGTTATCATTCTTTAATTAAGTTCATTACATGCTTGTATGTCAAAATTTAAGCATAAAACTTGATAAATGCTCAACTCACTATCACTTTCTACACTTTTCATGAGCATTAATCATCAATTCTATACCTACTTGGATCAATGCATATACTTAATATGATATATTTAGGGATCATGCTATTAAAGATGATATTTATAGAAAAGGCATACTTTACTGCATTTTTATGTCTGTGCAGGAAAAAGTATTATCGCGGCAGCAAACTGAGGCCGAGGCAGGACCTGATGCCGAGGCAGCAAAGGACAAGTAGCAATATGGTGGGCAAGCTGAGGACAAAAATGAGGAGAATGTTGCTGGACAAGAAGCCCAAAGATCGGAGCTGAATAGTTTGAAGAAAGCCTAAAGACAAGGCCATGCGGGAAAGCTTCTAGAAGAAATAAACTTGAAAATATTTGATTTATGTACATGACTTGTTCCCTACTCCAAGTTGTATTCTACTTAGGAAAGGTTTGCCCTAGGCCAAGCCTATATAAGGCATAGCCGTCCAAGGGAAGAGGAGAGCCGAATTGAGAGAGTTCACCCTAGGAATCATTGTTGTTCTTCTTTCCATCATGTTCTAAGCTTTCTTAGGGTTTAGGTGAAAGTTGTTGAGTATTATTGAGAAGAGATAGTATCTTGTTTCTTATTTTCAATGCAATAAAATATCAAAGTTTGTTTACTCTTTTCCATTCTTTGTTCTTTTATCCAAGCTCGGGAGAGAAGTTCGTGAGTAATCTATTTATCTAGAATCGGGAGAGTTATATTCACGAAAGGAGTAAGTACGATATTTAACTTGATTGGTAAATACTAACTCGACCTAGGGATAGGTTGGAGTTTTAGCGGCTAAAAGAAGTGTGAGATTGGTTGTTGGTTATAATTGATTAACGTCGGGAGGTATCATCAAAGACTAGTCACCAACAGTGTTTCGACTTAGGGATAAGCAAAACCATCAAAGGATACTTTGCCAAACTTTGGTAAAATCTGCCCAAGAGCAAGGGATTGTCGCGGTAGAACACACTATCGCTGACGAGACAGTAATCTACAGTACTGTCGAGATATTGTAGTGCAATTGCATTGGACATAAACAGATCAATCAAATCCACTATACAACACAACTGGATCCTGCCCCTTTTTCTCAATTTGATCTCATTCTATATAGCTTTCTTTAATTGCTTTATTTAGTTTAATCAAAACTCAACTACTTGTGTCTTTATTTTATTTGCTTTACAGAGCAAGAAGACAAAAAAAGACATATTAAGTACAACAATCCTCGAGGACACGATACTCGATAAATACTTATCACTTATTACTTGATGTGTACACTTGCACAGAATTACGCTATTTATACACACAACAAAACTATATTCACAGCTCATTTAATTGCATGCTCAAGATTTAGGGACTAAAATATAAAGATTCTAACCTTATTTATAACCTTTAACAACTTTAACAACTAAGGGTATCGATACCCCAAGGTCCCATTACGAAACTATCAACCCAAAAACTGCAGATTACCAGATTTTAAGTCTCTAACGGTTTCAAAACATTCTCTAGATGCATAAACACTTAAGTAAACATCATCCATGTATCATAAACAATTTACTAGATGCATTGTAACCTAGTTAACAACAATATATTAAAACTCCTAAGAGCATACTTTAACTTCAACAATCTCATAAACACATATAAGAACAACATCAATATACTCAACATGATTTCTAGATGTATTCCAACCTAAATAAACCCATCATAGATTCAACTCAAATTAGTCATGCTTCATTATCAATAACACTCAAATTCATACATAGAGATAACTACAATCAAATTTCAATATAACTTTTTTATAACTAAAGGAATACCAATAGGCAATTTCAAATCTGTTGAGATATTGATTTTGATATAATAATTGAAAAATGTTTTGGACTAATTTGAAAAGAATTCAAAAATGATTTTTATGTTC
Source organism: Abelmoschus esculentus (assembly GCA_035048815.1). Taxonomy (NCBI): domain Eukaryota; kingdom Viridiplantae; phylum Streptophyta; class Magnoliopsida; order Malvales; family Malvaceae; genus Abelmoschus; species Abelmoschus esculentus. The sequence goes on from JAUCBN010000011.1 coordinate 20,443,020, forward strand.
AAACAACTTAAAAATAAGTTTGAAAAGTTTTTGAGAGATTTTAGAAGTGTTTGAAATGTTTTTAAAATAGTTAAAATTGTGTTTCTAAATGAAAGTTTCGAAACCTCCTTTAAAGGTTTCGAAACCTCTTAGGGCAGTCTCAAACATTTCGCTACTGGAATGAAAGTCTCGGAACTTTTAGCAAAAAGTTTGGAAACTTTTGTTGAAAAGTTTTGAAACCTTGATAAAGGTTTCGAAACCTTTGACCTGTAACGGCTATAATTTTTTGAATTGTTTAAAGGTTTTCAAACCTCTAGTAAAGGTTTGGAAACAATTTTGCAAAAGTTTCGAAACCTCTGTAAAGGTTTCGAAACCTCTGTGCAGGTGAAAATTTAATGTTCAACTTTTTGACTTCCCAACGGCTCCAAAACATCCCCAACGGCTAGAATATGATTCCACACTATAAAAGCAAGCTTGGGACACCTGAAGAAGGTTAGAGACAACATCCAAGAAACATGGTCAAGAGAAATTGAGTTTAAATCTCCATTTTCCTTTTCTCTTGTACATAGTCTTAAGAGAGTGATTTTATTGTAAATCTTGTATTCTGTTGTGAGCTTAATTGTGTAAACACCTACCTTTGTGAGGTACTTAGTTTACCAAACAAATCCCTTTGCAAAAGGAGAGGTTCTAGTTTAGCCTTAGAAAAAAACTAGAGTTGGTTCTATCATAGCCAAGTCCAAAAGATAGGGTTATAACGGTTATCCCTTGAACCGGTAAAAAGGTCGAATTCTTTAGTGAATTGGTTGAAATCATTAGTGGTGTGCTAAGGTAGTGGATGTAGGCGTGGCCGAACCACTCTAAAATCATTGTGTTATTTGTCTTAATCTTTTGATTTTAGCAAATTCAACCAAGCACCAAAAACAACCCTCTTGACGGTAATCGGTGATCGATTCGAGCTTACGCATCAACGCCTTTCAATTAGTATCAGAGCCTCGTGTCCATCGATTCGGACTAACATCCGGGAGCAAAGATCCATCGCTCGAAGTCTACCGTTCAAGAAAATGACTTGCTTTGAAGAAGGCCGCTCTATCACGTGTCCTTCGCTCTTCGAAGGAGAAAGCTACTTCCAATGGAGAAACATCATGAAGCTATTCATCAATTCCCATGATTTTGAAGTTTGGGACATTGTTGAAAATGGCTACATCGAAGCTCCTAAAAAGAAGAAGAAGCAACGGAGTATAAATGACGCGAAGGCAAAGCTAAACGCTAAGGCGATGCACATCCTTCTTTGTGGCCTTAATGAAGACATCTCAAAGAAAGTCTCCACATGTAAGAGTGCCAAAGAAATGTGGGAGAAACTTGAGAGACTATATGGCAAAGAAGAGAAAAAAGATGGAATCTCATCAAGTGCAAACCTTCTCCAAACAACCAAGGTGGAAGGTGTTTTGGCTCTCGATGAGCCCGAGGTATCTTCTAACTCTAATGAATCTAATTCATATTCTTTTGATGAGTTACAAGATGCATTTGATGAATTATATTTGGAATTTGAGACCATGAATTCCAAATTTAAGAAAATGATTTCAAAACTTGAAATTGAAAATGATTTTTTTTTTGAAATCAAAAATCAATTTTGAAAGTCAAAATGAAATTTTGAAAAATGATTTAGAACTTTCAAAAAAAAAATTATAGATTTTCAAAAAGAAAATTTTGATTTAAAAGTTAAGTTTGATAGCTTAACAAAAGAAAAAGAAATTATTTTAAATAATTCATCTTGTTTCATAATGACAAATTGCTCACATTGTCATTATCATGGTCATTCCTTGCATACTTGTCCTATAAAGAAAAGAAAAACTTATAGGATTAGACAAGTATGGGTTCCTAAGGGAACTAAAGACATTGTACTTAATGCAAATGGATCCAAAGCAATTTAGATACCAAAATCCAAATAAATGTCTTTTGTAGGTGTGTGGAGCAATGACAAGCATATCAAAGATCGAAGAATGCTCAAGTCACACACATGAAGGAATTGGGTAACCTCTAAGCTTATTGCTTTTGTTATTTATATTTGGTTGCCTATTTTTTATAAATGTGCATGTATTATTATTTTCCTATTTTTTTAATACATGACATTTTATTATTCTTTATGCATATGAGTCACATTGTTTCATTCTTGTGTTTGCATAAAGATTTAAAGTCTTGGATAAATTGAATTTCCATGTGTTCTTAAATTAATTTATTTTAATATAACATTGGAATTCAATATCTTTTAAGTGTCAAGCTTTTGAGCCTATTTTTTTTTTTGGAATGCTTTGAGTAAGGGGGAGCTATTTTAAACAAAACTTATTTTAAAAATTCTCTTTTGTTATGAGCTTTGAAATTTTCAAAATTTGTTTGAACTATTTTGATATAACAAAAAGGGGGAGAATGTTTTGAAAAATTAGTCTTTCAAATGAATAAGGGGAGCATTAATGTGTTCAAATCTTTAATTCTCTTATTCAAATTTTGTTTTACAAAGGGGGAGCAATCTCAAAAATAATTTTTCAAGTTAGTTTTATTATATCAAAAAGGGGGAGATTGTTGAGATATTGATTTTGATATAATAATTGAAAAATGTTTTGGACTAATTTGAAAAGAATTCAAAAATGATTTTTATGTTCAAACTTAAAAATAAGTTTGAAAAGTTTTTGAGAGATTTTAGAAGTGTTTGAAATATTTTTAAAATAGTTAAAATTGTGTTTTTAAATGAAAGTTTCGAAACCTCCTTTAAAGGTTTCGAAACCTCTTAGGGCAGTCTCAAACATTTCGCTACTGGAATGAAAGTCTCGGAACTTTTAGCAAAAAGTTTGGAAACTTTTGTTGAAAAGTTTTGAAACCTTGATAAAGGTTTCGAAACCTTTGACCTGTAACGACTATAATTTTTTGAATTGTTTAAAGGTTTTCAAACCTCTAGTAAAGGTTTGGAAACAATTTTGCAAAAGTTTCGAAACCTCTGTAAAGGTTTCGAAACCTCTGTGCAGGTGAAAATTTAATGTTCAACTTTTTGACTTCCCAACGGCTCCAAAACATCCCCAACGGCTAGAATATGATTCCACACTATAAAAGCAAGCTTGGGACACCTGAAGAAGGTTAGAGACAACATCCAAGAAACATGGTCAAGAGAAATTGAGTTTAAATCTCCATTTTCCTTTTCTCTTGTACATAGTCTTAAGAGAGTGATTTTATTGTAAATCTTGTATTCTGTTGTGAGCTTAATTGTGTAAACACCTACCTTTGTGAGGTACTTAGTTTACCAAACAAATCCCTTTGCAAAAGGAGAGGTTCTAGTTTAGCCTTAGAAAAAAACTAGAGTTGGTTCTATCATAGCCAAGTCCAAAAGATAGGGTTATAACGGTTATCCCTTGAACCGGTAAAAAGGTCGAATTCTTTAGTGAATTGGTTGAAATCATTAGTGGTGTGCTAAGGTAGTGGATGTAGGCGTGGCCGAACCACTCTAAAATCATTGTGTTATTTGTCTTAATCTTTTGATTTTAGCAAATTCATCCAAGCACCAAAAACAACCCTCTTGACGGTAATCGGTGATCGATTCGAGCTTACGCATCAACGCCTTTCAAAGTCCTAGTCATTGAAAGGATCTTTAGAATAAGCAACAATCTCAAGAGGATATCCCATCCCTATTTCTCTCTCACTACTAATGTTTTAAAGACATACTTGAGCTTTCACTTGGCGGTTACCTGGATCCTTGCTCCTCTTTGGTTGCCTCCAGAACATTTACTTTGCATTACAAGGTAAAAGAGAGGGTAAGCAAAAGCTTAGTGAGTGAAATAAAACATATTTAAAAACATCTTGCAATACAACCCATATTAAACTAATTTTATCAATTTTAAAATATGTCACGCTCTTTATAAAACAAAACAATCGTGACTAATAACGCCACTTTTTAAAACTCAGCAAGTGTCATCAAACCATGGATAATGATGTCATCATTGAAATTTAGTAAAAACCTCTTTGAAATCAAATACCTTATAAGCAAAAATACAAGTCTTACATGCTACTCACATAGCAATGCTTACACATGCATCTCAATACACAAAGTTCAAGTCTTCCATGCTAACAGCATAACAATGCTCAAATCACATGCATATCAATGTACGAAACAAACTCTAACACACAAGGCAAACCGAAACTTCACACCAAACGTCGCTTAAGCAACAACATACCACACCTCTGCTATCAAAACCGTTTGAGGGTTCTAAGCCAACTACTAACACGATTATAATAAGCAAACTCCACCAAAGGCAACATCTTCACCAAGAACCCCAAAAATTTACATTACAATACCTTAGCACACCTTTCCAAGACAAGATAGCCCACTTATATCGATTATATGCCTATTGACAAGAGAACACCCGAAATTCAACTAGAAATTCAAAATTCGTCCTCAAAACCTTACCACATTAAAGCATACTGCTCAACAGTTCCAACCATTCTCAAAGGAAAACTCGCTTAACTACCGGGAAACGACGTCATAAAAATCACAAAGATTGGTTCACACACCTCTACTTTAGCACCTTTGACTCCAACAACACTCTCAAAGAACATTGACCCCCAAGATCAACTTACCAAAAAAACATTCACTTTCAACTCATCCACATCCAAAACAAGTCCATCAAACAAAAACCGCTTTCAAACTCTTATCATAGCTCCTTACTTATAGATGCATAGAAAAAGACTACTAAAAACTTTGATTGAGACACCATTCTAACTTATAGCACCATACAACACAACCATGTGCTTCATAGACATGAAAGACAACCAGCATCACAACTAAAACACATCAACAAAACCTCAATTGTGCCCCACACCCGCGGCTCCACCAAAGATCCGATAGCAGCTTACCTCAAAACATCTTAACCATAAAAGGTCTTACCTACAACTCTATGACTAGACCAACACTCTTCGATAAACTTAATCGAGTCAACACTGCTCTTGACTTCATAACACTCTTAACTTACTCTACTAAACTGACCCTTGCCAAGACATAACCCTTAAGCAACCCAAGTCACACTAAACAGATTAGATTTAACCCATCATGCAACACAAGACACTTCTAACCCTTTTATGACAGTACACATCATCATGTTCATCCAAAAGACAATGCCTCATTTAAAGACTAGATTGTTAGAGTATTCCCAAAGACCAATCGTATGATGATTGTAAGGATACTTTTATTTACCAATTTTATTGAATAAAAGCATTACCATTGTTGTTTTTAGATATATGTGTCAATGCATAACATAAACTGAGAAACAATATGGTCCATATAATAATATATGTATTATTATTAAAATATCCTTAGTCAAGTATTATTATGGGTATGGACAATAATAATACGCTTAAGACTAACATGTGATTAATTGATGACAATGAGTTGTCATTGACATAGAGATGTCAGAATTAATACATGAATATATTAGTAGAGAATAATATATCGGATTGACCCACTATGAGCATATATCTTGGATTATATTATGTAACGGTCACAATATTGCTCATAGTGACAACTATATGTATGATCCTTAGACTTGAGATTATTACTATCTCAATATATGTTGTTTTATGTTTTGATGCAGTTAAACGTGTCTCGTAATTAGTTACACTATAAAAATTGACATTGGACATATTACAATGTATGTAGTGAATGTGAATGATCAAGATAGGATTTGTCCTTTCTACATAATAGGAAAATATATCAAAGGCCACTTGATGGAGTGAGATTAGAAATGCATGGCCATGCTTGAATATGTTAATATGAGATATCACAAATTATTCATTAAAAGTAGTTCACTCTAGATATCAAGAAACATTAAAATAGGCTATACAAGTGTCACTATTCCAAGACTTGTGCCTATTAAAGATATAAAAGGATAAAATGATATAATACATTAAAAGAGTTGGTCACGGACATGATACATCGAATCATGAACTCTTGTAACTTAGATGATAATGATATATTGCTAGATGTCACTCATTGTTTGTAATATTAGAATTGTTCTAATATTATAACTCACGTTACAATAAGCCTACAGGGTCACACCCAATGGTTGAAAATGAGCAAAAATCTATATGTATAAGTAGATTATATTTAATCTCGAATTTTAAATATAAAGGATATAATTAAAGTAATTATATCCCTTTTCAAATTCGAATTAAATATAGATTCTGAAATTTAAGGAAATAATAATATTAATTATTTCCTAAACAAACTCGAAATCAAACTCTTATACCTAGGGTTACACCTATATAAAGGATCTTTTGGTCTAGCAGCCAAGATAGAGAATTTTGAATTCCTAAACCCCAGAATCACGAAAAATAGTTTTTCGAGATTTTGCTTTATCAACCAGGTGAACTGAGTAGAGGCCGAGACGATATTCGTGAAGGCTAAAGATTCGAATTGTTGAACGATTGTGATTGTCGCAAATCCAATTGTTGTGTTTTTGTTGCTTATCAAGGAACCCAATGTAAGTCATCGCGTCTCTTCCTCCTGATTTCGGATTAAACGTACATGGATCACTAGAAAGATCGACGTAATTTTGTTTCGCTGCGCCATGGGGTGTGCCGGCGGTCCCAACATAGATTACCATAACCGACTCGACAATGGATGGCAACCTTTCGATGGCCACGCACCGTTAATAACCTGGATGTACTACACACACAACTTTTCCCAAACAAAAACTCACTGATTGGACCATTAAACAACACAACATTGCGATCAACCGACTCTTATCTCACTTAGATTATTCCAAGCTCAAACTTGTGCCTCTCTAACCTAGACAAGCTTAACGCTACTCCTCCGTCCACTCACCTTAACATCCTTCTTAATGTTAAACAACAACACAAGAAAAAAAACATAAACGGAAAACTTAATAATCACAATTCCTAGAAACACCTCATAACGATAAAAAAAACCAAAAGATTGGTTACCCATTAAATGTTACAAATTGTCTAGTGATCTCTATCGCAGAACTCCTCAATACAAAGGTATCCAAGAATTACATTTGATAACTCCACAACAACCTAACCATACCCAAGGTAAACTCGACACAAATCTTTAAAAACATAACATGCAAAAGCTAAGCCAAACGAAACGACCACAAACTCTCAAGGTCAACACATATCCGTTATGCATCATTCCACGCCTCAACTCTTTTTTTGATATATTTCTTTCCTTTCCGAAAATCCAACCAGTACTTCCCAAAATAAAAAAATAGATCAGTTATACACCTAACCTAACTATTCTCTAAACTATACCAAACAGAGGATACCAAGTGGTACTTCTACCAAACATAATGATAACACAACACCTTTTACACAAACAGAACTTTCGTTGAAGAAACTTTTCGAAACATAGCCTTCCGCTTCACTAACAACCAACCCCAACTGACATTAAACTCAAGGCACCCGACCTAGGTTCAACTATCCATAACTCCAAGCTCAATTAACCAATCCTTTTCAAGAATTACTTCTCAATCAGAATAGTAACTCGACCCACTGCATGACAGGCTCGACACCCACAAGGTAACCTTTCAAACACCTCTTTAAACCTACACTTTCTCCCTACAAGACTAACCACAACACAACTTCCATTTTCATGAGGGAAATATTTGCAAATATGGACAATGTATGCATGAGTCCTAATATCACCCTAGATGCCTATACAAGTGCATGCAAATGCAATCTAATGTCATGCTCAAGAATGCATGTTTGTGCTAAGATATCCAATGTATATACATATAAGTGCTCTTATACTATGTATGATTATTGTCCATACTAAAAAACAACATCCTCAATTACGAAACTTCAACTTTCTACCTCTTTAACATTTAGAACCATAAAAACTTAACACTCAAGAGTACACAACCACATCATGACTCGAATGTTTCTAACATGTTCGATTCACCTTAAACACAAAGCACTCTGAAAATCCAAAAGACATGTTAGACAACCTTAAAACATGGTCAAATATCTTCATATAACTAATGTCATAACAATGAAATAAGATTCTATCATGCTTACAAACAACAATTCATATAACAACATCAAAGCAAGTCAAAATTTAATCATGTTTGCACACACCTAAGCATATCATGCTTTATCAACAGTCACATATATAGCAAACATCCAAGTACATCAAAATTTAATCATGCTTGCAATCACCGTGCTTGTCAAACAAGGCCCTAACTTACAAGTCACAACACAAATCAATCACGTATAGCAAACACCATGCATCTCATTAAATAACATAACATTTTCAAACACTCACTATGCATATGCAACTTTAAGCATAAATCAATATTATAACATATCAATCAAACAACACATCCCAAAGTTTTGTAAACCTGGCTTTGATACCAATAAATGTAACCCTCTCAAACCGATCTAGACAAAACCCAACTCGAATGAGCTATACGGGGAATATCGAACCTAATCCAGAGACTCGGCCTGATAAATTATCCTAATTTTTTTCTTTTTATTTTATCTTGATACTTTATTTTGATCTTACAAATTCATACATAGAATATATTGAATTGTATCATAAACAGATAAGGAATGAGTCCTAAAATGTACAAAAATCATTAAGGACCAAAATGTAATTTTCTATGAACTAAAGGACTAATTATGAAATTAGTGTTACCATTCTTTAATTAAGTTTATTGCATGCTTGCAAGCCAAAATTTGAGCTTAAAATTATATCCACAGCTTTATAATTGCATGTTCAAGATTTAAAGACTAAAATGTAAAGATTCTAAACTTATTTATGACCTTTAACGACTAAAGGTATTGATACCCCTAGGTCTCGTTTCGAAACCATCTGCCCCGAAACTGTAGATTATTAGATTTTAAGTCTCTAACGGTTTTAAAACATTCTCAAGATGCATAAACATCTAAGTAAACATCATCCATATATCATAAACAACTTGCTAGATGCAATGCAACTTAGTTAGCAATAATATATTCAAACTCCAAAGAGCATGCTTCAACTTCAACAATACTCAAATTCATACATAGGGATAACTAGAATCAAACTTAAATATAACTTTTTTATAACTAAAGGAATACCAGTAGGCAATTTGAAATCAAAGTCATAAAGCTACCATCAACATAGATAATCATCCTATTCATTGAAAGGATCTTTAGAATAAGCAACAATCTCAATATAATATCTCATCCCCAATGCTCTCTCGCTAGTACTAATGTTATAAAGACATACTTGATCTTTCACTTGACGATTACCTGGATCCTTGCTCCTCTTTGGCTACCTCTACAATATTTACTCTGCATTGCAAGGTAAAAGAGAGGGTATGCAAAAGCTTAGTGAGTAAAATAAAACATGTGCAAACACCTTGCAATACAACCCATATTAAACTAATTTTATCAATTTAAAAACATGTCATGCTATTTATAAAACAAAATAATCGTGACTAACAATGTCACTTTTTAAAACTCAGTAAGTGTCACCAAACTATGGCTAACGATGTCATCATTAAAATTTAGTAAAAACCTCTTTGAAATCATATGCCTTATAAGAAAAAATACAAGTCTTACATGTTACTCACATAACAATGCTTACACATGCATCTCAATGTACAAAGCTCAAGTCTTCCATGCTAACAACATAACAATGCTCAAATCACAAGTATATCAATGTACAAAACCTCGTTAAAAATGCATGCATAATACCATATGCAATCAAGTAAAACCATGACACTTACCTTTGAGAAGTAAAAACATATATTGGTGCTAGTGCTCCAACTTATACTACCACAAGTCGTTAGGATAAATGGATAACCGCATGATAGTACTACCCTAGAGCATATGCATGTTGGTACTACCCCTAACATAATAAGTCTCACCTTGGTGTCCTGTGACAATACTACCCTTATCTGTACGGATGTGACAGTACTACCTTATCACACAACATTAGGCTAAAAGCCAAAATACAACATAAAAGGAATTTACACACGTACAAATTTTGGATGTTTATAGTGCATTTTATACCTTATTGATCGATCAACTTATCTCAATAGATACATCACTTAACTAGCCAATATATTATCAAAAACCAATGCTCAAGTTTCAAGTTAAAAATAGTATACTAACCACATGCATCCCACTATCTCACGCATCAAGTACATAAACCGAAAAAATCCACTTTTCTCGTGTTTTCTAAAACAAAACTATGAGAGCATCATATGCATATAAAACCTTTGTAAAAACATCTCATGAGCATGTAAAAACATGCATATTCACATATGCACAAGTATAACATGAGCATAACTAAACATAGTAAAAACAAGGCATAATATGGAAACTTTAAGTAAGCAATACTTAAAACTTACTTCCAAGCATAGGGAGGTTTTTCACACCATCCCTAAAACCCCAAACCCTTGAAAATAATTTTAAAACACTGTCATATAAACATCCCTCATAATCTACTCACCAATTTACCGAAACTTGCTTAACAAGTCACCCGAAAACACGATTTGGCTTTTCGATCTCCCTCAAACTTGTTCCTCTATCTCTTGAACTGATTCAAGAATCAAAACTAGAGGGTTTAGTGCATTATAATACACCTAAACATCCCTCAAGTCGACCAATACATGACAGCCCCTAAAAATACCATAAAACCTAACCGAAATTCACCAAAAACCTCCCCAAACACCACCTAAACCTTATGAGATACTTAAAATACATCTTAATTACATTTAAAAACTTCAAGATTCATGTACTTAGTCATCAAAAACAGCAATGTAAAACCCTTGAACAAAAATCAAGAAAACAATGAAATTTTTATCAAGAAAACTGATTTTATTAATTCAAGACTTTTAAAATTGTTGCAATAAGTCAAGAACTTAGGAATTTCATTAAATAAATTTAGGTTTCATAGGTTTGAATGATTCTCACCTCTAAAATTGACCCAACCTCCTCCAAGGTTTAAAAATAAGTAAAACCGAAGAAAAACGAAAAGATTTTGAAGAAAAATATAAAGAATTAACCAAACTAATTTTTATTGAAAATATTCATGTTTACCTTTGAAAATATGATGAAGTGGCTGCCAAGAAGAGGACAAGTCAAAATTAAAAGAAAATAGGTTTATATTTTGATATAAAATAGGTTTTTATGATTAATATTTAGGTATTTAGGTTATTTAATTAAAATTATGGGTTAAGGATCACTAAAATAAGCCCTTGGAAGGCTTAGATCAAATAGGATTATAATTGGATCAAATTCCCTTAAAGATTCAAAGTTTTAGCTTAGTTTATAAAATTGTCCCCAAGTTTTCAATTTTTACAAAATTGTCACTATTTTCAAAATTCTAGGGATTCAAGGGTCAATTTTTGAAATTGAGTTGATATAAGTCAAATATATATCAAATAAGAATTTTAGGATATTTTTCATAATTTATTTTAAATAAAAACTATTTTTAAGTATTTATTCCCGAATTAGGCTAAACCGACGAAACTAGTTTACTAAATTTCTAGGCCCAATTTCGGGGCATTACAATATGAATTTATCAACTCTTACCAGAGTATCTTTAATTTTTCCTTCGAGTTACACTTAAGAGCGATCTGCCAGTTATAACATAACCGCAGTTGGTTTTACCTGTCCGATGTCAAACTTCTAGCATACTGACTTAGACATTAAATTAATGCTGACACCTAAATCATATGTGTATTTATTTTTCTTTGTGCATATATTTTGTTCCATTTTCGTAGTACATTTATTATTTATGTATAGTATTATATATGCATATTTGTCCTTTTCTTATATCATAATATGTTTTCTTTTTTTTTTCTAAAAAATACTATATTATAGGGTTTTAAACCTTTTTGTATAGATCTTTATCTTTTAGCAAGTTCTTTTTTTTCTCTTCGTGCATTTTATGTCTTTATACATATGTCATTTAGATTGTTACTTTTCTTGCATTCATATTTATGTGACATGCATTTTATTTGTTTGTCATTTACGTTCCATTCGAACTTTAATTGTCAATGTGATGGTTCGTTATTCAAAATAAACGGAGCGAGTACCAATGGAAGGGTGGTAGTTAGGCGTTTATTTTTGAATATCAAGAATTTTAAAATTCACTCGCCTTTATAACTAAATTTTAATTTAAAATGTCACTTTAATTTATTAAGTCTAATATTAAAAAGCGACAAAATTTTAAGGTACTAATTTTGGGTGGTTTGTAAATGCTAACATTGTTTTTAATCGTAACCGACTTTAGAACCCGTAGTTTTACTCAAATATTTGGTTTTATGGTGTTTGGCCTACCTTAGTGGCAGTGACTTCTCCTAATTTTCCCAATTTCAACCTGTTTTTCGATTTAATTCTAAATCTCCTTTTACTTTTCTATCGATCTCTGAATCTTCATTTTCCAATTTTTCATTTTTAAAAAATTTAATTTTCAAAAAGGATTTGAATTTAATGGTCCCTATACTTTTTCAATTTCCTTGTCAATTTTCAATTTCAAAAGAAAACCCACGCTTTACAATATTTAACTAATAAAAGACTATTTAATCACAAAAATTAGTTTTGTATTTGGATAATTATTCCATGTATATAGTCGTATGGGTTGAAAAAAAGTTTTTATAAATTTATATAATAAAACTTAAATCCTTAATCGTATTACTCTAATCTCTTAAATTCGTATCCAAACGATAAAAAATTGCTTGTTTATCCTAACGAAAAAAAAACTATTTTCAAAACCTCTACTCCCAATAAGAATATTATATATTCTCAAATATAAAAAATTAATGATTTAAAGTTAGATTTAAATATATATTAAAGTTTATCGTTAAAAAATATTAAAAAATAGAAAGTAAAGACCGTAAACTAACACGTATATATATATATTATATTTTAGGGGCATTTCTCATTTGATATTAATAATTAACAAAAAATATATTTAAAAATTTAAAATTAAAAGTGTATAATATAAACCTAAAACTAATTTAAAATTTAAATTTAATTATAAATATTAATAATTTAAAATAAAAATATAATTTAAAACTAAATATATATTAAAAGTTATCGGATTGAATACTCGATAATTAAGAAAAATCGATCTAGATCTGACCTTATTATTCTCAAATTGGGTTTCTAATTCAATCAAATAATTTTTTACGGAATTACCCGATATTTTTAAGTCATCAGGTCAGATAATTTTAAATATCCCTAATAAACACCCTTTTAAGCTTAATAATGATAAAAAATCCCTAAATAACCTAGATTTTTTTAAGAATATTTTATTTATGGTGAATATCCATGTATTAGAGGAAGGTTTAATGGGCTTTATAATTAGGGTTTAATACCCATGAAATTAGGGTTTCCATCTTATGCCTATAGATATAAACTTTTGGAGAAAGCTTTGTACACAACTCAACTTTGAGAATACAATAATATCTCTCTCTTTTCTCTCCTCTTTATTCATCTATTCTAGTTCTTTATTTTATTCATAACACGTTATCAGCACGAGTTTACTCAGAAGATTTTTATTACAAGTTTCTTCAAAGATTTATCCGGTATGTTTTTTTTCTTCATCTTATATATTTTAATTTATAAAATAATATATATGATGGTGATTATAATTTAAAACGAAAATAAGTGTGTTTAATTTTTTTGTGTATATTCTTGTTTTGTCTAATATTATTATATGTTTATTTCATGCCATGAATATTTATATATATATATATATATTTGTTAATTAACATGTTATTTGTTTTATTTATTTAATCCGAGTATATTGGCTGGACATCCCATTCTGCGAGGCTACTGGTCTCAAAGGAGGTACTTTTATTAAAAGGACCTTGTGGACTGGTTTAACGACGCCGCGTATGAGGATTAAATCTTTGTTTGTTTGTATATATATTTAAGATATAATTGATCTAATTTTTTTATTTGTCTTTCATAGTATATCAATGATAAATCTTGCAAAAATTGAGTTTGTGGCTCTTGATATTTCCGGAAAGAATTATTTGTCTTGGATCTTAGATGCCGAAATTCATCTAGATGCAAATGGCCTGGGAAATACTATTAAAGAGGGGAATGCAGAACCTGCACAAAATAAGGCCAGAGCCATGATACTTCTTCGCCGTCACCTTCATGAGGGGTTGAAATCTGAATATTTAACGGTGAAAGATCCTCTTATTCTTTGGAATAATCTAAAGGAACGATATGACCACCAAAAAACCGTTATTTTGCCTAAAGATCGATATGATTGGTTGCATCTGAGATTGTAAGATTTTAAATCAGTAACGAGTATAACTCTGTTATGTTTCGAATTACTTCACAATTGAAGTTATGTGGTCAAAATATTACTAGTGAGGATATGTTAGAAAAAACATACTCTACTTTTTATGCCAATAATGTTGTCCTTCAGACACAATATCGTGAAAAAGGCTTTAAGAAATATTTTGAGTTAATTTCTTGCCTTCTTGTGGCTGAGCAAAATAATGAGTTGCTCATGAAAAATCATGAATATCGCCCAACAGGCTCCGCTCCATTCCCTAAAGCGAATGCTACATTATATAGCGGAAAAAAATAAAGGCTACACCCATAATCGTGGTCATAACTATGGGTGGGCGTGGTCATAGCCGCAGTCGAGGACATAAGTGAGGTGGTCGTTTTAAAAGTAATTATACCCATCGCAAGTGGAACAATAAGGATGACAATGGTGCAAAAGATCAATCCAAGAAAGAGGAATCTACGTGTCATCGATGTGGCAGCACAAATTATTGGGCCCGTACTTGTCGTATGCTAAAACATCTTGTAGACCTTTACCAACAATCAATAAGTGGTAAAGGAAAAAGAATTGAAATAAATTTTGTTTATATCGATGACAAAGATGATTATGGCCTTCGCAAAGATGATTATGGTATTTCCGACAGTGACCAAGACAATTATGGCATTACAAATATAGAAATTGATGATTTTCTCATATCCCCTGAGAGAAATATTTGATATCTTTTTAATTAATTTCGTATTTACTTTATGTTATTAGGAAACTATTGTCTTTTTATCATGGATTTTTTTTTCAAGAATAAATATCATGTTTACTTTATTAAAATAATTGATGTTATTTAATTATTTATTTTAAATATTGTTGTAATATTTATTTATTTATTCTTTGAAGAATATGATTACAGTAC
Organism: Abelmoschus esculentus; assembly: GCA_035048815.1. Lineage (NCBI taxonomy): Eukaryota > Viridiplantae > Streptophyta > Magnoliopsida > Malvales > Malvaceae > Abelmoschus > Abelmoschus esculentus. The sequence continues at coordinate 20,458,208 of JAUCBN010000011.1, forward strand.
AAATACAATCTACAAAATATGATGACGACTTATGCTTAGCGGACAATGCAAGTACTCATACAATACTTAAGCATAAGAAATTTTTTTCTCATTTAACAATACAAGGGAATAATGTGAGTACTATATCCGAAAGTGCTAATATCATAGAAGGCTTCGGAAGAGCGCATATGTTATTGCCAAATGAAACTTTATTCCATATTCAAGATGCGCTATACTTTCCAAAGTCGGAAAAAAACTTATTAAGTTTCAAAGATATTCGTAAAAATGGATATCACTTTGAGAGTATTAGTTAAGGGGATGTTGAATATCTCTATATTACGAGTGTAACTCAAGGAAATAAGCAAGTGCTAGAAAAATTACATGCACTGTCATCCAGATTGTACTACACAAGAATCAGTACAAATTGAAGCACATGCTATTGTAAACTATAAGTTTACTAATAACTTTATTATTTGGCACGACCGGTTAGGCTATCCTGGATCGACTATGATGCGAAGAATTATTGAGAATTCATGTGGTCACTCATTGAAGAACCAAGAGATTCTTCAAAGTAATGCCCTTTTATGTGATGCTTGCTCTCAAGGCAAATTAATTACTCGACCATCACCAGCTAAAATAGATTATGAATCTATTAACTTTCTGGAACGGATACAGGGTGATATATGTGGGACCATACACCCTTCTTGTGGACCATTTAGATATTTTATGGTTTTAATTGATGCATCGACTAGATGGTCAAATGTATCCTTGTTATCAACCCGCAACTTAGCATTTGCGAGGTTACTTGCTCAATTAACAAAACTACAAGCACATTTTCCAGATTCTCCCATAAAGACAATTCATCTTGATAATGTTGGTGAATTTACTTCTAAGGCTTTTGATGATTTTTGCATGTCGATTGGAATTAGTGTTGAACATCCTGTAGCTCATGTTCATACACAAAATGGTCTTGCAGAATCATTTATCAAATGACTTCAATTAATTGCAAAACCGTTATTGATGAAGTCCAAACTACCAATTTTTGCTTGGGGACATGCAATTTTACATGCAACATCACTGATTCGCATCAGGCCAATAAGTTATAATAATTTCTCCCCATTACAAATGGTTTTTGGTGAGGAACCAAATATTTCCCATCTTAGAATTTTTGGGTGTGTGGTTTACGTTCCGATTGCTCCACCATAACGCACAAAGATGGATCCTCAAAGGAGGTTGGGAATATATGTCGGATTTGAATCTCCTTCGATAATTAAATATCTTGAGCCTTTAATGGGGAATTTATTTACAACTAGATTTGCCGATTGTCATTTTAATGAATCGGTTTTCCTAACATTAGGGGGAGAAAATAAACAGCTGGGAAACCAAATAAGTTGGAATGAATTATCGTTATCACACTCTGATCCACGTACCCAACAATGTGATCTAGAAGTTCAAAGGATAATTCATTTGCAAAAATTAGCAAATCAATTGCTAGATGCTTTTGCTGACCCTAAAAGAGTGACTAAGTCACATATTCCAGCTGTGAATGCTCCGGTTAATATTGAAGTCCTAGAAGGACAAACTCTAGTTGTTAATGAGTCAAACGCACGCTTAAAGCGTGGTAGACCAGTAGGTTCCAAAGATAAGATTCCACGAAAAAGAAAAGGAGCTATATCTTCTGATGGTCCGGTTGTGGAGTCAATGAATCATGAAATATCTCGAGAAGATATTGAAAAGTCTCCAACAGAGACATTAGACATGACTCAGGTACCTGATAATGATGAGATCTCTATAAATTATGTCATGTCTGGTAACAAATGGAACCGAAATAAAATTGATGTTGATAATACTTTTGCATGCAATATAGCACTAGAGATTTTGGATGATAATGTGGATCATGAACTATTGTCAATTGGACAATGTAAGAAAAAAGATGATTGGCCAAAATAGAAAGAGGCAATTGAAGCGGAACTTAAATCTTTTTCAAAAAGAGAAGTCTTTGGGCATGTAGTCCGTACACCAGAAGGTGTAAAACCCGTGGGGTATAAATGTTTTTTTTGTGAGAAAGAGAAATGAAAAAGAGGAAATTACGAGATATAAAGCTCGTTTGGTTGCACAAGGATTTTCACAAAGACCTGGAATTGATTATGAAGAAACATATTCCCCAGTGGTGGATGCAACCACTTTTCGATTTTTGATTAGTCTGACAGTAAAAGAAAGACTTCATTTCTGCTTAATGGATGTGGTTACAGCCTATCTATATGGGCCTCTTGATAATAATATTTATATGAAACTTCCGGAAGGATATAAACTGCCTGAAGTAGTCAATTCAAGTTCTCGAGAACATTATTCAATTAAATTGAATAGATCCCTTTATGGATTAAAACGATCTGGGCGTATATGGTATAATCGCCTCAGTGAGTACTTATTAGCGGAAGGCTATAAGAATGATCCAATTTCTCTGTGCATTTTTATTAAGAGGTTTAGCTCCGGATTCGTCATTATTGCCGTGTATGTTGATGATTTGAATATCATTGGAAATCCTAAAGAGATCTCATTGACAGTTGAATATTTAAAGAAAGAATTTGAAATGAAAGATCTCGGAAAAACAAGATTTTGTCTTGGATTACATATTGAGCACTTAAAGGATGAAATCCTTGTGCATCAATCAACATACATTGAAAAAATGCTAAAGAGGTTTTACATGCATAACGCACATCCGTTAAGCATCCCCATGGTTGTTAGGACACTTGATGTTAACAAAAATCCATTCTGTCCTCGAGAGAAGAATGAGGACATTCTTGGTCCAGAAGTACCATACTTAAGTGCTATTGGTGTATTGATGTATCTTTCTAGTCACACACGACCTGATATATTCGCTGTCAATTTGTTGGCAAGATTTAGCTCATGCCCAACCCGAAGATACTAGAATGGGGTTAAACACATATTCCGTTATCTTCAAGGTACGAAAGACATGGGATTATTTTTCCCCAATATATCCAAAACCGAATTGGTCGGTTTTGCTGATACAAGATACTTGTCTGATCCTCATAATGCTCGATCACAAACTGGTTATGTATTTACATACGGTGGTACAACAATTTCTTGGCGTTCAATGAAACAAACTATTACCGTCACTTCTTCTAATCATGTTGAGATTTTGGCTATCCATGAGGCTAGTCGTGAATATGTGTGGTTAAGGTTTGTAACCCAACATATTCGAGAAAATTGTGGTTTACTCTCTCGAAAAATCTCTCCAACAGTTTTATATGAGGATAATACAGTATGTATCGCTCAACTTAAGGAAGGATATATAAAGGATGATAGAACAAAACACATCTCACCAAAATTTTTCTTCACTCATGATCTACAAAAGAATGGAGACATTGATGTGCAACAGATTCATTCATGTGATAATTTGGCAGATCTATTTACTAAGGCGCTCCCTACTGCTCCATTTAAGAAGCTAACTTACAATATTGGATTGCGTCGTGTTAGAGATCTTGTTTGATGTATTTATGAGGGGAGTCAAATACACGTTGTACTCTTTTCCTTATCTAAGATTTTGTCCCATTGGGTTTTCATAGAAAAGGTTTTTAATGAGTCAACATATTTTGTGTATTAAAGATATGTGTACTCTTTTTCCTTCACTAAGCAATTTTATCCCACAGGGTTTTTATCTTAGTAAGGTTTTAACGAGGTACAATATCTTCATCGATATTCAAGGGAGAGTGTTAAGAATATTTTATTTATGGTGAATATCCATGTATTAGAGGAAGGTTTAATGGGCTTTATAATTAGGGTTTAATACCCATGAAATTAGGGTTTCCATCTTATGCCTATAAATATAGACTTTTGGAGAAAGCTTTGTACACAACTCAATTTTGAGAATACAATAATATCTCTCACTTTTTCTCCTCTTCATTCATCTATTCTAGTTCTTTATTTTATTCGTAACAGATTTAATATTTTTTATTTTAATTCTTCACCTTATATATTTACATTATGATATCTATAAACTAACACTTTTTATTTTTTTCTCTTTTTATTCTCGTATATTTATATTTATATTTAATAATTAATGAAATTATATTAAAAACAATTGTATAAATAATAAATTGATATATAAATATTCTAAATATGCTTAGTAATATTATATTATTTTTTATAATTTAATTAATATCAATAGATATAAAATATTGATAACTAATAAATCATTTAAACAAGTATCAAATATAATCTTGTCTGTATTTTATATTTTTTTTTGGTTTAAATAAGCAAATTGTTAACAAATATCAACTAATTTTATTAAATACTTTTATACAATCAACTAATATAATTTATTAATTAAATCGACTAATATAATTAACTATGAATTAATATAATTTGTTAATTGCTAAACATGGTTTATATTTTAATTTTTAAGTCGCAACCTTTTTCAAGTAGCTCGACATTTTAAAAAAATAAAAAACATAGTCACCAGTAAAATCATTTTATTTTATTAAAACAAAATTTTTGGTTTGCAAAAAACATAAAATCGATTTTTGGAGTCGGTTAAAGGGTTAACACCCACGACGCTCAAAAATTGGTACCAAGCCGATTACAAAATATTTTAATGTCATAATATACAAGTTTGTGTAAAATTTAAATTAACGTCCAATTATGAATTTGATTCAATTTTACCGGTCATACCGCTAGGAAAATAAGCTTTAATCACTGTCAATATTTCTAACACTAACTCGTTACCTCCCTTTAGTAAGACCCCTCATTAATTCGTTTCCACTTTTTAACAAACAAACAAAGAAAAATTTAGTATGTTAAAATTTTTATTCTAAGTTAGTATTATTAATTTAAGGAAATATCTAAGAGAATTTTATTTGTTGTGGTTAAATATAAATTCTCTTCATATTAAGATAATAAAATATACCTTATTATATTTAACTATAAAATTCATTTAGATATTTTGTTAGGTTAATAATGTTAACTTAGAGTAAAAGTTTTAGCAAGAATTTTATTTGTTTGTTTATTAAAAAAAATGAAATCTAATTAACAGGTTAGTACCAAAAATATTTAACAAATTCTCTTAAAGCCCAAAGAAATTTAAAAATTCCATCCAAGTCCCATTCCCAGATTTTGAGGACCAAAATTAAATCAAACCCTTCCAATCCAGAGCCGAACCCCAACAAAACCCTAACTTCCCAATCCCTAGCCCTTTAATTAGTTTCTTCAAGGTTCCAACCTCATTACCTTGAAGAAGAGGTGAAATATTCGATTTTTCAGAGACAAATTAATGGATTTCGACGAGTACGAGTATTTGGAAAAAACTGTCGAGGAGCAGGAGTATTCGAAGACGAAGAAAGACGGAGCAGGATCGGAGGATAAAAGCGAGAGAAGCTACAGGAAGAGAGATGGCGATAGAGAAGAAGAGGATGATGATGGCAAGAGCAGCAACAAGAAATCGAGAAGTGCTCGCGTTGAGGACGACGAGAGGCGAGATCGGGATAATGATAGGCACAAAAGCAGCCGCGATAGAGACAGGGAAAGGGAGAGAGATAGGGATTTAGAGAGGAGTAGCAGAGAGAGGGAAAAGGAAAGGGAAAGAAGAGATAGAGATAAAGAGAAAGAGAGGGAAAGGAGGGAAAGAGAGAAGGAGAAAGAGAAAGAGAGGGGAAGGAGAGAGAGAAGCGGTAGTAGGTCGAGAAGGCACGAAAGTGATCGTGAGATTGAGAGAGAACGGAGAGAGCGAAGCAGTAGCAGGTCGAGGAGGCACGAGAGTGATCGGGATCCGGAGAGAGAACGGAGAGAGAGGAGCAGTAGTAGGTTGAGGAGGCATGAGAGTGAACGCGAGCAAGACAGGGAGCGTGAAATTGACCTCAGGGATAGCAGGTATTCCTTCACCCAAAAAAATATAAATAAAATAAAGAAATTATATTTTCAATTGAATTATCACAACCTATATTGAAGTTTCGGAATTTTATGCTGATTGTAGAGATGACTGCTAAGTTCAATTAAACATGTATTTGCAAATTTGCATCCATCAAAATCTTAGCACTGAAACATGGTTGGCGTGCTCTCTCCGTAGGGAAGTTTATGCTATTTTACATTGTTTAAGAGTTCAATTGTTTGAGTAATTTATATATTCTCAAAATTTGTGCAGATCTGTTTTCTAGAGCTTGATTTTAGTAATATACTGAATTATCTCATAATTCGGATGTTTCAGGAGATTTAAGGATAAGAAAGATGCAGTGGAACCTGAGGCTGATCCTGAGAGGGACCAGAGAACAGTTTTTGCTTACCAGGTAGATACATTGTGCTTCTTGCTTTCATCTTCAGAAGACATATTAGTTATTGTTTTGCTTGAATTTGTTGATGACAGATGCCTCTAAAAGCCACTGAGAGAGATGTCTATGAGTTCTTCTCAAAAGCTGGCAAGGTTAGTCAGGTTTAACTTGGTTATTTTGTTTCTTTGTGGAGGTTGTAGTATGTGTTTTGTCTACACCTTGCACCTTAGCAGCCAGTATAATAAAAGCATCTCAATACCCTTTCAAGCGATGCACATGAATCAGTTGCATGCTTGGTGCGTTTAGATGTGCTTTTTTGGATGACAATATGAATAAGAAAGGCTGCCTAATTGAAGTTATCTTTTCTTTTCCTATCCTTTTCATTAGATGTAAATTTACCTGTATAAAAGGGGATAGTACTGAATTCTACTTTAATATTTGAGCATTCAACGCAGACATGGGACTTTAAGGAAATCATGCATGTTTACCAACAAATTGCCTGTTTTGTACATAAACTTGACAACTCTTTAGGGTAATTATATCTTAAGGTATTGTACACTCACGTGCAAAGAGACACATACATATTGCTAATTAAATCATTCTGTTCAGCGTTCACTGATTATTTTTGAGTGTTGTTCCCGAGGCACTATAAGGGTTCGAGCAGCTAGATGCGCCTTTAGCCTTTGGTAGCATTGGTTGTACTATGATTTATCCACCACTTCTTTCAAGGATGCTTAGGTTCAACATTAACTGATCTCGGAAAAAGCATCATTGAATGTTTTGAAAATTTGTATACATTAACACTCGGTTTATTTCCTTTAAAAACTCCATTGCAATTTCTAGAACATTGCAATATCAATTTGCATAATCTGCTATATTTCTTTAAATTCATTTGTCTTTCTTATACAAACTATAAGTTAATGCATAAACAATGTTTAGAATGATGCAAATGCATATTATTGAGATACATCTGCTTCCTCTTGCAGTATATGATCCCTGCCTTCAGTTTCGAGTAGTATTATGACTTTCTTGTGTCTCAACATTCTATATATGTGGGTGAGTTAAAAGCACGTGTTAAACAATATAATCTTGCGGACTCTCCTTGATATGCGTCTCATCCGGAAGCTTGAAAATCTGGGATTTCCCTGCATATTTTATAATTTTAGATTATCATCTTATGTTTGGTCTCATGTCTGTTTCCCTTTATCATTTTTAGGTGAGGGATGTTCGGCTGATCATGGATAGAAATTCAAGACGATCAAAGGGAGTAGGGTATGTGCCTTCATGTTGAGCAAAGTTAAACCTCCTTTTGCAATCATTTGAAATAAATCTTTGTTTTAAAATCAAGGTTAACTCCATTCTTAAATGCACTAGCAATGCGATAAAGGTGATGATTGACGGGAATAGCTCATGTTTTTTTAATTAATTCTTGTTGAGTTCTCAAATTAGATGAAAGGAACATGAATTTTTGTCCTTCTGTAACCTCTCTTCTTTGATATTTCTTAGTATTAAATGCAGCTTATAAACTTGGGTGCCTTTATTTTCCACTAACTTGTTTTTGGTTTTGATACTCTACATTTTAATCTAAAAGTGGTTTTGATAGTGACTTTTTAAGACTTATTGCTAGGCATTTTCTTTTGATATGTTCTTTTTTGATTTTTTTGGTTGAGAATAAATTTGAGGGGTTGGGATGCTTTCTTTGTTCATCTATGGCTTAGGTAGTTTTTTAACCTTACTTCGAAATTGGGACATGCTAATCTTTTAACCTCCTTTTCAAGTTCTTTTGTGTTTGATTATCTTGTACTTGGGTGTATGAAGTCTATTTTGCTTTTCTAATATTGTTATGCGAGCTAACCTGTTATTGTAAGAGACACTGGATTCACCAAAAGATATTCAACACAGTGCTCTGCACTGCACTTTTCCTTTCCCTGCTTCTCTTTGCTGTATGGATTGTAGATGTTGTCTCATTTATTTTGGTATATTTAGAGAAACTAATTACAGGTGCTGATAAAATTGCAGGTATATCGAGTTTTATGATGTGATGTCTGTGCCAATGGCAATAGCATTGTCTGGTCAACTGCTTCTTGGTCAACCTGTGATGGTTAAACCTTCTGAGGCTGAAAAGAACCTTGTTCAGTCCAATACTTCTGGTGCAGGGACAGGTGGTGTTGCTGGACCCTATGGGCCTGTTGATAGAAAATTATATGTAGGGAATTTGCACTTTAACATGACAGAAATGCAGCTTAGACAGGTAATATGTCTTATAGCTCATCAGCAAAATAGAAGTCACCATTCTTTGAATTGGTTTATGAATGACTGCATTTATGTTTTGATGTTCTCTACAGTGTACTATAGACCCTCCTTCAAATTGCGGACTGGATTTTATTAGTAGTTGCTTAGGGAAAAATTGGATGGATTCCCATAGATGTTTTTGAAATGTTATTTCTTTTAGCCTTTTCCATGTTGATATTACCTGGCTCTGGTGTTTTAATCATTTAAAGTTTAAGGTAAATGAGTTTCATCTTAAACCCTTTTCTTCTCTTACTTTAATGCTCAGATATTTGAACCTTTTGGACCTGTGGAGCTTGTACAACTACCACTTGACCTTGAGACTGGGCAGTGCAAAGGTTTCGGGTTTGTTCAGGTTAGATATAGATTGAAGACTTGGCTTATGTTCATTTTCCTCTATGGTAATAGTTATGCATGTTCTTGTTGGCTTTTTGTTTTTTTATAGTTCGCTCAACTTGAAAATGCAAAAGCAGCTCAAAGTGCCTTGAATGGGAAACTGGAGATTGCTGGTCGAACCATTAAGGTAGGCTTGGTAATTTCATGAAATTGGAGTATTATGATAGTTTATTCCTGTTTCAGTCGTGTGTTTTAACTTTGAAGACTGTAGCTGCAAAAAGAAAAAAAATATAAAACTACAACTGGCTTTTTATCATATAATGTCTTTATGGTTAAAAATGCATATAGGTTTCATCTGTTACGGATCATGTTGTCTCTCAAGATACAACAGCAAAATCTGCAGATTTTGATGATGATGAGGGTGGTGGCTTGGTAAGTTGAAATGCATATTATTATTAGTAGTATTTAATGAGTATTGTTTTTTATAGGTTTGTTCCCTGTTTTTGTCTCCTAATAGTTGTGCTGAGGGTATTTTTTTGGCCTGTGTATCTTTTATCCAGGCTTTGAATGCTCAATCAAGAGCATTGCTTATGCAGAAACTGGATCGCTCTGGTATTGCTACAAGGTTCGTTTTCCCTTTCAGATGGTCCTTTCTAGTCTTTAATCCTATCATATATCTAATGTAATGGTTTTTCAGCATTACGGGATCCCTTGGAGTACCCCTTGTTGCTGGGTCTGCTCCTATTCAACAAGCTGTTGCATTACCTGTCAATGGCCAGGGGGCCTATCCGGCACCAGTTCTACCGGCACTCATCTCTACTACAGCTCTTGATCCTATTGGACAGCCCAGCGAATGTTTGCTGTTGAAGAATATGTTTGATCCTGCAACTGAGGTCTTGATTTTCCTGTTCAAAACATGTTATTTCATTTTACTTCTCGTGTTCTTTCTTTTCTGCTTCCTTGTATAAGGTAGTTATTTTTCTGTAATTTTTATTTCAGACGGAACCAGATTTTGATTTGGATATTAAAGAGGATGTTGAAGAAGAATGCGGCAAATATGGCAGGGTGAAGCATATTTATGTGGACAAGTAAGGATCACACTGTCTATTGCGTGGAATAAACTCATTTATTTCCGCAATTGTTTTTATTTTTATGTTGGCTTAACATTGTGCTCTCCAAATCTGGATAGCCATTCTTTATTGTTCATTAAAGAGCAAATGTTGTATATCTGTGAACCTATGCTTGGTTTGTTTTACCTGATAGCTCTGTTAACCTATAAAACGATAATTGAGATTCAATGACGATTGACGTCTTATTTTTGTATTAGAAGGATTTTTTGGTCTACCATGAAAGAAGGATTTCCATTTTTCTCCGCTGCAGTTTTAACATGCATTCTTTTTTGAATCCCCCTACAGAAACAGTGCTGGTTGTGTGTATCTTCGATTTGATTCTACAGAAGCGGCGGGAAAAGCTCAACGCGCAATGCACATGAGATGGTTTGCAGGCCGATCAATATCAGCCTTATTTATGGTAAATATTCACGTCTTGCTTTCCATTCCCCACTGAAGTTTTAACCACTTGTATTCTAACTTCCTGCAGCCACCCCATGAGTATGAAGCGAGGTTTCAAGGCTGATGATAGAAGATCAACACCTTTGATTCCGATACCATCTTCCAGTGTTTGATTTTTATTTCTTTTTTCCTCATTTATGCTCTGCAATGCATCCATTTATTTAGGATCATTGACTTTATTTGTATTCCGTATCCGTACACAATGACCTAGATGTAAGATACTTGTTAATTGTTTACATTCTTTTTTGTTTTGCTCTGTCATTTGCTTGGAGACGGGATTTGTCAGAGAATTTATTCCAGTACTCGAACCATTTCTCACAATTCTTTTTTATCATAATCTTTTTTCTGGTCCCTGTTCTTGGTCTGAGAACCCTGCATTGGTGCTTTGTTTCTCCTACATATTAAAGTAGGTTTGTATTTGTATGTATCAGATCAGATCGAGTCAAACTCGAGGGACTTAAACTAGACATAACCTTAGTTTAAAAAAACATGCCTCTGACGTTTTTTGCGCTTTTGAATTTCAAATGAGACACTAGAGGTACAGGGAAATGTCGGTGTGACTTTTTGCGCTTTTGAATTTCAAATGGATTTATAAATAATTTTTTATTATTTTTATGGGATTCAATAAAATATTTTTCATTTGATTTAATTATAAATATATTTTTAGTAAAATTTATAAATTTATATTTTAATAATGAAAAAAATTATTATTCGTGACTATTGTATTTTATTTAGTTATAAGTGATTTATTAAAAATGATTTTTAATGTTATTTTTATTAATCTCTTTATTATTATTATTATATAATTTTGTATTATATTTATTATATTTTTGTTTTAAAAATTATTGTTTTTTGTTTATATTATTAGTTATACATATTAGAATAGACTCCTATTTTGTAGAAATTTATTATCAAAGATAAAGAGTTATTTTTTAGGAGTTTTTATCAGTTTGTTTATCTTCTCTTGCTTAAGTGTTAGGAACTTATTTTAATTAGGTTTTCTAGTCTTTTGTAAACTCATATAAAGAAGTCTATATATTCAGATTTCTTATTAATTAATAAAATATACGAACATAGGGTTAATTAGACTCTGTTTCTACATGATATCAGTATTAGGTTAGAACAATTCTCTATCCGGTTCAATTCATCTTAGTCTCAGATATTTGTTTTATTCTTCTTTCCTGTTCTCTCGATTATTCTTGCTTCATGGTTAACCTAGATCCATCGATCTCTGAGGCTAGTAGTTAGAATAATTCTTCATAGTTAGAATTCCAACTATCTGATTCGTCCCTTTCTCCCATTACCTCATATAAATTAAATGGCCACAACTACCTTCCATGGTCCCAATCTATCTGTCTCGCTCAACTAAGTGTTGTATCTGTCTCTACATTGTTGATAGAAGAAAAGGTGCCTATCTCTACATTGTTGATAGAAGAAAAGGTGTCTATCTGTCTCTACAACACTTAGTTGAGCGAGAACACCATGATCATGTCGTGGCTAATCAACTTGATGATTCCAAAAATAGAGTAGAACTGTATGTTGTACTAGACTGCTGCAGATATTTGGACAACATCCAGGGATACTTATTCCAGTGCCGATAACACATTAGAGTTTCTTAGAGCAAAAAATCAGATTAAAAACCTTCAACAAAAGGATTTACCAATTGTGCAGTACTTTGGCATCTTGAACAAGTGTTGGCAGCATATTGATTTGTATGAAAACATTGAATGAAAGTGTTAAGAAAATTGAAATCTTTATAACAACAAAAAAAATCAAAGACGCGTCTTTCAATTTTTATCTGTATTGAATGATGAATTTGATGGAGCAAGCGGAAGAATTTTGGCCTCCAAACCTCTTCCTTTGGTTCGAGAGGTTTTTTTTAGAGATAAGGAAAAAAAAACACCAACGAGCATACAATCAAATACTTAAAAAAATAGGATATGTGATGGATCAATATCAGATATTATACGGAAAACCTCATAATTAGAAACCAAATATATCCAAATTTCATAAAGAGGCTCACCTAGTTACTCAAGAAGACACGACCAACCTCTTCAGTAAGAGGCGGATTGAAGAATTGTAATAGCTTCTCAATTCTATGACAGCCAAGCCACCAATCGAGGCTCATACTACTACTACTACTGCAAGTACTGATTCTTCTAATAAATCAGTTCAATGGATAGTAAACTCCGGGGCGACATATCATATGACAAGAAATATGGTTATATTGGAGAATTATAGTGAGAACAACCTACCATCATCGATTCACATCGTAGATGGCTCTCTTATTAGTGTGAAAGGGAGTAGTTCGGTTACTTTAAATGATGATTTAGTTCTCCATAATATCCTTTATGTACCAAAGCTTACTTGTAATTTATTATCAATTAACAAGTTAATCCGAGATTCAAATTGTAATGTTATGTTTGGTACTGGGGGTTGTATTTTTTAGGGACAAGACTTGAAGAGGGTGATTGGCAGTGCTAGGTTTGACAAAGGATTATACACTCTTGCACAGTTTTCATCTCAAACCATTGCCCTATCCACTTAATTTAGGAAACCAGATTTAGGAACCAAAGATGTTTTGTTATAGCACTACAGATTAGGCCATCCTAGCTTTTTCTATTTATCCAAAATGTTCCTGGATTAGTTTATTAATAAAAATCCATCTCATTTTTTCTGTGAATATTGTCAATTTGCTAAGCATACTCGAAAACCTTATAATCCAGCAAAGTTTGAACCCACTAAACCCTATTTAATTTTTCATAGTGATATATGGGGTCCTTCTTCTGTTAAAAGTATCTCTGGATATAAGTGGTTCATCTCCTTCATAGATGAACCACTATTCTAGAACTACATGGGTCTTCCTAATGAGAGAAAAATCTGAGGTTGAGTCTAATTTTGAAATTTTTATTATAAAATTATCATTCAATTTGATACAAGAATAAAAATTCTTCACAGTGACAATAAGAGTGAGTATTTAAGTAAATCTCTTAGATCTTTCTTTCAGGAAAAAAAGAATTGTTAGCTCACTTCTTGTGTTAATTCTCCTCAGCTAAATGGGATTGCAAAGAGAAAAAATAGACATATACTTGAGGTCACAAGGTCTATTATGTTTACTACTAGTGCTCTTAAGTACCTCTGGGGGGAAGCTATCCTTACAGCCACATACCTTATCAATAGAATGCCAAGTAAAACTCTAGGCTTCAAAATTCTCACAGAGATTCTCTTTCATCATTTTTCTCATTTTAAACCCTTACATTCAAATCTTCCTCCTCAGGTATTTTGGTGTATTACCTTTGTTCATGTACATCACAATACTAGAGGAAAATTGGATCCTCGGTCTATCAAGTGTATGTTCCTAGGCTACTCTTCGAATCAAAAAAGTTATAAATGATATTCCCCATCTACAAGAAAAACATGTGTATCTTTTGATGTCACCTTCTTTGAAGATAAACCTTATTTTTTCCAGGCCGAACTTCAGGGGAAGAACCTTAAGGAATTTCAACCTGTCCAAATATCCAGTACACTCTTACAACCGAGTTTGACATAACACATGATCCTTGATCCTCAACCTACTGTCCGAGTATCAAATAATAATGATGGGAAAGACTTAAATAATTATGCCGAGGAGTTACCTACTTCTTTATCCCCACAACCAAATCCATATAAAACTCCTTCCGTTTCGAGAAGCCTACCCAACAATGACCTTGACACCCTAACACCCCCAACTTAAGGTTTACTCTAGAAGAAAGAAAACTGTTGCAGAAGGAATTAATCAACCTAGTATTGTCCAACCACCAGATTCAATTCTTGTTGCTGAAATAAAAGTTAATGATGTTGAAACAGAAGGTAATGAAGGGTTCCATAAGGCTGTCACTGTGGATCTTGATGACTTTTCTATTTTCATTAGAAAAGGGGTAAGAAAGTATACTGAACATCCCATAAACAAATATGTTGCATATGGAAAATTACAGTCTGATTTTAGGGCTTTTACTGCTAATGTTAATCATGCAAAGATACCAAAAAATGTGACAGAAGCTTTTCAATGTCTAAAATAGGGAAAAGGTGTGGAAGAGAAGATAAAAACTCTACAAAAGAATGACACATGGGATTTAACAGATTTGCCGGCTGAAAAGAAAGTTGTTGGTTGCAGATGAATATTTATCATCAAATACTAGTCGGATGGGAGCATAGAGGTATAAAGCAAGGTTAGATGCTAAAGGTTTTTCTCAAACCTATGACATTGATTATCAAGAAACGTTTGCTCCAGTGGCGAAATTAAATACTAACAGGGTGCTATTATTAGTAGTTGTCAACATGGACTGAAGATTACACCAACGGGATATGAAGAATGCATTCTTAAATGGAAATCTTGAAGAGGATATGTGCATGGAAGTTCCACCAAGATTAGAAGGGAAAGTTACCAAGAACACTGTTTGTAAACTCAAGAAGTCTCTATATGGTTTAAAACAGTCTCCCAAAGCTTGGTTTGATCGATTTGCTAAAGCAATCATTCAAAGTGAATTTAAGCAGAGTCAAGCAGATCATACTTTTTTAAAGAAGATTGCATCAAGTAGAAAAATTACCCTTCTAATAGTCTATGTAGATGATATAATTATTATTGGAGATGATGATGAAGAAATAAAGAGACTAAAGAGGGACTGAGCAAGAGAATTTGAAATTAAAGATCTAGGGACCATGAGATATTCTTTGGGTATGAAAGTTGCAAGATCCAAGGAAAGACTGGTGATCAATTAGCGCAAGTATGTGTTAGATCTTCTTGCCGAAACAGGAATGCTTGGTTATAGGCCAATTGAAACTCCAATGAAACTAGGATTGAGATTTAGCAAACAAGGGTCTGGAAATCCTACAAATAAAGAAACCAAGACATAAGGGTTCAATGGATTTGTTTGTCACTTCAAAAGCTAATCCAAAAAAGACGAGGGTATACATGCAGTTTGTTAGAAACAACTAAGAGGTAAAACTTACAAGTCAATTGCTAGGTTTTTTATGATGCTGGAATTGCATTTAGTGCTACAACCTGCCCTAGCTTCAAAGATATGTATGAAGTTATTGGACAATATGGTCCCAGTTTAAAACCACCAAGCATGTATGAGCTTAGAGTTCATCTTCTCAAAAAAGAAAGTAGAGAATACCCATGAGATGATGGATGAACACAAAAAGGAGTGGATAAAAAAAGGATGTTTGATTATCAAATGGATGGCGCGGCTTGGTCGCTCAAAAAGATATTGTAAGTTTTCTTGTCAACTGTCCGAAGGATTTCGTGTTTATTAAATCCATGGATGTTTCAGATGTTGTTAAAGATGTTAATATGTTGTTTCAAGTAATCGATGCCATGATGAAAGAAGTGGGAGAGAAAAATGTGATCCAAGTGGTGACGGACAATTCATCTAACTATGTCAAAGCCGATAAAAAAATATTTTTTCATTTTAAATTATTCATTTTTTGTTAACTTCTTGTTTTGTTAACTTGTAGGGAAAATGCTAGAGGCAAGTAGACCAAATCTTTATTAGACTCCTTGTGTTGCACATTGTATTGATCTCATGTTAGAAGATATTAGAAAAATTCTCAAAGTCAAGAATACAGAAGAAGTGTATGTTCATAAATAGCTATATATATAGACACATCTTTCTTCTAACCATAATGAGAAGATTCACAAATCAAAAGAATTTACATAGGCTGTCGATCACTAGATTTGCTACACCGTTCATCACTCTAGCACAATTTCACAAGAAAAGAAACAACTTGAGGAAGATGGTGATTCTCAAGAATGGAATGAATCTAAATGACCAAAAGAAGTGGGAGGAAAAAATAGCATTTATCTTTTGCAAGACACATTTTAGAAAAATTTACTTTATGCTCTCAAATTGATGGAATTGCTTGTGAAGGTTTTTAGAATGGTAGATAGTGAAAGAAAGCCACCTATGGGGTACATTTATAAAGCCATAGATAGGACTAAAGAGGCTATTTATGAGAGTTTTACAATGAAGGAGGAGTTCTACAAAGAAGCCATTAAGTATATTGATAGAAGGTGGGATTGTTAACTTCATCGACCTCTACATGCAATTGAATACTTTTTAAATCCAGATCTTTATTATGATGATCCCAAGAAGGTAATAACTTGTCAAGAAGTAATGAAAGGTTTATACGAGTGTATTTCAAGATTGAATCCAGATCTTGCAATTGAAGATGAAATTCTCAATGAATTAAGCAGATATCAAGAAGCTCAGGGTATTTTTGGCATGAAAACGATGATTAAGCTAAGGAAGTCAAAATTTCTAGGCATTAAAAGTTATATTATTTTATATTTTTGCTTAAAATTATTAATTTAATTTTTATAATGATCTACTTTTATTTTTTAATAGCGGAATGATGGGCTATGTTTGGATCTTCCACTCTCAATCTTCAAATGTTTGCTATCAGAGTTTTTAGTCTCACTTGCAGTGCTACCAGTTATGAAAGGAATTGGGGTATTTTTCAACATGTACTTTTTAATTTCTCTTCAATTATATGATATTATTGTTTTTTATTTATTACTTAATGACTTATGTAAATATTGACTTTTCCTTGTATCTTCATAATAAAAAGAGAAATAAATTAACACAAGAAAGACTAAATGATTTGGTCTTTATAAAATATAATCGTATTTTGAAGAGTCAATTTCAAATGAAAGACACCATAGATCCTATTCTTTTGGAAGATATCGATGAAAGTAACGAGTGATAACTTAGAAGAATGGAGGACAACTCCGATGATGATGATGGTGAAATTGTGTTTGATGATAATGATGACCTAACATGGAGTCAAGTTGGTAGAGCTGCTGGAGTTCATGATCCAAGTTATTCGACTATGTTATCAAGGATCATAAAAGAAAGTGTTGAACCTTCTTCCAAATTTGATAAAGGGAAAGGAACAACCACTAATTTTATTCCTAGAATATATGATGAGATAGAATAAGATATCGGTGAGGAACATTGTGAATAAGATGAGAGTTATGGAGAAGATGATGATCGGGAGTGTTAGAGTTTAGTATTTATGTGTACTTTTTAGTATTGTTTAAGTGTTAGGGGTGAACCATATTATCTTTTTATGTCTTTTTTGTAGTGTTTAAATTTTTTTAGTATTAATTTATAATATCAGTTTGGGTATTCTCTTGTTCTTATCGTTGTCCAATATTGAGTTTCATCTTGATGTCGATTACGATATAGGTTTTTAACGAAGTCTTATTTTACTTTCAAAAATATCTATTCTTTAGTATAATGATATAAAATATTTTAATACAACTTTATTATTATCATAATGTTCCATATATAAAATAATATAAAATTAATTTATCGCGCATCGCCTACGAAAAGCCCTCGCCTTGGTCTAGCGCTTAGCGACTCGAAACACCTAGTGCCCTTTAAAACTAAGTGCCTACAAAAAGCTCTCGCCTTCACCTAGTGCCTAGGTCTCAGAGACCTTTAGCGCCTAGCGCTTCTTAAAACTAAGGTGCCATGGTGTTAACTGTTCAAAAACAAACTTATTGACCATGAGTTTAATATAATCTTAGCATTCGAGTTTTGCACTTGTCTATAAGTCTTATGTGCTGTAAGACTAAGATATGAGCAACAAATCCATAGACACAAATGGCTAAGAACAAGGAGCAATTATAACAACTTGGTGAAACTGAAAGAAAGAACTAAACTGAACAATAGCAAGCTAAAAGAATGTAATCGTTCAATAAGTCTATGCTAAGGCTCTTGTTTCTATAAGCAATCAATGTTAAGGCTTAAAATGAATCTAAGTTGTTATGGTCCCTGGTGAAGGATAACATACGAATAGGACTGTGTTGCACAATTGACGACTTATTCTGATATCTATATATGATTCTATTTGAATTGCTTACTTGAAAAATAAAAACTAGCCTGCATCTATAGGCTGGGAAATACAAAAGTCAAGTTTAATTAGGTGTATTTTTTTCTATCCTTTTATGTCCTAAGAAAACTTAATTCTAAAGTTAGAACTTAGAATTCAAGAGAAACATAAACATCTTTTTAATAGCTTTTATATCACAACTTTCCACAGTTGTCACTTAAATAACCTTTCTTGTATGTTGTCTGTTATTATCCTGTTCCAGCTGATGACAAACCTAGATAGAATTTATGAAAATGCTTCTAAACACAGACCATCAATGGTCTCCCCTCCCACTCAATTTCGACCCGACACAATTTTACGTAACACCCTAAAATTATCCATAATTTAAAATCTTAATTTTAAAATCCCCAATTAAAAACTCTAATTTTTAGATTCTTAATTTTTGAAACCTTAATTTTTTTGAAAATTTTAAATTGATTTTCTAAATTCAAGGAAAAATTTTGGCATAAGATTGTAAAGTTTTAAAAAGTTTAAAGTGTGAATTTAAAGTTTAAAAATTAAAGTGATGTTTTGGAAATCCTAAACAAAGACAATGGCTAAATATGCATTTTACCTTTTTTTTTTATAAATTTTTTTACATAAACTTATGATTTTTATTTATTTATTTATTTTAAATAAAATTATTACATTATTTATTATTATAATATATGTTTTAAAATTTGAGAATTCTTGGATAACAAATTTGTTTTTAAATTGGATTATGTTTTTCATTCAAAATTAGATATTCTTATTAAAAGTATTCTTTTAATTTTATTATTATATTATTTTTTAAAACTTTTATTATTATTATTATTATAATATATTATATAAAATTACTGTCAAATAAGGAAAATCCCTCCAAAATACTATAATCTTTTTATTATTATTTTATTAAATTTTTATGATTTAATAGAATTCTAATTCAAATTGGAATCAATTATTTTTTCTCTCTATATACATATTATGGTTTAAGAGAAAACCCTACATTATTTTCTTTCATCAAGATTCTCTAAAGCCTATGTTTTCATTTTCAAGTTCGAAAACATGTTATTAAGTAATTTGAGTCGCTTTGGCTAAGTTGTGTACTCTTACTAGTGCTATATGTGTTTTTCAAAAAATATATATTTTTCTGTGTCATGTTTAATATTGTGTTTTAAAAAATACTCGTTTTTGCTGGCATGTCTAATTTTTATATTGTGTCTTTGATTGCATACTTGTGTTTTTGTACATACATGCCATTGTGATTTTAGAAATATATAAAACTTTTCAGATTTTGAAATCTCACACTTTTGCGAGTAATTATGATTTTAAATCCTATGAATTTATGTTTTCGGATAAATTGAGATTTCGAATAAATTATGATTTTGGATTGAGCTGTGATTGAAGTATGTAATTGTGATTTGTGTTGTGCGTACATCATGTTTTGCATTATTTTTCTAAAATATTACTCTTGAGAACTAATTTTATAAACCATGTTTTGTTGTTTTTATCTACATCTTAAAGATATGACAAGTTCTTTAGGTTACTCCATCTTAGTTTCTTCTTACAAATCTTTGGACTATAAGCAATACAATACCTAAAAGATCTCATATTCTATCCGGTTAATTTAATATTTAATATAAAATTTGTAATCACTAATTTTATCCAGGGTATTAAACCTGGGTTTTTAATTTCTTGTCATATTCGAATAACGGGCTTGTCATTGTAAAAAAAATTATTCGTGTTACTATGCTAATTGTTTTCTTTTAACTTTGTAAATATGTTTTTTCTTTTGACTTTAAAATATGTTATTAAAAAACAAAAATATTATGTTACTATTTTACATATATATTTTATTATTACATATTAAAAAAATCAAAAAATTGCATTATATTGATAGGATCAAATAATAAATATTCCTTTTTACTTTATTATTAATTTTTGTTTTTTTTACTTTCATTTTAACTTTTTCCCTTTAATTTTCGGTTTTATTACTATCTTGTTCTTTTACTATTTTATCATTATTATTATTATTATTATTATTATTATTATTATTATTTATTAAACTTTGCTTTTATTATTTTATCAAATATCAGATTATAATTTAAAATCTAAGTATTAAATAAATAAGAATCCAATTTAAATAAAAAGCCCATATTTTTATTAATTATCAGCAGTCCAAAAAATATTACAACCCAAATAATAACATCTAGCCCACATGTCTTATAATAATAAACCCACTTCTCTTAATTTACGGCAACCCAGTTTAAAAAAAATTACAAGAGCCCCAACCGGATAATTATGATGAAAACCCTAATACTTTTCCTCTTGTCCATGCGCAGCCGAAGAAGGGCCGTTGGATCTGTCCCTTGATCCAACGGCCGAGATCGATCCGAGGAAACTTTTGGAAGAAGCCCACGCTCCCACGCGTGACCCCTTGGTTGATTCACGCGCGCAACGCTTTGAATCCCAGAGCCTCTTTAGTTCCCGCTCGTCGATCGGTCACCGTCCGTTAGTCTCCTCCTCGCTCCGGCAGCCACCTCACACAAGAAAACAAAATGAGCATTAGAATTGCACAAATCCACAATATTTCGGCCAGTAATTCCAGAATCAAAAGGCCAAATCGTACGTAATGTCAGGGGATTACAACCATTAAAGAGACAAGCCAATAATTTCAGAAGAGTGCAACACCAAAATTAAGAGAAAATCAGAGCAAAAATCACATGCATCAAAACAAATAACAGAGAGCCAATAACAACTTAGTTTTTTCCCTTTTCATTTGATGTAAGGATCAGTTATAAAAACCGAGTGAACACATTGTAATAGGGGTTCCTTTTCTCCCACCTTTCGATTAATACAAAAAGAGCTTTTAGAGGTAAAATCCCTTTTTTTCTTCGGTTTTCATAAAAAAATGGTTTAAGGTTTCGTTTCTTACCATTGAAGAATACGTCCTCTGATTTACTTCTCTAGCGATAAGCCTTGGCCGTCGCGCCATTCTGGTGAGCCGAGCTTGAAATGGAACGGTGTTCTTCTTTCCCCTCTTTGAACCGAAGGAGAAAATCATTTTCCTCTCGGATTTTAAAGCTAAAAGGGTTTTCCGATTTTGTTTTAGGGTATAAATAAGTGGATTTAGGTTCAACTTTTTGCAAAAAGTGAGAAGGATTTGGTTTTGGCTTTGAAAAACAAGAAAGAGGAGTTCTTTTTGGTTCGCCGGCCACCACTGACGGTAACCGATTCCTGGTTTTCACGGTGTTTTTTTGGAAATAATGGTGTTCTTCAGCTTCCTGGATTTTTATTTGAATAAAATAGTGAGTTTTCTCTCTTTCAGTTTGGGAAAAAATGATGAAAAAGGTTATGATTTTATTTTTGAATTGTGTTTTATACTCATTGATTATTTTAATATGGTTTTATTATAACTTAAGTGCCTCCGTGTTTTCATCCTAACAATCCCAGTCCTTCTATTTTTACTTGGCTTTTCAATTTCACCACTAATCTAGTCATAATCGTCTATTTAAAAATGGTTTTTTCTTTAATCCCTCTGTGCTCTAATATTTATTTTTAACCCCTTCCTCGCTTTAAAATAACGCTTCGAGGGTCTAAATGTTTTTAAATCTTTTCATTATGGTCACTGTTTAAGAATAAAGTTTTTTTTTGTTTTAATTTTGTCTTAAAATTTTATTTTTCTTTTATTTTGACCCTTTTCAGTAGCTTATTTATTTTATTTCTTTATTTCATATTATTGTTTATTTATTTATATAATGTTCTTATTTGTTACAATATTCATGTATATATTTTATTTGCTTTTACATTTATGCACTTTTCGTTTATGTTGTACATATATGTTTTATTATTTTTCATTTTAGTATGTCATGCATTTTATTTCATATTTATAGCATGCATATTTTATTTATTTGTATTCTTGTTTTTATGTTTTGTTATGCCTTTTTATACATACATTCTTGTATATGTATTTGTTATATTGTGCCTTGTATTTACATAGTTGCATATTTATTTTGATTTCTTTTATTATAATATTATCTCATGTATTTTTATTATTTGTGCATTATTTTTATTTACATTGTTGCATTTTTAATTTATGTACTTTATTTTTCATGTATTTATCTTGTAAATATTGTTCACATTTTATTTTTGCTCAAATCCAAACCACACCATCAAATCAATGAGCCTAATTAATTACGTCTTTATTCGGTCGTAACGGGCCTGTCCTCAAACGTAATGTCGGCGGTGTATGCATTGCCTTCGAATAAAGACATAATAAAGTTAAAATAAATTCGAACTTTAAACAAATCTCAATTTAATGTCACTTTAAAACAAGGATTCCAGCTTAGGGCTTCGAATCGTGAGAAACACTTGCTGCTTCCACAACAAGAAGTTTTTCTCATCCAGCGTCACGTTAATCTTCTTGTTAGTAAATTGTTGCCCAGACCTAGCACCATCATTCGCAGCACCACCAGGGATCTCGACAACACTCAACATTGCGTAGTTCTCCTCTTCTTAGACCAATTGAACAACTCCAGGGTTTTTGGTGATCGATACCATATCAAGAATGTATGAATTTCATTAAGTAATGAATAGAGAAGATGATTACAATGACCTCAAGCTCACATGCTTTTATACACTCAGCCTATATCCTTAACCAACTAACAACCTTTAATAGATTTAGTACAACCAACTCCACATATGCATGGTATGCATGGTAAGCATGCAATCATGTACACATACATTCATAATAGTTACATAACATATTTCTCTTCGAAAAAAGCTTTGAAAGATGATGTTTTTATTGATTTTCTATGAAAATTCTCATATGAAATTACATAGCTTTTGATTTTAGCTTTTATAACAGATTACATTGGTTTAAAATAAATGGAAAATGCTCTGATTTTAGCTGTCATCTTTGTCTTCATGCATTGTTGGTGGCCGTTCGTACGATTGAAGGGACCATTGGTGTCCTCTATTTTGGCTGGTTGTAGCAGAGAGGGGACCGGATTGCGTGTCTTGATGATATGGAATTGGTGGTGCTGAGGTGGCCGATCATGATGCTACGGTGGCGTCGTCATGGAGTCAACATTGCCAGACTGAGGAATCTGAACGGTTGAAGCTGGGAGATGGATGGTTCTTTCTTGAATTTTCTAGAATTCGAAAGGTCACCTTGGGGAGTTGAAGAATCGGGTTATAATCCGGGTTATGGACCGAATATTGGGTTTCGGGTTTATGGGTTGTGATTGGTTTGGGTATGTAACCGGGTTTGGAGTATGGGTTGGTTGTTGGGTCCAATTGTAAAGGGGATGGTTATCTGTTGTTGGGCTTTGGTTATTGGGTTTAGGAATAATGGGTTACTGGTGTATTGGGTTGAAATTTATAATGGGTTTAGGATATGTACTTTGCAAATGGATTTTTATTTAATATGTATAATATATATTAATTTTTTTAATTAATGGTTTATTTATTATTATTATTATAATATATATCTAATATTATAGTTTAAGGTTTCGATTTAAGATTATGGATATTTGGTTTAGGGTTAAGGGATTTTATCAAACCCGGATAAAAAATGGTTATTACAGAGGTATTTATTTTCATTTATTTGCTATAATTTTCTCCCTCTTAAATTATTTAATTAAAGAGACCAACCCTGAAAAGGCTCTAGTCTTATTTTACTAAGTGATTTATGCTCCTTAGACAAATATGCTACATGATTTTAAAGTAAACAATTCAACTAAAGCATACAAATAAATTAAATAATTAAGACATAAAACAAAGTATATATAACCAAATTGAATTCTATTAAACTAAAAGCTAAATTACAAGTGCTAAATAACTTAAATATTCTAATTATAAATTCTAATGCCTAAATGAATAAATAAACTTAACAAATATTATAAGAAAAAAATGTTGACTTTCCAAAGCTTGATATTGTAGAGCCAAATATAATCCCCTTTGATTTCCTCCAAGGCTCTCACATTCTTTTTTATTCTTGGTTCATTTTATAAGTATATATCCCTCCCTTTATAGGCATTTAGGGAGTGGAAGATAAGATTTCCTACCAACGCAAGATTTATTTTTTACACTAAAATGAGTGATTGTAGATAAATATTTCCAAACAATGTAAGATTTATTTCCTAAACTAATTATTTTTTATCAATTATTTATTATGGCCTTATTATACGTATTAATACTCGAACAAAAAACGAGTATGAAAGTTGCCCCTCTTTGCTCGTTGTTGTAGAATAGGAATTGGGAAAAGACTGAGAAGACACGATTTTTTTCTGAATCCGCTGGCTATCTATTATGCTACTGAAGCTTGAAGTTGTTCTCATTATGAATTCTTTAAACTTCTGCTAAACCACGAAAACAGAAATTGTTATTCTCATTATGAATTCTTCATCTTTCGCTAAGCAGTGAAGTCTAAAGTTGTTTTCTTATTATGAAATTCTTCAAACTTCTATCAACCACAAAATCTGAAGTTGTTCTTCTTATTATGAAATTCTTCATCTTCCGCCAAATAATGGAGTCTAAAGTTGTTCTTTTCATTATAAAATTCTTCAAAGTTTTATCAAATAATTGAATCTGAAGTTGTTCTTCTTATTATGAAATTCTTCATCTTTAATCAAACAAAGGAGTTTGAAATTCTTCTTCTTCTTCTTACATTATTAAATTCTTCAAACTTCTATCACACAATGAAATCTGAAGTTATTCTTCTTATTATGAAATTCTTCATCTCCCATCAAACAAAGGAATTTGAAGCAATTCTTTTTATTATGAAATTCTTTAAACTTCTGTCAAACCATGAAATTTGAAGTTCTTCTTATGTAATTCTTTATCATCCATAAAACAAAGGAGTTTGAAGTAATTCTTATTATTATGAAAGTCTTTAAACTTCTGTCACACTATGGAATCTAAAACTGTTCTTCTTATTAGGAAATTCTTCATCTTTCATCGAACAAAAGAGTCTGAAGTTGTTGTTCTTATTACGAAAATCTTCAAACTTCTGTCACACCACTAAATCTAAAGTTATTTTTCTTATTATGAAATTTTTCATTTTTCGCCAAATAATGAAGCTTGAAGTTGATCTTCTTATTATAAAATTCTTCATTCTCCAAATTTTGGAATTGTTCTTCATCCTGCACCTCTCTACAAAGTCACGAACAAATAAGCTCCTCAACTCTTTGTCTTTCGACTGGTTGACTCTTCTCATTTAGAGTCTTTCATCTTCTTTGTGAATTCTTCTTCTTATGAATTCTGAATCATGTTAACAAAATTTAATATGCTTTGTTAATATGATTCTAATATAAATATTTCTATCATGATGAATGAATATTAAGTGAGGACCACTAGAGTTAACTTTGTGTAACCCCCTAGATCGGCCTATGCGGAAAGCCCGACTAGAGTGGTCACGTTATTCTTTAATTATAAATCAAGTTGCAAGAAAAATCAATTAACCCGTACGAATAAAAGATAAATATTAAATATCACCTAAAATGTGTAAAAGTGCTACTAAAAACAAGGTGTCTGAAAAACATTGTTCACAAAATAATAATTCACAAAACCAATAACAAAAATAATACGTTGAAACCACTAGAAAAATATAGTCACATGTCTCCTAAAACACAAACCGGAAAATATTAAATTATTACATCAAAGTGTAACCAGGTAATTTGTAGATCCTCCAAATGTCAAATCCGGGATGCCTATCTATGAATATCTGAAAGGGGGAAGAAAACAGGTATGAGCAATGAAGCCTAGTGTGTTCCAACAGTGCATATGAGCATGGTTAAATACTAAATTGATTATTCACAGGGTATTAGAACATATGGTTATGATCGGTTCTCAAGATCGGTCAAAACGGGAGGAACTGGGCTGGGTCGGTACACGGCCGAGAGAATTATGAGGTCCTACAAACAAACAGGTACAAATATTAGACCTTAAATATAAATCTAGAGTTAACTTAACTTAGAAGAAAAGTTTGGAGGCTTTCGGGTTCGAATTTCGAGAAATAGACTTCACGAATGGACTCAAGATATAGAAAAACATAAAATATGAGTTTTTGAAAAAATTAACTTTTTGGGTCAAAGTCAATGTTGACGTCATGCTGACGTCAGCAGTCGAAGTCAACGGCCAACGCTAACATCATGATGACGTCACGGTCAACGGTCAATGGGTTGTGTCGGTCAACGGGTTGGGTCAACGAGTCAACTGGAGTTGATCGGTTTGGACCGGTTTAGAATCGGTTTGACTCGGGGTAGACCGGTTTGGACTGGTCTACTTCCGATAGCTGTCCATGGTGGCTAGAAATCACCTCCGGCGGCGCATGGAGGCCTCCGGTTTGGCCCTAAAACGATCAGAAAATACTCTTGAACCCAAATTTGTCTCTTTTTTAGCCGAAAACACTTGATTTCAATCCTAGAACCTAGAAAAATAGATTTAGGGATAAAAGTTTACCCTAAAACCAAAACAACTTCGATGAGGGTGTTACCGGCGATGGTCGGAGGCAATGAGGGAGAGGTTTTGGTCGGTCCTCCATGGTGAGCACAACGGGATGGTCGACGCCCCGAAAAGACTCCAAGAATGGCCAAAAATTGACGAAGAACAGATATAGGGTTTGACCCTAATCGACGAAGCTTTCGGTCGTTATTCACGGCTAACCGGATGGTGGTTGCACGCGTGAAGCGAGGGGTTGAGATCGGGAGACTGCGACGAACAGAACGGTGCCGAAAGTGATAGTCATGGCCGGCCGGTGACAGAGATCAGGTCTAGATCGGGAGTGGGTGAGGGAGATGAGGAGTCTCCTTTTGATTCGAATAAAGGATCTAATAAAGGAGTTTTAGACCTGCTGGAGATAGGGCTTATATACAAATATATTTTTTTATTAATATTTATTATTATTTTACTTATTTACCCTATTATTAACGGGTGTTACAATTCTCCCCCTAAAAAGAAATTTCATCCTCGAAATTTACCTGAACTGAACAGATGTAGGAACTGCTCCCTTATTGATTCCTCAATCTCCCAGGTGGCCTCAGAAGGGCTACGGTTTTCCCACTGAACTTTAACCAATGGGATACGTCTTGTTCTCAAAACTCTCTCATTGAACTCTAGGATCTGAACAGGTTCCTCCTCATAAGACAAATCTGGATGTAACTCAACATCCTGAACTTGAATAACATGACTCGGATCCGGATGATACTGTCTCAACATGGATACATGAAAACATCGTGGATACGGCTAAGCTGAGGAGGCAACTCGAGCTGATATGCAATATGCCCGATTCTTTTCAGAATACGGTATGGTCCAATATATCTCGAGCTCAGCTTTCTCTTACGTCCGAATCTCAGAACTTTCTTCCATGGAGAGACTTTCAAGAAGACCTGATCATCAACCTTAAACTCAATATCTTTTCTTCTCCGGTCAGCATAAGATTCCTGTCTAGTAAAAGCTTCCTTCAAATGATCTTGGATTAATCTAACAGTCTCCTCAGTTTCCAAGATTAACTCAGGACCCAAAGTTCTCCGATCGTACAACTCATTCCAACAGATAGGTGTACGACACTTACTCCCATACAAAGCCTCATAAGGTGCTATATGAATGCTAGCCTGATAACTATTGTTATATGCAAACTCTGCCAAGGGCAAGAAATCTTCCCAACTGCCTCAGAAGTCTAGCACACAACCCCGCAACATATCCTCTAGGATCTATATCACTCTCTCAGACTAACCATCTGTCTGAGGATGAAAAGATATACTGAAATTCAGACGAGTAACCAAAGTAGACTATAAAGCCGTCCAGAAACGGGAAGTAAACCTCGGATCTCGATCATAAATGATAGACAAACGCACCCCATGCAATTTGAAAATCTCAGAAATATAAAGTCTAGCCAGTTTGTCCAGAGAAAAAGTGACCCGAACATGAATAAAGTGAGCTGACTTTGTGAGTCTATCAACAATAACCCAGACAAAATGTTTCTTAGACGGAGTCAGGGGTAAACCAGTAACAAAATCCATCGTGATTCGCTCCCACTTCCATTCAGGAATCTTGATAGGCTATAAAAGACCAAAAGGATGTTGATGTTCTGTTTTCACCTGCTAACAAGTCAAACATCTAGATACATAATCTGAGATATCCTTTTTCATACCTACCCAACGATATCTCTGTTTCATATTCTGATACATTTTATCTCCTCCAGGATGCATAGCATAAGGAATACTATGAGGCTCACTGAGAATGGTCTGTCTCAACTCGGGATTATTGGGTACACAGTAACGACCATTAAAACAAAGAACTTCATCCTGATCAAAAGAATAATCAGAAGTGGATCCTTCTTCCACTTGCTGCATAATAGGAAGTAAAGAGTCATCTAACCGTTGTTTGGCCCTAATCTGCTCAGCTAAAGTCAGTTTGACCTGCTCAACCAAAAGGCTACCATCATCAAATATACTCATCTTGGCGAACAAGGATCTCAAGTCTGATATGGTCTTACGACTCAAGGCATCTACGACAACATTGGCTTTCCCCAGATGATACTTAATCTCACAATCGTAATCCTTAAGAAGTTCCAACCAACGATGCTGTCTCAGATTAAGCTCCTTTTGGGTAAGGAGGTATTTCAGGCTCTTGTGATCAGTAAAGATATAACACCTCTCTCCGTAGAGATAGTGTTTCTAGATCTTTAAAGCAAAAACTACCGTTGCAAGCTCAAGATCATGAATAGGATAGTTACACTCATGTGGTCTTAACTGTTGTGACGTATACGTAACTACCTTACCATCCTGCATCAGCATACAACCAAGTCCTGAATGCGAAGCATCACTGAAAACTGTATAGTCCTTCCCTAACTCAGGTTGGGTCAAAACTAGAGCTCGAGTCAAAACTGATTTCAACTAATCAAAACTAGACTACTGGGCCTCAGACCATACAAACGGAACACCTTTCCTCAAAAGCTTTGTCAAAGAGGAGGTAATGATGGAAAAACCCTCGACAAAGCGTCAGCCCAGCTAAGCCCAGAAAACTACGGATCTTAGACACGTTCTTAGGAGGCTTCCAACTGGTGATTGCTTCAATTTTATTCGTATCCACCTAGATACCTTTTGCTGAGACAACATATCCAAGAAAAGTTGCCTCACTAAGCCAGAATTCACACTTACTTAGCTTGGCATAAAAATGATGCTCCTGAGAGTCTGCAACACAACTCTCAGATGCCCCACGTGCTCGACCTTCGAGCGAGAGTAAACCAAGATATTATCAATAAACACCACAACAAACTAGTCTACATAGGGTCGGAAGATACGGTTCATCATATCCATGAAAGCTGTAGGGACATTGGTTAAACCGAAAGTCATCACTAAGAACTAATAGTGACCATACCGGGAGTCTTAGCAACATCAGAGCCCTTAAACTTTAACTGATAATATCCAGATCGAAGATCAATCTTTGAGAAAATTGTGGCTCCCCGAAACTGGTCAAATAAGTCATCAATCCTGGGTAAAGGATACTTGTTTTTCACCGTTAGCTTATTCAACTTCCGGTAGTCGATGCACAACCGAAGGGAACCATCCTTCTTTTTGACAAAGAGAACTAGAGCTCCCCAAGGTGAAGAGCTAGGTCGGATGAACCCTCTATCCAATAATTCCTGCAACTGAACCTTCAACTCCTTTAACTCCTTCAGAGCCATACGGTACGAGGCCATAGAAATTGGTGCTGACCCTGGATAAGTCTCAATCTCAAACTCAACCTTCTTGCTTGGAGGGAGACTAGGAAACTCCTCAGGAAAAACATCAAGAAACTCGCTAACCGTGCGAATTTCTTCGATCAGAGATAGAGACTCATTTTTATTAAGGAAACAAGCTATAAAGTTCTCATATCCTTCCGGATCATTCTATCAACAGACAAAACTGATATCACATTCGACAGATAACCTCGTCGATCACCAACCAAAACTATAGAATTTCCATCTAGAGTCTTTAAAGTAGCTCTTTTTGTCTCACTGTCCAGACTAACACGATGCTCGGTTAACGAATCCATCGAGAACTAAAGGAAGTTCTATGATATCCGCCAGAAATACCTCTCCTTCCATAACAAGGGGACATCTCCTGAAAACCTTATCCACTAATAAGGATTGCCCAAAGGGCTCATAACAGTTATAACACCCTCGGTGTCCTCAACAGAGATTGAAAGGTTTCTAAATACTAACATAGATACGTCCATTATCAAGTAAAGCAAAGTACGGAACAGAAAAGATGGTAAAGGTACCTGCGATAACATCAGGCTCATCTTGGTCATCTTTACGTCTGGTGGCATATACAAGAGCTGGTTGATGAGCCTCAGAAACAGATGGTGCACCACCCTGGTGGCCTCAACTCCTGGTATTAGATCTAATAGTAGACCTAGAAGCTCTACCCTGAGATCGTCCCGAAGCGGGTGTCTGAACAGATGTCTAAGATCTAGTAGGTGTCTGAGAGCGCACAAGAGTCTGAGTCGGTGGTCGACTGACGAAAGACGGATGAGGGCAATCCCTCAGAAAATGCTCGGAAGATCCACATTAGAAACAAGTTCCAGTCTTCTTCCTACACTCGCCTCTATGTATGTTGCCACAAAAGTCACATGCTGGTATAGATGGAATCCCAGAAGAACCACCCCGGCTACAGAAGAGTCCTTAGGTGCCGCAGGTTGATGATAGGAGCCACCTCCCTAACTCGGTGCAGACCGAGCCCTCTTATCAGGGTGACCATAAGACTCACCATGGCCGAAATGTACCCTAGATCGACCATGGTCCTTCCTACAATCCCTATCTCTGCCCCGCTCTTGGCACTGATCTCTCATAGCCTGGCTATCGAAAAGTTTCTCTAAATCCTCAAAGTCTTTGCCCGGTTCACCAGGTCCTCAAAAATCACATTATGATGTGTGGCTACCTAATCTTAGATACTAATGTAGAGACCCTTAAGAAACTTAAAACACTTATCCTTCTCTGTGGCCACTATCCCAACACCATATCTCATAAGATCTAAAAACTGAAGTTCATACTCAGCCACTGTCATAGTACCCTATACCAAGTCTCTAAAGGCCTGACACCTCTCTCTCAAATACCAATCACCCAAATAATGGTTCTTGAACTGTTCCTTGAAAAAG
Organism: Abelmoschus esculentus; assembly: GCA_035048815.1. Taxonomy (NCBI): domain Eukaryota; kingdom Viridiplantae; phylum Streptophyta; class Magnoliopsida; order Malvales; family Malvaceae; genus Abelmoschus; species Abelmoschus esculentus. The sequence goes on from JAUCBN010000011.1 coordinate 20,489,703, forward strand.
TCCCAAATCAGCCTATCGGGGGATAAATTACTAACCACAGACTCCCACCAGATGTGAGCACCACCATCAAGCATAGACACAGCTCCCATGTATCTCTTAGTTGGCTCCAAACCCAATTGATCCATCCGTCTGTCTGTATCATACAACCAGGTCTCTGCATCTGAAGAGGCACCAGTCAAGGATCCAGAAAAGATTCTCACTCCATTAGCGATCAAGATCTGAGAAATAGGTGTATCTGGCAATGCAACCGAAGCTCTAACAGCTCCCTGTAGCATCTAAAGGAACTACCCACTAAAGGTTTCATCCGTCACTGCAACAGCAGACTCGATGCTCGGTACAGATGCCTCTATGACCGGGGTAGACATATCAATGTCTGTAACAGGCTGAGGGTTAGGAGGTACGGTGGTACTTGTGGGAACAGGTGGGTTCGGAGGAACGATGGGTGGAGGATCAATAATATGATCCTCTATAGGATTAGCGAAACTGGTCGCTCGACCACGCCCTCGGGTGGTTCGACGAGCTCTACGGGAACTCATAGAGTTCATAAAATCTACAAGGATTAAATGTAGGAGATTAGAATTGGCACCGAAGAACCATACACAATACTGAAAGATATAAGTGAAATGGCCTTACATATATAAAATATAACGATTTAAAAAAAACATTTTATTTAGGACCCATCACAGTCCGAGATCAATAAAACCAAAAGCTCTGATACCAACTAAATGTAATTCTCTAGACCGGCCTATGCGACAAGCCCGACTAGAATGGTCATATTGTTCTTTAATTATAAATCAAGTTGCAAGAAAAATCAATTAACCCGTACAAATAAAATATGAATATTAAATATCACCTAAAATATGTAAAGTGCTACTAAAAACAAGGTGTCTGAAAAACGTTGTTCACAAAATAATAATTCACAAAACCAATAACAAAAATAATACGTTGAAACCACTAGAAAAATATAGTCACATGTCTCCTAAAACACAAACCGGAAAATATTAAATTATTATATCAAAGTGTAACCAAGTAATGTGTAGATCCTCCAAATACCAAATCCGGGATGCCTATCTATGGATATCTGAAAGGGCGAAGAAAACATGTATGAGCAATGAACTCCAGTGTGTTTCAACAGTGCATATAGAAAATCACATGTATAGTAATATAAACAATAATATCGGAAAACAGTTCATGTGTAAGTGTTATACTACCCTCCAACCGAATTCCTAGATAAATTTCTCCAGAACGGTATCTAATACAGGCATTAACCTAAACCTGATAGGGTGAAAGTACCGGCCTAAGGAATCACCTTAGGATACAGGCGAAATTACCATGGTTGTAGCACGAGAATCGATAATAGGTGGAATTAACCCAACCAAAGTTAGGAACTGTAAACAGGCGAAATTACCAGTTGGGTCAAGACTGAACCGAATTTCAAAAACTACACATCACCTCAATCCCAAAGTGACAGACATGCAATAATAGCAGGAATAATGATAGCAGTACCAAGAAATAAGCAGATATTATGTATGTATCAAATCAAGAAATATCATATAAGATATGTCAGATATATAGTAAAAACAGGACATGATCATGCTTAAAGTTCGAAACGTATGTCTACCGTAAAACCCAGAAAATTAGTCCTGTACACATGATATGTTCTTTAAAACAGGAAAAAAAATAGTATATAGTCATATAGCACACAAGGAACACACCTCTAATGGCAGAAAGAGACAGATGGCCTACTGGACGTTCGAGCCTCGCTCTGTAGCAGTACTAGATCCTAAAACACAAGATAGGAATTTTATTAATACTGGAGTTAAATACTAAATTTATTATTCACAGGGTATTAGAACATACGGGTTACGATTGGTTCTCGAGATCGGTCAAAATGGGAGGAACTGGGCTGGGTCGGTACACGGCCGATAGAACTATGAGGTCCTACAAGCAAACAGGTACATATATTAGACCTTAAATATAACTCCGGAGTTAACTCAACTTAGAAAAAAAGTTTAACTCGAGACTTTAAAGTCCAATTTGGAGGCTTTCAGGTTCAAATTTCGAGAAACAGACTTCACGGATAGACCCAGGACGTCGAAAAACATAAAATATGAGTTTTTGAAAAATTTGACTTTTTGGGTCAAAGTCAATGCTGACGTTAGCAGTCAAAGTCAACATTGACATCAATAGTCAAAGTCAACGGCTAATGATGACGTCATGCTAACATCACAATCAACGGTCAATGGGTTGTATCGGTCAACGAGTCAAGTTGGTTAACGTTTCAGGTCAACGAGTCAACTCAGGTTGACCGGTATAAGTTGGATCGGTTCGGTTTGATTTAGGAACAGTTTGACTCGGGGTGGACCGATTTAGACTGGTTTGCTCTCGACAGCCATCCATGGTGGCCGAAAATCGCCTTCGGTGGCACATGGAGGCCACGTACGGCCCTAAGACGATCGAAAAATACTCTCGAACCCAAATTCCTCTCTGTTTCAGCCGAAAACACTTGATTTCAATCTTAGAACCAAAAAAAAAAACAGATTTAGTGATAAAAGTTTATCCTAAAACCGAAACAACTCCAACGAGGGTGCTACCGGCAATGATCGGAAGCGATATAGAAGGTGTTTTGGTCGGTCCTCCATGGTGAGCATAATAGGACGGTCGACGCGCCGGAAAGACTCCATGAATGGCAGGAAATTGACGAAGAACATATATAGGGTTTAACCTTAATCGATGAAGCTTTCGGCCGTTATTCACGGCTAACCGGATAGCGGTTGCGTGCGTGAAGCGAGAGGTTGAGATCGGGAGATTGCGACGAATACAACGGTACCGACGGTGAGAGTCACGGCCGGCCGGTGATGGAGATCGGGTCTGGATCGGGGATAGTTGAGGGAGATGAGGAGTTTCCTTTTGATTCGAATAAAGGATCTAAAAAAAGAGTTTTAGACATGCTGGAGATAGGGCTTATATACGAATATATTTTTTTATTAATATTAATATTATTATTTTACTTATTTACCCTACTATTAACGGGTGTTACACTTTGAACTTCAGGAAAAGCTCAATATTTCTTGCTTTATCTCTCAGCATATCTCCTTTGACTGATATGATAACTCATCTCACACACAGGTTCAACCTTCGGGATCTCTATTTTTTGCTATAAAGCTTCATTTCAGGTTTTCATTTTTGTTTTTTCTTTTTTTTATTCTGTGTTTTGCAACAAAAGAAGTTTAACACGATCTCAATGATACTTTTTGTAACACCCTTGGTTCCAGGTGAGACATTTGGGACTTAAGCCCATCCAGAACCCAAAATTTTTTAAATCAATTTCATGATCGAAACAATTCCCATTGGCCAATTCCATTAAAAATTCGATAACAAAACATTGATTCATAGTTAAAAAGTAATTAGGATCTCCAAATTTAAAACAATAACATTCGATCAAAATACAAATTGGTTTATAATGTTATGCAACTTAAATAGGTCCTAGAATACATAGCCCATTTATCTAAGTAGTGTAGTCCTCCACAAGATCGATGCTGAAACTTACTGAAGATGGTGCTCCTCTAACTGATCTTCACCTAATATACAGTGGGCATGGAAACAAAGAAATTTCGAACGTTGAGCTACCAAAACCTCAGTGGGTATACCTCTACTAAACTATAAACTCGGGCAAGTCAATGATTAACACCATGCAACAAGATTATGATGAAAATCATGATTGACGCTACACAACCCGCATAAACACATGGTATTTGCATGAAATTTCATAGTATTCATAAACATCAATATACACATAATTTACCATGGATGAGTGTCCAGAGTTAGACAACATCAGGCCTTACAGTCTTCTTACCTTGGGTGTGTCCGAAGTTACAAAACATCGAACCTCACACCGCCACATACCATATTTTTGTCCGGTGTCACACAACATCAGACCTCACACCTCACACACAATGAGTGTGTCTGGAGTCACACAACATCGAACCTCACACTCTTAGGTATTCAAATCCCATACCAATAATCCCATAGCTATATTTAATCGATAATATCGTATGTGCAAGTAACAATCACATGGTCATACTTTATTATAAGTCATCTCAAGCATTTAGACTACATTTCACAACTTAAGTCACATGCATAATCAAAATTCATATTTCTCAGTTTTACTAATCATTTTAGGCCTAAAGAGACACGCCAAGTCAATTAACTTAAGTCACATGCATGGAAAATGTTACTAATCAGTTTTACTAAAGCCTTTTTCTTGCCTTTCTCCTTGGAGGGCTCTTTCGCTTCTTTAACTACAAGGAAGATGGTGAAACATGTTACATGACTATTAAGGATACAAGGGGTTATCATCTCTATTTTTGAACCAACAATCACTCTTCAAACTTCAATCTCGTACTCAGCCTAAAAATCTACCATAAACCTCTTCACTCACTAACCTTGATAATTTTTACCTCCTTAGATAGATCCTTGGATGCTGGTGAAACTTTCATCCTTCACAAAAATGGAATTCTCCCTCTACGATACAAAGTTCCCATTTTTGTCTTCAAGATCCAAAGAAAGAGAGGAAGAAGGATGATGGTGGGGAAGACAGGCGATCTCATTCATCTAGGGGAAAAGGATTTTTTAGAGAATTCTTTCTACCCCCTTTCAAACTTAATTACCACACAAAATACCAAAGTAACCTCATTCATCCTTTCTCAACTCAGCCGATAACAAAAGGTAGGCATAAGCTAGGACCAAAAGGTTCAAATATGAAGTCCAAGCCTCAATTTAAATATGACCCTCCGATTTGGTAGAATCCGGGTCATTACATTTGTTCTTGTCTTCCATGGATTTAACATATGATCTCTTCTCTTGTATTTTGAATATTTAAATACATGAGAATCTTTTATTCTCTCGAAAACTATGCTTGACATTTTTCATTCACTTTCTTGGACAAGATGTTTTCTTTGATCCAAAGGAAATCATCATTTCTACTGCTACAACCTATAGATTTTACTCGTTGACATGTAATAATTTCTTTTAAAACATTTTCCATGCAATGTTACATAAGTCAAACTTGAATACAATCATCTTGGTTACTCGTTTTGACATTCATCTCACTTTTAGAATAAAACTTTTTTGATTTGTGCCATCTCAAAAGTAATAAATTTTTTCTTTGGCGAATTGATCTTTATATATTTTGCCCCAAATGATGGTCAGTGTTCTCTCTTTGCCCCAAATTTACTCTTGTAATCTTTACGACTCTTACTCGGATATTTTGGCATTTAGAGCTTTATTTGTTCCTTGTCATACTTTTCATCATTAATCAAGTATCGAGGTCACCTCCTATTCAACTTGCACTTAAAGAATTAGTACATCATAATAATGCTCATGAAATCCTTTGCTTTTCTTTTATCTAATCAATTTATCGATAAGATGCTTGTTAAAACGATAAGCGAAAGACTTAGTATTATTTTACTAATTTGGAGAATATTGAATAATTTGATAGTCACGACAAACAAAAAACATAAAATTAGTCCTTTGAGTACCAAGTGAAACAGAGACTTTGAACCAATTTACAAAGATCAACTTCAATGTAACTTTTTTCTAATTTATTAGACTTCCAGGAGAAACATTTTCATATTCCTAATTCTACTCTGTTTGGATGGAACACTTTACGTCACTAACTCACCATACCCAAACCTTTTTGGTTATGATTCTGGGAGAAAATATTAATGAGTTCTCAGAATCACCAATGTGGGATATGATTCTAGACTGCCCTTTTGGGGTTTTCACCCTAGAAGTTATTTCCTTATCACCACTTCTTTTGCTATGTACTTATACAATTTCTTTTTCATTTTTCAACTTGGTGCCATTTTTATCATTTGCTTCGACTTTCATGTCAATATTTTGAACTTGACTCCTCAGAAATAAACTTTTATTTTCTTTGTTTTATTTTTTCCGAGTTGATTCAAAATATTCCTCCTTGCTCATCTTGTTTTTCTCATAATTTTTCTCTTTACTTTTATTTCTTGCCCTTAATTCTCAAGAAATCCCAAATGTCTTTCACTTTCAAACACAATTTCATTCTCTTTGCCCCAGTGTAGGGGTGATCCTTGGTTTGAGTTGAATCGAAAGAGAAAGCAACATCAGACTCAAAGGAAACAACAAATGATATTCTTCTAATTTTCTTTTTTTTGAAAAGGGAGATTAAGGAATGCCAAATATTATCCCATACTTGGATACCTTTGAAGAAAAGTAGCCTTCAGTTGGACGATGTTTTGGGTTATCACTTCATTCAAAGACTTTAATCAACAATGCTTGAGAGTAAATTCACTTGGAATATATATTTGGACTTTTTGGTGATTTCTGAACACTCATTAATATTTTCTCGTTAGCCTAAATATTGTAGAAACAAGTCAAACTATTGAAGTTGATTTATGAATTTGGTTTAAGGTCACTTCTGCAATTAATATTCAAGACTTGAAAGAAAGAAGTGAGTGACGATATATACATATATGTATGGGTGATCAAAAAATGATTCATAGTAAAGAATAAAAGAATATGATATATTTGCTACTAGAGAAAATTATGTAGGAAACAAGCATCATAAACAAATAAATTGAAATAGCCTCCCTTACAGAGGACCCTAATGCTCAGGGGTAAAAGCAATTGGGATGTTTCAGGGCATTAATCCGTAATGGTCCCGAAAATCCTGACAAATCCCATATGATTTGATTGTTTGCCATCTCCCAAGAGAGGATTTTGAGTTTAATGTTTTTGTTTAGGGTTAAGAGTTAATGGTTTGGAGTTTATTTTTGAGGTTATGATTTAGGGTTTAAAGTTTAATATTGTGTTTATTATTTAAGTTTGGGGTTGGGGACCATTAAGGATGTATCGATACGGTGGCTAACCGTACCCGTACCCCTTACCAACTTATAAAATTAATCCATATTAGGCCTCGCGTATCGATCCTTAAATACTCATACTGGTACGGCAAGACCTATAATGGCCTCTAGACTCAACATATGAATCTTTGTCTCATTTAACTCATGCATATACAACACATAATTATCATAAATCATATTAAGCATCAATTCATCACACATTCTAGAATGGTAGGCATCCAAAAACACAAAGCCAAATCAACCAAATATATTGTTGTGCTTTCTATCCAACATATATAATATGTTCCCAAACCCTTGTTCAAGCACATGTCACCTTATACATGTCCAAAGAAAAAAAAAATATAACATGTCCAAATAGTGAGTAACTTAATACAATCCCTCCCAAATACGAATTGGTTACATTCCCTTTATTTACAAAACTTATTTAAAAAACCGTACTTGATAGAATTCAAGTCCTTGGATTTTTACTTGCTTGTTTGCTGTCCTGAAAGTTATTTCTTTGGATTTATAAACAAAGAGAGCATAATATAAGGATCGCTAAGAAACAAAAACCATCACCAATTCAATTTAAACTAGATACCCCAAAATTATTTTTTCTTCAAAACATGTATATTTTTTTATGATAAATACTACTGAATTTTTATTAAATCCATAAAAATTATAATTACATCGTAATCAAGAAGTAAAATAATTGGATTTAAAAAAATCCAAAAATTCTTACAACCCGAAAACAAAGAAAAATAAAAATTCCTATGAAAATAAGCATACTAATAAAATTCAGAAGCTTCCTGAATCTCCTTGTCTCTGTCCAAACGAGACGTATAGTGAAGGAAGAAGGAGTTGTAGGCGATCTAAAATGTCGTATAAAAAGTACTGCTATCCAGGACTAATTTTATCGGCAAACAACTATCAACCGAATGAGAATAAATCTTTTCAAGTGACCACCGATAAAAACAATAAATCAAAACATGTATATTAAACCATATACAAATATGTATCATAGATTCCATGTATAATCATATATTCAACCTCTATTTAAATCTTACAAGACATAACCACCATAACCTCCCAAATTAAAAGCTTAAAGAGAAAACATGCATAAATCGCATAATACAAAACATAATACATCATATTTTATATTGACATTCAAGTGTCCAAAAATAAACTTTCCCAAATCACTTACATACGCTCTCAACTAGAATAATGGTACAATTGTAACAACTCTATAGTTAAATGCATAAAATCCTCTAGAGGAAAAATTATTAGGTGAACTCTGTTCACAATATTATTTATGGTCCCAATTAATCAGGACCATTAAAATTGAAGTATTATGGTACGATTAAAATCGAAATACGATTACAATACCTCAATAGTTGTGGCTCCCATGGTAGAGATATGGTAGCTTTCAACCCCTCAACAATCATGAGGCGACTTACTAAATTTTACTATCAATCCTATAGACAATGAACTATGGGTGTAAACGAGCCGAGTCAAGCTCGAGTAGTGCTAAGTTCGGCTCGGCTCGGCTCGTTAAAATTTCGAGTCGAGTTCAAGCTTGAGTAATTTTAAACGAGTCTGAAAAATCTGAGCTCAGCTCGACTCGTTAAGAACTTGAGTCGAGTTCAAGCTTTTTTAGAGCCTAATCGAGCCAAGTATTGACCGATGTTTGATCGTATTAGACTCAAGTAACTCTTATCTCTCAAGTCTCATTTAAAGTCTAATAGAGAAAAAACTTTGATACACATGTTATGTAAACTCAAGCTTGTTAATTTTATGTTTTAGTATGTTAATTTAGGGTTTAAGACTTATGTTTAGAGATTTAAGTTTAGAAATTTAGATTTTAAATCATAAAAAATACTATATTTATGTTTTCGAGTAGCTCGTGAGTTTTTCGAGTCGAGTATCATGTAGCTCTGCTCGGCTCGTTAAGAACTCGAGTCGAGTTCGAGCCGAGTCGAGTCGAGTTGAGTTTTGACCGAGCTTTGACCGAGTCGAGCTCGAGTAACTCGCGATCTGTCTCATCTCATTTACATCCCTACAATCAACTATATCTGATAACATTTAACTATTTTCACTTGTTAATATAATTCATTTTAAACCATGTTATCTTGCAATTTTAAATATACACTACTAAAATGATTTTTCAATGTATTAAACCATGCATTAACCAAATCTCAATATCATTTTCAAGAATCATTTAGTAAATCAGTTTAACATTAACAAATGATCATTTGCATCATATTTTATATAAAAACATGCTTATAACAGTCCATAATTATTTCATGTTACTCACCGATAATACAAAGTCTCACATACTGATGTAAAATCAAATGTCTAATAACTCTAAATTCTCGCTCCTTTTTGTAGGATTAATCTCTCATATTTTATCTATAAATAGAAGAGGATTAATAAAATATTTTGCATCCATAATTCAATAACAACAACCGGGATAAAAAAATAAATAATATTCATTAAAAAAACTTCTAAAAAAAACTCGAAATACCTTCAACACCTTCTAAGTAATGATCCAAATCAAACAAGGTCATATAAAGTATAATTAATATTAGATTTCATCATTTTCTCAATTAAACCTTATTAAATCAATAAAACTAAATAGAAATCAATTGTAAAGAATCAATAATTTTATAATTTCAGTAAAGAACCATATATTAGAGAAGAAGAATGAAACTCGCCTCTAATGATAGACTTTTTTCTTAATTATCTCGATTAACTTGCCAAATTCAATGACATTAATAAAGTTTTGGTAAGAAAGATAAGAGAAAATCTTTAAAAGAAAAATTAGTTATATAAACAAATTTAATTAATTAAAACCTCTGCTTTTAAACTTTTTAAAATCTCTTTAAAAATAGCACAATTAAGAGAAAATAATGATTAAAAGCATTGGTAAAATATCTTGATTCTAAGTTTAGACTCTTATAATTTAATCATCAAAAACAGTTTTCAAACTTTACAATTTGTTCACTGAAATAAAATGTCAACTTTCCAAAATCCCTTTTCTCAAATTAAGGGTACCAACCCTCTTAAAATACTTATTAAATATTTTTTATTACATTTTATATATTTAACTCACCTTAAACCATTTATTTTAAATTTAATCTTAAAACTAATTAGAATCATCTAAGATGATTTATTGATCGATCTTGCTAACTCCTAGACCCAAAATTAGGGCAATACACATGGATTGAAGAAGTCAGAAATAAGAAAGAGAATTCTCTCTCCTTTATTGGAAGCAAAGTTGAATTCGTTAGGGTGGATGATCTGGTCGATGACTTAAAGATTTTATATAATGATTTTGCTAAATCGAGCCGTATTGAACAAATGGGATAGTTGGGAGGAGAAATGGAAGGAGTGTGAGGCACGAAAGGTATAAGTATAAATGAATAGAGTGTTTGATAAATAATTTATATAATATTTTTTTATTAAATTAAAAATATATTTATTTATTAAACTAAATAAACGAGTAAGAATAAAATTTTTATATTCGTTTAATAAATGAATGAATAAGAATAAAGGGTGTGTTCGATTTGCTTATATTCATAAACAAGTTAATTTATAGGCTCATTTATGAACTCATATTAAGGTTTTCTGATAAGTTCGTTTAAAAGTTTTTTCTTAGTTCATTTATAGACTTGTTTGTAGACTCGTTTACGGGATGAAAATATTTGTGGATGTACCTAAATACTAAATTTTGTTGTTCCTAAGGATGCTATATAAGTTCATATTGAAATATAAATTTTATATTGTTACTTTTATTTTATTTATTTATTGTTAATTTAGCTAATATTTTTGAACACATACACGAACAAACAAAACAAACATATTTATGACCACTTAAATGAACGTATTTATGAAAACTTAATCGATTAGTCATCTACAGATGATATAAAAAAATATTTAGATAAAATTTTTGTGTGTGAATACATGAGGATGATTGAGCTCGTTACATAAAATAAGAAGTCATCTCTCAACTTATTAAAGCCCTAATTAGTCCTCGTAAAATGTTTTGAGTCTAATCAATTCTTTAAATTTAATAATAAATCATATAATTTTCAAAAATGTCACCGCAAATTAAGGTTTTAACACTAAAATTATTTCATATTTCGAATAATTTTCATATAAATTAAATTATAATTTTAAATGAACAGGTTTAAGAATGGGAAAAATATATCTATTAACATAAATGCTAAGTTCATTTTTTTAAGAGTAATTTGTATAAATGATACTAAATTATAGGGTAGATTTATTTTAGTTATCGTATATTTAAAATATTTCATAAAGTTATCCAATTTTAAGTTTACAACTAATAAAGTCATCCAATTTTTAGTTTACATTCGATAAGGTTCTTCACGTTATACGTTAAAAATTATTGTTTTTTTCTTAATAAAAAATGAGTAAACTACAATAATAATCACTCAATTTTTTTCTCACTCTTATTTTGGTCATTAAATTTTAAAAATTTTAAATTTCATAAATTTATTTTAGAATTATTAATATTTTGTTCACTCTCAAATGTCATGATTAAAAAATTGAAAAACTCGATCAATCCTTAAAAAATTCAAGAAATAATTTTTTTTTACTTTTCTTATTAAATTTATCATATTACCATATTTTATATTTTCATAAGCAAAGTAAAAAGAATACTTGAATCAAACATTCTAATTATCCGATTTAATTTGTAAAATATAAAATCGAGAATTAAATAATGTAAAAACAATAATTAACTAAAAGAATTTTTAAAGATTAATCAAACCAAACTTTAGTATAATTTTTTTAAATAAATTATTTTGATTCAGTTGTAATTCAAAATTTTGAGCAAAATTAATTCATCAATCTTATATATTATATATAGTATTTCTAAATTTAATATATTATAATATTTTATAGTCTATTAATTTTGATACTTAATTATTTTTTTAAAATTTTAATTATAGATAAAATTAATAGGTTTGAACTTAATTTTTTTTTTAATTTTTTTTCTTATTTTACTCTTTATTGAATTAAAAAATTTTAAACTCTAATTACTTAAAAAAATTTAACCATGTCATTTATACGTAACCAAAATATTCATAAAAATATAACAATTTAAAAAGTTAAGTTAATAAATTAAAAAAAATAAAGTTTAGTTACCAAAATAGAAATAAGAAGAAAGTTGAATGAGAATTGTTATAGTTTACTCATTTTTATTAAAGAGAAAAAGAAATTTTGTAATTTAAATTATTAGTAGCAATTGTCACGGGGTTAGAGTTTTCGCACAGGGACTTCTACCCGTGCGGCACCTCGGGTCTCTCTCATGCCCGAGGATCAGCCTTAACGATCTCTAATACTTACGACTTGTCACAGGGCTAGACCTTTGAACCAGCTAAACCGTGCGGCCTTAGTCGAGTCCTCAAGACAAACGACTAAGTAAGCCTTCTCAATACTTACGAAAGATCAAACTTCTCAAGCACCGACGAACACGAAGCGTTCTAAGCGAAAACGGATAAAAGAGATAGTGAGGAAGAACTCTTCAAGAACGCTCAAGAACACTGAAGAACAAAGAAAGAACGAAACAAGAATAACTCAGAGAATTTTAGAGAAAATACCTTTATTCCTTAGAAAGTTGGAATAACTTAGTACATCGAATGAGGTGGGAGAAGGCCTCTATTTATACTTGAACTCTCCCTGATCTTACGGTCTATACAGATTTACATCAACGGCTATGATACAACTTTATCCATTCATAAAGCATAATTCTGGGAATATTCCTGTCTAACTATGGAAAGTATCTTCTGTATTCACACAAAGTGTTCACACACCTTGAATGGATAAGTCTTCTAGAACCCTCCCTGGATCGAGCCAACATTGGTGGTCTTCGCAAGCCCAGCATCGCTCTTGGAAATACTTGGGCAGGCCAAAATACACCATGTGATGCCAATATCTCGGACCCCAATGTGCGGCCCGTGACATTCTCCCCCACCAAACTTTGTGACGCCCTCGTCGCGCCACTCGGACAACTCTGAGTTCGATCCTGGAGCTTCTTGCGTACCTTGGCTAGCTTCTGTCTCGGAGTCTGGCTTGAATGTCCCCCCATAAGAACCGCTCTCCCCATAAAGAGCACTGGACTCTAATTCAGTTGTCCCCCCATAAGGATTGCTCGCTTCGACTCGCACCGCCATGTAAAATCACCCATACCAAGCACTTCTTGATCATTATCCCTATGTTCAAGAGTTACTTCACTCATCGATCCAGCATTTTCTCTCTCCGACAATACTTCCTCACTGAAGTTTTCCGCCCCATTGCTCCTCGGCAATGCAACACCCATCAACACTTCGGTCCCCTTGAAGTTCGATGCATCGGCCACCTTGTCCATGGATGGCTCCTCGACGGCATCCACGCCAACAGGCTCAGGCAACACATGCCTCACCACGAAAATGTCCCCAACTGTCGCTTCTTTCACGATGACTCCTCGGCTTGGAGCATCCTCGACACGCTGAATAGCTGTCAGCTTCTTGGTCCCTTGTCCGATGTCTCGTCGTACTGACACAACACATCGTTGTCTCGGATCCAAGATGCATACGATGTTGGCACACAGAATGATGATCGCTTGAACACGGTCAAGGAAGTTTAGTCCCAAAATAAATTCAAAGTCGTCTAGTTCGATTACCTTGAAGTCTTCCTTGGACTTCCAATCACCAATCTGCAGATCAACTTTCCGCACAGTCCCTATAACAGGAGCTTCCTTGGCATTCACAGTCTTGATCTTGTCGGTTGAATCCATAACTTTAAGACCAAGTTCCACTGCAACCTTCTTGGACATGAACAGATTGCTTGCCCCGGTGTCCACCAAAGCACTCTACGACCTTCCCGCCACGTTGATGTCGACAAACATCAACCCATTCTGCTTCTTGCCTTTCTTCTTGGCAGAAATCAGAATCGTCGAGCCAAGCATCGTAGCCTCATCACCCTTGGGCTCGTCCTTCTTGGACTGCTTCACTCGATTAGGGCACTTTCGCGCTCTATGCGGCCCCTTACAACGGTAACACTTGCGACCCGTCACCTTCGACTTTCCACCTTTCAAACTGGCGATTGCACCAAGTCTGCCTGGTTCACCATCTGAATCGTCGTCCTTATGGACAATGGCATCGAGGCGGCTCTTCTTCTTTGGACAATCCTTCACCATGTGAGGACCATTATAATGATGGCACCTTACGGTTCCTCGATCCTTCCGCTCATATGGTTTCTCATACCGATTAGACTTGGGGATGGCTTTCCCTCGACGCTCTTCTCTTCGGAAACTTCCTCGTCTCCCTTTCCATTACCCTTATCTCGGGGCTTGGAAGACTCATTTCTAATCTCAAATTCTGCAATGGATTCAGCAGCAGCCATCGCTCCTGAAAGGTCTTCAACACTCATTCTCTTCAGCTCTATTCTTGCCCATCTTTAGAGACCAGATTTGAAGAGATACAAACCTTCCGATTTGCTTAAATCTTTGAATTGTAGTTTGAGTTCAGTAAAACTTTTCACATAATCCCGAATTAAGCCGTCGTGCTTCAACTGATGAAGTTTGTCTCGAGCTTCCTCGTTGGCATTGTTTGGATAAAAATGCTCCTTAAACTTAGACTGGAAATCCTTCCATGTCCCGATTGGAATGTCGTCGTCATCCGACTCAGAACATTTGTTTCGCCATCATAACAAGGCAACATCAGTCAAATAGACTACTACAGTGTTCACCTTTTCAGCATCGTCAGTGATGTTCATTCCTCGGAAGTATTGCTCCATGCACCAGATGAAGTTCTCAACATCTTTCGCCGACCTGGTTCCATTGAACTCCTTGGGTTTAGGGATGTCCTTCATTGGTTTAGGTGTGGTTGGATTTAATACACTGTTCCGCATAGAAGCCTGATAAACCAGAACTTCCGCCTTGAGTCCTAACATTTCTTCCCTTAATGCCTCAAACTTGGCTTCGAGAGCATCTCTCTTCACCTATAGTTTATCACCTTGGTCATCCAGTTCCTCGAGGCGTACGTCCACTACGTCGATTCGCTCCCCAGAATCCTTCACGGATCCTTCAAGCCTGGTGACCCTCTCCTCAAGTGCAGACAACTTGTCCCTTGAGTCAGCTGGACTTTCATTGTTAGCCTGGGTTTCCACACCCTTCGGCCAGCAGCAACAACAGTATCCCTCTTTGGTTCCATCTCAAACTCGATGCTTCGTACCTTGAACAGCCTAACATTGCTCGAACAAGGCTCTGAGCTCTCGCTCTGATACCACTTGTCACGGGGTCAGAGTTTTCGCACAGGGACTTCTACCCGTGCGACACCTCGGGTCTCTCTCATGCCTGAGGATCAACCTTAACGATCTCCGATGCTAACTGGTTTCGCCCTCCCATGGGCTCATCAGGGAAGCGGGGATAGCTCCCGACTAGTGTGGTGCGCGATCAGCACGCCCATTCCAGATGGGATGACTGCTTGGCACATACTACACTCTTAATGCTATCCTGCTCCCAAGCTTTAAGCACCACCAGAAAGCATCTTGCTCGGTCCCGCGTAGTCACGACGAACGGTCTGTGACACAATCGTTTAAATGTTTAAATTTTTATTAATAATAATAATTATTATTTTATTAAAAAAATTAAAATTCCACTTTTAAAAGAAATTAAAACTTGCTTAATATTAAATGTCAGAGCATTATAATTAAATAATTACAATCAATTGTTATTCTGATATCAAATAATAGGATTCTTTATATCGATGGATAAGTCAGATACTAAATATATAAAATCTTAAAACATTTTTATTAAAACTTTTTAAACATTTTATCATTTTAATCATTATTATATATCATTTAAGTGCAGAACTATTGTATTTTAATAAAATTAATGATGACTCAACACTTATATTTAATTTTTTTAGTTTTTATTTAAGTTACAAAATTAAAAATAATTATCAAATGATTTAATTAAATATTTTATAATTAAATTTTACTAAAATTATTTGAAATTCACAAAATTATAAAACTAGATTTTAGAATTATTTACGGAACAAAAGCAATTAAAATAACTTTATAAATTTTTTAAATATAAACTTAATTCTCACTAATCTTATAAAATTGATTATACATTTATTAGTTTAATAACAGCAAACTCACTAATCTTATAAATTTTATTCTCACACTAGATATATTCAAAAGTTTTTCTTATTCTAACAAATTATAGAATAAAAAATATAATGCTAAAACTTGAGGCTAACATAGCGAAAAAATTTTAAAATTTTATCTTCTAATTTTAAGAATAAGAATAAGAAAATTTAAAATAAAAAGGTAGATACTAATAAAGTTATCAATAATATCTTTTGACATCTCTTATTTTTTTAATTTTTACCTAATAAAAATAAAATATAAAAAATAAATGTTATACACGAAAAATAAATTAAAACAATATTTTTTTCACAATATTAAAGCTGAAATAAATTATTTCTCATACTAATATAAATATTATAATGAAAATTTATTAAATTTACATAAATTAACAATATATATATATAACATAAATTATATCTAACATTAAAAAGAAATAATAAATAATAATAAAATTATAATTAAAAGTTTAAGTTGTTTAATAAATGAGTAAACTATATAGTTTTAAAAAATAATTTATTTCTAAAATAATAATTAATAAGAAAATAAATAAATTAAATAATCGATTTAAAAATAAGGTTAGCAAGACATAAAATTTATAAACATAAAAAAATACGAAAATAATGGGTTAATATTAAATAAAAATAATAAATCAACATCCCTTTAAAACTAGAGAAAAAAATTTACTTTTTTTTTTATTTTTCATTTTATTATCTAACAACAAAAATATAAAAAAATAGTTTTGTTCTGATACCAAATGATTAGAATCTAAATTCTCTTTAATATAAAATAATTAGAATTCTAATATCAATAGATAATGTTAAGATATTTATTTTTACAATCGAATTAAGGATGTCATAAACTATATATACTTAAATTTAAATAAAAATTAGGCGAATAACTAATTAAATATAAAAATGGTAATAATTTAATTTTTATAAAATTTTAAATATAAAAAATAGTAGCTTAATACATAATTGAGAGTTTCTCTTATTCTCACAATGTTAGATTATTATTTTTTTTTTTAAAATAAACCAATCAATTAATTAGCTATAAATGGCATCCAAAATAACCAAATATTCAATACAATTCAGTATATCAAACGAAAAAATAAAAGGAAACTCCAAACCCACCGCCCACTTAACCAATTCATGTGCTACCCGATTAGCCACTCGGTTCACATGAACCACCTTAAAATCCCTATTCGAATGCACCAAAGAGAAGGCCTCCTTGAGATAAACAGCAGCTAACGATCGATCCAAATGTGAAGCATTAATTTTGTTAATAACCGCAATCGAATCCCCTTCAATAATAACATTATTCAAACCATTATCAACAACAATCTTAAATTTAACACGTATGTATAATGTATATTGCTATTATAAAGTTTAACACGTAATTAAGTGACCAATTATGTTACACGTGTTATAGGTATTAAATTTTCATGGAATTAAAAGTGTAGATACCATAAGGTGTATTTATAATTTAATGAGGGGCAAAATTATAAATACTTAATAGTTGGAAGATCAAACCTTCTGGAAAAACTCTATTAATTAATTCAGGTACGCTTCCGTATTCAATTTATTTATTTTGTTGTTCTTAATGATTTGACATGTATAGATCTTGGGTTTATATTCGTATTGAATATATTTTAATTCTAACAAGTAGCATCAGTGCTAGAATTATGTTGAGTCAATAAGATCATAAATTTTGGGTTTTATCGACATGAATATTAAGGTTTGATAGTTCATATATATTTTTTAATAAAAAATATTCTTATTTGAATCTATCAAATTTCGATTTTCAAGTTTACAATTAGTTTGGAATTTAATTCCATTGATTTTCGTTTTTCGTTTTGCATGGATCGGATTTAATCAATGTCAATTAATTTTCAATTCTATTAATTCAGTTTGGTTTTTAAATCCATGAGTTTAAATTCCTTTGTTTGCCATAATTAATGAATTTAGGCAGTAATCGGTTTTGGATTACTAACCCAACATTTTATTGTCACCCTAAATGCTTTAAGATTTTATTATTTGCGGTATAAATGAAAACGATGAGAAATATATTTTTATTTTAATTAAGTTAATGATAATTATTTTAGGTTTATATATTATTTTTAATTTATAGAATACATATTTTATTTAAAATATGTATTTACTTCGGCTGGATCAAAATTTAATTTTGATCATTGGGTATTAAGTTAAACCTTTAGATTTAAATATATATTAAATTCGGTTAGATCAAAACTAAAAGTTTTGATCGTTAGTAACAAAAAAATATAATTAATTTTATTTTATCGTGATAAATTTTTCATATGATTCAGAAAATTTATAATCAGTTTAGCTATTGAAGCTTTATATTTGATTTATATTTATTAACTTATGATTGAATGATCTTTCGGTATGTTACTTTTTAAAGTATACTACTTTACGTAGTTAATTATAATATTAAGTTTTGTATGATATTTTTGTATTTTGTTTTTAGTTAAAAATTAAATATTTTGGTCAAATTTAGTTTTGGTAAAAATATATTTAAGGAATTTTTGAAGAACAGTCAAAGATTTCGGCTCTTTGGATTCTGATAGCCCCATTAAGACCTTAATTTGGTTTACTTTGAAAACTCAAGTGTTATAAAAAATTCAGCTTTGACTGTTATAAATATTAAGTTTGAATATTGGTATATTTATGTTATATATTTTAAGAAAAATTAATTGAAGCATTAAGTCATCAAAGTGATCTTTATTGTGGAAATTATTTTATTTTAAAATATAGAAGGTTTTGTGCATGTAATTTAGTTTATGCTAATATTAATCGGCCCAAAGGAAGATTAATAATTAGTAATATTACATGTGTATCTTTGATAATAAACATGTGGTAATTATTCAATTTTATATGTGAACAATAAATCGGCCCAAAGGAAGATTTATGTTTAACATATTCTTATTATCAATGTTTAATTACTACATCAAGAAATCACTTACAAGTTATATTTTTTTAGATAAAATATTAATGGAGTGTCTCATATCTTGTAATGATGTTACCTTTATTCAAATTTATTATTATTTTGATTATCTTTTACTTTGAGTGAAAGATAAAATTAATATATATATTGAAACAATTAAATTCATATTTTGGCTTCGGATATCTAATATTTTAATAGATTATTTGAAACATAATGTCACCAAAGTGACCGCTTTTGTGTAGATTAGTTTATTTAAGATATTAAGATAATTACGAGTCTTTGTAATTTATGCATTTATTAATTGGCCTAAAGGAAAATTAATATTTGACCGAATTACAACGACAACTGTGGTGATAAATGTGTGATAATTATATGGTATTTTATGTGAACAATACGTTAGTCCAAAGATTAATCTATTGTTTGACATAGTTTATTGTCAATGTTTGATTGCTACAAAAAGAGTATCGCTTACAGTTAATATTATTGTCCAAAGACTTGATATTAATGTTGTGCTTGGTATCTTGAAGGGGAACTAGCCATTATTTTGAATTTATTGTTTACTTATGGATATTTATTTGAGCTTGTTTATTTACTTATTTTTGTTCTATATTTAGGTAATTTATCTTTATTATAATATCTATTGAATACATTCTACACTCATGTTTAGTGAAATTAATTTCAAGGAATAGAAAAAGACACTTATATATAGTATTTGGTGGTATGAACATAGAACTTGCACTAAGTGAATAACAACTTGTACCTCTCACGACGGTAAGCATTCATAAATAGGAATTTGAGAGGTGAGTTTGTTCAAGTTGCATAAGCCTAATGATCATAAAATATAATATTTAGAAACTTTTAAGAGCACAAATCTAAATAAATTATTCATACTAAGGATTTTCTTGATAAAATTGAGAAAAAAGTTATTACTAATTCTTTAAGATTAACATGACATCATTTTTGGTTTACTTGATGTCTATGAAGTATAAAGATCAAGGAAATGTGAGAGAATATATTATATTGCTTCAAAACTTAAGGCACATAAGATCAAACTTTATAACAATTGTTTGTTCTTATAATTTTAGTATAGCTTCCTATACAGTTTAACTAATTCAAAATTAGTTACAATTATTAAAGGAGAAATAAACTTCAAATAAAATTATTTCTCATTGTGTTAAAGAGGAAGAAAAGTTGAAGCATTATATTTATAAAAAATACTCAATCAGTTAGTGCTCTTTGGTTAGTGTCTTTAAGAATAAGGGTAATAAAAAGAATATATTAGAATGAAGTTGCTAAGGGTCCTACTCAAAAGGTTTAACAATAAGTTATAAAGTGTTGATTCTTTTGTATAAGCTAGGATACATGTTAAGAAAATAAACTTCAAAAGTAAGCAATTACTTAGGCTATTTTGAGTGATCCATGGGCTGTAAATTTTATGATCCCACAATTAAGATTATTTTAATGAGAGATTTATAACATTTTTAGGATGTTGAGTTTGGAGGGAGAATAAGGTTAGATACATTGTTGTTAAGGAGGATTTGAGTATTAATTTAATTCCTACTATCACTTTCTACGATGTTTAGGTTTTCACACCTATCATTAATCAAAAAGTGAATCAAGTACATCAGCAAAACAATGTTGAACAACTCTCGTTCAAGATAAGATAATTATTTTTTAGAAGAACAAACTCAACAACCTCAAAAAAAGTGTCTTTAAAGATATCCATGAGAGGAAAGAGAAATATTATTCAGGATTATTACTTAGTATTTCATCAAGAAAATAAAGATAATAATGGAATGATAAAAGACACCCTGATCAGTTTTTTTTATCAAACCATAAAAGTTTTAACTCTCAAAAGTGGATTGATGTTATTCAAAAGAGTATAATTTTATACAAGACAATAAAGTTTAGGAACTTGTCTCATTACCTTAAGGTACAAACCAATTGGTTGTAAATTAATATTTAAAACCAAGAGGGATGTAAATGATAACGTGTAACATTCATGGGAAGAGCGTAGGCATTTGCAGAGAAAAGTTCTCTTTGATCCTGAAATCCGGCAGTGATTCTGTCCTTTAATCTATTCTAATTCTATATAATTTATGGAGAGAGAACAACGTTGCAGTGATCGTTGGGTCAATCCCACAACATTTAAGGGTGGTGTATTTGGGCGAAGGCCCAAGAAGAGTTTGAAAAATGAAGATCGGATAGGGGGTAAGGACGATGTTCATTTCCAATTTACCAAAACAATTACATTAGAAGGGGGCGTGGCAGGTTTTTGATCGACATAGAATGGTTATTGATGTTTTCATCCCATTGAAGAGAGCAAGAGATAGTTCTCGATTTGGTTTTGTCAAGATAGAATCAAGAATAGATGTGGAAAGAGTGATAGAACACTTTGATGGTTTTCGGCTATATGGTTCGCGGATCGGGGTGAAATGGGCACAACATTCATCGAGGAAAAATTTTGGTGGCGTAAAAAGCAGACTTCCAAGGATAGGGGTGATTGTTTGGATCGTGTTAGGAAGGTCACATAGTCTCCTAGAGGGTATACAGTTGATAGGAATAGATTGGGTAGGATTTCTGATCAGGTGAATAAGGGGGACCAAAAAGTGGAGGAGGCGTTACATCAAGTTAAGGAAGAGAGTAGACGATCCGCATTGGGTGTGATTGATTTTGATAAATTGAAAATTTTAAAATATTGTGCATTAGGTTTTTGTCGTTCTTCTTACCAGATTGTGGAACTTGCAAAGGAATTTTGGAACGCGAAAGTGGAAGGGATGTCGATAATGAGAGTGGCATGCTCTTTGGTTTTGTTGATGTTCGAGGATACGTCTAAAAGGGACCAGGTGGTAAAGAGTGGGATTTTAGATACCTGGCTGGAAAATGTTCACGCTTGGGAACTGGGAGACCCGTTACCAAATCGTAGGGTGTGGCTTTCAGTTAGTGGTATTCCGATTCATCTATGGTCGAAGGAATCTTTTAGGAACATTGCAGCCTTATGGGGTGAATTGGTGCGCATAGATATTGAAACATTGCGTCCATCATCTTTTGAACAAGCTCGATTTCAGATAGAAACTGTTTGGAATCTACATATTGATGAGCGGATCGATTAACAGTTGGGTAATATTTCCTTTGTGATTCGGGTTACGAAAATTGAGGAAGCCATTGAACCCAAATGTCATTGTAGTTGCGAGTTGTCGGAGGAGATTTCTGCTTTAGAGGAAGATGAATAGATAAATGCTGATAAAATTCGAATAGATTCCATCGATAAAAAACAATGTAAGGAATTCGGTACCTTTATGCCCAATTATTTAGATGACGATTGTGCTAGTTCAAAGTTCAGGTTGTTGGAGACGGTACCGAGAATTGACTTGCGTGTGTTGAGCCAGGATAGTGGTAGGGATGATGAACTTGCTGGTATAGTGAGCAGAGATATGGAGGAGGGTGCGAGTAGTTTTGTGTCACATGTGGATGTTGAGGTATCGAGAAGGATTGAGGAGGCGGTTGGTACTTGGAGGCGGGGTTTGGATGAGCCGAGCACAGTTGAGCAAGGGCCCATGTCAGAAATTCAGAGGGTTTTTGAAGCAGATGTTATTGAAATTGATGGGGTTAGCCATCGCGTGCGTAAATTTTCAGAGGTGTTGAACTTTCAAGATGCAACGAAAGTTATTAAGAAAGGGAGTGGAAGGCCGAAGAAGAAGGGGATGGGTAGGGATGGTGTGGTGAATGGTTCTCTTTTTGATTCGGATTTTATGCAGCGTAAGAAAGCGATACTGCGAGAGGCTTCAAAAACAATTCATCTAGGCAATCTGATTGGGTCAGAAACTAAAGGTAACAAAGTTGTTATTATTAACAAACTTGCGCGCTTGATTGAAGCACGGGGGTGCACCAAATAGCAAGGAAAGATGAAGCTGTTGTCGTGGAATGTGCGAGGGCTTAATTCTTCATCAAAAAGGCATGGTGTTCAAAAGGTCTTAAGTCAGGTTTGGTACATAGATAATTTTGGGTCATGTTATTCTCTATCAATGGGTAGGTCGGGGGGAGTTTTGATTATTTAGGATTTGTCTTCCTTTAAGCTTTCTTCGTCTTATTGTTGGAATAATTTGGTTTTAGTTGACGGGAGGATTGGCAAACGGTGATTTTTGGTGTTTGTGCGCCTTGTTTCGTATTAGAACAAGTCTTATTAGGCTTTGGTGTTGAGTGCCCTTAGTGCTTGCGATTTGGAGGTTTGTGTGGGGGGTGACTTTAATATGGTTTTGCGTGCAGATGAGCAGATAGGTTGTGCAAAAACTGTCCGAGGAATGCAATTGTTTAACTCTTTAGTGGAAAAGATTGCTCTCTTGGATTTTCCGATTCAAGGGAAGAGATTTACATGGTTTGGATCAGGTAATAAGTGATGTCGTTTGGATTGTTTATTGATTTCGAATGGGTGGGTGGTGAAATTCCAATCAATTCTGAGTTTATAAGAAGAAGGAGAATCCACTCAGAATTTTCCTTAGGTGTGATGAAGTTTAATGTGGATGGGGCTTCTAGAGGTAAACCAGGTGAGGCAGGATGTGGGGAAGTTTTGCGTGATTCTGATAGTCGTATCCGAGCATTCTTTTCTGGTTCAATTGGGATAACGGATTCTAATGAAGCTGAGGTACGCGCTATTCATTATGCGTTGCTGATGTTGAAGGAGGCATCATGGGGGGAGGTGCTCTCTTTTATTGTGGAGTTTGTTTCTCGGATTGCTATTTCATGAGTGCTTAATATGGAACAACGTCCGTGACAGTTGCGACATTGGTTTGTTTCCATTGATCGTTGTTGTGATGTACTGTCTAATGTTTGTTTCTCTAATGTCTTTAGGGAGGGAAATAGTTTAGCAGATGTTTTGGCTAAAGGGGGTGTTGGCCGTAAGGCGTGGATATGGGTGTTCCGTTGATTTTGGTTGGTGTTTTCCCTCTGTGTCGCTTGCTTCGGTACTTTTTTCCTATCACATAGGCTTAGGGGAGGTTTTTAATGAGGCTGAAGTAAGTGTGGCGATGTATGATTCTCTACTTCTTAATAAAATCATGCATCTTGCTGATCAAAAAAAATGATAATGTGTATAAGTATAAAGCATGCCTTGTATCTAAAGGATATACTCTAAAAGAAGACATTGATTTTGTGGAGACTTTCTCTCAAGTTTTACTAAAAGACTCTTTCAAAATAATCTTGATACTTATTGCTTTTAATCTTGAGTTACATAAGATGGATTTTAAGCTTGTGTTTTTCAATGGCAATATTGAATAAATTAATTATATGGTACAATCATTTATTTTTGTCTAATGATACAAAATTAATAAATGTAAATTAAAGAAATCCATCTATGAGATTAAGTTTGACTCTCATTAATAAAATTATAAATTTTATATTGATTATCTCATTCGATTTAGAGATAAATTTAGTTGAAAATTATATGAATTACAAGTTCAGTGGGAGTAAACCAAGTGACACTCATATTACTAAAGAAGATAATTTTTTCAGTACCCTAAAAGTAACCTTGAAATTTATAAAATACAAAAGATTCCATATACGTAAGCTATTAAGAATATAATTTATGCTTAAGTATGTATGCATTTGGATATTACATACATTATTAGAATGTTAGACAGATATTTAAGTAAATCTAATATGAACGGTTGGATAACAGACAATAGAGTTATGAAATGTCTTTAGAGAACAAAAAAATTACATGCTCACATATCGAAGTTCTGATAAGTTAGAGATCATCAAGTTTACAGGCTTCGATTATAGTAGAATATTGATGTAAAAGTCTATGTCACATGAGCTGCTAATTATAGATTGAATAGAAAGGTCACTTCAGTTATTTTGTGACAATAAATATGCATTATTTATTCTATAAACAATAGGAACACTTTAAATTTAGTTCCTAGTTGTTAAAGAAAATTCAGAGTGATTGTGTGTCTATAGAGCATATTGGTACAAACTCCATAATTGCGTGCTTATTGAGAAACTATCACCCTGGGTCTTTCATGAGCACACTGCTCATGTGGGTGTAATATTATTTAAGTATATTCAGTTTTAGTGAGAGTTTGTTATTTTGATAAATGCTAATTCGTTTTAGACAAAATTTTGGTTACTTCAATTTAAAGTTAATTTCTGCCGAAATAAAGTTATTGACTTATGCACACTTTAAACTTAGTAAAGTTTGATCTCATTAAAGTTTAGGAGGACCAGTTGGAAATAGACATGTTCGGTTCACATTTACATGTAATTTTCATGCTACGCATCCATGATTGATCTATGTCATTTGATTATGTTTGTATATGTGACCATTGATGGGTCCAGTCATGATTGATATGATGAAGACCGCTTTGATCTTATATGGATATAATTGATGGACGAGATTGTTATAGAATACATATTATATGATAGCAAATTTTTGAGCTCATAAGGTTATACATTTGTCAAGAAACATATATTGTCCAAGTGGGAGATTGTTGGATTAAAATTCAATAATAGTGGGCACATATGTATAATGTATATTGCTATTACAAAGTTTAACACGTAATTGAGTGACCAATTATGTTACACGTGTTATAGGTATTAAATTTTCATGGAATTAAAAGTGTAGATACCATAAGGTGTATTTATAATTTAATGAGGGACAGAGTTATAAATACTTAATAATTGGTTATTAAATCAACTATATAAAGAGTTATGGTCCAAAGAATTAGGTTAACTTGCATATCTCTTTTCCAAGTCTGAGAGTTGTGTGGCAAGAGATAACCTAACATCTTGGGAGTTCAAACTCTCTGGAAAAACTCTATCAATTAATTCAGGTGCGCTTCCGCGTTCAATTTTTTTATTTTGTTGTTATTAATGATTTGACATGTGTAGATCTTGAGTTTATATTCGTACGTAATATACTTTAATTCTAACATACAAATTATATGACAAAGAATATAATTCTAAAATTTAAATCTAGCATATAGAGAGAAGGTTAAATTTTTATTCTTTTACTTGTAAGAATAAGATAAAATATAGTAAAAAGATACTAACAAATGTATTAGTAGATAATTTACAAGAGAAATAAGTCAAAATAGATTTTTTTTAATATTATACTCGAAAATATTATTTACAATCCCAAAATTCAACCCCATTTTTAGATTGAAACTTATAAGTTAATTCATTAAAACGTCTACCTCAAGTAACACAAATTATGTTTAGGTAATTAAAAATTTAATTTATTTTGATAATTAGGAAAAATAATTTAAATATATCGATATTATAAACCAAAACCCTAATACATAATTTAAATAATTAATTAAATCCTAAAAAATAATTTTATAAAAATATGTAGTCAATAAGTTTTTAATCAAAAGTTTTCAATGTTTGAAATAAAAAATATGTAAATTATTAGACTGCGTAATTTTAAAGAGTCCATATTTAATAATAAATTATTTGAGTATTATGTGAGATGCTCCATATACCGAATAACCTAAATAAGTCTAAAAATCTGAAAAAGACTAAAAGAGTGTGAGCTAAAGAGCTTAATGTGTCTCAAAAGTGTAAACAATCACAAACAAAACATATTTTATTTTCTGAAAATATTTTCTAGATTTAAAAAAAAAATATGAATCATGATGTTATGATGTCTGATGAATGACTCAAAATTTGAGGGCACGATTTCTAATATCATACAGAGTGGGGGATTATTCTCGTCAAAGTAGAGATTTACCTTACAATTCCGAATATAAAGTCATAACATAGTTTTGATGCCTTGATCATGATATGATTTATAAAATCATAAATCAAAACTCTTATGAGTAACTTATTTTCTTAAAATCAGATGCTTGATTTGAAAATACAATTATTCATGTCATGCATGATATTTTCATATTTGTTCAAATAACAATCTCGCTATCTGATGCTAATATCGTCATTGGCTTCTCATCATATGATAGGTCCAGATTTAACTCAATCTCCTTTATAGGCATGGCATATGAAGGATCCGACCGATACCTCCTAAGTATCGAAACTTAGAAAACATCGTGAACCCTTTTCAATTAGGGAGGCAACCTCAAGCTATAAGCTATTAGACCCACTCACTTTATAACCACATACGTTCTAATAAACCTAGGACTCAACTTGCCTTCAATCAAACCTTATCAATTTCTTCCATGACAATATCTTTAGAAACATTTTTTTCTTCAACCACAATCTCGATCTCTTTACGCTTTAAATTCGCGTATAACTTTTGTTTGTGAATGTTTCCTTTAATCGATCAATAATGAGTAATACCTTCTCATTAGTGTCTTCGAGCACACTAGGAAAAGAAATAAACTTTTCTCTCGCTTCAGCTGAAGACAACGGTTTCGTGTACTTCCTCTTATACAAAGCCTTATACGAATCTATTTTGATGTTTACCTAGTAATTATTATTGTATAAAAACTCAACCAACGACAAGTTCTTTTTCCAAAACCCTTGGAACTCAATGATACAATATCTAACATATATTCCAAGACCTGGATAACTCCCTCTAACTGGTCATCCGTCGCCGGATGATACAAAGTGCTAAAACTCAACCGAGAACCTACAACTTGTTGCAAAAATCCCTAAAACCTTGATGTAAAATATGTATAACAATCCAAAACTATAGATTTAAGAACTCTATGAAGCCTCACTATCTGATTAATATATAACACCTTGATGTAAAATATGTATTACAATCCAAAAAGACATCACATTAAGAATTAATGTTTAAAACTTAACATGAAATATAAATATGATTGCATAGAAAATAAATACACGAAATAAGACAATGAACGTACTTACAATATGAAATAGAATAAATAAATAAATAAAAACATGAGCGAGTAATCAAATAAACAAATTAACCATGAAATTATATTAAACAAATTTTAAAGATACTAAAATAAACAGATAATCACTGGCAAGGACCCGATTGAAAAGAAACTAAAATTTGAGTTTCAAATCGAGAGGAATGGAAAATTGTTTAAGAGATAATTAAGTTAAAAAAAAATTATTTATAAACTCATTTATAGACTTGTTTGTAGACGTTTATGGGATGGAAATACTCGTGGATGTACCTAAATACTAAATTTTGTTGTTCCTAAGGATGCTATATAAGTTAATGTTGAAATATAAATTTTATATTGTTACTTTTGTTTTATTTATTTATTTATTGTTAATTTAACTAATATTTTTGAACATATACACAAACACACAAACATATTTATGATCACTTAAATAAACTTATTTATGAACACTTAATCGACTTGTCATTTATAGATGATATAAAAAATGAAATCTTTAGACAAAATTTCTATATATGTGTGAATACATGAGGATGATTGAACTTGTTTCATAAAATATAAAGTCATTCTTCAACTTATTAAAGCCCTAATTAGTCCTAATAACATGTTCGGAGTCCATCAATCCTTTAAATTTGTAATAAACCATATAATTTTCAAAAAATTCATATTTCAGATAATTTTTTTATATAAATTAAATTATAATTTTAAATGTCCATGTTTAAGAATTGGAAAAAATATATCTATTAACATAAATGCTATGTTCATTTTTTTTCAAGAGTAAACTGTATAAATGGTACTAAATTTATAGGGTATATTTATTTTAGTAATCGTATTTTTAAAATATTTGATAAAGTTATTTAATTTTTAGTTTACAACTAATAAAATCATCTAACTTTTAGTTTACATTTGATAAGGTCTTTTTAGACCTGGCAAACTTGATCCGAGAACCGAAAACCTAACCGATTTACCTGAACCAAAATCCGAACCGAAACCAAAACTGATGATTTAGCGTGATTCGAAACCCGAATCGAAACTGAAACCAAAACCGATCCAAATTCTAGAAGAACCGATATAGACCAGTAACCGATTTGACCCGAACCAAAAGCAACTCAAAATTAACTTGCTCAAAATCGATCTAAACCAAACATCAATCCGATTTTAACCCGATAATTGAGTCAAAGTGAATGAATAATATATTTTTACTATTGTTTATTTTTTAACAATATGATAAATAATTAAATAATATATATTTTATTATCTTTTTGTATTATGATAATACTAATTAACGACTACATCTGATAATAATTTAATTTTTAATATTACATTTCCTTCTTTAAAAATCAATTTATTTTTTATTAAAATTTGGGGTGTTATAAAAATGACCAAAATGTTATTAATTAATCCATGTATTTACAAAACTGACATTATCCCTTAAATTACCAATACTGACTTTACTCGAATAAAAGTTGAGGCAAAAATTTTCAAAACAATTCCAATATGAAATAAGAAGATATATTTTACAAGAATATATGATTAATTCTATATATAATATAGACGATTACATTTATACTTAAGTCCAACTCAAACTAAATTAACCTGAAAATTCAAAGATTGACCCAATCCGAATCGATCTGAATGACCCGACATGGACCCAACCCGAAAATATTTGATCCGGTATTGACCCGACCCGAAAACAACTGATCTGATATTGACCCGAATCACCGATCCGATATCCGAACCAAACCGAATTATCATATAACCGAATTAAATCTGAAACCGAAACCAAAACAGATCTGAACCGAATCTAAACCGAATGCAAACAAACCCAAAATGAACCGAACCAAAACAATCTGAACCAAAACCGAACCGAATGACCCGTTTGCCACCTCTAGGTCTTTACGTTGTACGTTAAAAATTATTGTTTTCCCCTTAATAAAAAATGAATAAACGACAATAATAATCACTCAACTTTTTTCTCACTCTTATTTTGGTTTTAAATTTTAAAAATTTATAATTTTTAATATTTTGTTCACTCTAAAATGATATGGTTAAAAAATTAAAAAACTTGATCAATCCTTAAAAAAACTAGAAAATAATATTTTTATTTTTCTAATTAAATTTATCATATTACTATATTTTATATTTTCATAAGCAAAGTAAAAAAAATATCACTTGAATCAAATTATCTAATTATCCGATTTAATTTGTAAAACATAAAATCGAGAAATAAATAATCTAAAAACAATAATTAACCAAAATAATTTTTAAAGATTAATCAAACCCAACTTTAGTATAAACTTTTAAAATAAATTATTTTGATTCAATTATAATTCAAAATTTTGGGAAAAATTAATTAATCGACTTTATCTATTATATATAATATTTATAAATTTAATATATTATAATATTTTATAGTCTAGTAATTTTGATACTTAATTAATTTTTTTAAAAAAGTTTTGATTACAGATAACATTAATAGGTTTGAACTTTAAATTTTTTATTTTGTAAATTATTTTACTCTTTATTTCAACCAAATAATTATTAAATTTACTAATTATCATATTTGATATATTAATAAACAAAGTAAAACAAAATATTTTCAGAATTAGATATTTTGATTAATTGGTTAATAGATTATTTGATTTAAATGATATAATTTAATATTTATAACTGAATAATTTGAAATTACAAATTAATCAAAAAATTTAAGAATTAATATTTTTTATATTTTTATAAATATGTAATTTGATAGTAAAAAAAGTATCAACAATTAAAAAGTTAAGTTATTAAATTAAAAAATTTTAAATTCTAGTTACTTAAAATTTTTTAACCATGTCATTTGTATGTTATCAAAATATTCACAAAAATATTAATAATTCGAAAGTTAAGTTATTAAATTAAAAAAATTTAAACTTTAGTGACCAAATTAATATTAAGAAGAAAGTTGAATAATAATAGTTGTACTTTACCATTATTATTAAAGAGAAAAAGAAATTTCGTAATTTAAATTATTATTAGCAATAGTTTAAATTGTTTGAACTTTTATTAATAATAATAATTATTATTTTATTAAAAATTTTAAAATTTAACCTTTAAAAGAATTTAAAAGTTACTCAATACTAAATGTCGAAGCCATTAAAATTAAATAATTATAATATTTTTTCTGATACCAAATAATAAGAATCTCAATTTCGATGGGTTAAGTTAAGATACTAAATGTATAAAATTTTAAAATTTATTAAAAATTTATAATTAAAATTTTTAAATGTCTAAGGCATTCAACTTTTTTATTAAAATTTATTTAATATTTTATCATTTTAATCATTATTATATATCATTTAAGTACCTTAAATTGTTATTATTAATAATAATTGCGTCCTGAGAAAAAAATTAAAATCCTTTTTAAGTTAAAGTGAGTGAAGAACTATTTTATTTTAATAAAGTTAACGATGATTCAACACTTATATTTAGTTTTTTAGTTTTTATTTAAGTTAAAGTGAGTGGAGAACTATTGTATTTTAACAAAATTATTTAAAATTCACAAAATTATAAAGCTAGATTTTAAAATTATTTACTGAACAAAAGCTATCAAAATAACTTCTATAAAATTTTTAAAGATAAACTTGATTTTCACTAATCTTATAAAATTAATTATGGAATTATTAGTTCTAATCATAGTGAGTTCATTAATCTTATAAATTTTATTCTCACACTAAATATATTTAAAAGTTTTTTTATTCTAACAAATTATAGAATAAAAAATATAATGCTAGAACTTGAGGCTAACATGGCGAAAAGAGTTTAAAATTTTATTTTCTAATTTTAAGAATAAGATTAAGAAAATTTAAAAATACAAAGATAGATACTAACAAAGTTTTCAATCATATCTTAATTTGACATCTCTTTTTTTTTAATTTTTACCTGATAAAAGTAAAATTTTAAAAAATAAATATTACACAAGAAAAATAAATCAAAATAATATTTTTTTTCACAATATTAAAGCTGAAATAAATTATTTTTCATACTAATTTAAATAATATAATGAAAATTTAATAAATTTACTTAAATTAACAAAAAATATATATAATATAAATTATAACTAACATTAAAGAGAAATAATAAACAATAATAAATTATAATTAAAAAGATTAAGCTTTTTAATAAATGGATACACTATATATTTTTAGAAAAATAATTTATTTCTAAAAGAATAATTAATAAGAAAATAAATTAATTAAATATTTGATTTAAAAATAAAGTCAACAAGACATAAAAGTCATAAACATCAAAATAAAGTACGAAAATAATGGGTTAATATTAAATAAAAGTAATAAATAAACCTGTAACATCTCGATTTTGGGGTTAGTAGTTTGGAGAATTCAATTCGGGTCGAATCGAGTTCTCCGGTTCATTATTCCGGAGAAAAATGAATAAGAATATTTTAATTAGGGAAAATAATAATTTTGGAATATGGTTTAAAATATTGAAAATATGTTTCAAGATTAAAAGAAAATAATTTGAACATTATATTGATTTTTAATTATGCTTAATTATGCATAAATGACTAATTTATAATTTTTGGAAAAATTGGAGGACTTATTTTGTAATTTTTGAAAAATTACATGTTTTAGTGACTAAATTGAAAAGCAAGCTAAACTTAGAATCCTTAGAGGGCCATAAACCCATTTCTAATTTTTAATAATGATTTATTCACCAAAATGTGTTTTAATTACTTTAATTAGATATTTTTAATCATTTTCTCTCAAAACCACTTTTCTCTCATTTTCTCTCATCTTTTTCTCTCATTTTCTCTCCACTTTCTCTTCATCTTTTCTCTTCAATTCCTTGCTGATTTTTGCATCTTTTTCAACAAAGATTACATCATTTTCATCATCTTTTCATCCTTTACAAAACCTAAGCATCAATTTTATCAAATCAACATCAAATTTCAAGGAACCAAGAAGAGGAAATTACATCTTTTTGGTGAATAGATCTTGAAGGTAATTTTCTGGATTTTTATTCTTTTCTAAGGTTCTTTATTGAAATTCCCAAGTATTAGCTTGCTAATCTTTTAATAAAAACTTGATTCTATGTTTTTAATGTTAGATCTAGTGATTTTGTGAATGTTTTTGTGAAATCTATTTGGATCTCATTCAATGCTGGAATTAGATGGATTCAATTGTGTTTTTATGTTAATTAAATGATTAATTGAGTCTTGATTTGATAGCACATTAATTTGATCCCAGAATAATGCAATCGGTGTAGTTTTAAGGTGCTTTTCGGTTATTTTATGGGCTATTTTAGATGCTTTAATGTTGCTGGAGGTATAAGGATGGTTTGGATGTGTTTTTGGTTCATAATTGAAGTGGATTAGATGTTAGATTCATTAGGTTTTGGGCTGATGTTGTTCGGATACGTTTCGGCTTAGTTTACGGTCTTCTCGGCTAAGTTTTCGGTAGTTTAATGGTGATCGGATATGACTGTTGGTTTGAGCATGTTATGATGTGAGAATGCTCTGTTTTTAATGTTGTATAAGAGGTACAAGAAGGTGCTTGATTGCTGGTGCGTTGGTGCGATCATCGGAGAGCAGCGAAAGCTCGTTTCGCTTGTTGGTGAGTGATTACAGATTTAAAGCGATCCGTGTTTGGTACGGTTCTGTTTTGGGGACTATGGAAGAGTGTGAAAACCTTCCATAGTTCAAGAGTAAGTAAAGTAAATGTTTTTGATAAACCGATATGAGTTTCGGCTACATTTGATAAAGGCATTACGTTGGTAATGCAATGATATTTATGGAGATGCATGAGCATGTTTTGAAATGGTGCATACATGAGAATTACTTGCTGAAATGCATAGCTTATTTAGCATCCATGATTATGAAAAATTACAAGAAATGATTTGGGATACAATATGGTTATTTGCCTTATATATAATGGTGCCTTTAGGCATGGCTTTTGGTTCATTTGTTGAACAATTTATGCATGCATTATGAGCAGCAAGTTATATGATTTTGAATACAATATGGTTATTTGCCTTATATATATAATGGTGCCTTTGGGCATGGCTTTTGGTTCATTTGTTGAACATATTATGCATGCATTATGAACAGCAAGTTATCATGCACATTTGATTATGATATTGGCTTAGTGACACTAACTTTAGATTCGAATACGAATGACATGTCATTAGGATTGTCTTAAGTGCACTATAATCAAAATTGAGAATACAGAATATTGCCTACACGTAACAAGGGTGACTTTGTGTCTAACCATGCGTGGTAGAGCCGCCTACATGTAACAAGGGTGACTATGTGTCCGATCGTGCGTGGTAGTGCTAATGGTGACTTCGTGTCATGTCAATGGTGACTTCGTGTCATGACGAGACAATGGTCTCATGGATCCGTGTATTCGGTGAGCTCAAGGTTCACATTAAAGTGGTCACTAGAAAGCCAATATACATACATGAATTTGAAATGGACATTGAGCATCATTTATAAATTGTTTTGAAAAGGTTATGTGAACTCAAGGATGCATTTGGTTTAAAGAACTTGAGCATGAGATGTTAGCATGCATGATTTAACTATGTATTGCAAATTATGTTTTCTTCATGGTTTTAAATAGATGCATTGATGATTTGTGTAGAGCTTCCTCACTAAGTATGTTTGCATAAGCTCTCTTTTCATCCATGCAGAGAAATAAAGGCACTTGGAGCTTCGTTCGAGGCAAGAAAACCAAGGGGAAGATTCACTTGATTTTGGTATGTTTTTGGCAAATAAATTGGGCAAGGCAATGTGTAACACAACCTATGTGAAGAGTGTATAATTAGGCTATGGTTTATGTTGTAATAAGACCATTATTGTTTGATTGTTAATTGTTGAACTTTAGATTTGTTTGAATTGTTGAAGCATGTACTAGCATGATTGTTACTTTGTTAATCACTTCTTAGGGAGCATGCCTATAACTTGATTGATGTCCGTGACATTGTTGATTATGTGCCATATGTTGCTAATCATGTTTAGGGTTGATGCATTTAGTGGTTCTAATTAATGGTTGAGTATTGAGAATTTGGTGTGCACTTAGTGTAACGAAACTTTTGGTTCCAGACCCAAAGTTTCGAAACCTTTGGATGAAGGTTCCGAAACCTTTGTCAAATAGTTTCGAAACCTTCACAAGGTTTCGAAACCTTGCGGGCAATTTCAATTCTGGATAGCTACTGGACGCGAAAAGTTTCGAAACTTTCCAGGAAAGTTTCAAAATCTCTTACAAAAAGTTTCGAAACCTTTGGGAAGATTTCAAAACCTTTGATTACCAAGAATTGAAAGTTGCTAGAAATTATACTTTAGTCCGAGATATCTTTCTTTGTTCGATTAATGTGCTTACCGATGTTATTTTGAGCTGAAATTTTGCATGCAAGTATAAAGTTGATTTAATTTCAAGATAGTTAACCTAAATTGGATGAAGTCCTTGTATTTTGGAAGATTTACATTATGGTCCCTAAATTAGAGAAACACGCAATTGATGATGATAGAAGGATCTGTTTAAGTTGAAATTTGCTATGAGGAACTCTTGTATGTTTAATTGAACATTAATGAAAAAAAATTCTACTTTACTAATTGAATTTAAAAGTTTTATGTTTTAGTCCTTAATCTATGTTAGTGTTTAATCGGATGTTTGTTTTTAATTAATGTATTACCGATAATGCTTTGTATGAGACCTTGAAACATAGGAATAAGATTGCACATCTAGGCAAGATAAAATAAAAAAAATATAACGGTTTTTGGTTTGTTTATCGAATCGGACACTTACGGGTTTGGTTTGATATTCCCCGTGTAACCCATTAGTGCCGGTTCCGTCTAGGCCGGGCTAAGGGGATTACAAAACCTCTCTTTAAAAGTAGAAAAAAATTTACTCTTATTTTTTATTTTATTATCTAACAAAAATATATTAAAAAATAGTTTTGTTTTGATACCAAATGATTAGAATTTAGATTCTCTTTAATATCAAATAATTAGAATTTTAATATCAATGGATAATGTTAATATATTTATTTTCCCAATCGAATTAATGCCACAAACTATATATGGTTGAATTTAAATTAAAATTTGGGCGAATGACCAATTAAATATAAAGATAGTAATAATTTAGTTTTTATAAAATTCTAAATTAAAAAATAGTAGGCTTAATACATGATTGAGAGTTTCTCTCATTCTCACAAATTGTATGACAAAGAATATGATTCTAAAATTTAAATCTAGCATGGAGAAAGAAAGTTAAATTTTTATCCTTTTACTTGTAAGAATAAGATAAAAATATAGTAAAAGGATATGAACAAATTAATTAGTATATACTTTACAAGAGAAATAAGTAAAATTAGATTTTTTTATAATATTAAACTCGAAAAAACTATTTATAATCTCAAAATTTAACCTAATTTTTAGATTAAAACTTATAAGTAAATTCATTAAAACGCCTGCCTCAAGTAACACAAATTAGGTTTAGGTAATTAAAAAATTTAGGTTATTTTGATAATTAGAAAAAATAATTTAAATATATCAATATTATAAACCAAAACCCTAATACATTATTTAAATAATCAATTAAAACCGAAAAAAAATAATTTTATAAAAATATGTATCTAATAAGTTCTTAATCAAAAGTTTTTAATGTCTAAATTACAAAATATGTAAAATTATTAAACTGCGTAATTAAAAGGAGTTTATACTGAATAGTAAATTATCTGATTATTATGTGAGATACTTTATATACTGAATCACCTAAATAAGTCTAAAAATATGAAGAAAAAAAAGACTAAAAGGGTGTAAGCTAAAGAACTTAGTGTGTCTCAAAAGTGCAAACAATCGCAAACAAAATATATTTTATTTTCTCAAAATGTTTTCTAGATTCACAAAAATTATGAATCATGGTGTTATGATGTCTGATGCATGATTCAAAATCTTAGGACGCAATATCTAATATCGTACAGAGTGGAGGATTATCCTTGCTAGAGTGAAGATTTCCCTCACATTTCCGAATATAAAATCCTAACATAGTTTCGATGCCTTAATCATGATATGATTTATAAAATCATAAATCCAAACACTTATGAGTAATTTATTTTTCGGAAATCAGATGCTTGATTTGAAAATAAAATTATCCATGTTATGCATAATCTTTTCATATATGTTCAAATATAAATATCCTCTCTGATGCTAAGATCGTCATTGGCTTCTCATCATAAGATAGGTTCAGATTTAACTCAATCACCTCTATAGGCATGATATACGAAGCATCCAACCGATACCTTTTAAGCATCGAAACTTAGAAAACATCGTGAATCCTTTCCAACTAGGGAGGCAACCTCAACCTATAAGCTGTTAGACCAATCACTCTTTAACCAAATACGTTCTAATAAACCTAGGACTCAACTTATCTTTTCAGTCAAACCTTATCAATTTCTTCCATGACAATATCTTTAGAAACATTTTTTCTCCAACCACAATCTCGATCTATTTATGCTTCAAATTCGCGTATAACTTTTGTCTGTCCAATGTTGCCTTTAACCGATCAATAATGAGCTTTACCTTCTCATTAGAGTCTTCGAGCATAGTAGGAAAAGAATCCCGCTTCAGTTGAACACAACGGTGTCGCATACTTTCTCTTATACAAAGCCTCATACAAAGCTATTTTGATGCTTACCTACTAATTTTTATTGTATAAAAACTCAACCAACGTCAAGTTCTTTACCTAAGACCCTTGGAACTCAATGATACAACATCTTAATATATCCTCTAAGACCTGGATAACTCCCTCTGACTGGTCATGTAACAACCGTAATAAATAAGTATAAATAATAATAATAAAATAATAATTAAACAAAATATATATATAATAATATATTCGTATAAAAGCCCTACCTCCAACATATCTAAATTTTTTTAGATACCCTTATTCGAATATATAGACTAACACCCCGATCGCCGGCCGATCTCACTCACCACCGGCCCGTGTCTTCCACCGCCACCATCACAGTGCTTGTCGCCCTTCCCTGACCAAAATCCCCAACCAACGCACGAAACCACCACCGTCATCGCCGGTAATCAAGGCTGAAAGTCTCGTCGGTTTTAGGGTTTTAACCTTTTTGAAGAATCGTTCAATCCGGTCGCGATCGACACTGATCCAGCGCGTCGACCATCCCTTCGAGTTCACCCTGTCTTGGCGACCAAAACCGCTCTATCGCCACCTTCTATCGTTGCCGTTTGAGCCCTCGCCGGAGAAGTTTCTATTTGGTTGTTCGGTAAGTTTCGAACAGTTTTTCAGGGGTTTAACACTTTGTTTTGGGTGTTTTGACTATTTTTGTGTGAAGTTCGGTCTCAGGTGATGTTTTTCGATCGATTAGGGCCGTGCGTGGCCTCCACGCACCGTCGGGGTGATTTCCGGTAGCCCTGGACGGCGGCATAGAGTCAGCCGGTCCAAACCCGTTCAAACCCGGTCTAAACCGGCCTTGAATCGATAAACCCAAGCCGAACCGATCCAACCAAAACCGAACCGGTCAACCGTTGACCAACCTGACCCGTTGACCGATCCGACCCGTTGACCCAACCCGTTGACCGTTGACCGTTGACCATGATGTTAGTATGATGTTAGCGTTGACTGCTGATGTCAGCATGACGTCAGCGTTGACTTTGACTGCTGACGTCAGTGTCGACTTTGACCCAAAAAGTCAAAATTTTCAAAAACTCCTATTTCATGTTTTTTGACATCTTGAGTCCACCCGTGAAGTCCGTTTCTCGAAATTCGAACCCGAAAGCCTCCAAATTGGATTTTTAAGTCTCAGGTCAAACTTTTCTTCTAAGTTAAGTAAAGTCCAGAATTGTATTTAAAGTCTAATGTCTATACATGATTGTTTGTAGGACCCCATAGTTCTCCCGACCGTGTACCGACCCAGTCCAGTTCCTCCCGTTTCGACCAAACCCGAGAGCCGATCGTAACCTGTATGTTCTTGTACCCCTATATAGTCAATTCAGTTTTTAGCTCATGTTTTAATAAAAATGATATCTTATATTTATAGGATCCAGTACTGTTACAGAGCGAGGTTCAAACGCCCAGTAGATCACCTACCTGTTTCTGCCATTCGAGGTGTGTTTCCCTGTGTGCTATATAACTGTATACTACTGTTTTCATGTTTTGAATGAACCTGGCATGTGCACATGACTATTTTCTTAGATTTTATATAAACATATATTTTGAACTTTAAGCATGATATATTATGTATAATACTTCATGTTTCGGTATATTCATGACATCGAATTATTTCCTGGCACTATTGTAACACCCGTATTATTAATAATAATAATAATAATAATAATAATAAAGTATTTTTAGGGTTTTTTTTAAAAAAAAACATGTTGGGTCCTATATAAGTAAAATCCTAGATCTTAAATCGGTTTTGTTTCGAATATATATAAACTCTCTATCTCCCACAAACCAGACCACCGCCCGATCTCTGTCACTAACGCACCGTGGGTGTCACCGCCGGTACCGTTCGAACCACCACCTTTCCTCGACCAAAACCCCTCTCTCGATGCACCGGTTGGCCGTCTATACTGCCGCGAATCGAGCCAGAAACCCTTTGTCGAACCTAGGGTTTATACCCTACTAGAATCCGTTCGATCGACCTCCGATCGATGTTTCTTCAGCGTGTCGATGATCCTTTTGCACTCGTCGTCAAAGTCCGAACAAAACCCCTCTAGTTTGTCTCCAATCAGCACCGGCAAGGCCTTCGTCGGAAGGTTTCTCCGATTTGGTGAGTTGGGTAAGAACCCTTTCGATTAGTGTTTTTCTGGGTTGACTTGGCCTGAAATTATATGTTTTTGGTTAGAAAGGGGAGGAATTCGGCTTCTTTGGGTGTTTTCCTACCGATTTTGGGCCGCGCGTGGCCTCCACGTGCCGCCGGGGTGATTTCCGGCCACCATGAACGGTGGCCTAGAGCCGACCGGTCAAAACCGGCCTCAAGAGGACTAAACTGGCTTTGAACTGGTCAACTCAAGCTGAACAGGTCCAACCAAAACCGAACCGATCAAACCAACCAAAACCGTTGACCGACCCGACCCGTTGACCCAATCCATTGACCGTTGACCATGACATCAGCATAATGTCAGCGTTCACTTTGACTGCTGACGTCAGCATGACGTCAGCATTGACTTTGACTACTGACGTCAGTGTCGACTTTGACCCAAAAAGTCAAATTTTTTAAAAAACCCTATTTTATGTTTTTCGACGTCCTAAGTCCATCTGTGAATTCCGTTTCTCGAAATTAAAACCTGAAAGCTTCCAAATTGGACTTTTAAGTCTCGGGTCGAACTTTTCTTCTAAGTTAAGTAAAATCCAAAATTGTGTTTAAAGTCTAACGTCTATACCTAATTGTTTCTAGGACCCCATAGTTCTCCCGACCGTGTACCGACCCAGCCCAGTTCCTCCCGTTTTGACTAAACCCGAGAGTCGATCGTAACCCGTATGTTCTTATACCCCTATATGGTCAATTCAGTTTTTAGCTCCTATTTTAATAAAATTATATCTTATATTTCTAGGGTCCAGTACTGCTACAGAGCGAGGTTCGAACGCCCAATAGATCACCTACCTGTTTCTGCCATTCGAGGTGTGTTTCCTTATGTGCTATATAACTGTAAATTACTGTTTTCCTGTTTTGAACGAACCTGACATGTGCACATGACTATTTTTTCTGGATTTTATGTAAACGTATATTTTGAGCTTTAAGCATGATATATTCTGTATAATACTTCTTGTTTTGGCATATACATGACATCAGATTATTTTTCTTGACTCTCCTATCATTATACCTGTTATTACTGCATGTCTGATACCTTGGGACTAGGATAAAATATATAGTGTTGAGTTTCGGTTCAGCCTTGATCCCGCTGGTAATTCCGCCTGTTTACGGTTTCTAGCTTCGGTTAGGGTAATTCCGCCTGATATCGGTTCTTGTGCTACGATCGGGGTAATTCCGCCTGTACCCTAAGGTGATTCCTTAGGTCGGTACCTTCGCCCCGGCGGGCTTAGGTTAATGCCTGTATCCGATACTATTCTGGGGAATTGTATCCAGGAGTTCGGTTGGAGGGTAGCATGACATGCACACACATGACCTGATTTACTATTATTACCGTTTATTGATTTTACATGTATTTTACTTGCACTATTGGAACACACTGGGCTCCGTAGCTCATACCCGTTTTCTTCCCCTTTCAGATAGCCGTAGATAGGCATCCCAGATTTGGCACTTGGAGGATCTACTCATTTCCAGTTATTCTTTGAAGTAATGCTTTAAATTTCCAGTTTCGTTTAGGGTGACATGAGCTATTTTTTCAACGATGTTATTTCAAATATTTTTATATTTGACTTTGGTTTGTGGATTATTTTTCGTGAACAACTATGTTTTTAGGATACCTTGTTTTAGTAACGTTTTCACTTGTTTTAAGTGACATCCAATTTTATTTTTTTATATCGGTTATTTTGGTTCACTTGAAACTTGATTTAAGTTTTAAACAATCAATGTGACCTCTAGTCTGGCTTCTCGCATAGGCCGGTTTAGAGGGTTACATTTAGTTGGTATCAGAGCTTTTGGTTTTATGATTCTTGGACTGTGATGGGTCCTAAATAAAATGTTTTCTGTTAAATCGTTATATTTTTATATCTGTAAGGCCATGTCACCTAGTCTTTCTGTATTGTGTATGGTTCTCCGGTGCCAATTCTAATTTCCTACGTTTAATCCTTTTAGATTTCTTGAACTCTATGAGTGCCCGTAGAGCTCGCTGAACCACCCAAGGACATGGTCGAGCGACCAGTTTTGTTGATCCTGTAGAGGAACATATTAATGATCCTCTACCTATCGTTCCTCCGAATCCACTTGTTCCCCCAAGTACCACTGTACCGCCCAACCCTCCGCCTGCTGCAGACAATGATATGTCTCCCCCGGTTAGAGGGGAATCAGTACCGAGCACCAAGCCTGTTGCTATTGTGACGGATGAAACCTTAAGTAGGCAACTCCTTCAGTTGCTATAGGGGGCTGTTAGAGCTTCGGTTGCTGTACAAAAGGCATCAATCTCTTAGATCCTGATCGCTAATGGAGTGAGAACTTTTTCTGGATCCTGGACGGGTGCACCTTCAGATGCAGAGACCTAGTTGTATGATACAGAGAGACGGATGGATCATCTGGGTTTGGAGCCAGCTAGGAGATACCTAGGAGCTGTGTCTATGCTTGATAGTAATGCCCACATCAGGTGGGAGTCTGTGGTGAATAGTGTTTCCCCCGACAGGCTGACTTGGGACTTTTTTAAGGAAAGGTTCAAGAATCGTTATCTGGGTGATCGATATATGGGAGAGAGGCGTCAGGCCTTTAGAGACTTGGTATAGGGTACTATGACAGTGGATGAGTATGAACTTAAGTTTTTAGATCTGATGAGGTATGGTGCTGGGATAGTGGCCATAGAGAAAGATAAGTGTGATAAATTTCTTGAGGGTCTCCGCATTGGTACCCAAGACCGATTAGCCACGCATCATGATGTGATTTTTGAGGACCTGGTGAACTAGGCAAAGACTGCTGAGGATTTAGAGAAACTTTTTGATAGCCAGGTTACGAGAGATCACGGTCGAGAGCAGGGCATAGATAAGTATCGTAGGAAGGACCGTGGTCGATCTAGAGGGTATTTGAACCATGGTGAGTCTTATGGTCGCCCTGATAAGAGGGCTCGATCCGCACCGAGTCAGAGAGGTGGTTCCTATCATCAGCCTGCTGCACCTCAGGACTTTTCTGTTAGCCGGAATGGTTCTTCTGGAATCCCAATTGTTCTAGCGTGTCAATTTTGTGGCAACATGCATAGGGGCGAGTGTAGGAAAAAGACTGGAGCTTGTTTCCGATGTGGTTCTTCTAAGCACTTCCTGAGGGACTGCCCTCATCAATCCTCCGTTAGTCAACCACCGACTCAGACTCCTGTGTACACTCAGACACTTGCTAGATCATAGGCATCCGCTCAGACACCAGCATCAGGGCGTTTTCAGAGTAGTACTTTTGGGTCTGTTGTTCGATCTGATTCTAGGGGTCGAGGCTACCAGGGTGGCGGGCCATCCATTTTAGAGGCTCGTCAGCCAGCTCTTATGTATGCCTCCAAACGTAGAGATGACCGAGACGAGCCTGATGTTATCGTAGGTACCTTTACCATCTTTTTTGTTCTGTACTTTGCTTTGTTTGACAATGGCTCCACCCACTCTTACATATCTAAGTCAGTATCTAGAAACCTTTCAATCTCTGTTGAGGACACCGAGGGTGTTTTAACTGTTATGAGCCCTGTGGGCCAATCCTTGTTATAGTGGATAAGGTTTTCAGGAGATGTCCCCTTGCTGTGGAAGGGGAGGTGTTTGTGGCAGATCTCTTGGAACTTCCTTTAGAGGAGTTCAATCTAATTCTGGGAATGGATTGGTTAACCGAACATCGTGTTATTCTGAACTGTGAGAGAAAAAGGGCTACCTTAAAGACTCTAGATGAACGGTCTGTAGTTCTGTTTGGTGAGCGACGAGGTTATCTATCCAATGTGTTTTCGGCTTTGTCTGCCGACAAGATGATCTGAAAGGGATATGAAACCTTTATTACTTTTTTCCTTAACACAAAAGGGACTATATCCATGGTTGAGGAAATTCACACTATTTGTGAGTTTCTTGATGTTTTTCTTGAGGAGTTGTCTGGTCTCCCTCCA
The DNA here is from genome assembly GCA_035048815.1 of Abelmoschus esculentus. Lineage (NCBI taxonomy): Eukaryota > Viridiplantae > Streptophyta > Magnoliopsida > Malvales > Malvaceae > Abelmoschus > Abelmoschus esculentus. The sequence continues at coordinate 20,533,286 of JAUCBN010000011.1, forward strand.
GGCAGGAAGATTGCGTTTGAGATTGAGACTTATCCTGGACCAGCCCCAGTTTCTATGGCCCCGTATCGTATGGCTCCGAAGGAGTTAAAGGAATTGAAGGTTCAGTTGCAGGAATTGCTTGACAGAGGGTTCATCCGACCTAGCTCTTCACCTTGGGGAGCTCCAATTCTCTTTTAAGGATGGATCCCTTCGGTTGTGTATCGACTACCGAAGGCTGAATAAGCTAACAGTGAAAAACAAGTATCCTTTATCCAGGATTGATGACTTGTTTGATCAATTTCGGGGAGCCACAGTTTTCTCAAAGATTGATCTTCGATCTGGGTACTACCAGTTAAAGGTTAAGGGCTCTGATGTTTCTAAAACTGCTTTTCGCACCCGGTATGGTCACTATGAGTTCTTAGTGATGCCTTTTGGTTTAACCAATGCCCTACAACTTTTATGGATATGGTGAACTGCATTTTTCGACCCTACATCGACCAGTTTATTGTTGTCTTTATTGATGATATCTTGGTTTATTCTCGCTCTGAGGACGAGCATGTGGGACATCTGAGTGTTGTGTTGCAAACTCTCAGGGAGAATCAGTTGTATGTCAAGCTTAGTAAGTGCGAGTTTTGGTTAAGTGAAGTAACGTTCCTGGGGTTTATCGTTTCAACTGGAGGTATCAAGGTGGACCCGAGTAAGATTGATGCAATCACCAGTTGGAAGCCTCCTAGGAATGTGTCTGAGATCCACAGTTTTCTAGGTTTAGCTGGGTATTAACGATGCTTTGTCGAGGGCTTTTCCATCATTGCCTCTCCCTTGACAAAGCTTTTGAGGAAAGGTGTTCCGTTTGTGTGGTCTGAGGCCCAGTAGTCTAGTTTTGATCAGTTGAAATTAGTTTTAACCCGAGCTCCAGTTTTGACCCAACCTGAGTCAGGGTAGGACTTTACAGTTTACAATGATGCATCGCGTTCAGGGCTTGGTTGCGTGCTGATGCAGGATGGTAAGGTGATCGCATATACGTCACGACAGTTGAGACCAAATGAGGGTAACTACCCTACTCACGATCTTGAGCTTGAACCTGTGGTTTTTGCTCTAAAAATCTGGAGGCACTATCTCTACGGAGAAAAGTGTTATATCTTTACCGATCACAAGAGCCTAAAGTATCTCCTTACCCAGAAGGAGCTTAATCTGAGACAACATCGTTGGTTGGAACTTCTTAAGGACTATGACTGCGAGATTGAGTATCATTAAGGGAAAGCCAACGTTGTTGCAGATGCCTTGAGTCTCAAGACCATATCAGATCTGAGATCCTTGTTCGCCAAGATGAGTATGTTTGATGATGGTAGCCTTTTGGCTGAGTTGCGGGTCAAACCGACTTTGGCTGAGCAGATTAGGGCCAAGCAGCGGTTAGATGACTCTTTGCTTCCTGTTATGCAATGGGTGGAAGAAGAATCCACTTCTGATTATTCTTTTGATCAGGATGAAGTTCTTTGTTTTAATGGTCGTTACTATGTACCCATTGATCCCGAGTTGAGACAGACCATTCTCGGTGAGGCTCATAGCAGTCCTTATGCTATGCATCCTGGAGGAGATAAGATGTATTAGAATCTGAAACAGAGGTATCGTTGGGTAGGTATGAAAAAAGATATCTCGGATTATGTATCTAGATGTCTGACCTGTCAGCAGGTGAAAGCAGAACATCAACATCCTTCTGGTCTTTTACAGCCTATCAAGATTTCCGAATGGAAATGGGAACATATCACGATGGATTTCGTTACCGGTTTGCCTCTGACCCCGTCTAGGAAAGATTTTGTCTGGGTTGTTGTGGATAAAATCACAAAATTAGCCCACTTTATTCCTATTCGGGTCACTTTTTTTCTAGAGAAGCCGGCTAGATTTTATATTTCTGAGATTGTCACACTGCACAGAGTGCCTTTATCTATCATTTTTGATCGAGATCCGAGGTTTACTTCCCGTTTCTGGACAGCTTTACAGTAAGCTTTAGGCACTCGTCTGAACTTCAGTACGTCTTTTCATCCTCAAATAGATGGTCAGTCTGAGAGAGAGTGATACAGATCCTGGAGGATATGTTGCGGGGTTGTGTTTTAAACTTTCGGGGCAGTTCGGAAGATTTCTTGCCGTTAGCAGAATTTGCCTATAATAACAGTTATCAGGCTAGCATTTGTATGGCACCTTATGAGGCTTTGTATGGACGTAAGTGTCGTACTCCTATCTGTTGAACTGAGCTGTATGATTGGAAAGCTTTGGGTCCCGAGTTAATTCAGGAGACTGAGGAGACTGTCAGATTGATCCAGGATCGCCTGAAGGAAGCTTTTACCAGACAAAAATCTTATGCTGACCGGAGAAGAAAGGATATCGAGTTTGAGGTTGGTGATCAGGTTTTCTTAAAATTCTCTCCGTGGAAGAAAGTTCTGAGATTAGGGCGTAAAGGCAAGTTGAGCCCGAGATATATCGGACCATACCGTATCCTGAAAAGAGTTGGGCCTGTTGCGTATCAGCTTGAGTTACCTGTTGAGTTGATCGATGTTGAATAATGGCCAAGAGGGGGTGAATTGGATATTAAAAATTTGGTAGGAGATTTTCGGTATAATTTGAGAAATAAGGAACACAATGATTTATAGTGGTTCAAGCTTCGAACAAGCTCTACATCCACTACCTTAGCTCCCACTAAGGATTTTGAAACCAATTCACTATTGAATTCAACCTTTTTCTAGGTTCAAGGGATAACCTTTACAAGCAAATCAATTTTCTATCCAAAATTGATTTAGACCTCACAAGGTGTTACAAGAGATTTGGTTTGGCTAAGAAGAATTCTCTCACAAGAAATAATAGCCCCAAATACAAACAAACTCACCCCAGACTTAAATTACAACTGATCAAAGTGAAATACACAAGTTGGGAGGCTAAGATATGCAATGAAGTACTTTGAGTTGGATTTGTGTGCTTGGATGTTGCTTGAGGTTGAATAGTCCTTAATGCTGTTGAAATTACTTCATTTTATACCATCTTATTGATTTCTATCCGTTGTGGTTGTTGGGAACATAAATATGACCGTTTAGACTTCATCTTCCCACCATAAATGCACTCTGCAGCAGGCAATATCGAAACACGTACAACCTGTTTCGAAACAGACCAAGAATAGAAAGAGTCGTTGTGCATTAAACCAAGGGGTATCGAACCATGCTTCGGAACAGGCTAACCACCAATCAAAAAATTAACTGCCACCAACGGTCAAAACATTTAATGCAAAAATAGCCGTTGGGATTAAGGGTGGTACCGAACCATAGTTCAATACCAGGGGTCAATTTTTAATTGATTTTTAAATACTTAAAAAAATGCACGAAATGCTTCGTACCATGCTTCGAAACATAGGCTGGCAGTGAGCTCCTTGTTTTGAATAGTGGTTCGATACATGTTCTTGAACACAAGAACATGGCTTTGAAAATCCAGGGGTATCGAACCATGGTTCGATACCGTCGTGCAAAAGCACTTAGAATTTTCTTTTAAAATCTTTGTTTGACTTGAAACAAAAAATATTGACTTAGGGACTTAAAATTATTCCAAAGAATAGTCCTTCTATTTAATTGATATATCAAAATCAAATTTAGTTTCACAATCTCCCCCTTTTTGATATAACAAAACCATTTAAAGATGTTTAAGTTTAAGTCAAAATTTTCGGATTTAAAAACACTTTAAAAACTTTTGAAGACTCCCCCTTAATATGTGTACGATTTTTAAATACATTAAATATGGTGGTTATCCTAAACTTAAAAGCATAAAAAATTCTCCCCCTTTTTGTTAGATCAAAATTAATGAACTATAAAGAAATATAAGTCATTAAGGAGAAAAATTCATAAACACAATCCATAACATTAAATATTAAAAATCCAAATCCATCAAAGTAAAAAACATTAAAAAGGAAACAATAATAGGTGCATATGGTCTAATTATGAATGCAACAAAAGCTTAAGAAAACATAGCTGGTCCTAAAAGCCAAATAGCAAAGCATAAAGGAAGGGCACTAATCGCCCATGTCATCATCATCATCATCATCATCATCCTTGTCTTCGTCCTCTTCGTCGTCGTCTTCCTCGTCATCTTCATCCTCAACATTGGCATCTTGCTCGTTAAGTTCTTGAGTATACCGAAGGGCTTCAATAGAGATGCGTAAGGCATGACCTTAAGTCTCTAGTCCCGTCAATCTAGTATTCATAGAGTCAAAACTAGATTGAAATTTAGTGGACATAAAGTCAAGACGACCATCCATAGAATCCATGCGAGCACTCAATGAACCAAAGTTGTTATACAAAGTACCAAATTGAGTGTTAATGTATTCAAGCTGAGCATCCAAGTTATTGAACCGAGTGGTAAGGAAAGCCATCATGTCAACACTCGGAGCAACTTGATGAATAGGCTCAGGATCAATGGGAGGAGAAGGAGGAGGAGGAGGAGCACCACGAGACCATTCACCGTTACCGGAATAAACAAAATGGGCACGATGAAGAGAAGTCTCACCAATGACACTACAAACAAAATGACATATAGTGATGGATAGTTAACCGTCGGTAAAGCACAAGATTCCGTCGGTATAGGTACCTTAGAGCAAAGATCTTTAAAAAAGTTACACACTTCAATAAGAACTATGCAAACCTTTTCAGGTAAATTTCCCCTAATGGCTATAGGAAGAAACTCATGCATTAGAAGATGACAATCATAACTTCTAAGCCCAAGTAGTTTTCGTTGTTTAAGGTTCACACAACGTGAGACATTGGAAGAATACTCATCAGGGGTTTTCATTTCCTTGAGAACTTTCAAGAAAGAATTCTTCTCATTCAATGTCATTTGATAAGAAGCTTGAGGCAAGTACAAATTGTTACGACCAATCCGAGTTTGTGGATGAAGAACACTCCTTATACCCATTTCGACAAGGTCTAACCGTGATTTATAGGTATCCTTATTCTTCCCTTCTTGTCCAATTAATGTGCCAAGAATATTATCACAAATATTCTTCTCTATGTGCATCACATCAAGGTTGTGCCGTAAAAGTTGATGCTCCCAATATGGTAAAGAAAAGAAAATAGATTTTTTCTTCCAAGGTTCGTCTTCGCTCCCATTTAAAGATTTCAGTTGAATCAATACATCTCTACCTGTGGATGGTGAAGGAGCAGTTCTATGTTCTTCAGTGCCATCAAAAGAATGTTTGTCAATTCGATACTTGTGATTAGGATCTAACCACCTACGATGGCACATATAGCAAAACTTTCGACTATGTTTCAACCACTTAGAAGCAGTATTATACCCACAACAAGGACATGCATACTCTCCTCTAGTACTCCATCCAGATAAGTTGGCATATGCTGGAAAGTCATTTATAGTCCACATCAATGCTGCACGAAGTTGAAATGTTTGATTCGTTGCAGCATCAAAAGTCTCAACGCCAACTTCCCATAGCTCATGTAATTCTGCAACTAAAGGTTGCATGTATACATCTATATTATTTCCTGGACCTTTCGGACCAGAAATGAGCAAAGAGAGTATAAAATTTGTCTGCTTCATACATATCCACGGTGGCAAATTATAAGGTATAATGATTACAGGCCAAGTACTATGAGTCACACTCAGAGTTCTAAATGGATTAAAACCATCAGATGCAAGGCCTATGCGAATGTTACGAGGATCTGAAGAAAATTCAGGATACCGAGAATCAAATGATTTCCAAGCCAAAGAATCTGCCGGATGCCTCATAAGTCCGTCATTCTTACGACCATCTTTATGCCAAGTCATCAAAGGAGCAATACTTGAAGACATAAATAATCTTTGCAATCTTGGAATGAGGGGAAACCAACGCAATATCTTTGCAGCTTGTTTCTTTTTTTTTTGAAGATGTGTTAACATCCTCATCTTCAACACCGATGTTCATTTCTTTCCATCGGAAGGCTCCACATTTCAAACAAACATCTCCATTTTCATTTTCTTTCCAAAATAACATACAATCGTTTGGGCAAGCATGAATCTTTTCGTACCCTAAACCCAATTCACGGATAATCTTTTTCATTTCATGATAAGACCCTGGCAAAGTATTATCATCAAGCAATGCAAGCTTTAACACCTCCAGTAAAGAATTGAAAGACTTATTTGTCCATCCATTAAAACATTTAATGTGGAACAAATAAATGATAAATGATAACTTTGAAAAATTTTTACAATTGGGATAAAGTGGCATTTCTGCATCTTTTAGTACATCATAAAACTTGTCTCTTTGAAGTCTATGATTATGATCCCCAAGCCTTGTACTTGTATCTCCCGAATGATTGTTACGTTCATCATTATTCATAACTCGTTCTGCCATCATGTCATTCAAAAGGTTATGAATATCATATTCAAACTCTCTTTCTTCTATATTTGTTGGAATTGGTGGCGTAGATCCATCACATCGCTCACCATGAAAAATCCAACGAACATAACCCTTAAGAAAACCATCACATATTAAGTGATCAAATGCATCTCTCCTAGATACTCTATAAGTGTTTACACAATTTACACAAGGACACCAAATTTTTTCATCTTCAGTTCTTTCAAAAGCAAAGTTTAAAAAACTAGTAACCCCTCTAATGTATTCTTCACTTGCTCTTGATCTAAGATTGATCCAAGTCTTATCCATCAATGATACCTGTATTAGCACATGGCCATGATTTAGACTACTTAAAGGATATATGCAGTCTTGTCAATTTTGGTCAGAAAAAAATAATTGTGCGGGTTCTCTAGTGAAAAGTCTATACAAATAACCAACAGGATATATAAAAATATTCATATTCCAAAAGATTCACAGAAAAATATTGGGGACATACGATCAAAGTGCTAGGAAATAAAGCTTACGAAAAATAGAAACTTGGATGTTGTGATCCTTTAAAGCTGGATGTTTAAGTGATGGCTACTTATTAATGTCGATGCAATCTATAATGTCACCATATTTACTCTGCAAAACAAAAACATACACATGTATAAGATCATAGGGACCTTGTGCAAAATGAACAAAATGTTATAACTTACCACGCATCTTTGGTGCTCAGGAAAACAGATGCATTCTCCACAAACAGGGACCTTGTGCACGAAACAATATAACTTTGTTGCCTGAAACACCAAAAGGACAAATAGATATTTACAAGATTAAACACAGAATCTCTGAACAACAAAATACCAACAAAAAACGTGAATAACACAAAATAATAAGGTAAGCTTAGTAATAATTAGCAATGAGAACTGACCCAATGATTAAATTCCATAGAGAGGAACACATCTCAGATTTTTTTAACCTCTTACCTTATTTTTTCCTTGAATTGGTGGCAGTGAATTTGAACAAGAAAGAAACAAAAAGATGGAAGGAAGAATACTATTGGGTTAATTATTTTTGTTGTTCAAGAAAAGAGAAATAAATGACCACAAATTTACTCTTTTTCCTTCTCCATTATAGGACAACCGTCTTCTGTCCCTCTTCCTTTCATTTTCATTTTCTATTTTTTTTTTCAACTTTCTAACTTACATTATTAACTAACCTAAATGGATTAGGTTTGGATTGGATAATTTTATTAAGGGTCAGTTTAAGTCTTCATTTTTTTGCAAGATCAGTTTAAGTCCTTTTATTTATTCAACTGAGTTTTCATAGCCAGTAACATTCTTGAGGAATATCAAACATACATGTTAACAGTACAAATGACACAACTAGATTCAGTTTCCTTACTAAACTCAAGTACTGTTAAAGGATATAATTTCAAAGTAACTGGATTATGAACACACAAGTAAATTAAACACAGATCAAGTACAACACAGGTTTACAAGATCTCCTAAGTAACAAACATTTGAAAATTCAAGTCCAGAGATAAAGAATCAGTAGGAAGTTTGATTACACATCACATCTCCTAAACAAAAACATTTATGTGTTTGGACACACATAATGAAGAATGAGAGAATCTAGCTAAACCAAATGAACAGTACAAGAAAAACTCAGTTTGTAATTCATGGTTTAATTTTCAGACACCGCTAATCAGATAATTTAGAGAATATATTTGCAAAGCCAACAAGAGCTGCAAGAGAGAAAAATGTGTGAATGAAGGTTCAATTGGAGGAGTATGAACTAAATATTATAATCATGTTGAAGGTATTTAAAGACATTAAATCATGATGTCTACTGTTAGACATCACATTCTGTTTTCTTTACCAATCCAGATTCACGAGCAAATTTAGCTTATCCACACTTGGAACATCAAAACAAGATAACCATCACCATAACTTTATAGTTAAATCCTTTAATCATGTATCAAATATATAATCATAAGATTTTTTATGAGATTCCTCTAAAAAGAGACAACAATTAGGATAATCATAAAAAAAGACAGTGTTAAACAGGGTTTTAAACATATCAAAATAAAAATAAAATTGAATAGAAATTGAAAAAAATACAAAATTTCAGAATGAGGCTGAACAGATTTGAACAAATTTGAATAGAAATTGAAAATAGAATACCTGAACGAGAGTTCCACTCCAGAAATCATAAAAAAAAGACAGATTTGATCCTTGAAATTGGTAGCTGATCCAAAACGAAATTCAAAAATAAAAAACAGAATCGAAATAAAAATAAGTTAGGGACAAGAACATCTAAAAAACGAAAAATCAAAATCAAAACCTGATTCCGATCAATTTAGGGATAGATTTGATCCTTTTCCTCTGATCAATTGGTAGAGACAGATTCCTTTTGCTTCGATCAATTTAGGGATAGATTTGATCTTGTTTTGCACTTGAAACGGAAAAAAAATTAGGGATTCCATTATTTGTTTTGATATCGGGGGAAAGGATGAGTAGGGGTGGGAGAGATTAAAACGCTGAGTTTTAATTTAAAAAAATAGCTTTAGCGACAGACAAAATAAACCATTGGTATAGTTGAATCCTATACCGACAAACAATAAAAAGCATCATTATACCTTTAACCTATACCGACAGACAGAACAAATCATCGGAATACCTTTAATCTATACTAACGCATAGAAAAATCCGTAGGTATAACTACCATATATATCGATGCATTTAATATCCGTCGGTAAATATATTAAACCTTTTACCGACTATGCTCTTTCCGTCGGTATATATGTTTTATACCGTTGAATTATGTCTGTCGGTATAAATAGGCATCGGTATATAAACATTTTTTTGTAGTGTGAGTTCTTTCAAAGAACTTACTCGGTCTAAAGAACAATCAATTCGCAAATGCAAGAATATGGAACTTAGAATACATGCATAAGGAAAAGATTGGACAAGAGGGGTGGCTCGGTTTTTAACATGCCAAACAATTTCGGAGAAGACAATTTGGGTGAGATTTGGTCTAACACGTTGACAAAAACATTTTAACCAAAAACTATCTACTAGACGTATACGGGAATACTTACCATTGGATGGACGAATCCACCACGAGATGATAAGATGAAGAAAACGATCATGTACGTCAAGAGAAGATGTGGCTCCGGTAAATTGGCCTAGAGCTTCCTCATCGGTTTCACCCTCATCCTCAAGGCCAAAAGCCTCCTCAAGGGTCGAGACATCGATTTGAAAGAGTTTTCCCATAAGAAAAGCCTTGATGGCTACAACCTCGGTTTCGTCCATAGGATCAAAAAAGACATGAGGCATTACTGTAAAAAATTAGGACGAGAGTAGAAAAAATTTACTGGAGTGGGTACCTACGTTCTTGTTTAAGAGGATATGGCGAAAGAGGTTGAATTGGTTGACCCGTTGAGGTGTATCTAAGCATCGTGTAAAGACTTCTTGGACATCAACACGAGTAGAACGTGATGAAGAACCAGCCTCGGTACGAGAGCGTTTCTTCGGTGCCATAATCTAGATATTTTACAAAACTATTTGATTAGTTTGATAAAACATGTATGCTATATAATCAAATTCAATCCTATGAAGTAATCTAACAATTCAAGGTATTTGAAAATTTTATCAAAAATTAAAAAACCAAAAAAAAATACGAAAAGGATTTATATTCGATTGAAAAAAATCGGATTTTTTAAAAAAATTGTAGGATTATTAAAATCCATATAATAGACAATTGAAATATATTTAAAATCTAATTTTTAACAATCTAAATCCAAACAAAAATAAGGTTTTTCGAAAATATACCTTGAGTGTAGATTAAGATGAATCAAGTGATTGTTAAGCACCGTTTGTTGATATGATGTAGTCTTTGATGCGTAGATTAAAATCCCTCAAAGAAAACGTGAAGATTATATGTTAAAAGAGGCGGATTTGAGGGGATTATAAAGAGAGGGCCGGCTAGGGTTTGATGTTTTAAGTTTGGAAGTGTTTTAATGTGATTAGAATTAGGTTTTGGGTGTTTTAACCCAAACTGCCACCGCGTGTTTCGATCCAGGTATCGAAACAGGCTTGTTTCGATGCCAGTACCGAACCAGGTACCGAAGCATCGTTCGATACCTGTTCTTCCCAGACACTTCCTGTTAACACGAATTTTCCGTGTTATATAAATAAATAATAAAATATAAATAATTAATATAAATAATAATATAATATTAAAATAAAAAAAATTAAAAAAATGAAAATCGTGAATCATGAAGAGTTGAAACAAAGGGATGGTGCCGGTTTGTTAGGGATAAGGGTAAGTTTGTTTTGGGTTGTGATTTCATGGGATTTGGTAGAGTTTTAAGCGGTTTAGGGTTCTTTGATTCAAATCCCTTTAAAATGGATTCAAGGGAATCAGTTTTGGGGAGGAGTTTGAGCGACCAGAGGCTAGAATCGATATTGAATCGGAGAGAAATCTGAAAATCAGGAGTTGGAGAGCTCGAATCGGTTCGTTGAGGCAATCGGAAGCTTGACGGTAAGATCTTGGTTTAATTCTTTGATTTCAGTTTCGTTTTGTTTTGGTTTGATCGGATTGTTGGGTTTAGGGCTTAAATAGGTTAGATCTTGGAGGTTTAGGTGGTTAGATCTAGAGTTTTAGCGTTTTTGGTGCATTTTTAAGGGTTTTCGAGGCTTCCGACGAGGTTGCCAGTGCCGGAAACGGTCCCCGGTGTTAGATCAGTGGCGGTTGGATCTTTTTGGAGTCACTGGCGAACTCGCCGGATTTGCCATCGGCGGCGGCGGAACAGATTGAGAGGCGGCATGCGCGACGGTCCTTGGCCTTGTTCTTAGTGTTCTTCATGAACACGAAGAACACACATGAGTATCATAAGGTTTTAAGGGCTTTAGATCCATTTTAGGGGTTAGTTTTGGGTTTTGAGGTGTTTTGTTTTAGGGAATTTCAAAGCCCAGTGAGTCCACTGAGTCAGGGGCTCGGTTCATCTGACCGAGCCAACTCGGTGGGTTTGGTTTTGATGCGAAACGAAATAGCGTCGTTTAAGAAGCTTGGGTCACGCGGGTCGGATCCGGGTTCAACACATCAAACAACACGTCAGACAACACACTACCACCTTCTTTGGACAACTTTGGTGTAGACAACATAGTAGTGGGTAAGGCATTCGCATGAGTCATCCCAACCTTGTCCAACAATTCTCGAATGTACTTCTGCTGAGTGAGAACCAATTTGCCAACACTTCTACTAACCTCGATGCCAAGAAAAAAATGTAGATACCCTAAGTCTTTCAACGAGAACCTTGCATTTAGAGCCTCTACCACACGATTTATCTCATCTTCATCATGCCCAGTCACTATAATATCATCTACATATACTAACATGTAAATACTTATTCCTTCTAAGCTTCTTACAAACAATGAAACATCAGCTTTCGAACCCCTAAAGCCAATACTTATCAAATACTCCTTTAGCTTATTGTGCTATTTCCTAGAGCTTATTTCAACCCATACAAGGCCTTCCTTAGCCTATAGACCAAAGGCTTACCATCAACTCCCACCTTCTCGAAGCCTAGAGGTTACTCCATGAACACAACTTCTTCTAAGTCTTCATTTAGAAAATCATTAATGATGTCAATTTGCCTTAACTTCCAATCATTTGTCAAAGCCAACAAGAGAACAATGTTTAATGTTGTTGTCTTCACCACTAGGATAAATGTTTCTTGATAGTCTTGTCCAGGTGTTTGAGAAAAACCCTTAGCAACCAATCTTGCCTTGTATCCATGAATCGAACCATCTAGATTCTTCTTCAATTTGAACAACCACTTGCATTCTACCACCTTCCTATCTGGAGGCAATTCCTCAATGGTCCAAGTTCTATTTTTCTCCAATGCTTCCAGTTCACTTTTGACATCAACACTCCAATGAGATGATTGAAGAGCCTAATATATATCCATAGGTTATGTTGTATCACCTGAATCAAGACAACTAGTGGCACAAACAGTAACATACCCTTTTGGCTTGAATATGCCATTCTTACTCCTAGTGATCATTGCATGCCTGTTGGAAGATGGAGGATAGTTCACAACAGGTTGAGTAGAAACTTCTTCTGGTGCAAAACCTTCACTGAACTGGCTAGGCTCATGGTGTACTGATGCCTCAGCAGGTAAATCATGATCAGATCGCTCTTGAGCAAAAACTCTCTGAGGTGAAGAGTTTCGATTAGACCTTTCCGGAGATGAAGGACTTGGAACTAAAGCCTCCTGATGAGGATAGCTATGAGTAGATCCTTCTTGATGACTTGAACTTTAAACAAGCATCTCTTGAGGAGATGCTCTTGGAGAAGAAGTCTCCTGATGACCTGAGGCAAAAACAACAACCTCCTGATGATTCGAACTAGAAGGATGGCCCTCCAGGTGACTTAAGCTAGGAGCATGACCCTCCTGGTGACTCGAGACTAGAACATCTTGATGTGAAGAGTAGCTCCCCTTATTCTGAGCAGGTGAGGCACACGTACCATCTTTCTTGAAAATATCGAAAAGGTGGCAGATTCGAATCTCGACCCTCCATGTTGTGAACAAGGCTTCTTATAGAAGGAAAGTTAACTTCATCAAAGATAACATGCCTGGACACAAATATTTTGCCATTATTTAACAAGCACAAGAAGTCTTTATGCTGTGGATTGATCCCCAAAAATGTACATGATTTGATCGGAACTCCAATTTATGAATCTGAAAATCTCGAAGGTGGGGAAAACACCTACAACCAAACACTTTAACCATTCCATAATCAGGTTTCTTGTCATAAAGCACCTCAAAAGGTGATTTTCCCTGTAAAAGAACAGTAGGTAATCGATTAACCAAGTATACTACCATAGACACTGCATATGAGTAAAGATACATAGGAAGAGAGGCTTGAGCAAGAAGCACCAGTGATAACTCCACCAAATGTCTATGCTTACGTTCCAAAACACTATTTTGTTGTGATGCGTGTAGACAAGTGAGACGATGTCTTATTCCTTCTTTTAACAACTAAGGTGTGAGACTTTTGTAGTCTCCACCCAGTCACTTTGTAACTCCTTTGTAGTTCCATTAAATTGAGTTTTAACCAAGGCTTGAAACTGATGAAAAGCCTAGATAGCTTGACCCATATCTTTTAGCAGATAAACCCAAGTATATCTAGTATGTGCATCTACAAAGCTAACATAATATCGAAATCCGTTATAAGCTACATGTGCAGGACCCCAAAGATCAATATAAACAAGTTAAAATGGAGTATCATAAATAGTTTCTGAATCATGGAAATGCAATTTATGACTCTTGCCCATTCTACACGCAACACACATGTCAATTTTATTAGGAACTTTCTCAATGTGTACATTAGAGTCTTTACAAATTCGAATTAGAGTCTCATGAGCAAGATGCCTATGTTTCCTGTGCATCTATTCATAAGAACTAACAAACCTTTGGGCATGCAAATCTTTACATTGTGCTTCTTTATCTATTAAAATCATAAAACGATATAATTCTTCATGTTCTCTTCCTTCAAGCAAAACCTGACCAGTGTCTTTAGCACGAACCGCACATTTCTTACATGAAACTCAAAGTAGACTTGGTTATCCCTGGCAAACTTTGACACAGAAAGAAGGTTACAAGTTACTTTTGGCACATGAAGCATGTTGTTGAGCACAAGTGACCTAGAGGATGCTAACACCTTCGCACTACCAGTTTTATTAATATGCAAACCAACACCATTACATACTACTAACATACCTGGTACCTTCATGTTCTCTTCCTTCAAGCAAAACTTGACCAGTGTCTTTAGCATGAAAAGCACATTTCTTACATGAAACTCAAAGTAGACTTGGTTATCCTTGGCAAACTTTGACATAGAAAGAAGGTTACAAGTCACTTGTAGCACATGAAGCATGTTGTTGAGCACAAGTGACCTAAAGGATGCTAACACCTTCGCACTAATATGCAAACCAACACCATTACCTACTACTAACATACCTGGTACCTTATATGTTGAACCATGGACAACATTACTGCCATCTGAGGTGACATGATGAGATTCCCCTGAATTGACTATCCACTGATCAGATCCTGGTTGAGATTCTGCAACCAAATTTGCCTAAGGAGAAACAGATGATTGCACATAAACTCTTGGTGTATTCTGCTCTTCAGCCTCATCGATGTACACTGAATATTGAGCCTGTCCTCCAGCATGATTCTGGCCTCCATCAACACCTGAGAACCCTTGATCAAACCTATGCCAACACCTACTGACAGTATGCCCATTTTCCATACAATTGGCACTACATCCTAGACCTGCCTCTGCCTCGACCTCCTTGCCTGCTAGAAAATGAAGCTCGAGAGGCTCGATAGAATGAAGGATGTTGTACATTATATCCAAGATTCTGAGAACCAGAGATAGAAACTTGAGGATTCAGAATCGTTGTAAACACCTGTTGACTACGACCTATATTTGCAACATTAGCAATTAAAGGTAGAAAATCAGAACGAGTGTTAAACCCAACTAACTGAGTCTTAGTATCAAGCAGAATATTGCACACTCGTTCTATGGACAACAGTTCCTTTTCAGCAGTTATAACTGCCATAAAGGATTGGAACTCTCGTGTCAGACCATTCAGAATGCTAGCAATATGTTCTACTCTTGAAATTTTGTAGCCACATGAAGCTAATGAATGCATCACACACCTCTTTAATACGAGAGAGATAAAACATCATACTCTCATCTTCCCCTTTCTTTATGGATCTTAATTTGTAATTTAAACTCATAACAGAAGTTGTGGATTTGTTAGAGAAGAGTTGAATTACCATGTCCCATACCTGAGTTGAGGTCTCAACTCCTACAAATTGAGGAAGTAGATGAGTACTACCACGAAGCAAGAACACTATATTGTGTAACATAATCCTCGGATTGTGGATTCTTTATGCGTCTTCCATCAGGAGTTGCTATTGTTTGTGCAAGAACCTCCATTTCACCATGAAGCAAGGATTCCAGCTTGGGGCTTCGAATCGTGAGAAGCACTTGCAGCTTCCACAACAAGTTCTCATCCAGCATCACGTTAATCTTCTTGTTAATAAATTGTTGCCCAGACCTAGCACCATTATTCGCAGCACCACCTGGGATCTCGACAGCACTCAGTATTGTTTAGTTCTCCTCTTCTTAGACCAATCGAACGGATCTAGGATTTCTGGCGATTGATACCATATCAATAATGTATGAATTTCATTAAGCAATGAATAGAGAAGATGATTACAATAACCTCAAGTTCACATGCTTTTATACACTCAGCCTATATCCTTAACCAACTAACAACCTTTAACAGATTTAATACAACCAACTTCACGTATGCATGGTATGCATGATAAGCATGCAATCATGTACACATACATTCATAACAGTTACTTTCTAGAAGTTACTTAACATATTTCTCTTTGAAAAATGCTCTGAAAGTTGTTGTTTTTATTGATTTTCTCTGAATTACATAAGAACAACAACTTCAGATTCTATGGTTTTACAAAAGTTTAAAGAATTTCATAATAAAAAGAATTGCTTCAAATTCCTTTGTTTGATGGGAGATGAAGAATTTCATAATAAGAAGAACAACTTCAGATTTCATGGTGTGATAGAAGTTTGAAGAATTTAATAATATAAGGAAAAGAAGAAGAAGAATTTCAGAATCCTTTGTTTGATTAAAGATGAAGAATTTCATAATAAAAAGAACAACTTCATATTCAATTATTTGATAGAACTTTAAAGAATTTTATAATGAAAAGAACAACTTTAGACTCCATTATTTTGCAGAAGATGGAGAATTTCATAATAAGAAGAACAATTTTAGATTTTGTGGTTTGATAGAAGTTTGAAGAATTTCATAATAAGAAAACAACTTTAGACTTCATTGTTTGGCAAAAGATGAAGAGTTCATAATGAGAATAACAACTTCAGTTTTCATGGTTTGGCAGAAGTTTGAAGAATTTCATAATGACAACAACTTCAAGCTTCAGTAGCATAACAGATAGCCAGCGGATCTAGAATAAAATCATGTATTCTCAGTCTTTTCCCACTTCCTGTTCCACAACAACGAGCAAAGAGGGGCAACTTTCATACTTGTATTTTGTCCGAGTATTAATATGTATAATAAGGCCATAATAAATAATTTATAAAAATAATTAGTTTAGGAAATAAATCTCACATTGGTAGAAAATATCTATGTACAATCACTCATTTTAGTGTAGAAAATAAATCTTACATTGGTAGGAAATCTTATCTTCCCCTCCCTAGATGCCTATAAAGGGAGGGATATCTACTTATAAAATGAACCAAGAATAAAAAAGAATGTGAGAGCCTTGGAGGAAATCAAAGGGGATTATGTTTGGCTCTACAATACCAAGCTTTGGTAAGTCATCATTTTTTCTTATAATATTTGTTAAGTTTCTTTATTCATTTAGGCATTAGAATTTATAATTAGAATATTTTAGTTATTTAGCACTTGTAATTGAGCTTTTAGTTTAATAAAGTTCAATTTGGTTATATATACTTTGTTTTATGTCTTAATTATTTAATTTATTTGTATTTAATTGAATTGTTTACTTTAAAATCATGTAGCATATATGTTTAAGGAGACATAATTCACTTAGTAAAATAAGACTAGAGCCATTTTAGGGTTGGTCTCTTTAATTAAGAATTTAATAGGGAGAAAATTATAGCAAATAGATGAAAATAAATACCTCTATAATAACCATTTTTTTATCTAGGTTTGATAAAATCCCTTAACCCTAAACCAAATATCCATAACCCTAAATTGAAACCTTAAAATGTAATATTAGATATATATTATAATAATAATAAATAAATAAACCATTAATTAAAAAATTAAAAATATATATTATTATACATATTAAATAAAAATCCATTTGAAAAGTCCATATCCTAAACCCATTATAAATTTAAACCCAATACACTGTTAACCCATTATTCCTAAACCCAATAGCCAAATCACAACAACAGATAACCATACCCTTTACAATTGGACCCAACAGCCAACCCATACTCCAAACCCGATTACATACCCAAACCAATCACAACCTATAAACCCGAAACCGGATACCCGGTCCATAACCCAGATTATAACTCGGTTCTTCAACTCCCCCAAGTGACCTTTCAAATTCTAGAAAATTCCAGAAAGAACCATCCATCTCCCAGCTTCAACCGTTCGGATTCCTGAAGATGGTGCTCCTCTAACTGATCTTCACCTAATATACAGTGGGCATGGAAAATAAAGAAATTTCGAACGTTGAGCTACCGAAACCTCAGTGTGTATACCTCTACTCAACTATAAACTCGGGCAAGTCAATGATTAACCCCATGCAATAAGATTATGATGAAAATCATGATTGACGCTACACTACCCGCATAAACACATGGTATTTGCATGAAATTTCATTGTATTCATAAACATAAATGTACACATAATTTACCATGGATGAGTGTCCAAAGTTAAACAACATCGGGACTCACAGTCTTCTTACCTCGGGTGTGTCCGGAGTTACAAAACATCGAACCTCACACCCCGACATACCACACGTGTGTCCGGTGTCGCATAGCATCAGATCTCACACCTCACACACTATAAGTGTGTCTAGAGTCACACAGCATCTGACCTCACACTCTTGGGTATTCAGATCCCATACCAATAATCCCATAGCTATATTCAATCGATAATATCATATGTTAAAGTAACAATCACATGATCATACTTTATTACAAGCCATCTCAAGCATTTAAACTACATTTCACTACTTAAGTCACATGCATAATCAAAATTCACATTTCTTAATTTTACTAATCATTTTAGGCCTAAAGAGACACTCCAAGTCAATTAACTTAATATATTGACCCTCAAACTGAAATGCTAAAACTTGGACAGATTCAACTACGCGTAACGATATACCTATAGGGAGTATCGGTATACCCCTCCGTATCTATACCCCTCCATCGAGTACCAATACCCAAAACACATTCGGGCGATCTAATTATTTTTCCTCTAAGCCCATATCGGTATACCTATTTGGTGTACCAAAATAAAGTATCGGTATGAGGGCTACTCGTACCGATACCCAACATCAATAAAATAGTGGTATCGATATGCGCCTGCGTACCGATACCCAAAAACAATTTTAGAATTACCAAAATGTAGGGTACCGATACACGAGGTGGACGTATTGGTACGCCCTCCCTAAAACCACCATTTTCCCTCTCACGGGTATTGATACGGGTACTTCCCGTATGGTACTCAAACCCAGATTTTTAGGTCTAGAGCTCAAAACACACCTCTTTGTCAACCTAAACTTCCCCATGCTCACCCAAAACCCACCTACAAGACACCTAAGTCATAATGAACATATCCCAATCAATTTCAACAAACTACATGCACAAATTCAGATTTTACCATTGATAATCTTAAGCTATCAAACAAGCTATATTCATGCATAAATCAATCTAGAAACGCTATATCATGAATTCCATGATCTATTGGAGTTACAAGTATACTAACCTTAGCTTAGATCAATAATGACAACCCTTAAACCTCACTAAAGCCTTTCTCTTGCCTTTTCTCCTTGGAGGGCTCTTCCTCTTCTTTCACTACAAGGAAAATGGTGAAACATGTTACATGACTATTGAGGATACAAGGGGTTATCATCTCTATTTTTGAGCCAAAAACCACTCTTCAAACTTCAATCCCGTACTCAACCCGAAAACCTACCATAAACCTCTTCACTCACTAACCTTGATAATTTTTACATCCTTAGATAGATCCTTGGATGCTGGTGAAACTTCCATCTTTCACAAAAATAGGATTTTCCCTCTACGATACAAAGTTCTCCTTTTTGTCTTCAAGATCCAAAGAAAGAGAGGAAGAAGGATGATGGTGGGGAAGACGGGCGATCTCATTCACCTAGGGGGGAAAGGATTTTGTAGAGAATTCTTTCTACCCCTTTCAAACTTAATTACCACACAAAATATCAAAGTACCCCATTCATCCTTTCTCAACTCAGCCAATAACAAAAGGTAGGCCTAAGCTAGGCCCAAAAGGTCCAAATATGAAGTCCAAGCCTCGATTTAAACACGACCCTTCGATTTTGTAAAATTCGGGTCATTACATTTATTCTTGTTTTCCATAGATTTAACATATGATCTCTTCTCTTTTATTTTGAATATTTAAATACATGAGAATCTTTTATTCTCTCGAAAATTATGCTTGACATTTTTCATTCACATTCTTGGATAAGATGTTTTCTTTGATCCAAAGGAAATCATCATTTCTACTGCTACAACCTGTAGATTTTACTCGTTGACATGTAATAATTTCTTTTGAAACATTTTCCATGCAACGTTACATAAGTCAAACTTGAATACAATCATCTTGGTTACTCGTTTTGACATTCATCTCACTTTTAGAATAAAACTTCTTTGATTTGTGCCATCTCAAAAGTAATAAATTTTTCCTTTGATGAATCGATCTTTATATATTTTGCCCGAAATGATGGTCAATGTTCTCTCTTCGCCCCAAGTTTACTCTTGTAATCTTTACAACTCTTGCTCGTATATTTTGGCATTCAGAGCTTTATTTGTTCCTCGTCATACTTTTCATCATTAATCAAGTATCGAGGCCACCTCCTATTCAACTTGCACTTAAAGAATTAGTACATCATAATAATGTTCAAGAGATCCTTTGTTTTTCTTTTATCTAATCAATTTATCGACAAGATGTTTGTTAAAACGATAAGAGAAAGACTTAGGATATTATTTTACTAATTTGAAGAATATTGAATAATTTGATAGTCACGACAAACAAAAAACATAAAATTAGTCCTTTGAGTACTAAGTGCAACAGAGACTTTGAACCAATTTACAAATATCAACTTCAATGTAACATTTTTCTAATTTATTAGACTTCCGGGAGAAATATTTCCATATTCCTAATTCTACTCCGTTTGGATGGCACTCTTTGCGTCACTAACTCACCATACCCAATCCATTTTGGGTATGATTCTGGGAGAAAATATTGAATTCTCAAAAATCACCAATGTGGGATATGATTCTAGACTGCCCTTTTTGGGTTTTCACCCTAGAAGTTCCTTTTCACCACTTCTTTTGCTATGTATTTATACAATTTCTTTTTCATTTTTTCAACTTGGTGTCTTTTCTATCATTTGCTTCGACTTTCATGTCAATAATTTGAACTTGACTCCTTAAAAATAAACTTTTACTTTCTTCGTTTTATTTTTCCGAGTTGATTCAAAATATTCCTCCTCGCTCATCTTGGTTTTTTCTTAATTTTGCTCTTTACTTTTATTTATTGCCCTTAATTCTTAAGAAATCCCAAATGTCTTTCACTTTCAAACACAATTTCATTCTCTTTGCCCCTAGTGTAGGGGTGATCCTTGGTTTGAGTTGAATGGAAAGAGAAAGCAACATCAGAATCAAAGGAAACAACAAATGATATTTTTCTAATTTTCTTTCTTTGAAAAGGAAGATTAAAGAATACCAAATATTATCCCATACTTGGATACCTTTGAAGAAAAGTATCCTTCAGTTGGACGATGTTTTGGGTTATCACTTCATTCAAAAACCTTAATCAACAATGCTTGAGAAGAAATTCACTCGGAATATATATCTGGACTTTTTGGTGATTTCTGAGCACTCATTAATATCTTCTCGTTAGCCTAAATATTGTAGAAACAAGTCATATTACTGAAGTTGATTTATGAATCTAGTTTAAAATCACTTCTACAATTAATATTCAAGACTTGAAAGAAAGAAGTGAGTGACGATATATACATATATGTATGAGAGATCAAAAATTGACTCATAGTAAAGAATCAAAGAATATGATATGTTTGCTACTAGAGAAAATTATGTAGGAAATAAGCATCATAAACAAATAAATTGAAATAGCCTCCCTTACAGAGGACCCCAATTCTCAAGGGCAAAAGCAATTGGGATGTTTCAGGGCATTACTCCGTAACAGTCCCAAAACTCCTGACAAATCCCCTATAATTTGATTGTTTGCCATCTCCCAAGAGAGGATTTTGAGTTTAATGTTTTTGGTTTAAGGTTAAGAGTTAATGGTTTAGAGTTTATTTTTGAGGTTATGATTTAGGGTTTAAAGTTTAATATTGTGTTTATTATTTAAGTTTGGGGTTGGGGACCATTAGGTATGCATCGATACGGAGGCTAACCATACCGGTACCCCTTACCAATTTTACAAAATTAATCTATGTCAGGCCTCGCCTATCGATCCTTAGGTACTCATACTGGTACGACAAGACCTATAATGGCCTCTAGATTCAACATATGAATCTTTGTCTCATTTAACTCATGCATATACAACACATAATTATAATAAATCATATTAAGTATCAATTCATCACACATTCTAGAATGGCAGGCATCCAAAAACACAAAGCCAAATCAACCAAATATATTGATGTGCTTTCTATCCAACATATATAATATGTTCCCAAACCCTTGTTCAAGCACATGTCACCTTATACATTTCCAAAAAAAAAAATATAACATGTCCAAATATGGAGTAACTTAATACAATCCTCCCAAATACGAATTGGTTACATTCCCTTTATTATTACAAAACTTATTTAAAAAACCGTACTTGATAGAATTCAAGTCCTTGGATTTTTACTTGCTTGTTTGCTGTCCTGAAAGTTATTTCTTTGGATTTATAAACAAAGAGAGCATAATATAAGGATCGCTAAGAAACAAAAACCATCACCAATGCAATTTAAACTAGATACCACAAAAATATTTTTTCTTCAAAACATGTATATTTTTTTATGATAAATACTACTGAATTTTTATTAAATCCATAAAAAATTATAATTACATCGTAATCAAGAAGTAAAATAATTGAATTTAAAAAAATCCAAAAATTCTTACAACCCGAAAACAAAGAAAAATAAAAATTCTTATGAAAATAAGCACACCAATAAAATTCAGAAGCTTCCTGAATCTCCTTGTCTCTGTCCAAACGAGACATATAGTGAAGAAAGAAGGAGTTGTAGGCGATCCAAAATATCGTGTAAAAAGTACTGCTATCCAGGACTGATTTTATCGGCAAACAACTATCAACCGAATGAGAATAAGTCTTTTCAAGTGACCACCGATAAAAACAATAAATCAAAACATGTACATTAAACCATATACAAATATGTATCATAGATTCCATGTATAATCATATATTCAACCTCTATTTAAATCTTACAAGACATAACCTCCATAACCTCCCAAATTAAAAGCTTAAAGAGAAAACATGCATAAATCGCATAATACAAAACATAATACATCATATTTTATATTGACATTCAAGTGTCCAAATATAAACTTTCCCAAATCACTTACATACGCTCTCAACTAGAATAATGGTACAATTGTAACAACTCTATAGTTAAATGCATAAAATCCTCTAGAGGAAAATTTATTAGGTGAACTCCGTTCACAACGTCATTTATGATCCCAATTAATCAGGACCATTAAAATTGAAGTATTATAGTACGATTAAAATCGAAGTACGATTACAATACCTCAATAGTTGTGGCTCCCATGGTAGAGATATGGTAGCTTTCAACCCCTCAACAATCATGAGGCGACTTACTAAATTTTACTATCAATCCTATAGACAATCAACTATGGGTGTAAACGAGCCGAGTCGAGCTCTAGTAGTGCTAAGTTCGGCTCGGCTCGTTAAAATTTTGAGTCGAGTTCGAGCTTGAGTAATTTTAAACGAGTCTGAAAATTTGAGCTCAGCTCGACTCGTTAAGAACTTGAGTCAAGTTCAAGCTTTTTTAGAGCCTAATCGAGCCAAGTATTGACCGATGTTTGATCGTATTAGACTCGAGTAACTCTTATCTCTCAAGTCTCATTTAAAGTCTAATAGAGAAAAAACTTTGATACACATGTTATGTAAACTCAAATTGTTAATTTTATGTTTTAGTATGTTAATTTATGGTTTAAGACTTATGTTTAGAGATTTAAATTTAGAAATTTAGATTTTAAATCATAAAAAATACTATATTTATGTTTTCGAGTAGCTCGTGAGTTTTTCGAGTCGAGTATCATGTAGCTCGGCTCGGCTCGTTAAAAACTCGAGTCGAGTTCGAGCCGAGTCGAGTCGAGTTGAGTTTTGACCGAGCTTTGACCGAGTCGAGCTCGAGTAACTCGCGATCTGTCTCGTCTCATTTACATCCCTACAATCAACTATATTTGATAATATTTAACTATTTTCACTTGTTAATATAATTCATTTTAAACCATGTTATCTTGCAATTTTAAATATACACTACTAAAATGATTTTTCAATGTATTAAACCATGCATTAACCAAATCCCAATATCATTTTCAAGAATCATTTAGTAAATCAGTTTAACATTAACAAATGATCATTTGTATCATATTTTATATAAAAAAATGCTTATAACAGTCGATAATTATTTCATGTTACTCACCGATAATACAAAGTCTCACATACTGATGTAAAATCAAATGTCTAATAACTCTAAATTCTCGCTACTTTTTGTAGGATTAATCTCTCATATTTTATCTATAAATAGAAGAGGATTAATAAAATATTTTGCATCCATAATTCAATAACAACAACCGGGATAAAAAAATAAATAATATTCATCAAAAAAACTTCTAAAAGAAACTCGAAATACCTTCAACACCTTCTAAGTAATGATCCAAATCAATCAAAGTAATATAAAGTATAATTAATATTAGATTTCATCATTTTCTCAATTAAATCTTATTAAATCTATAAAACTAAATAGAAATCAATTGTAAAGAATCAATAATTTTATAATTTCAGTAAAGAACCTTATATTAGAGAAGAAGAAGAATAAAACTCGCCTCTAATGATAGACTTTTTTTTTATTTAGCCCGATTAACTTGCCAAATTCAATGACATTAATAAAGTTTTGGTAAGAAAGATAAGGAAATTATTTTGAAAATAAAAAATTAAAAAATGAGAGTATTCCATGAATATTTAGGAGAGAAAATAGTGTTTCGCTGATAGAAAGTTAAGAGAAAATATTTAAAAGAAAAATTAGTTATATAAAAAAAAATTTAATTAACTGATATTTAATTAATTAAAACCTCTACTTTTAACCTTTTAAAATCTCTTTAAAAATAGCACAATTAAGAGAAAATTATGATTAAAAGCATTGGTAAAATATCTCCTTAACGATTCTAAGTTTAGACTCTTATAATTTAATCATCAAAAACAGTTTTCAAACTTTACAATTTGTTCACTAAAATAAAATGTCAACTTTCCAAAATCCCTTTTCTCAAATTAAGGGTACCAACCCTCTTAAAATACTTATTAAATATTTTTTATATATTTAACTCACCTTAAACCATTTATTTTAAATTTAATCTTAAAACTAATAAGAATCATCTAACTTGATTTATTGATCGATCTTGCTAACTCCTGCACCCAAAATTGGGGCAATACACATGGATTGAAGAAGTCAGAAATAAGAAACAGAATTCTCTCTCCTTTATTGAAAGCAAAGTTGAATTCGTTAGGGTGGATGATCTGGTCGATGACTTCAATTTGCTTATATTCATAAACAAGTTAATTTTTAGGCTCATTTATGAACTCATATTTAGGTTTTCTAATAAGTTCGATTTAAAAGTTTTTTCCAAGTTCATTTATAGACTTATTTGTAGACTCGTTTACGGGATGAAAATATTTGTGGATGTACCTAAATACTAAATTTTGTTGTTCCTAAGGATGCTATATAAGTTCATATTGAAATATAAATTTTATATTGTTACTTTTATTTTATTTATTTATTGTTAATTTAGTTAATATTTTTGAACACATACACGAACAAACAAACAAACATATTTATGACCACTTAAATGAACGTATTTATGAACACTTAATCGATTAGTCATCTACAGATGATATTAAAAAATATTTAGATAAAATTTCTATGTGTGAATACATGAGGATGATTGAGCTCATTACATAAAATAAGAAGTCATCTCTCAACTTATTAAAGCCCTAATTAGTCCTCGTAAAATGTTCTGAGTCTAATCAATTCTTTAAATTTAATAATAAATCATATAATTTTCAAAAATGTCACCGCAAATTAGGGTTTTAACACTAAAATTATTTCATATTTTGAATAATTTTCATATAAATTAAATTATAATTTTAAATGAACAGGTTTAAGAATGAGAAAAATATATCTATTAACATAAATGCTAAGTTCATTTTTTTTAAGAGTAATTTGTATAAATGATACTAAATTATAGGGTAGATTTATTTTAGTTATCGTATATTTAAAATATTTGATAAAGTTATTCAATTTTTAGTTTACAATTAATAAAGTCATCCAATTTTTAGTTTATATTCGATAAGGTTCTTCACGTTATACGTTAAAAATTATTGTTTTTTCCTTAATAAAAAATGAGTAAACTACAATAATAATCACTCAACTTTTTTCTCACTCTTATTTTGGTCATTAAATTTTAAAAATTTTAAATTTCATAAATTTATTTTATAATTATTAATATTTTGTTCACTCTCAAATGTCATGATTAAAAAATTAAAAAACTCGATCAATCCTTAAAAAATTCAGGAAATATTTTTTTTTATTTTTCTTATTAAATTTATCATATTACCATATTTTATATTTTCATAAGCAAAGTAAAAAAAATACTTGAATCAAATATTCTAATTATCCGATTTAATTTGTAAAATATAAAATCGAGAATTAAATAATGTGAAAACAATAATTAACCAAAAGAATTTTTAAAGATTAATCAAACCAAACTTTAGTATAATTTTTTAAATAAATTATTTTGATTCAATTGTAATTCAAAATTTTGAGCAAAATTAATTCATCAATCTTATCTATTATATATAATATTTCTAAATTTAATATATTATAATATTTTATAGTCTATTAATTTTGATACTTAATTAATTTTTTAAAATTTTAATTATAGAAAAAATTAATAGGTTTGAACTTATTTTTTTTATTTTTTTACTTATTTTACTCTTTATTGCAACCAAATAATTATTAAATTTAATAATTATCATATTTGATATATTAATAAATAAAGTAAAATAAAATGTTTTTAGAATTAAATATTTTAATTAATTGGTAAATAGATTATTTGATTTAAATGATATAATTTAATATTATTAACTGAATAAATTGAAAATACAAACTAATCAAAAAAATTAAGAATTAATATTTTTTATACTTTTATAAATATGTCATGTGAGAGTTAGAAAAGTATCAACAATTTAATTGTTAAGATATTGAATTAAAAAATTTTAAACTCTAATTACTTAAAAAATTTTAACCATGTTATTTATACGTAACCAAAATATTCATAAAAATATAACAATTTAAAAAGTTAAGTTAATAAATTAAAAAAAATTAAAGTTTAGTTACCAAAATAGAAATAAGAAGAAAGTTGAATGAGAATTGTTATAGTTTACTCTTTTTTACTAAAGAGAAAAAGAAATTTTGTAATTTAAATTATTAGTAGCAATTGTCACGGGGTTAGAGTTTTCGCACAGGGACTTCTACCCGTGCGGCACCTCGGGTCTCTCTCATGCCCGAGGATCAGCCTTAACGATCTCTGATGCTAACTGGTTTCACCCTCACATGGGCTCATCAGGGAAGCGGGGACAGCTCCCGACCAGTGTGGTGCGCGATCAGCACGCCCATCCTAGATGAGACGACTGCTCGGCATGTACTACACTCTTAATGCTATCCCGCTCCCAAGCTTTAAGCACCACCAGAAAGCATCTCGCTTGGTCCCGCGTAGTCACGACGAACGGTCCATGATATTCTCCTCCACCCAATTCATGCACGCCCTCGTGCATGGGGAGGAAACTCTTTCCCTTCTCTTTAAACTCGCCAGGAACTAGTGTGCAATTCTCTTAAACTCGCCCACTAACTGGGGCCACCCTCCGATGTCGGGAACAGGTCTCCTTGTAACCACCTCATTGCACTCACCACTTCAACAAGGTGTCCCATTGCCGATCTCAACCACCTCATGGCCACTTGCCACTTTAACCAGGTGTCCCATTGCAGATCGCAACCACCTCATGGCCCTCGCCACTTAAACAAGGTGTTTCCATTGTAGCTCGACCATTCGGAGAACTTTTACTGCGGTTTCCTGCCTACTCGTCCTCGTCTCTAGAGAACCCACTTGCGAACACCCGCTTCTCTTGGGGTGCGAGCTAACGCTCTCGTCCACATGACTCGCTCGGCAACACATGGGGTGCTTGGCAAACCCAACAGCTAGCACATAGCCTTGCTCTGATACCACTTGTCACAGGGCTAGACCTTTGAACCAGCTAAACCGTGTGGCCTTAGTCGAGTCCTCAAGACAAACGACTAAGTAAGCCTTCTCAACACTCACGGAAGATCAAACTTCTCAAGTACCGACGAACGCGAATCGTTCTAAGCGAAAACGGATCAAAAGAGATAGTGAGGAAGAACTCTTCAAGAACGCTCAAGAACACTGAAGAACAAAGAAAGAACAAAACAAGAACAACTCAGAGGATTTTAGAGAAAATGCCTTTATTCCTTAAAAAGTTGGAATAACTTAGTACATCAAATGAGGTGGGAGAAGGCCTCTATTTATACCTGAACTCTCCCTGATCTTATGGTCTATACAGATTTACATCGACGACTATGATACAACTTTATCCATTCATAAAGCATAATTCTGGGAATATTCTTGTCTAACTATGTAAAGTATCTTCTGTGTTCACACAAAGTGTTCACACACCTTGAATGGATAAGTCTTCTAGAACCCTCCCTAGATCGGGCCAACATTGGTGGTCTTCGCAAGCCCATCATCGCTCTTGGAAATACTTGGGCAGGCCAAAATACACCATGTGATGCCAATATCTCGGACCCCAATGTGCGGCCCGTGACATTCTCCCCCACCAAACTTTGCGACGCCCTCGTCGCGCCACTCGGACAAGTCTTAGTTCGATCCTGGAGCTTCTCGCGTACCTTGGCTAGCTTCTGTCTCGGATACTGGCTTGAATGTCCCCCCATAAGAACCGCTCTCCCTATAAAGAGCATCGGACTCTAATTCAGTTGTTCCCCCATAAGGATTGCTTGCTTCGGCTCGCACCGCCATGTAAAATCACCCGTACCAAGCACTTCTTGATCACTATCCCCATGTTCAAGAGGTACTTCACTCATCGACCCAGTATTTTCTCTCTCCGACAATACTTCCTCACTGAAGTTTGCCGCCCCATTGCTCCTCGGCAATGCAACACCCATCAACACTTCGGTCCCCTTGAAGTTCGATGCATCGGCCACCTTGTCCACGGATGGCTCCTCAATGGCATCCACGTCAATAGGCTCAGGCAACACATGCCTCACCAAGGAAATGTCCCCAACTGTCGCTTCTTTCACGATGACTCCTCGGCTTGGAGCATCCTCGACATGCTGAATAACTGTCAGCTTCTTGGTCCCTTGTCCGATGTCTCGTCGTACTGACACAATACATCGTTGGCTTGGATCCAAGATGCATACGACGTTGGCACACGGAATGATGATCGCTTGAACACGGTCAAGGAAGTTTAGTCCCAAAATAAATTCAAAGTCGTCTAGTTCGATTACCTTGAAGTCTTCCTTGGACTTCCAATCACCAATCTGCAGATCAACTTTCCGCACAGTCCCTATAACAGGAGCTTCCTTGGCATTCACAGTCTTGATCTTGTCGGTTGAATCCATAACTTTAAGACCAAGTTCTATTGCAACCTTCTTGGACATGAATAGATCGCTGGCCCCGGTGTCCACCAAAGCACTCTTCGATCGTCCCGCCACGTTGATGTCAACAAACATCAATCCATTCTGCTTCTTGCCTTTCTTCTTGGCAGAACTCAGAATCATCGAGCCAAGCATCGCAGCCTCATCACCCTTGGGCTCATCCTTATTGGACTGCTTCACTCGATCAGGGCACTTTCACGCTCTATGCGGCCCCTTACAACGGTAACACTTGCGACCCGTCACCTTCGACTTTCCACCTTTCACACTGGCGATTGCACCAAGTCTACCTGGTTCACCATCTGAATCGTCGTCCTTATGGACAATGGCATCGAGGCGGCTCTTCTTCTTTGGACAATCCTTCACCATGTGAGGACCATTACAATGATGGCACCTTACAGTTCCTCGATCCTTTTGCTCATATGGTTTCTCATACCGATTAGACTTGGGGGATGGCTTTCCCTCGACACTCTTCTCTTCAAAAACTTCCTCGTCTCCCTTTCCATTACCCTTATCTCGGGGCTTGGAAGACTCATTTCTAATCTCAAATTCTGCAACGGATTCAGCAGCAGCCATCGCTCCTGAAAGGTCTTCAACACCCATTCTCTTCAGCTCCATTCTTGCCCATCTCTGGAGACCAGATTTGAAGAGATACAAACCTTCCGATTTGCTGAAATCTTTGATTTACAGTTTGAGTTCAGTAAAACTTTTCACATAATCTTGAATTAAGCCGTCGTACTTCAACTGATAAAGTTTGTCTCGATCTTCCTCGTTGGCATTCTTTGGATAAAAATGCTCCTTAAACTCAGACTGGAAATCCTTCCATGTCCCAATTGGAATGTCGTCGTCATCCGAATCAGAACATTTGTTTCACCACCATAACAAGGCAACATCAGTCAAATAGACTACTGCATTGTTCACCTTTTCAGCATCGTCAGTGATGCTCATTCCTTGGAAGTATTGCTCCATGTACTAGATGAAGTTCTCAACATCTTTCGCCGACCTGGTTCCATTGAATTCCTTGGGTTTAGGGATGTCCTTCAATGGTTTAGGTGTGGTTGGATTTAACACACCGTTCCGCATAGAAGCCTGATAAACCAGAACTTCCGCCTTGAGTCCCAACATTTCTTCCCTCAATGCCTCAAACTTGGCTTCGAGAGCATCTCTCTTTACCTCTAGTTTATCACCTTGGTCATCCAGTTCCTCGAGACGTACGTCCACTACGTCGATTCGCTCCCCAGAATCCTTCACAGATCCTTCAAGCCTAGTGACCCTCTCCTCAAGTGCAGACAAATTGTCCCTTGAGTCAGCTCGACTTTCATTGTTAGCCTGGGTTTCCACACTCTTCTGGCCAGCAGCAACAACAGTATCCCTCTTTGGTGCCATCTCAAACTCGATGCTTCGTATCTTGAACAGCCTAACATTGCTCGAACAAGGCTCTGAGCTCTCGCTCTGATACCACTTGTCACGGGGTTAGAGTTTTCGCACAGGGACTTCTACCCGTGCGACACCTCGGGTCTCTCTCATGCCTGAGGATCAGCCTTAACGATCTCCGATGCTAACTGGTTTCGCCCTCCCATGGGCTCATCAGGGAAGCAGGGATAGCTTCCGACTAGTGTTGTGCGCGATCAGCACGCCCATTCCAGATGGGATGACTACTTGGCACATACTACACTCTTAATGCTATCCCGCTCCCAAGCTTTAAGCACTACCAGAAAGTATCTCGCTCGGTCTCGCGTAGTCACGACGAACGGTCCGTGACACAATCCTTTAAATGTTTGACTTTTTATTAATAATAATAATTATTATTTTATTAAAAAATTTAAAATTCCACTTTTAAAAGAAATTAAAACTTGCTTAATATTAAATGTAGGAGCATTATAATTAAATAATTACAATCAATTGTTATTCTGATATCAAATAATAGAATCTTTATTTCGATGGGATAAGTTAAGATACTAAATATATAAAATCTTAAAACTTTTTTATTAAAACTTTTTTTTAACATTTTATCATTTTAATCATTATTATATATCATTTAAGTGCAGAAATATTGTATTTTAATAAAATTAATGATGACTCAACACTTATATTTAATTTTTTAGTTTTTATTTAAGTTACAAAATTAAAAATAATTATCAAATGATTTAATTAAATATTTTATAATTAAATTTTACTAAAATTATTTGAAATTCACAAAATTATAAAACTAGATTTTAAAATTATTTACGAAACAAAAGTAATTAAAATAACTTTATAAAATTTTTAAATATAAACTTAATTTTCACTAATCTTATAAAATTGATTATACATTTATTAGTTTAATGATAGCAAGCTCACTAATTTTATAAATTTTATTCTCACACTAGATATATTCGAAATTTTTTCTTATTCTAACAAATTATAGAATAAAAAATATAATGCTAAAACTTGAGGCTAACATAGCGAAAAGAGTTTAAAATTTTATCTTCTAATTTTAAGAATAAGAATAAGAAAATTTAAAATAAAAAGGTAGATACTAATAAAGTTATCAATAATATCTTTTAACATCTCTTTTTTAATTTTTACCTAATAAAAATAAAATATAAAAAATAAATGTTATACACAAAAAATAAATTAAAACAATATTTTTTTTCACAATATTAAAGCTGAAATAAATTATTTCTCATACTAATATAAATATTATAATGAAAATTTATTAAATTTACATAAATTAACAATATATATATATATAACATAAATTATACCTAACATTAAAGAGAAATAATAAATAATAATAAAATTATAATTAAAAGTTGAAGTTGTTTAATAAATGAGTAAACTATATAGTTTTAAAAAAATAATTTATTTTTAAAATAATAACTAATAAGAAAATAAATAAATTAAATAGTTGATTTAAAAATAAGGTTAGCAAGACATAAAATCCATAAACATAAAAAAAATACGAAAATAATAGATTAATATTAAATAAAAATAATAAATTAACATCCCTTTAAAACTAGAGAAAAAATTTTACTTTTTTTTTCATTTTATTATCTAACAACAAAAATATTAAAAAATAGTTTTGTTCTGATACTAAATGATTAAAATCTAAATTCTCTTTAATATCAAATAATTAGAATTCTAATATCAATGGATAATGTTAAGATAATTATTTTTACAATCGAATTAAAGATGTCATAAACTATATATGCTTAAATTTAAATAAAAATTAGGGCGAATGACTAATTAAATATAAAAATGGTAATAATTTTGTTTTTATAAAATTTTAAATATAAAAAATAGTAGCTTAATACATAATTGAGAGTTTCTCCTATTCTCACAATGTTAGATTATTTTTTTTTGAAAATAAACCAATCAATTAATTAGCCATAAATGGCATCCAAAATAACCAAATGTTCAATACAACTCTGTATATCAAACGAAAAAATAAAAGGAAACTCCAAACCCACCACCCACTTAGCCAATTCATGTGCTACCCGATTAGCCACTCGGTTCACATGAACCGCCTTAAAATTCCTATTCGAATGCTCCAAAGAGAAGGCCTCCTTGAGATAAATAGCAGCTAACGATCGATCCAAATGTGAAGCATTAATTTTGTTAATAACCGCAATCGAATCCCCTTCAATAATAACATTATTCCAATCATTATCAACAACAATCTTAAATTTAACACGTATGTATAATGTATATTGCTATTATAAAGTTTAACACGTAATTAAGTGACCAATTATGTTACACGTGTTATAGGTATTAAATTTTCATGAAATTAAAAGTGTAGATACCATAAGGTGTATTTATAATTTAATGAGGGGCAAAATTATAAATACTTAATAGTTGGAAGATCAAACCCTCTAGAAAAACTCTATTAATTAATTCAGGTACACTTCCGTATTCAGTTTATTTATTTTGTTGTTCTTAATGATTTGACATGTATAGATCTTGGGTTTATATTCGTATTGAATATATTTTAATTCTAACAAGTAGCATCAGTGCTATAATTATGTTGAGTCATTAAGATTATAAATTTTGGGTTTTATCGACATGAATATTAAGGTTTGATAGTTCATATATATTTTTAATAAAAAATATTCTTATTTGAATCTATCAAATTTCGGTTTTTAAGTTTACAATTGGTTTGGAATTTAATTCCATTGATTTTCATTTTTCGTTTTGTATGGATCAGATTTAATCAATGTCAATTAATTTTCGATTCTATTAATTCAGTTTGGTTTTTAAATCCATTAGTTTGAATTCCTTTGTTTGCCATAATTAATAAATTTAGGCAGTAATCGATTTTAGATTACTAACCCTACATTTTATTGTCACCCTAAATACTTTAGGATTTTATTATTTGCGGTATAAATGAAAACGATGAGAAATATGTTTTTATTTTAATTAAGTTAATGATAATTATTTTAGGTTTATATATTATTGTTAATTTATAGAATATATATTTTATTTAAAATATGTATTTACTTCGGCTGGATCAAAATTTAGTTTTGATCATTGGGTATTGAGTTAAACCTTTAGATTTAAATATATATTAAATTCGGTTAGATCAAAACTAAAAGTTTTGATCGTTAGTAATAAAAGAATATAATTAATTTGGTTTTGTCGTGATAAATTTATCATATGATTCAGAAACTTTATAATCAGTTTAGCTATTGAAGCTTTATATTTGATTTATATTTATTAACTTATGATTGAATGATCTTTCGGCATGTTACTTTTTAAAGTATACTACTTTACATAGTTAATTATAATATTAAGTTTTGTATGATATTTTTGTATTTTGTTTTTAGTTAAAAATTAAATATTTTGATCGAATTTATTTTTAGTAAAAATATATTTAAGGAATTTTTGAAGAACAGTCAAAGATTTCGGCTCTTTGGATTCTGATAGCCCCATTAAGACCTTAATTTGGTTTACTTTGAAAACTCAAGTGTTATCAAAAATTTCAGCTTTGACTGTTATGAATATTAAGTTTGAATATTGGTATATTTATGTTATATATTTTAAGAAAAATTAATTGAAGCATTAAGTCATCAAAGTGATCTTTATTGTGGAAATTATTTTATTTTAAAATATAGAAGGTTTTGTGCATGTAATTTAGTTTATGCTAATATTAATCGGCCCAAAGGAAGATTAATAATTAGTAATATTACATGTGCATCTTTGGTAATAAACATGTGCTAATTATTCAGTTTTATATGTGAACAATAAATCGCCCCAAAGGAAGATTTATGTTTAACATATTCTTATTATCAATGTTTAATTACTACATCAAGATATCACTTACAAATTAATATTTTTTAGATAAAATATTAATGGAGTGTCTCATATCTTGTAATGATGTTACCTTTATTCAAATTTGTTATTATTTTGATTATCTTTTACTTTGAGTAAAAGATAAAATTAATATATATATTGAAACAATTAGATTCATATTTTGGCTTCAGATATCTAATATTTTAATAGATTAATTGAAACATAATGTCACCAAAGTGACCGCTTTTGTGTAGATTAGTTTATTTAAGATATTAAGATAATTACGAGTCTTTGTAATTTATGTGTTTATTAATTGGCCCAAAGGAAAATTAATATTTGACCGAATTACAACAACAACTGTGGTGATAAATGTGTGATAATTATATGATATTTTATGTGAACAATACGTTAGTCCAAAAATTAATCTATTGTTTGACATAGTTTATTTTCAATGTTTGATTGCTACAAAAAGAGTATCGCTTACAGTTAATATTATTGTCCAAAGACTTGATATTAATGTTGTGCTTGGTATCTTGAAGGGGAACTAGCCATTATTTTGAATTTATTGTTTACTTATGGATATTTATTTGAGCTTGTTTATTTACTTATTTTTGTTCTATATTTAGGTAATTTATCTTTATTATAATATCTGTTGAATACATTCTACACTCATGTTTAGTGAAATTAATTTCAAGGAATAGAAAAAGACACTTATATATAGTATTTGGTGGTATGAACATAGAACTTGCACTAAGTGAATAACAACTTGTACCTCTCACGGCGGTAAGCATTCATAAATAGGAATTTGATAGGTGAGTTTGTTCAAGTTGCATAAGTCTAATGATCATAAAGCACAATATTTAGAAACTTTTAAGAGCACAAATCTAAATAAATTATTCATACTAAGGATTTTCTTGGTAAAATTGAGAAAAAAAGTTATTACTAATTTTTTAAGATTAACATGACATAATTTTTGGTTTACTTGATGTCTATGAAGTATAAAGATCAAGGAAATGTGAGAGAATATATTATATTGCTTCAAAACTTAAGGCACATAAGATCAAACTTTATAACAATTGTTTGTTCTTATAATTTTAGTATAGCTTCCTATACAGTTTAACTAATTCAAAATTAGTTACAATTATTAAAGGAGAAATAAACTTCAAATGAAATTATTTCTCATTGTGTTAAAGAGGAAGAAAAGTTGAAGCATTATAATTATAAAAAATACTCAATCAGTTAGTGCTCTTTGGTTAGTGTCTTTAAGAATAAGGGCACTAAAAAATATATTAGAATGAAGTTGCTAAGGGTCCTACTCAAAAGGTATAACAATAAGTTATAAAGTGTTGGTTCTTTTGTGTAAGCTAGGATACATGTTAAGAAAATAAACTTCAAAAGTAAGCAATTACTTAGGCTATTTTGAGTGATCCATGGACTGTAAATTTTATGATCCCACAATTAAGATTATTTTAATGAGAGATTTATAACATTTTTAGGATTTTGAGTTTGGAGGGAGAATAAGGTTAGATACATTGTTGTTAAGGAGGATTTAAATATTAATTTAATTCCTACTATCACTTTCTACGATGTTTAGGTTTTCACACCTATCATTAATTAAAAAGTGAATCAAGTACATCAGCAAAACAATGTTGAACAACTCTCGTTTAAGATAAGATAATTATTTTTTAGAAGAACAAACTCAACAACCTCAAAACAACCTCAAAAAAAGTGTCTTTAAAGATATCCATGAGAGGAAAGAGAAATACTATTCAGGATTATTACTTAGTATTTCATCAAGAAAATAAAGATAATAATGGAATGATAAAAGACAACCTGATCAGTTTCTTTTATCAAACCATAAAAGTTTTAACTCTCAAAAGTGGATTGATGTTATTCAAAAGAGTATAATTTTATACAAGACAATAAATTTTAGGAACTTGTCTCATTACCTTAAGGTACAAACCAATTGGTTGTAAATTAATATTTAAAACCAAGAGTGATGTAAATGATAACGTGTAACATTCATGGGAAGAGTGTAGGCATTTGCAGAGAAAAGTTCTCTTTGATCCTGAAATCCGGCAATGATTCTGTCCTTTAATCTATTCTAATTCTATATAATTTATGGAGAGAGAAAAACGTTGCAGTGATCGTTGGGTCAATCCCACAACATTTAAGGGTGGTGTATTTAGGCGAAGGCCCAAGGTGATTTTGAAAAACGAAGATCGGATAGGGGGTTAGGACGATGTTCATTTACAATTTACCAAAACAATTACATTAGAAGGGGGCGTGGCAGGTTTTTGATCGACATAGAATGGTTATTGATGTTTTCATCCCATTGAAGAGAGCAAGAGATGGTTCTCGATTTGGTTTTGTCGGGATGGAATCAAGAATAGATGTGGAAAGAGTGATAGAACGCTTTGATGGTTTTCAGCTATATGGTTCGCGGATCGGGGTGAAATGGGCACAATATTCATCGAGGAAAAATTTTGGTGGCGTAAAAAGCAGACTTCCAAGGATAGGGATGATTGTTTGGATCATTTTAGGAAGGTCACATAGTCTCCTAGAGGGGATACAGTTGATAGGAATAGATTGGGTAGGATTTCTGATCAGGTGAATAAGGGGGATCAAAAAGTGGAGGAGACGTTACATCAAGTTAAGGAAGAGAGTAGACGATCCGTATTGGGTGTGATTGATTTTGATAAATTGAAAATTTTAAAATATTGTGCATTAGGTTTTTGTCGTTCTTCTTACCAGATTGTGGAACTTGCAAAGGAATTCTGGAACGCGAAAATGGAAGGGATTTCGATAATGAGAGTGGCAGGCTCTTTGGTTTTGTTGATGCTCGAGGATACGTCTAAAAGGGACCAGGTGGTAAAGAGTGGGATTTTAGATACCTGCCTGGAAAATGTTCACGCTTGGGAACTGGGAGCACCGTTACCAAATCGTAGGGTATGGCTTTCAGTTAGTGGTATTCCGATTTTTCTATGGTCAAAGGAATCTTTTAGGAACATTGCGGCCTTATGGGGTGAATTGGTGTGCATAGATATTGAAACGTTGCATCCGTCATCTTTTGAACAAGCTCGATTTCATATAGAAACTGTTTGGAATCTACATATTGATGAGCGGATCGATTAATAGTTGGGTAATATTTTCTTTGTGATTCGGGTTACGAAAATTGAGGAAGCCATTGAACTCAAATGTCATTGTAGTTGCGAGTTGTCGGAGGAGATTTCTGCTTTAGAGGAAGATGAATAGATAAATGCTGATAAAATTCGAATAGATTCCATCGATAAAAAACAATGTGAGGAATTCGGTACCTTTGTGCCCAATTATTTAGATGACGATTGTGCTAGTTCACAGTTCAGGTTGTTGGAGACGGTACCGAGAATTGACTTGCGTGTGTTGAGCCAGGATAGTGGTAGGGATGATGAACTTGTTGGTATAGTGAGCAGAGATATGGAGGAGGGTGCGAGTAGTTTTGTGTCACATGTGGATGTTGAGGTATCGAGAAGGATTGAGGAGGCGGTTGGTACTTCGAGGCGGGGTTTGGATGAGCCGAGCCCAGTTGAGCAAGGGCCCATGTCGGAAATTCAGAGGGTTTTTGAAGCAGATATTATTGAAATTGATGGGGTTAGCCGTCGCGTGCGTAATGTTTCAGAGGTGTTGAACTTTCAAGATGCAACGAAAGTTATTAAGAAAGGGAGTGGAAGGCCGAAGAAGAAGGGGATGGGTAGGGATGGTGTGGTGAATGGTTCTCTTTCTGATTTGGATTTTATGCAGCGTAAGAAAGCGATACTGCGAGAGGCTTCAAAAACGATTCATCTAGGCAATCTGATTGGGTCAGAAACTAAAGGTAACGAAGTTATTATTATTAACAAACTTGCACGCTTGATTGAAGCACGGGGGTGCACCAAATAGCAAGGACAGATGAAGCTGTTGTCGTGGAATGTGCGAGGGCTTAATTCTTCATCAAAAAGGCATGGTGTTCAAAAGAAGGTCTTAAGTCAGGTTTGGTACATAGATAATTTTGGGTCATGTTATTCTCTATCAATGGGTAGGTCGAGGGGAGTTTTGATTAT
The DNA here is from genome assembly GCA_035048815.1 of Abelmoschus esculentus. Classification (NCBI taxonomy): domain Eukaryota; kingdom Viridiplantae; phylum Streptophyta; class Magnoliopsida; order Malvales; family Malvaceae; genus Abelmoschus; species Abelmoschus esculentus. The sequence continues at coordinate 20,571,864 of JAUCBN010000011.1, forward strand.
TTGGGATTTGTCTTCCTTTAAGCTTTCTTCGTCTTATTGTTGGAATAATTTGGTTTTAGTTGACGGGAGGATTGGAAAACAGTGATTTTTGGTGTTTATGCGCCTTGTTCCGTATTAGAACAAGTCTTATTGGGCTTTGGTGTTGAGTGCCCTTAGTGCTTGCGATTTGGAGGTTTGTGTGGGGGTGATTTTAATATGGTTTTGCGTGCAGATGAGCAGATAGGTTGTGCAAAAACTGTCCGAGGAATGTAATTGTTTAACTCTTTAGTGGAAGAGGTTGCTCTCTTGGATTTTCCGATTCAAGGGAAGAGATTTACATGGTTTGGATCAGGTAATAAGTGATGTCGTTTGGATTGTTTATTGATTTTGAATGGGTGGGTGGTGAAATTCCAATCAATTCTGAGTTTATAAGAAGAAGGAGAATCCACTCAGAATTTTCCTTAGGTGTGATGAAGTTTAATGTGGATGGGGCTTCTAGAGGTAAACCGGGTGAGGCAGAATGTGGGGAAGTTTTGCGTGATTCTGATAGTCGTATCCGAGCATTCTTTTCTGGTTCAATTGGGATAACGGATTCTAATGAAGCTGAGGTACGCGCTATTCATTATGCGTTGCTGATGTTGAGGGAGGCATCATGGGGGGAGGTGCTCTCTTTTATTGTGGAGTTTGTTTCTCGGATTGCTATTTCATGGGTACTTAATATGGAACAACGTCCGTGACGGTTGCGACATTGGTTTGTTTCCATTGATCGTTGTTGTGATGTACTGTCTAATGTTTGTTTCTCTAATGTCTTTAGGGAGGGAAATAGTTTAGCAGATATTTTGGCTAAAGGGGGTGTTGGCCGTAAGGCGTGGATATGGGTGTTCCGTTGATTTTGGTTGGTGTTTTCCCTCTGTGTCACTTGCTTCGGTACTTTTTTCCTCCCACATAGGCTTAGGGGAGTTTTTTAATGAGGCTGAAGCAAGTGTGGCGATGTATGATTCTCTACTTCTTAATAAAATCATGCATCTTGCTGATCAAAAAAAATGATAATGTGTATAAGTATAAGGCATACCTTGTATCTAAAGGATATACTCTAAAAGAAGACATTGATTTTGTGGAGACTTTCTCTCAAGTTTTACTAAAAGACTCTTTCAAAATAATCTTGATACTTATTGCTTTTAATCTTGAGTTACATAAGATGGATTTTAAGCTTGTGTTTTTCAATGGCAATATTGAATAAATTAATTATATGGTACAATCATTTATTTTTGTCTAATGATACAAAATTAATAAATGTAAATTAAAGAAATCCATCTATGAGATTAAGTTTGACTCTCATTAATAAAATTATAAATTTTATATTGATTATCTCATTCGGTTTAGAGATAAATTTAGTTGAAAATTATATGAATTACAAGTTCAGTGGGAGTAAACCAAGTGACACTCATATTACTAAAGAAGATAATTTTTTTCAGTACCCTAAAAGTAACCTTGAAATTTATAAAATACAAAAGATTCCATATACGTAAGCTATTAAGAATATAATTTATGCTTAAGTATGTATGCATTTGGATATTACATACATTATTAGAATGTTAGACAGATATTTAAGTAAATCTAATATGAACGGTTGGATAACAGACAATAGAGTTATGAAATGTCTTTAGAGAACAAAAAAATTACATGCTCACATATCGAAGTTCTGATAAGTTAGAGATCATCAAGTTTACAGGCTTCGATTATACTAGAATATTGATGTAAAAGTCTATGTCACATGAGCTGCTAATTATAGATTAAATAGAAAGGTCACTTCAGTTATTTTGTGACAATAAATATGCATTATTTATTCTATAAACAATAGGAACACTTTAAATTTAGTTCCTAGTTGTTAAAGAAAATTCAGAGTGTTTGTGTGTCTATAGAGCATATTGGTATAAACTCCATAATTGCTTGCTTATTGAGAAACTATCGCCCTGGGTCTTTCATGAGCACACTGCTCATGTGGGTGTAATATTATTTAAGTATATTCAGTTTTAGTGAGAGTTTGTTATTTTGATAAATGCTAATTCGTTTTAGACAAAATTTTGGTTACTTCAGTTTAAAGTTACTTTCTACAGAAATAAAGTTATTGACTTATGCACACTTTAAACTTAGTAAAGTTTGATCTCATTAAAGTTTAGGAGGACTAGTTGGAAATAGACATGTTCGGTTCACATTTACATGTAATTTCCATGCTACGCATCCATGATTGATCTATGTCATTTGATTATGTTTGTATATGTGACCATTGATGGGTCCAGTCATGATTGATATGATGAAGACCGCTTTGATCTTATATGGATATAATTGATGGACAAGATTGTTATAGAATACATATTATATGATAGCCAATTTTTGAGCTCATAAGGTTATACATTTATCAAGAAATATATGTTGTCCAAGTGGGAGATTGTTGGATTAAAATTCAATAATAGTGGGCACATATGTATAATGTATATTGCTATTATAAAGTTTAACACGTAATTTAGTGACCAATTATGTTACACGTATTATAGGTATTAAATTTTTATGGAATTAAAAGTGTAGATACCATAAGGTGTATTTATAATTTAATGAGGGACAGAGTTATAAATACTTAATAGTTGGTTATTAAATCAACTATATAAAGGGTTATGGTCCAAAGAATTAGGTTAACTTGCATATCTCTTTTCCAAGTCTGAGAGTTGTGTGGCAAGAGATAACCTAACTTCTTGGGAGATCAAACTCTCTGGAAAAACTCTATCAATTAATTCAGGTACGCTTCCGCATTTAATTTTTTTATTTTGTTGTTATTAATGATTTGACATGTGTAGATCTTGAGTTTATATTCGTACGTAATATATTTTAATTCTAACACACAAATTATATGACAAAGAATATAATTCTAAAATTTAAATCTAGCATATAGAGAGAATGTTAAATTTTTATTCTTTTACTTGTAAGAATAAGATAAAATATAGTAAAAAGATACTAACAAATGTATTAGTAGATACTTTACAAGAGAAATAAGTCAAAATAGTTTTTTTTTTTAATATTATACTCAAAAATATTATTTACAATCCCAAAATTCAACCCCATTTTTAGATTGAAACTTATAAATTAATTCATTAAAACGTCTACCTCAAGTAACACAAATTAGGTTTAGGTAATTAAAAATTTAATTTATTTTGATAATTAGGAAAAATAATTTAAATATATCGATATTATAAACCAAAACCCTAATACATTATTTAAATAATTAATTAAATCCTAAAAAATAATTTTATAAAAATATGTAGTCAATAAGTTTTTAATCAAAAGTTTTCAATGTTTGAAATATAAAATATGTAAATTATTAGACTGCGTAATTATAAAGAGACCATATTTAATAAGAAATTATTTGAGTATTATGTGAGATGCTCCATATACCGAATAACCTAAATAAGTCTAAAAATCTGAAAAAGATTAAAAGAGTGTGAGTTAAAGAGCTTAATGTGTCTCAAAAGTGTAAACAATCACAAACAAAACATATTTTATTTTTTGAAAATATTTTCTAGATTTAAAAAAAATATGAATCATGATGTTATGATGTCTGATGAATGACTCAAAATTTGAGGGCACGATTTCTAATATCATACAGAGTGGGGGATTATTCTCGCCAAAGTAGAGATTTACCTTACAATTCCGAATATAAAGTCATAACATAGTTTTGATGCCTTGATCATGATATCATTTATAAAATCATAAATCAAAACTCTTATGAGTAACTTATTTTCTTAAAATCAGATGCTTGATTTGAAAATACAATTATTCATGTCATGCATGATATTTTCATATTTGTTCAAATAACAATCTCGCTATCTGATGCTAATATCGTCATTGGCTTCTCATCATATGATAGGTCCAGATTTAACTCAATCTCCTTTATAGGCATGGCATATGAAGGATCCGAACGATACCTCCTAAGTATCGAAACTTAGAAAACATCATGAACCCTTTTCAATTAGGGAGGCAACCTCAAGCTATAAGCTATTAGACCCACTCACTTTATAACCACATACGTTCTAATAAACCTAGGACTCAACTTGCCTTCAATAAAACCTTATCAATTTCTTCCATGACAATATCTTTAGAAACATTTTTTTCTCCAACCACAATCTCGATCTATTTATGCTTTAAATTCGCGTATAACTTTTGTCTGTGAATGTTTCCTTTAATCGATCAATAATGAGCAATACCTTCTCATTAGTGTCTTCAAGCACACTAGGAAAAGAAATAAACTTTTCTCTCGCTTCAGCTGAAGACAACGGTGTCGTGTACTTCCTCTTATACAAAGCCTTATACGAATCTATTTTGATGTTTACCTAGTAATTATTATTGTATAAAAACTCAACCAATGACAAGTTCTTTTTCCAAGACCCTTGAAACTCAATGATACAATATCTAACATATATTCCAAGACCTGGATAACCTCCTCTAACTGGTCATCCGTCGCCGGATGATACAAAGTGCTAAAACTCAACCGAGAACCTACAACTTGTTGTAAAAATCCCTAAAACCTTGATGTAAAATATGTATAACAATCCAAAACTATAGATTTAAGCACTCTATGAAGCCTCACGATCTGATTAATATATAACACCTTGATGTAAAATATGTATTACAATCCAAAAAGACATCACATTAAGAATTAATGTTTAAAACTTAACATGAAATATAAATATGATTGCATAGAAAATAAATACACGAAATAAGATGAATGAATGTACTTACAATATGAAATAGAATAAATAAATAAAAACATGAGCGAGTAATCAAATAAACAAAATAACCATGAGATTATATTAAACAAATTTTAAAGATACTAAAATAAAAATATAATCACTGGCATGGACCCGATTGAAAAGAAACCAAAATTTGAGTTTCAAATCGAGAGGAATGGAAAATTGTTTAAGAGATAATTAAATTAAAAAAAACTTATTTATAAACTCATTTATCGACTTGTTTGTAGACTCGTTTATGGGATGGAAATACTCATGGATGTACCTAAATACTAAATTTTGTTGTTCCTAAGGATGCTATATAAGTTCATGTTGAAATATAAATTTTATATTGTTACTTTTGTTTTATTTATTTATTTATTGTTAATTTAACTAATATTTTTGAACATATACACAAACACACAAACATATTTATGATCACTTAAATAAACTTATTTATGAACACTTAATCGACTTGTCATTTATAGATGATATAAAAAATGAAATCTTTAGATAAAATTTCTATATATGTGTGAATACATGAGGATGATTGAACTTGTTTCATAAAATATAAAGTCATTCCTCAACTTATTAAAGCCCTAATTAGTCCTAATAACATGTTCCGAGTCCAATCAATCCTTTAAATTTGTAATAAACCATATAATTTTCAAAAATTTCATATTTCAAATAATTTTTTATATAAATTAAATTATAATTTTAAATGTCCATGTTTAAGAATTGGAAAAAAATATATCTATTAACATAAATGCTATGTTCATTTTTTTTCAAGAGTAAACTGTATAAATGGTACTAAATTTATAGGGTATATTTATTTTAGTAATCGTATTTTTAAAATATTTGATAAAGTTATTTAATTTTTAGTTTACAATTAATAAAGTCATCTAACTTTTAGTTTACATTTGATAAGGTCTTTTTAGATCTGGCAAACTTGATCCGAGAACCGAAAACCAAACTGATTTACCTGAACCAAAATCCGAACCGAAACCAAAACTGATGATTTAGCGTGATTCGAAACCCGAACCGAAACTGAAACCAAAACCGATCCAAATTCTAGAAGAATCGATATAGACCCGTAACCGATTTGACCCGAACCGAAAGCAACCCAAAATTAACTTGCTCAAAATCGATCTAAACCGAACATCAATCCGATTTTAACCCGATAAGTGAGTCAAATTGAATGAATAATATATTTTTACTATTTTTTATTTTTTAACAATATGATAAATAATTAAATAATATATATTTTATTATCTTTTTGTATTATGATAATACTAATTAACCACTACATCTGATAATAATTTAATTTTTAATATTACATTTCCTTCTTTAAAAATCAATTTATTTTTATTAAAATTTGGGGTGTTATAAAAATGAACAAAATGTTATTAATGAATCCATGTATTTACAAAAATGACATTATCCCTTAAATTACCAATATTGACTTTACTCGAATAAAAGTTGAGGCAAAAATTTTCAAAACAATTCCAATATGAAATAAAAAGATATATTTTACAAGAATATATGATTAATTTTATATATAATATAGACGATTACATTTATACTTAAGTCCAACTCAAACTAAATTAACCCGAAAATTCAAAGATTGACTCAATCCGAATCGATCCGAATGACCCGACATGGACCCAACCCGAAAACATTTGATCCGGTATTGACCCGACCCGAAAACAACCGATCCGATATTGATCCGAATCACCGATCCGATATCCGAACCAAACTGAATTATCATATAACCGAATTAAATCCGAAACTGAAACCAAAACCGATCCGAACCGAATCTAAACCGAATACAAACAAACCCGAAATGAACCGAACTGAAACAATCTAAACCGGAACCGAACCGAATGACCCGTTTGCCACCTCTAGGTCTTTTACGTTGTACGTTAAAAATTATTGTTTTCCCCTTAATAAAAAAATGAATAAACGAAAATAATAATCACTCAACTTTTTTCTCACTCTTATTTTGGTTTTAAATTTTAAAAGTTTATAATATTTTATATTTTGTTCACTCTAAAATGATATGGTTAAAAAATTAAAAAACTCGATCAATCCTTAAAAAAATTAGAAAATAATATTTTTATTTTTCTAATTAAATTTATCATATTACTATATTTTATATTTTCATAAGCAAAGTAAAAAAAATATCACTTGAATCAAATTATCTAATTATCTGATTTAATTTGTAAAACATAAAATCGAGAACTAAATAATCTAAAAACAACAATTAACCAAAATAATTTTTAAAGATTAATCAAACCCAACTTTAGTATAAATTTTTAAAATAAATTATTTTGATTCAATTATAATTCAAAATTTTGGGAAAAATGAATTAATCGACTTTATCTATTATATATAATATTTATAAATTTAATATATTATAATATTTTATAGTCTAGTAATTTTGATACTTAATTAATTTTTTTAAAAAAGTTTTGATTACAGATAAGATTAATAGGTTTCAACTTTAAATTTTTTATTTTGTAAATTATTTTACTCTTTATTTCAACCAAATAATTATTAAATTTATTAATTATCATATTTGATATATTAATAAACAAAGTAAAACAAAATATTTTCAGAATTAGATATTTTGATTAATTTGTTAATAGATTATTTTATTTAAATGATATAATTTAATATTTATAACTGAATAATTTGAAATTACAAATTAATCAAAAAATTTAAGAATTAATATTTTTTATATTTTTATAAATATGTAATTTGATAGTGAAAAAAGTATCAACAATTAAAAAGTTAAGTTATTAAATTAAAAAATTTTAAATTCTAGTTACTTAAAATTTTTTAACCATGTTATTTGTATGTTATCAAAATATTCACAAAAATATTAATAATTCAAAAGTTAAGTTATTAAATTAAAAAAATTTAAACTTTAGTGACCAAATTAATATTAAGAAGAAAGTTGAATAATAATAGTTGTACTTTACCATTATTATTAAAGAGAAAAAGAAATTTCGTAATTTAAATTATTATTAGCAATAGTTTAAATTGTTTGAACTATTATTATTAATAATAATTATTATTTTATTAAAAATTTTAAAATTTAACTTTTAAAAGAATTTAAAAGTTACTCAATACTAAATGTGGAAGCCATTAAAATTAAATAATTATAATATTTTTTTCTGATACCAAATAATAAGAATCTTAATTTCGATGGGTTAAGTTAAGATACTAAATGTATAAAATTTTAAAATTTATTAAAAATTTATAATTAAAATCTTTAAATGTCTAAGGCATTCAACTTTTTTAATAAAATTTATTTAATATTTTATCATTTTAATCATTATTATATATCATTTAAGTACCTTAAATTGTTATTATTAATAATAATTGCGTCCTGAGAAAAAAATTAAAATCCTTTTAAGTTAAAGTGAGTGAAGAACTATTGTATTTTAATAAAGCTAATGATGATTCAACACTTATATTTAGTTTTTTAGTTTTTATTTAAGTTAAAGTGAGTGGAGAACTATTTTAACAAAATTATTTAAAATTCACAAAATTATAAAACTAAATTTTAAAATTATTTATTGAACAAAAGCTATCAAAATAACTTCTATTAAATTTTTAAAGATAAACTTGATTTTCAATAATCTTATAAAATTAATTATGGAATTATTAGTTCTAATCATAGTGAGCTCATTAATCTTATAAATTTTATTCTCACACTAAATATATTTAAAAGTTTTTTTATTCTAACAAATTATAGAATAAAAAATATAATGCTAGAACTTGAGGCTAACATGATGAAAAGAGTTTAAAATTTTATTTTCTAATTTTAAGAATAAGATTAAGAAAATTTAAAAATACAAAGATAGATACTAACAAAGTTTTCAATCATATCTTCATTTGACATCTCTTGATTTTTTTTTTTTAATTTTTACCTGATAAAAGTATAATTTTAAAAAAAAATATTACACAAGAAAAATAAATCAAAATAATATTTTTTCGCAATATTAAAGCTAAAATAAATTATTTCTCATACTAATTTAAATAATATAATGAAAATGTAATAAATTTACTTAAATTAACAAAAAAAAAATATAATATAAATTATAAATAACATTAAAGAGAAATAATAAATAATAATAAAATTATAATTAAAAGCTTAAGTTTTTTAATAAATGGATACACTATATATTTTTAGAAAAATAATTTATTTCTAAAAGAATAATTAATAAGAAAATAAATTAATTAAATATTTGATTTAAAAATAAAGTCAACAAGACATAAAAGTCATAAACATCAAAATAAAGTACGAAAATAATGGGTTAATATTAAATAAAAGTAATAAATAAACATCTCTTTAAAAGTAGAAAAAAATGTACTCTTATTTTTTATTTTATTATCTAACAAAAAAATATCTAAAAATAGTTTTGTTTTGATACCAAATGATTAGAATTTAGATTCTCTTTAATATCAAATAATTAGAATTTTAATTTCAATGGATAATGTTAATATATTTATTTTCCCAATCGAATTAAGAATGCCACGAACTATATATGGTTGAATTTAAATTAAAATTTGGGCAAAAGACCAATTAAATATAAAGATAGTAATAATTTAGTTTTTATAAAATTCTAAATATAAAAAATAGTAGGCTTAATACATGATTGAGAGTTTCTCTCATTCTCACAAATTGTATGACAAAGAATATTATTCTAAAATTTAAATCTAGCATGGAGAAAGAAAGTTAAATTTTTATCCTTTTACTTGTAAGAATAAGATAAAAATATAGTAAAAAGATACGAACAAATTAATTAGTATATACTTTACAAGAGAAATAAGTAAAAATAGATTTTTTTATAATATTAAACTCGAAAAAACTATTTATAATCTCAAAATTTAACCTAATTTTTCGATTAAAACTTATAAGTAAATTCATTAAAACGTCTACCTCAAGTAACACAAATTAGGTTTAGGTAATTAAAAAATTTAGGTTATTTCGATAATTAGAAAAAATAATTTAAATATATCAATATTATAAACCAAAACCCTAATACATTATTTAAATAATCAATTAAAACCGAAAAAAATAATTTTGTAAAAATATGTATCTAATAAGTTCTTAATCAAAAGTTTTTAATGTCTAAATTACAAAATATCTAAAATTATTAAACTGCGTAATTAAAAGGAGTTTATACTGAATAGTAAATTATCTGATTATTATGTGAGATACTTTATATACTGAATCACCTAAATAAGTCTAAAAATCTGAAGAAAAAAAAAGACTAAAAAGGTGTAAGCTAAAGAGCTTAGTGTGTCTCAAAAGTTCAAATAATCGCAAACAAAATATATTTTATTTTCTCAAAATGTTTTCTAGATTCACAAAAATTATGAATCATGGTGTTATGATGTCTGATGCATGACTCAAAATCTTAGGACACAATATCTAATATCATACAGAGTGGAGGATTATCCTCGCCAGAGTGAAGATTTCCCTCACATTTCCGAATATAAAATCCTAACATAGTTTTGATGCCTTAATCATGATATGATTTGTAAAATCATAAATCAAAACTCTTATGAGTAACTTATTTTTCGAAAATCAGATGCTTGATTGAAAATACAATAATTCATGTTATGCATAATCTTTTCATATATGTTCAAATATAAATATTGCTCTCTGATGCTAAGATCGTCATTGGCTTCTCATCATAGGATAGGTTCAGATTTAACTCAATCACCTCTATAGGCATGATATACGAAGCATCCAACCGATACCTTCTAAGCATCAAAACTTAGAAAACATCGTGAATCCTTTCCAACTAGGGAGGCAAACCTCAACCTATAAGCTGTTAGACCACTCACTCTATAACCACATACGTTCTAATAAACTTAGCACTCATCTTTTCAGTCAAACCTTATCAATTTCTTCCATGACAATATCTTTAGAAACATTTTTCTCCAACCACAATCTCGATCTATTTATGCTTCAAATTCGCGTATAACTTTTGTCTGTCCAATGTTACCTTTAATCGATCAATAATGAGCTTTACCTTCTCATTAGAGTCTTCGAGCATAGTAGGAAAAGAATCCCGCTTCAGTTGAACACAACGGTGTCGCATACTTTCGCCCATACAAAGCCTCATACGAAGCTATTTTGATGCTTACCTAGTAATTTTTATTGTATAAAAACTCAACCAACGTCAAGTTCTTTACCTAAGACCCTTGGAACTCAATGATACATCTTAATATATCCTCCAAGACTTGGATAACTCCCTCTGACTGGTCATGTAACACCCGTAATAAATAAGTATAAATAATAATAAAAATAATAATAATAATGATTAAACAAAAATATATATATAATAATATATTCGTATAAAAGCCCTACCTCCAACAGATCTAAATTTTTTTAGATAACCTTATTCAAATATATAGAAAACTCTTCATCTCCCTCACCTAACACCCCGATCGCCGACCGATCTCGCTCACCGTCGGCCCATGTCTTGCACCGTGACCGTCACCGTGCTCGTCGCCCTTCCACAACCAAAATCCCCCAACAAACGTGCAAAACCACCATCGCCGTCGCCGATAATCGAGGCCGAAAGTCTTGTCGGTTTTAGGGTTTTAACCTTTTCAGAGAATCATTTGATCCGACTGCGATAGACGCTGATCCGGTGCGTCGACCATCCCCTCGAGTTCACCCTATCCTGCGACCAAAATCGCTCTATCATCACCTCCTATCGTCGCCGTTTGAGCCCTCGCCGGAGAAGTTTCTGTTTGGTTGTTCGATAAGTTTCGAACGGTTTTTCAAGGGTTTAGCATTTCGTTTTGGGTGTTTTGACTGTTTTTGTGTGAAGTTCGGTCTCAGGTGATGTTTTTTGACCGATTAGGGCCGCGCGTGGCCTCCATGCGTTGTCGGGGTAATTTCCAGCCGCCCTGGACGATGGCCTAGAGCCGGCCGGTCCAAACCCAGTCAAAACCGGTCCAAATCGGCCCTGAACCGATAAACCCAATTCGAACCGATCCAACCAGAACCGAACTGGTGAACCCGAGCTGAACCAATCCAACTAGAACCGAACCGGTCAACCGTTGACCAACCCGACCTATTGACCGACCCGACCCGTTGATCATTGACCATGATATCAGCATGACGTCAATATTGACTTTGACTGTCGATGTCAGCATGACGTCAGCGTTGACTTTGACTGCTGACGTCAGCGTTGTCTTTGACCCAAAAAGTCAAAATTTTCAAAAAACCCTATTTTATATTTTCGACGTCCTGAGTCCATCCGTGAAGTCCGTTTCTCGAAATTCGAACTAGAAAGCCTCCAAATTAGACTTTTAAGTCTTGGGTCAAACTTTTCTTCTAAGTTAAGTAAAGTCCAGAATTATGTTTAAAGTCTAATGTCTATACCTAATTGTTTGTAGGACCCTATAGTTCTCCAGACTGTGTACCGACCCAACCCAATTCCTTCCGTTTTGACCGAACCCAAGATCTGATCGTAACTCGTATGTTCTTCTACCCCATATATAGTCAATTCAGTTTTTAGCTCATGTTTTAATAAAAATTATATCTTATATTTCTAGGATCTAATACTACTACAGAGCAAGGTTCGAACGCCCAGTAGATCACTTACCTGTTTTTGCCATTCGAGGTATGTTTCCTTGTGTTCTATATAACTGTATACTATTATTTTCCTGTTTTGAATGAACCTGGTATGTGCACATGACTATTTTCTCGGATTTTACATAAACGTATATTTTGAACTTTAAGCATGATATATTAAGTATAATACTTCTTGTTTTAGTATATTCATGACATCAGATTATTTCCTGGCACTGTTATCATTATTCCTAATATTACTTCATGCTTAATACTTGGGGACAGGGATGAAATATATAATGTTGAGTTTCGGTTCAGCCTTGATCCCGTTGGTGATTCCACCTGTTTACGGCTTCTAGCTTCAGTTAGGGTAATTCTGCCTGATATCAGTTCTCGTGCTATGATCGGGGTAATTCCGCCTGTACCTTAAGGTGATTCCTTAGGTCGGTGCCTTCGCCCCAGCGGCTTAGGTTAATGCCTCTATCCGGTACTGTTCTAGGGAACTATAACCAGGAATTCGGTTGGAGGGTAGCATAACATGTACATACATGACCTGATTTACTGTTATTACCGTTTATCGATTTTACTTGTATTTTTTACTTGCAATGTTGGAACACACTGGGCTCTGTAGCTTATACATGTTTTCTTCCCCCTTTTCAGATAGCTGTAGATATGCATCCCGAATTTAGCACCAGGAGGATCTACTCACTTTCTGGTTTTTCTTGAAGTAATATTTTAGTCTTTAGTTTGCGTTAGGGTGACATGTGCTATTTTGTCAACAATATTATTTTAGATATTTTATATTTGACTTCGGTTTGTGGATTATTTTTTGTGAACAACTATGTTTTCAGGACACCTTATTTTAGTAACGTTTTTACTTGTTTTAAGAGACACCCAATTTTATTTTTCATATCAGTTATTTTGGTTTACTTGAAACTTGATTTATGTTTTAAAATAATCAATGTGACCTCTAGTCTGGCTTCCCGCATAGGCCGGTCTAGGGAGTTACATTTAGTTGATATCAGAGCTTTTGGTTTTATGATTCTCGGACTATTATGAGTCCTAAATAAAAGGTTTTCTGTTAAATCATTATATTTTTATATCTGTAAAGCCATGTCACCTAGTCTTTCAATATTGTGTATGGTTCTTCGGTGCCAATTCTAATTTTTTCCTACGTTTAATCCTTATTTCCTATACTCTATGAGTGCCCGTAGAGCTCGCCGAACCACCCAAGGGCGTGGTCGAGCGACCAATTTTGCTGATCCTGTAGAGGAACATATTAGTGATCCCCCACCTATCGTTCCTCTGAATCCACCATTTCCCACGAGTAACACTGTACCGCCCAACCCTCAGCCTGCTGTAGGCATTGATATGTCTACCCCGATTAGAGGGGAATCAGTATCGAGCACCGAGCCTGCTGCTGATATGACGGATGAAACCTTAAGTAGGTAGCTCCTTCAGTTGCTATAGGGGTCTGTTAGAGCTTCGGGTGCTGTACCAGAGGCACCAATCTCTTAGATCATGATCGCTAATGGAGTGAGGACTTTTTCTGGATCCTTGACGGGTGCACCTTTAGATGCAGAGACCTGGTTGTATGATACAGAGAGACGGATGGATTATCTTGGTTTGGAGCCAGCTAGGAGATACCTAGGAGCTATGGCTATGCTAGATAGTAATACCCACATCTGGTGGGAACCTGTGTTGAATAGTGTTGCCCCCGACAGGCTGACCTAGGACTTTTTAAGGAACGTTTCAAGAACCGTTATTTGGGTGATCGATATATGAGAGAGAGGCGTCAGGCCTTTAGAGATTTGGTACAGGGTACTATTACAGTGGTTGAGTATGAGCTTCATTTTTTAGATTTGATGAGATATGGTGCTGGGATAGTGGCCACAGAGAAAGATTAGTGTGATAAATTTCTTGAGGGTCCCTGCATTGGTTTCCGAGACCGAATAGCCACGCATCATGATGTGATATTTGAGGACCTAGTGAACCAGGCAAAGACTGCTGAGGATTTAGAGAAATTTTCTAATAGCCAGGTTATGAGAGATCAGGGTCGAGAGTAGGGTAGAGATAAGGATCGTAGGAAGGACCGTGGTTGATTTGGAGGGCATTTCAACCATGGTGAGTCTTATGGTCGCCCTGATAAGAGGGCTCGATATGCACCGAGTGAGAGAGGTGGTTCCTATCATCAGCCTACTGCACCTCAAAACTCTTCTGTTAGCTGGGGTAGTTCTTTTGGAATCCTACCTGTACCAGCGTATGGCTTTTGTGGCAACATGCATAGGGGCGAGTGTAGGAAGAAGATTGGAGCTTGTTTCCGATGTAGTTCTTTTGAGCATTTTCTGAGAGACTGTCCTCATTCATCCTCTGTTAGTGGATCTTTGACTCAGACTCCTACGTGTTTTCAGACACTTTCTAGATCACAGACATCTGTACAGACGCCCACTTCGGGATGATCTTAGGGTAGAGCTTCTGGTTCTGCTGTTCGATCCGATTCTAAGGGTCAAGGCCACCAGAGTGGTGGGCCATCTGTTTTTGAGGCTCGCCAGCCAACACTTGTTTATGCTACCAGGCGTAGGGATGACCGAGATGAGCCTGATGTTATCGCAGGTACCTTTACCATCTTTTTTGTTCCGTACTTTGCTTTGCTTGACATTGGCTCCATTCACTCTTGCGTATCTAAGTTAGTATCTAGACACCTTCCGATCTCAATGGAGAAAATTGAGAGTGTTTTTACTATTATGAGCCTTGTGGGGTAATCTTTACCCGTGGATAAGGTTTTCAGGAGGTGTCCCCTTGTTGTGGAAGGGGAGGTGTTTCTAGCGGATCTCTTAGAACTTCCTTTAGAGGAGTTCGATCTAATTCTGGGTATGGATTGATTAACCGAACATCGTGTTATTCTGGACTGTGAAAGAAAGAGGGCTACCTTAAAGACTCTGGATGGACGATCTATAGTTCTGCTTGGTGAGCGATGAGGTTATTTGTCCAATGTGGTTTTGGCTTTGTCTGTCGACAAGATGATCCGGAAGGGATGTGAGACCTTTATTGCATGTTTCCTTAACACAAAAGGGTCTATATTAGTGATTGAAGAAATTCGCACTGTTTGTGAGTTTCCTGATGTTTTTCCTGAGGAGTTGTCTGGTCTCTCTCCAGGTAGGGAGGTCGAGTTTGAGATTGAGACTTATCCTGGATCAACACCATTTTCTATGGCCCCGTATCGTATGGCTACAAAGGAATTAAAGGAGTTAAAGGTTTAGTTGCAGGAATTGCTTTATAGAGGGTTTATCCGACCTAGCTCTTCACATTGGGGAGCTCCAGTTCTCTTTGTTTAAAAGAAGGATGGTTCCCTTCGGTTGTGCATCGACTACCGAAAGTTGAATAAGCTAACAGTGAAAAACAAGTATCCTTTACCCAGGATTGATGACTTGTTTGATCAATTTCGGGGAGCCACAATTTTCTCGAAGATTGATCTTCGATCTGGGTACTACCAATTAAAGGTTAAGGGCTCTGATGTTGCTAAGACTGCTTTCCACACCCGGTATAGTCACTATAAGTTCTTAGTGATGCCTTTTGGTTTAAACAATGCCTCTGCAGCTTTTATGGATATGATGAACCGTATTTTCAAACCCTTCATCGACCAGTTTGTTGTGGTGTTTATTGATGATATCTTGGTTTACTCTCGCTCTGAGGACGAGCATGTGGGACATTTGAGAGTTGTGTTGTAGACTCTCAGGGAGCATCAGTTATATGTCAAGCTTAGTAAGTGAGAGTTTTGGCTTAGTGAGGTGACGTTTCTGAGGCATGTCGTTTCAGCTACAGGTATCAAGGTGGACCCGAGTAAGATTGATGCAATCACCAGTTGGAATCCCCTTAGGAACGTGTCTGAGA
Organism: Abelmoschus esculentus; assembly: GCA_035048815.1. Lineage (NCBI taxonomy): Eukaryota > Viridiplantae > Streptophyta > Magnoliopsida > Malvales > Malvaceae > Abelmoschus > Abelmoschus esculentus. Next base: position 20,588,118 of record JAUCBN010000011.1, read on the forward strand.
TCCACAGTTTTCTAGGCTTATCTGGGTATTACCGATGCTTTATCGAGGGTTTTTCCATCATTGCCTCCCCTTTGACAAAGCTTTTGAGGAAGAGTGTCCCGTTTGTGTGGTCTATGGCCCAAAAGTCTAGTTTTGATCAGTTGAAATCAGTTTTAACCCGATCTCCATTTTTGACCCAACCTGAGTCAGGGAAGGACTTTACAGTTTACAGTGATGCTTCGCGTTCAGGGCTTGGTTGCGTGCTGATGCAGGACGGTAAGGTGATCGCGTATGCATCACGACAGTTGAGACCACATGAGGATAACTATCCCACTCATGATCTTTAGCTGGCAGCTATGGTTTTTGCTCTAAAAATCTAGAGGCACTATCTCTACGGAGAAAAGTGTGATATCTTTACCGATCATAAGAGCCTGAGTACCTACTCACCCAGAAGGAAGCTTAATCTGAGGCAGCATCGTTGGTTGCAACTTCTTAAGGACTATGACTGCGAGATTGAGTATCATCCGGGGAAAGCCAACATTGTTACAGATGTCTTGAGTCGCAAAACCATATCAAATCTGAGATCCTTGTTCGCCAGGATGAGTATGTTTGATTATGGTAGCCTTTTGGCTGAGTTACGGGTCAAAACGACTTTGGCTGAGCAAATTAGGGCCAAGCAGCGGTTAGATAACTCTTTGCTTCCTGTTATGCAATGGGTGGAAGAAGGATCCACTTCTGATTATTCTTTTGATCAGGATGAAGTTCTTTATTTTAATGGTCGTTACTGTGTATCCAACGATCCCGAGTTGAGACAAACTATTCTCAGTGAGGCTCATAGTTGTCCTTATGCTATGCATGCTGGAGGAGATAAGATGTATCAGAATCTGAAACAGAGGTACCGTTGGGTAGGTATGAAAAAGGATATCTCGGATTATGTATCTAGATGTCTGACCTGTCAGTAGGTGAAAGAAGAACATCAACATCCTTCTGGTCTTTTACAACCTATCAAGATTCCCGAATGGAAATGGAAACGTATCACAATGGATTTTGTTACCGGTTTGCTTCTAACCCCGTCTAGGAAAGATTTTGTCTGGGTTGTTGTAGATAGACTCATAAATTCAACTCATTTTATTCCTGTTCGGGTCACTTATTCTCTAGGAAAGTTGGATAGACTGTATATTTCCGAGATTGTCAGTCTACATGGGGTGCTCTTATCTATCATTTCTGATCGAGATCCAAGGTTTACTTCCCGTTTCTAGACAGCTTTACAGTCTGCTTTGGGTACTCGTCTAAATTTCAGTACGTCTTTTCACCTTCAGACAGATGGTTAGTCTGAGAGAGTGATACAGATCCTGGAGGATATGTTGCGGGATTGTGTTCTAGACTTTCGGGGCAGTTGGGAAGATTTCTTGCCGTTAACAGAGTTTGCCTACAATAACAGTTACCAGGCTAGCATTCGTATGGCACCTTATGAGGCTTTGTATGGACGTAAGTGTCGTACTCCCATCTGTTAGACTGACTTATATGATCGGAAAACTCTAGGTCCCGAGTTAATTCAGGAAACTGAAGAGACTGTTAGATTGATTCGGGATCGTTTGAAGGAAGCTTTTACCAGACAGAAATCTTATGCTGATTGGAGGAGGAAGGATATCGAGTTTGAGGTTGATGATCTGGTTTTATTAAAGGTCTCTCCATGGAAGAAAGTTCTAAGATTTGGACGTAAGAGCAAGCTAAGCCTGAGATATATCGGACCTTACTGTATTCTGAAAAGAGTTGGCCCTATTGTATATCAGTTGGGGTTACTTCCTCGGCTTAGTCGTATCCATGATGTTTTTTATGTGTCCATGTTGAGACAGTACCACCCGGATCCGAGTCATATTATTCAAGTTCAGGATGTTGAGCTACGTCCAGACTTGTCTTACGAGAAGGAACCCGTCCAGATCCTAGAGTTTAGTGAAAGAGTTTTGAGAAGAAGGCGTATCCCTATGGTTAAAGTTCAATGGAGAAACCGTAGCCCTTCTGAGGCCACTTGGGAGGTCGAGGAGTCTGTGAGGGAGCAGTTCCCACATCTGTTCTATTCAGGTAAATTTCAAGGAAGAAATTTCTTCTTAGGGGGAGAGTTGTAACACCCGTAATAAATAAGTATAAATAATAATAAAAAAAATAATAATTAAACAAAAAATATATATAATAATATATTTGTATAAAAGCCCTACCCCTAACAGATCTAAATTTTTTTAGATACCCTTATTCAAATATATCGAAAACTCTTCGTCTCCTTCACCTAACACCCCGATCGCCGGTCGATCTCGCTCACTGTCGGCCCGTGTCTTGCACCGCCATTATCACTGTGCTTGTCGCCCTTCCCAGACCAAAAACCCCCAACCAACGCGCAAAACCACCACCGTCGTCGCCGGTAATCGAGGCTGAAAGTCTCGTCGATTTTAGGGTTTTAACCCTTTCGGAGAATCATTCGATCCAGCCGCGATTGATGCTGATCTAGAGCGTCGACCATCCCCTCGTGTTCACCCTGTCCTGGCGACCAAAACCGCTCTGTCGCCACATCCTATCATTGTCGTTTGAGCCCTCACCGGAGAAGTTTCCGTTTGGTTGTTCAGTATGTTTCGAACAGTTTTCCAGGGGTTTAACACTTTGTTTTGGGTGTTTTGACTGTTTTTGTGTGAAGTTCGGTCAAAGGTGATGTTTTTCAACCGATTAGGGTCGTGCGTGGCCTCCACGCGCCGTCGGGGCGATTTTTGGCTGCCCTGGACAGTGGCCTAGAGCCGGCCGGTCCAAACCCGGTCAAACCCGATCTAAACTAGCCCTGAATTTGTCAACCCGAGCCAAACTGATCCAACTAGAACCGAACCGATCAACCCGAGCCGAACTGATCCAACTAGAACCGAACCGGTCAATCGTTGACCAACCCGACCCATTGACCAACCTAACCCGTTGAACGATCCGACCCGTTGGACGACCCGACCTGTTGACCGACCCGACCCGTTAACCGTTGACTATGACGTCAACATTGACTTTGACTGCTGAAGTTAGCATTGACTTCGACCCCAAAAGTCAAAATTTTCAAAAAACCTTATTTTATGTTTTTCGACGTCTCGAGTCCATCCGTGAAGTCCGTTTCTCGAAATTTGAACCCGAAAGCCTCCAAATTGTACTTTTAAGTCTTGGGTCAAACTTTTTTTCTAAGTTAAGTAAAGTCCAGAATTGTGTTTAAAGTCTAATGTCTATACCTGATTGTTTGTAGGACCCTATAGTTCTCCCGACCGTGTACCGACCCAGCCCAGTTCCTCCCATTTCGATCGAACCTAAGAGTCGATCGTAACCCGTATGTTCTTGTACCCCTATATAGTTAATTCAATTTTTAGCTCATGTTTTAATAAAAATTATATCTTATATTTCTAGGATCCAGTACTGCTACAAAGCGAGGTTCGAACGCCCAGTAGATCACCTACCTGTTTCTACCATTCAAGGTGTGTTTCCTTGTGTGCTATATAACTGTATACTATTGTTTTCCTGTTTTGAATGGACCTGGCATGTGCACATGACTATTTTCTCGAATTTTACATAAACATATATTTTGAACTTTAAGCATGATATATTATGTATAATACTTCCTGTTTCGATATATTCATGACATCAGATTATTTCCTGGCACTGTTATCATTATTCCTGATATTACTGCATGCTTAATACTTGAGGACAGGGATGAAATATATAATGTTGAGTTTCAGTTCAGCCTTGATCCCACTGGTAATTCCGCATGTTTAGGGTTCCTAGCTTCGGTTAGGGTAATTCCGTCTGATATCGGTTCCCGTACTACAATCGGGGTAATTCCGCTTGTACCCTAAGTGATTCCTTAAGTTGGTACCTTTGCCCCGGCGGGCTTAGGTTAATGCCTGTATCCGATACTGTTCCGGGGAACTGTATCCAGGAGTTCGGTTGGAGGGTAGCCTAACATGCACATACATGTCCTGATTTACTGTTATTACCGTTTATCGATTTTATTTGTATTTTTACTTGCGCTGTTGGAACACACTAGGCTCTGTAGCTCATACCTGTTTTCTTCTCCCTTTTTAGATAGCCGTAGATAGGCATCCCGGATTTGGCACCAGGAGGATCTACTCACTTTCCAGTTTTTCTTGAAGTAATATTTTAGTCTTCAGTTTGCGTTAGGGTGACATGTGTTATTTTGTCAACAATTTTATTTCAGATATTTTATATTTTTATATTTGACTTCGGTTTGTGGATTATTTTTCGTGAACAACTATGTTTTCAGGACATCTTATTTTTGTAACGTTTTTACTTGTTTTAAGTGACACCCAATTTTATTTTTCATATCAGTTATCTTGATTTACTTAAAACTTGATTTATGTTTTAAAACAATTAATGTGACCTCTAGTCTGGCTTCTCGCATAGGCCTGTCTAGGGGGTTACAAGTCATCCATCTCCAGATGATACAAAATGCTAAAACTCAATCGAGAACCTACAACTTGTTGCAAAGATCCCTAAAACCTTGATGTAAAATACGTATTACAATCCAAAACTATAGATTTAAGTACTCTATGAAGTCTCACTATCTGAGCAACATATAACACCGCCAATCGATCCAAAGAGAACTTAGTATACATGAGGATAAAATGTCCACACTTTATAAATCATTCAACTATCACCCAAATGAAACCTTTCTTTGACGAGGTTAAGGCAACCTGATCACAAAATCCAAATGTAAACCAAGCCACCATCTTGTGATAAACATAAACATGCAAATATCATATCCTCAACTCAACCACAACTTTTCTACTCAAATTATCAGTTACAACATTAGCCTTTCTCGGATGATACTTAATGGTCAAATCGTAATCATTAAACAACTCTAACCATCTTTATTGCTTAAGATTCAAATCTTTTTATGTCATCATGTACTTTAAGTTCTTGTACACCACACAACTCTCCGTAAAGGTAATGCTTCCATATTTTTAAAGCAAACATAACAGTGGAAAAAATTGATGTTGTGGTTAGGATAAATGCGTTCATACACCTTTAACTGACGAGATGCATAAGCCACAACATTTTTCTCTTGCATCAACGCACATCCAAGACCAACATATTGTAGCAACCCTTCTTATAAAATTTAAAGTGTTGAAATAAAATGAATGAAATTTAAAAAGTTTAAAATTTGAAATATCTCAAAATTAAAGTTTAAGATTTAAATTGAAAATTGGGAAAATTAATTTGAAAATGGAGAATTAGGAAAAAAATAAAAGAAGATTTAAAAATAAGGGATTAAAAATATGAAATTCGAAAGGGGAATTAGGAAATATGGGAAATTTAAAAATTTGAAAAATTTGAGTTTAAAGGATAGAAATCGGGGAATTTGAAGAATTGAGAAATTAGGAATTTTAAAGTGTTTTAAAAATTAAAGTAAATAAGCTAAAAGGGTCGCTAAAAAAGATTTGGAAATGGATTTAAAAATGGTTTGAAAAATAAATTAGAAATATTAGAAAGTAATTTGGAAAAATTGGAAAACAATTTGAAAAATAGAATCGCCACCGGTTACTTTGATAGATTGGACACCGTAAAACCAAAGATTTAAAAAAGACAATGGTTCAGGAGTCTGTTACGATTTGAAAACGGTTTTTATTTTCGTGTCGCCCTAAATTGATACCTAGAATTACGGTTTTAAATAATATCAAACTTTTCAAATTTAGGTGTCAAATAAGTCGGTATTTAATTATAAATTTGAATATATTTTAAGCGCCTATTTATTCGAAGGTAAACGCATACACCGTCACCACTACGATTCGTACCAGGTCCGTTACGACCGAATAAAAAATGCATCACATTAAGAATTAAGGTTTAAAACTTAAAATGAAATATAAATGTAATTGCATAGCAAATAAATACACGAAATAATATGAATGAACGTACATACAATATGAAAGAGAACAAATAAATAAAAACATGAGCGAGTATTCAAATAAACAAAATAACTATTAAATTATATAAAACAAAATTTTGAAGATACTAAAATAAAAAGATAGTCACCGGGAAGGACCCGATTGAAAAGAAACCAAAATTTGAGTTTCAAATCGAGAGGAATGGAAAATTGTTTAAGAGATGATTAAATTAAAAAAAAAAACTTATTTAAAATCTCATTTATAGACTTGTTTGTTGACTCGTTTATGGGATAAAATACGCATGTAAGTACCTGAATACTAAATTTTGTTGTTCCTAAGGATGCTATATAAGTTCATGTTGAAATCTAAATTTTATATTGTTACTTTTGTTTTATTTATTTATTGTTGATTTAGCTAATATTTTTTGAACATACACAAACACAAAAACATATTTATGATCATTTAAATTAACGTATTTATGAACACTAAATCGACTTGTCATCTATAGATGATATAAAAAATGAAATATTTAGATAAAATTTCTATGTGTATAAATACACCAGGATGATTGAACTTGTTTCACAAAATATAAAGTGATCCCTCAACTTATTAAAACTCGAATTACTCCTCATAACATGTTCTGAGTCCAATCAATCCTTTAAATTTCGTAATAAACCATATAAATATAATTTTCAAAAGTACCACCACAAATCAGGGTTACGACACTAAATTATTTCATATTTCGAATAATTTTTCATATAAATTAAATTATAATTTTAAATGTACAGGTTTAAAAATGAAAAAAATATATCTATTAACATAAATGCTATGTTCATTTTTTTAAGAATAAACTGTATAAATGGTACTAAATTTATAAGGTAGATTTATTTTAGTTATCATATTTTTAAAATATTTGAAAAAGTTATTCAATTTTTAGTTTACAATTAATAAAGTCATCCAACTTTTAGTTTACATTCGATAAGGTCCTTCACATTGTATGTTAAAAATTATTGTTTTCCACTTGATAAAAAATGAGTAAACTATAATAATAACCACTCAACTTTTTCTCGCTTTTATTTTGGTTATTAAATTTTAAAAATTTTAAATTTCATAAATTTATTTTAGAATTGTTAATATTTTATTCACTCTAAAATGGCATGATTAAAAAATTGAAAAACTCGATCAATCTTTAAAAAATTCAGAAAATAAATTTTTACTTTTCTTATTAAATTTATCATGTTATCATATTTTATATTTTATAAGAAAAGTAAAAAAAATATTACTTGAATCAAATATTCTAATTATCCGATTTAATTTGTAAAACATAAAATCGAGAATTAAATAATCTGAAAACAACAATTAACCAAATCAATTTAGGGTTAGAAAATTTTTGTAATTTAAATTATTATTAGCAATCGTTTAAATGTTTTGATCTTTTATTAATAATAATAATTATTTTATTAAAAATTTTAAAATTATACTTTTAAAATAATTTAAAACTTAATAAATATTAAATGTCGAAGCCATCAAAATTAAATAATTAGAATTTAGTTTTTTTCTAATACCAAATAATAAGAGACGTCAACTGTAGCGACCCTTTTGCTAAAATTTAAAGTCTTGAAATGAAAAGAATAAAATTTGAAAAGTTTAAAATTTGAAATATCTCAAAATCAAAGTGTAAGATTTAAATTGAAAATTGAGAAAATTAATTTCAAAAGGGAGAATTAGGAAGAGATAAAAGAAGATCTAAAAATTAAGGATTAAAAATATGAAATTCAAAAGGGGAAATTAGGAAATATGAAAAATTTAAAAAATTGAAAAATTAGGGTTTAAAGGATAAAAATTGGGGAATTTGAAGAATTGAGAAATTAGGAATTTTAAGGTGTTTTAAAAGATTAAAGTAAATAAGCTAAAAGGGTCACTAAAAAATTTGAAAATGACTTTAAAAATGGTTTGAAAAATAAATTAGAAATATCAGAAAGTAGTTGGGAAAATTGGAAAACAATTTGAAAAACAAAGTCGTCATCGGTCACTTTGGTAGACCGGACACTATAAAACCAAAGATTTAAAAAAGACTACGGATCGGGAGTCTGTTACTATTTGAAAACGGTTTTTTATTTTCATGTTGCCCTAAATTTGTACATAAAATTATTTTTTTAATTAATATCGAACTTTTCAAATTGAGGTGACAAATAAGTCTGTATTTAATTATAAATTTGAATATATTTTAAACGCCTATTTATTCGAAGGTAAATGCATACACCGACACCATTACGGTTGGTACCAAGCCCGTTATGACAGAATGAAAAATGCATTGCAATTAGAATTTAGGTTTAAAACTTATCATAAAATACAAATGTGATTGCATAGCAAATAAATGCACGAAATAAGATGAATGAATATCATACAATATGAAATAGAATAAATAAATAAAAACATGAGCGAGTATTCAAATAAAAAATAACCATTAAATTAAATAAAACAAAATTTTAAAAATACTAAAATAAAAAGATAGTCACTGGCAAGGACCTGATTGAAAAGAAACCAAAATTTGAGTTTCAAATCGAGAGGAATGAGAAATTGTTTAAGAGATGATTAAATTAAAGGTTTCTCAAAGTCCTGAGGACCTCGAGGGTGATTTCAAAATAATAAATGGTTGAAAACGGAGATCCAAAACACAGAGGGGCCTAAACCAAATAATACCATTATTAAAATAGATGATTTGGGCCCAAATCAGGACTAAATTGAAATGCGAAACAAAATCGGGGTGAAAATTGAAAAAGAAAGAAAATCTTATTTTTTTAATTAGTGACCGAAATGTAAACAAAAATAAATTGAGAAGGACTACCTGACGAATTTGCAATATACGAAGGGATTTAAATGAGGTAATGAACCTGTTTTAAAATAAGGGTTTGTGTATATAAGACAAAAAAATAAAAGATTTCTCTTTCCTTCTTTCTTTTAAACCGAAAATAAAAAGGAAACTCAAATTTTCTACACTTTATTTGGGAATTCCAGAAGGATTAAGAACATCTATAATGTTCTTTTATAAATTCCAAAAATGAAGAATGACGATCACTCCGTCATCGTTAAACCCAGATTCTAATCACCGACCACGCTGATCGACGACTTCAAAAATCACCCAGAAACCCCTTCTTATAAACCGATTTGGCCTTTTGAAACCATTGACAACAATTGAGTTCGAAAAGGAGCAACTTTATTGCCTGTTCAGTGTAAAAAAAAAGAAACAAGACATCTCTTTTCATTCTCCCTTTTTGGTCGACTCAGCACTCATGGTCTCAAAGAAATCGAAAGACTTATTGCCTGAGGATTTCAAGAGAAAAGGAAAAAAGAAGAAGATAACCCATTCTTCAAGGTTCACCTTATTTGGCTCGACTACCGGAGGATTATCACCGAGTTAAATCTATGGTTCAAAACAAAAAGAGTAAAGAACTTAGGCTTCTACTCTTTTTTTTTCTGTATGCATAAGAAAAAGTCGAATGACTTTAAAATATCTTAGAGGATACTCATGAATTGCCTAAGCATGCGCCAACAATATTTATTGGTAGAGCACATAGTTTTAAGAGCAACGGTAATTTGAGATATATGGGTCATCAATATAATATCGCTAGACAACTGATCTCAAAAAGAGTTAACGCTACTGATTTGATAAAATCAAAGGATAACATTGTAGATCCACTAACCTAAGGGTTAAATTGAGATAAAGTTGAGAAAACATCTAAAGGAATATAACTAAAGCCCATAAAAAATAAAGGCGCTATGTGAAGGAAAAACTCTACCTAGCTGACTGGATATACCAAGAATTAGGTTCAAAGGGACAACATAATTGCATAGACCTGTGGAGTCATTGTGGGGTTTCTCTCCCAAGTCCAATCCTATGATGTGAGCAGTGAAAAGAATTTGGTATAGGTTAAGCAAAGCTTTTAATGACCATTGTGTGCTTTGGTGTGCCAAACAACATAAGTCACCTATGTGAGAGTGAAGTGAGGCCGCTTCAAGGAGACTATTGGGCATAGTTCTTTCAAACTCTTGCAGAACCAAGGGTTGTCCACTGCCATATGGGCATAACATGAAAGTTGAAACTCTTGTCAGAGAGATAGGTGTGCGAAGTATGTCATCGTTTACACCAACAGTTGACAGTTCAAGGATGAGAATTCGAATAAGGAATTTATTGATTCCTATTCTACTCCCTGAGATCTTTACAATGGTATCTCATATGCTCAAAATGGTTGAGTGATAAATGAAAAATTGATGTTCAAAGTAAGAAGGTTGAGAATAAAATAAGGAATGAGAAACCACATTATCCCATATTGATAGGATAAATGAAGTGGAAGGTGTTTATATATACCTACCCACATAGAGGTCATTCAATGACCTAAGATGACCTTGTTCCTCGCGTGCAGGGTGTGCAAATCCACTCCCATTCGGGTTAGGGCACACCCGCACGACGTGAGCGACGCAAATGTCCAGACCGGTTAGGCTTTTCATGGATGAGCCTACAGATATTTTACCCATTGTGAGTAATTTTCCTTAATTTATTTATTTATTTTATTATCCAAGAAGAGTTTGTATTCTGTTGAAATACGAATTAAGGAGAATTTGAACTTCCTTGGAACTCTGGATATTAATTAGAAAATAGGAAGATAATGCCAATTATCAGTTTTAATATTCGAATTTAATTTAAAATACCAGATAATACGCATTATCCCCTTAATATTTAAATTTTGATTCGTTCATACTTCTCACTAGTTGCCCTAGTTTTCCTTATAAATATGAATGGAATTCTCGGTTTCAAATCATACCTCAAAATGATTTTTCACTCACGTTTTCTTCCGATGATTGGTGAAGGTAAGAACAATTCGGGATCTCTACAGCTGTGCTACTGTTGTTAAATCCTCTCGTTGTATATTGGGAGACAAACTACCATCGAACTAACGCACCTCAAGAGTGGCATAAAATCTATCTTAAGGAAACTGTGTTCATGCAGGCCTCAACACGATTCTTACTTATCATTTTCTAAATCGGTTTGATCGAAAATATTTTAGATTGATTTATTTTTCTTTTTTCGTTAAATAATAATATATATTGTATTTGAATTTATTATTATTTATTTTCTTGATTAAATTGCTAACACGTTATAATTTAAGGTTTAGATGCTATGATATAATTTTTAGTATAATATAGTTAGGAGTTTAGGTTTTAACTTATAAAATCTAAATTTTAATTTCAAATCTTGAATTTTAATTTTACCTTCTATATTCAAAAACATGACAACTAAACCCTATAACATTAAATGAAATCCTTAGACCTTAAAATTAAGGCTCTTGTATAAATAAAGTTTCTACGAATGTTTGTGTCAATCTATTTATAATGTTATGTATTAATTAGGGATGAGCATGGGTTGTATTTTTGGTCAATTAAAAAATAATTACAATAAACTTGAATGCGATTTGCTACGATTTATAAAAAACAACTTTGATACCTAATTGTAAAATTAATTGATTTTTGAACTCTAATTATAAAAATATAATTTTAGAGGTCTAATATAATAAAAATTAATTTTAAGAATCTAACTATAAAAAATATAAAGAGAGTGTATTATTTCAAAAAAATCACACTATTATTTTTGGGTTGGATCAAAATTTTCTATCCTAAATTCAACTCAATTTTTTTTTTCTTTTATAAAAAATCCAACACGATTTAGGTCTGATAAGAACTCAATCGTAATAGGTAAAATGCCCATTCATATTATTAATTAGTTTTATTTTGTATAAATTTTAAATTTAATATTAATTCTACGAGAAAGAAAAAAAAATGTTTACAGTGAGTCTAGAACTCATAATTTAAAAAATATTTTTTGAGAAAATATAAATTCGATTTAAACTTATACATTATGCAAAATTGAGAGACTCAATTCAAACTTAAAAATTAATCCATTAATTATTAAAAATTTTAAGTTATTTATGTTTTATTTTATAATATAAATTAAATTATTTTAAAATTAAATTTAAAATTATGACTCAAGTCAAATAAATTTTTTATGTCAATCAAAATATTTTATTATATATTAGTAACAAATATATAAATGATGGGAACGTTGAAGAGTTAATTTTGTTTGGTAAAAGCTAAAATGATTAAACTAATTGTAGAATGAAATTTTATTTTGTCTTGATATTTTGGACAATCCTAGAAATGTTTTTTTAATAAAACATACCACTTATTTTATTATATATTAGTAACAAATATATTATTTTTCCATTAAAAATAAAACTTTAGTTATTTATCTACAATTATTGTATATAAATTATTTTATGTTTAAAATTAAAACATAATCTGATATAATAATAATAATTTTAATTTTAAAAATTTATACATTATATTAATTTGGTTATGATTAAAAAATAATTGAAAAACTTTTATTCAGTCATATTTAAAATTTCGAATACTACACCCTTTTGATACATCTTCAATCACTTGTTTTGCTTTTGCACTCTAAGCTATTGTCTTTGCTCGATAATTGAAAATTGTTATAACTCCAAAGATACAATTATTTTGTTACTAGATAATTAATAAATAAATAAAAGAGATTTATTATGACCTTAACCCCGTCTGATAGTAAATACAAAAACTTAATTAATATAAAAATTTTAAATAAAAAATATAAAATTTATTAAAATATTTTAAATTAAACTCAAATTAATCAAATATATAAATTTTAAAGATTAAATATTATAATATCAAATTATTTATTTTAATTTTATTTATAAATTAATATATTTACCATAAAATTGTAATTAAATTGTTATTTTATAAATATTTTAATTATAAATTTTATAAGTTAAATTCTTAGATTTTAAAATCTAATTTAAAGCCTCTGTAAATTAGAAAACAATAATTTTACTAATGTTTTTATTTTTAATTTCAAAAAAATAAAAAAAAAATATATTTGGTAAATTTCAGTTTTCATATACAAGTTGTGCAAAAAATACACAATTCTTTATATTATATATGCACAAATCGTCTAGTCTTAATGGTTAAGGGAATGGTTGTTGTTTCTAGAGCTCACGGGTTCGAGCACTAGTAATGCTAGTACAGTGTTTAAACGATTAATGTCTAATGGTTTATATATAGAGTATACTATAGAATAAATACTACTGTAACACTGTAGCTTATTAAAAAATAAAAAATTAAAATATATTCAAACTATAAGATCTAAAATATAAGTCCCTGTCGCCCCCAAGACCTTAAAACTATAAACCTTAGAACTACACCCTACAACTTAAACTATTAAATTCTTAACCATAACCTAAATATCTAAAGTTTGAAATTGAAGTCTATCAAAATATTAATAAAATTATTTCTTTTTAGTTTTTTTTTTCATTTTTTAAACATTTTAAATGGAAATAGTGAAAACTTTTTTTTAAATTTCGCTTACTTTTAAATTTATTATATAACGAAACATGTTTTTCTTCAACGTCTTCTAATGTCCAAAAATAAAAAATAAAAATGGCTTACATTCTCTAGAAGCAAATTTATTTTAATTTTATTTTTTATTTAACTATCGGTATCTAATTTATTGGTTAATTAGTTCAGATCAAGTGTTATGAGATCTTATTTTATGAATGATCATTCTAACTCAATTTTCTTCATTCAGTATCTTAGGATTTAAACTTTTAATTTTACCGAAAGAATTTTATCCTTAAATAATATAAAATTTTATCATTAATCATTCGTAACATAATATTTTATCTTTTATTATATAAATAAAAAATAAATATTGTCATTAGTGATTAATTATGTCACAAGGTTATAAAATATATTTATTAATAATTAATTTAACAAAATTTAATTATTAAAAATTATTTTTAATAAAATAAAAAATTGAAAATCACAACGAAGATTTTAGATATTTTATAAATTATAATAAATGACATTCTTTTATAAATTACAGTAAACATAAAAAACCTACCTACATTGCAATAATGACCAAAGCTTCACATAAATTGTAACAAAGACCAAAGGCTTTGCATAATTTTCGTAAAGCCTTATTGTAAGACCTCGGTCTGAATGTCATATCAAGTCTTCGGTTCAAAATTCAAATTATAAAATTTCACATCATAAAAGTTCAATATCTAAATCTACTAGTTCAAAACTTAAATCCATTCATCTACAATAATATAAGGTTCAACTGATCCAAAAGAGTACACGGACTCAATACATCAAGTGATTATACTTTAACACTAAGTCAATGTTAAAGACCAACAACGTTGATGCTCCTTCGATCCACGCTGTCACCTAAAATCCTACAAAGGAAACATATTCCGAATGTTGAGCTACAAAAGCTCAGTGGATACAACGCTATTCGACCAATCATTCAATTAATATGCAATAAGACCGATTTTTATGAGATGTATGAAACTATGAGAGTTAGTAGTGTACTAACCTCTAACTATTATAGTTGAAAAAAGGATTCTTTAAGTTTTCTCCTTGCCAGAGGATTTGGAAGGTTCTCCTTCATCTTTCACTAAAAGAAAGAGTTAAAATCAATAATTAGACATTGTTAAGGATGATTTTAGGAGCTGTAATAACTAATTTTATCCGGGGTCTAAACCTGATTTGATTTTTGTTTCTAAATTTGAATAATAAGCTTTAATTTTATTCATTATCATGAAAATTCACAAAAATATTATATTAGTATACTTTTTAAATATATTTTCTTTTCTCCTTTAACTTTGTAAAATATATATAATGCTATTTTTGTTGTTACTGTTTATAACCATATACGTTATTTAAACTGAAAATAAATAATATTATAATATATATGTCGTTTGTATTTATTTTCTTTTTTTTTTACTTTGTAAATATATATAAAATAAATATGTTATTATTTTCTTTCAAAAATCCAAAAGTGATATATTATTATTATTATTCTATATTATATATATATTTATTTCTTTTTTTAATTATTACTATTAATAATTATTATAATAAATAATTCAAATTAAATACACAAAAGCCCAAATCTGTTTTTTATTTTTCAGTCCATTAATAATTACAACCCAAAATATTACATGCCCAAACAAAATCTAAATAAAACAGTTAGCCCAACTTAGACCCGTTTTTAATTACAATTACCCAAACCCGATTCGGCCCAATAGCCCTAACCCAATCTGATAACAAGAAACCCTAATCTTCCTTTTGTCTTTCACGTAGCCCAATATCGACCGTTGGATCAAGATATGATCCAACGATCACCATCACACCTAGAGAGACTTCTAAAATTCTCCACGCGCTGGCGCTTCAGCTTCTCACACATGCGTGCAATACACGCACTGACTGTTCAACTCTTAGATCTAACCGTTCGTCTCCCCTCATCGGCCAGTCATCGTCTGATGAGCTCCAATGGTGACTCATACAAACAAATAAAACACGAATGTCAGAACGTACAAAGATTACAACAAATTCGCAGAGCAATATGGGCAAATATTTTAGAAATTCAAAGAGGAACAAAGCCAACCAACAAACATTTCAGAGCATAATCGACAAGATTTCAGCCAAAATAGTCAGAGAAAAATCGTAGAAGCACTGACACACATGAATAAAGCCAAATCGAAATAGAGCCAATAGGGATTTTTAAATTTTATTTTCCCCTTTCTAAATTCATAAAAAAAGTCGGTTATATAAACTGAACGAACATAATGTAATAGGGGTTCTTCCACGACCATCAGAATCAATACAAAAGAAAAGAAAATATTTTCGAGGTATATCCTCAGATTATTTTGCGTTGAATCAAAATAAGAGTTAAGGTTATCTTACCGTTTCAAATCGAGCCTTTCTCCCTCTTGTCCTTCTTTTTGTAATGACTCAAAATATAAAAACAGAGTAATATAAGGAATAGGGGAAGCAAAGGTAGAAGAACAAGTTGAATAGCCTAGAGAGAAACGACTACAATTTTATTCATAACATTCTATATAAGATGAAAAGTAGGGCAAGGTGGTTATCTTAAACTCTTTACAAAACGCAGCATCTAGAGAAAATATATAAAATAGGTAAATAATACCCTAAGACTCAAACATAATCGTTATTTATAAATTAGTCCATGAAAATACTCCCTCCTTTAAAAGTAATTCTTAACCTCAAGAATTAAATGATGTCGCATCATGAGTTGAAGACTTGTAGATCGAATTCCAAAACTCACATAAGTCAAGAAAAACACAAACTGCCATAAACTTGTCTCGAAATAAAAATTAAGTACTTGAGATCCTTCAAATACCATGGTTTTCTCATACTCATAGAACTCTTCGTTATCCCCTACCTTGAGCTTGTGCTTATACAATGGGCAAAAAAACAAATATGGACATAATCCAGACTGATGCATCTCTCAAAAGATATAAAAATTTCTTAGGCAATGATGACCAATTTTGATAGTAGCGATATTGATTAACATTCTCCTCATACATTCCAAAAAGTCCAATAATTTGGAGCTGATTTTCAAGTGCCTGTATCCCACACTCTTCAATATTATCCACTACAATCTTAACCTCATAATAAAGCTTCATAATTCTTCCAAAGAGAATCCCAGTAGCCTGCTCTTCATTACCATCACATAATTGTAGAGTTTCTACCACTTTCTCTTGTAAAACCCAGCTCAACAAGTTTTTCTACTTTACCTTCAAAATCAGGTCTCTGTGTTACACCAGCATATGCCCCCTAGAAGTTTGACCTTTAGATTGCACATTAGCATTCTTTTCTGTGGCTCCGATTGTCAAAGCAGCTCCTGAACTAGATGCTTGCTTCAAATTCCTTTCTTTGTCAAGGTAATGCGACAGAATGTCCTTTTTCTGGCAAAAATGATACAAAAACTTCCCCTCCTCCAACTCTAAGAACATTCTCCTTCAAATCAATAATACACTAGTGTTTGCGTAGCATATCCAATCCAAAGAGAAACATCATATTGGGTGAGTCCAAACCCACTGTAGCGACCCTTAAAAAAATAGAAAATTTTTAAGTGTGAAAAAGTCACTGATAAAAATAAAAATTAGGGATTGAGAAAAAGCTAAAATTTTGAAAAGAAGAATTAGGGTCCCGAATTAATTTGAAAAAAATGAGAATTTACAAATTAGGTCTTGAAAGGAGAGTTTTGACCTAAAATTTGGGAACTTTGAAATCTAGGGATTCTAATAGGAATTTAAAATTTAGGGATTTGGCTAAAAAAGGGAAAATTTAATTTAGGGTTTGAAAACACCTAAGAAAAAAATTGGAAAGTTTAGGGAAAACCAATTAAAAAAAATTAAAAAAGGAGTGGAGTCGCCACTGGCCACTTTGGTAGGCCGGACACCGTAAAAACCAGAGATTCAAAAAAAGACGGGTTCGAGAGTCGGTTACGGTTTTAAAAAAACGGATTTAGAGTTTAAAAAACTCCCAAAATTGGACTTTTAAAATAACCGCTTAATTAATTTTGAAAATTTTAAGTTTTAAAGTGGCATTAAATTATAATTTGTTTAATGTTCGAATTAGATTTTATTTTTACTGTGGCTTTATTCGAAGGCAACGTATACACCGTGATCATTACGTTAGAACACGGGCCCGTTACGACCGAACAAAGATATTTTAAAATTAAGTTCATTAATTGATAAGTATGAAATGTGAGTTGGGCAAAAAGATAGAACAATTAATACATACATGAATAAAATACAAATTTAAAGACTTGAAAAAAAATGTACAAGCATATAAGAATTAAAAAAACGTGACCAAATATGTATGGCAAAAAATAAAAAGCATATATGCACCAAAAATAAAATACATAGTTCAAAGCATGATAAAAGCAAATAAATGAATAAATAAAAGCATGGCATAATGACATAAAAACATAAATAATAAAATGCAACAAACATGAGATGTATGGAACGAATAAAAATAAAAACATAACTAAATAAAATAAATGTGCAACTAAAAATGAATAAATGGACAGTATTATAAGATGTACAAATAGGTAATAAAAAAGCATAGATGAAATAAAAAAGGAAGTCAAAATAAATATACAATAAAACAAATAAAAAAAAGACAACACTGTGAAGGACTCAATTATAAAACAAAATAAAGAACTACGGACTCTAAAAGCAATTAGACCAAGGGGAAGTGCTCTAAAATGAGTATGGAAACACGGAAGGACCCAAAATATATTATACCGTTCAAAAATAACGATTAAAACACATTTGGTGACTAAAATGAACTGCGAAAACAAAAAAGAGGGACTGGGGGAGTGATTTATTTGACATGGAGGGGTTTAATGAGGTAAATACCCCATTTTTATTTTTAAGCTTAGTATAAAAGACACTTTAAAAACATAAACTTTCCCCTTTTATACATTTCCAAACCGAAACCGAATGAAAAGAGGAATTTTATCCCTGAAAACCTTAACAAACCCATAAAAAAAGTGATGAACATTCAAATGTTCATCAGCTCCGTCATCCCTTTTTAGAAAACCGCCTTAATTTCTAGATTCCGACCACCACTTGTGGTGGCCGGCGAACCCAAAACAACTCGAGAATCCCTCCCCTTTTCAGTCTTTTCGAAATCTTTCCTTGATTTAAAGAAAAACAAAAATCCAACCCTTCTTCTTCGAACAAAAACAGAAGCGAAAAACGCAAAGAAGAAAAAAAGGTTTCGTTTGAACGAAGAAGAAAAGAGAAAAAGCAGTCCTCCCCACTTTGGTTTACCCCTCAAAGCTCGAAAGCCGTGGGTTTATTACCACACTAGAGGAGATTTCACGATCAAAGTTCGAAGGTGAGCCCCAAACCTTTTCCCCCTTTTTTTATTGTATATAAGTCGGAAGGCAAGAATACCTCAAAGGTGCTTCTTTTCTATTGATTGATGATGGTGGGGAATCCCCTTTACATGATCTTTTAATTCGTCTTTTATAGCTGTCTTACAAAGTGGAAAAAGCTCTCCAATTTCTCTATGTTTTTTCTTCATTTTTGTCTTGTATTCTCTGCTATTATGTGCGCTGGAAATTTGGATTATTGTTTTCGATAATTCCTTCTGAAATCTCTGAGATTTTGTTGCGTTGTGGCCGATCTGTACTCTGAAATCTCTGCATATTTGGATGGTAATCATTCTGAAAATGTCCTTGATTTGTTTTGAGTGCTTGAATATCCATACGGTCTCTATATTTCAAGAATTCTCTGACATTTTTTTGTTTGTTTGTGATATGTGTTGTATGTCAGAGTTGAAATTTGGGACCACCGGTGACTGATGTCGGTGATTGGACCGCGAAGACGACGGGTTGACTACCATTCGAAAGGTCCCTAATGTGTGTTGCATGCGGGAGCCGAGGAGACGTGGGAAGCTTGGGAGTCGCGCGTGGGGAGCTTGGGAGCTGCGCGTGGGAGCGTTTGGAGTCCGGGGGTCTTTATCCGCTTTAATCGTGACTGTTGGATCAGATCTTGATCCAACGGTCGAGATGGGGCTGCGTAGATACAAAGGGGAAGGGTTAGGTTAGGGTTTACCTGATTAAACCGGTTCTGGGCTTCTCATGGGCTGGATGTATTATTTTTATTGGGTCTTGAGTTAAAAATAAGATATGGGCTTGTTATATTAATTTGGACTGTGATATAAAAACAATTGGGCTATTAATTAATTTCACTTATGGATTTAATATTTATCTGTTCTCTTATATATAAATCTAATATATATTTAATAATGATAATAATGATAAAGTATAAAATATATTAGTAATAATAACAAATAAATAAAAAGGTAATCGAAAAAACTTGTTATATATATATTATTATGTGAACACCCGAAAACAATAAGGTGAAACAAACTTATTATGTACATAATTATTTTTAAACTTTGAACAAAATAATGAATTAAAATGTAATATATAAAAAAGACTCTAATGATAACAAAATTTTGATGAACAATTGATAGAAACAAAAGCATTAAGAAAGGTGACATATTTACTTATTTACATATTTAAAACATTAGAAAACAAAATTTAAAGTTAGCCCGTTATTCGAATAAAAATTAATATCGGGTTTCGACTCGGATAAAATTAATGATTACACCCACGAAAGAGTATGGATAAAATATATTTCCAATCTTGATTGGAGCAACATGTATGCGTCCCAGAATTTTTGACTGTTCAACCCTATGAGCAATATCTTTATATCTTTGATCTAAAAACCTCAGCAATCCACAACATTCAGTACAACTTTTTGACATTATAGTAGGTTGTGCACCACTATTAGCAAATGCCTTTAATGAAATACCGTTAACCTCTATGTCCACGTATAACATAACCACCCTTGCAAAACCTTCAGGATTATGTTCCAAGGCAGCAACCCATTTCTCATCAATCCCTTTTTTCGGATGGCAAATTCAATTTTTCTTTGTGCTTCAACATCAAAAGGATCAGCCTGAAGAAGAGCAAGTTCCTCCTCTTTTTGATGTAATTCTAATAGTTGCTGGTAACGTTTTCGTAGGATGTCCTACAGTTTGTTGAGATCATTCCCAAGAATAACTTGTGCAAGTTCAGGGCCAGCCTGAAATATTTGTCCAATTAGATTGGAATCGCTTCGAATATTTTGTTGAAAAACTCCAGAGTTCACAACAGATCCATCGTGGTTGAAGCTCGGAACATTAGTAGATGCTTTAGAACCAACATTGGAGATCATCATAATTAAATAATCATCTTTAACACCCGAAGCACTCAATTTCTCAGAGTTTTGCATTTCTCTCCCATGATAAAGAAGTTGTTGCTGCTGTAATGTCACATTTGTCTTCACTTCTAGCAAAGCTTTTAAAATTTGAACCTTGTTACCTGTTAGAAAATAGTCCTCTTTTGCCGTGAGCAATAATCTAAAACTGTATGGGTCATTCCTCTCAACAAACTTGGTAATGTGTTTTGCTTTTCCTGGGTCCTCACCTTTTTCAAAAAACTTTCATCGAACACTTCCTGAACCATCATCGATTAATCTAACAATAAAATTTGAGCTTTATTCTAGAACGATTCCAGCAAATCTCTAATTGAGTCCTCGAAATCAACTGATTCCAACAATAATAATCTAAATCTATACAAATCATCATCAACAATTTGAAATATGAATCTATCCTCACAATAAAATATATGTGGCCATGGGCAATACACAATCAAGTTAGTAAACTTGTGAAAATAACAATTGTTTATATGATCCAAAAACGAACCATCAGTGATTGATCTTCAATACTAATAAAATAAGTATTTTGGATTTTTCTCCTTTGAAATTCCATATTATTATCGGTAACTTTAGTATTCATTACCTTGTCTTGTGAACGCTCTACCAATTCCATAGTTGAATTACCTTTCAACAAACAAGTTTCTTGTGGCAAATCCAAAAGACTTTCACCAAATTTCATATATGTTTTCACAGACAAATCGTCAAACACTTTGGCTTCGTTAGAAACTGGCAACAATGGTTCTTGTTCTATCTCAGCCAACTTTATCATTTGTGCGTGCATTTGATCCAACACTACATTTGCCTTCTCACGAAATTCTTGAGTATCGTTTTTGATGTCAATTTTTAACCTCTCAAATGCAGAGTCCACGATAGATTCAACTCCCTTGAGCAAGAAAATCTAAAGTTCTTCAAGATCTAACACCATAATGTCCACCACAACCGAGCATCGTTAGGTTCTGATACCTTTGTAATGACTCAAAATATAAAAACATAATAATATAGGGGTTAAGGAACAGGGGAAACAAAGGTAGAAGAAGAAGTAGAATAGCCTATAGAGAAATGGCTACAATTTCATTCATAACATTCTAGATAAGATGAACAATAGGGCAAGATGGTTATCTTAAACCCTTTACAAAACGAAGCATCTAGAGAAAATATATAAAAAATGTAAATAACACCCTAAGACACAAACATAACTGCTATTTATAAATTGGTCCCTGACACTTTTGTTCCAGTAACAATACTTACGCCTACGGGTTGT
The DNA here is from genome assembly GCA_035048815.1 of Abelmoschus esculentus. Taxonomy (NCBI): domain Eukaryota; kingdom Viridiplantae; phylum Streptophyta; class Magnoliopsida; order Malvales; family Malvaceae; genus Abelmoschus; species Abelmoschus esculentus. Next base: position 20,610,014 of record JAUCBN010000011.1, read on the forward strand.
CGTTGGTGAGCTGAGGAGAGGGGGAACTCATGTTTCTTTCGTTCTCCAGTCTTAACGAAAGAGAACACTTTTTTTTTCGAAACTCTTTCTTTGATTTTGGGCTTAAAAACGAGAAAGGAGGTTTTTCGGTTTCAAAAACGAAGGAAATGAGTGTTTTTCTCTATTTTGGGCCTTCAAAATGGATTAAAATAGGTTTTTTTGTTGTTTTTGGCTTGCCGACCATTGCTAGCGGTGGCCGAAATCTGAAAACAAGAGTCATTTCTGGTCGGAGTTCTTCATTTTTTGAAAATCCCAGAAGAACACGACGAGTGTTCTTAATCTTTCTGGGTTTTTAGAAGAATGAAGATGAGAGCTTTGGATTTTTTTATATATTTTTTTGGTTATCAAATGAGTTTTAAAAATAAAAGTATCTTTTATACTCTAATAATAAAAAGAAAATGGGTTATTTCCCTCATTAAAATCTTCTGTGTTTTCAAAACTACACCCTCAATCCCCGCATTTTTAATTCGTTTTACATTTTGGTCACGAAATCAAAATAAACTTCTTTTTTTTCATAATTTCATCCTTGAATGCTTTATTTGTTTTAATTAAGTCCTCCTTTTTACAAATCAACACTGTAATTTCCATTTCTTTTTATTTTGATCTCCAATTTGTCAAATACACTTTCGTTTATTTTAATTTTGCCCTAAAAGTTTTATTTTATTTTAATTTGGTCATTCACAATAACACTTTTTATTTCTTTTCCATTATATTTTAATTTCTTTTTTATTATTGTTTTATTCTATTTATTTATGCATTTATATTTGGGTATTTATCTATTTATTTTTTTATTTATCTTTTTTCATGTTATGTTTATATTTAGGTTGATGCATTTTATTTTTATTGTTCATTCATTTATTTATTTGTTCATTTCCATATTGTATGTATATATGTTGTTAATATTGTTTTATTTAATGTGGCTTACGTCACAGCTTATTAATTAATGAACCTAATGCTATACATCTTTATTCGGCCTTAACAGGCCCGACATCAGGTGTATTGGTGGCGGTATATGCGTTTGCCTTCTAATAAAGATACGGATAAAATAAAATTGAACTTGAATTTTTAAACAAACTTTAATTTAAATGTCACTTTAAGCCGGAAAATTCAAAATTAATTAAGCGATATTTTGTAAAGGTTTCAATTTTGGGAGGTTTTAAACGGTAACACCGTTTTTAATCGTAACCACTCTCGAACCCAAATCATTTTGAATCTTTGGTTTTTAAGGTTCCGATCTACCAAAGTGACCGGTGGCGACTCCAACCTTTTTGAAAATCATTTCCAATTTCCAAAATCCTAACTTTTTAAAAAAAAGCCTTTTTTAATTATTTTCTAACGTTTTTAAATAATTTTTAATCATCTCCTAATTTCCACTTTTTTCAGTTAAATTCCCCCATTTTTATACCAATTCATATTTTAAAACTTAAATTCATAATTTCAAAATTCCCCTTTTTAATTTCAAATCCCTAGATTTTTTAATTCCCTTTTCAAAACCTAATTTTCAATTTTAATTCCTAATTCCCTAATTTTTCAATTTCACCCGTATTTTTAAATTTAATTTTCAATCTTTCACTCTTTCAAAATAGTGACGTTTCCTACGCCTTTCTTAACACCTTTTTATCACACTTATTATTATTATTATTTTCTTTTAAAAAAAAGGGTCGCTACAGGAATAAAAAATGTTAACAAAGCTGAGAGCACAACATCAACCTTCTCGTTCTTGACTCTTCTAACTCACCAAAACCCTTCCACCATCAATCTCAATATTCCTTACCTTGTTTTAAGGATCTCTTAGGGCTCTACAATCTTCCCTTAAGTCTCAAAACGATATTTACAACCCAACACTCAAAGATGAGACCTTGAAGTTAGGATTTGAATGAGAAAGAAGGAAGGTGAAGAAGGGAGAAAAACAAGAGACAAGGTATGACTTCATTCCCTTCTTTTTGTAGAGAATTAACTCTTCCCCCCTTCTTTGTTATTTTGAAAGTAAAATTACACAAATACCCTTATTGCACTACCTTGGCCCAATAGCAACCCAAAACACACAAGCCTAAGACCCAACAATGGCCCAATAAGGCTCCTAAGCCTAAACGAAGAAGCCCAAGGGCTTCGGGTTAACCCAACTGATGGAGGCTATGGAGTCCTTTTCAAGTTCCACCTTTGTAAGAATGTAGTATTTAAGATGTCGGTCCCACGAGGATTGTGTCGATTCTACTACTTCTTATAATTGCAGTTAAGAAATTAAAAACACAAATAATTGGATTGGTTTTAATTGCATTAACTAGGCTATATTAAATTATAGAAAATAATAATGAGAAGAACAAGGTTAGATTAAATGCTTTGTAGAGGAGAATTCAGTTATATTGCTAATCCACTTATTAATGTAATGGGTTGAACTGCCGCCTCGGTGGATCTCACAGAGTAGCCGTATATGTTTCTTCCTTATCCCTAAGCGAAGAAAACTGTTGAAATCCCCGTGTCTTGATGATACCTCCCGGCGTTAATCAAGGGTAGATCACAACCTCACATGCGCCTTGTTAGTCGCTGAAATCCGATCCGGATTAGTCAATGCCCGTGAGTAAAGACTGTATTCTCTCATTTCATGAGCATAACTCTCCCGATATTGGACAAATGGATAATTCTTCACATACTTATCATCTCGAGCTCATATGCAAAGAAAGTTAAGTACCAGAAAGAATAAACTATGAAATAAGTTTTGCATTAATAAATATCAATAACAATGTAACCTTCCTCTCCATCTACTCCACAACAATCTAAACCTCCAAGGAAGTTTAGAACATATTATGGTCAGCAGCTAAGGATAACTTATATGTGTAAACCGACTTCTTCTCCTCTAAACCTAAACCTAATGAGTGCCTTATATAGGACAAGTCCTAAGTTGATCTTTCCATGCAAGGAAAGAGTTCAAAATAGAAGAGAAATCTAATTCCTAATTAAATTATATTAAATAAATCTTAATTTCTAAAATGTCTCTTCCCGCGATTTGTCTTGGGTTCGACTTCCTAATTGAGTTGTTCTTCTATCTTTATCTTTCGGTATCTTTTCCTCTTTCTGTTGAGCATCACTTGTCGTCTTTCTACGCTGCTGCGACACTCTTCAAAATGCTACCGTGACGGATGCTTCAGTTGCAATTCAACATCTATTTTCTTCTTTGGCTCTTTCTTTGATCTAGTTTCCTGTCTAAGAAAGAAAACTATCAAACATATCTGTTTTATGTCAAATAATGGATAAATTCATAATAATAGTATTCGGATGCTGAGATATGGAAAATAATCAAAAATATCTATTATTGTGTTTAATTCAGTCTTTATTAGCAATAAATGAGTGGAGAAATGATGTGAAAATAGAGGACTTTTAGGCACTCATCACACCCCCAAACTCGAACTATTGCTTGTCCTCAAGCAATGCAAAAGATAAATTTAAGTAGAGAATTTTAAAGTGATATACCGTCCTGCCTGCCGCGACAGAATTTCTTTCTTGACTCATCCGCTTCTTGGTTCTAGGCGTTCCTCGGAACTAGACTATGAGTCTTAGTGTGTGTGTGCGTAGCTGTATCAAAGCTGATTTTTTAAGTTCTAATCCTTTTCCTAGATCAAGACTTTCGACTTAAAAGATTTTTTTATAGTTATACTTGCTAGAGCCAGTCATGGGCACCTCAAGTATTTTAGCATATTCTTACTAGAGCTAGTCATAGGCACCTCTAGTAAGTGGGAGAATTCTAAGTCCTAGAGCTAGTCATGGGCACCTCTATGGACTAACTGGAGCCGGTTATAGGCACCTCTGGTTTAAAATCTAAGCCTAAGTCCTTATTGCTTTTCAAAGAAAAGAACTTTTAAAATCAACTAAGACTAGCAGTATTTATGTATTTTCAGGCTCATAGTCTAATCCTAAGTACTAATCCTCAAAGACCTTTCTAATTTCAAGTTTGGTGAATGGTGCATACTGCGGCGCCGGTTAGAGAATTATATCACTGCCGAGGTAGTTTCAATAAAATTAAACAGACTTAAATTTTTTTTGCAGTAATACTTAAGTAACTACAACAATATTTAAAGCATTAATTAGATACTTCGATTAATTTCCATACATTGAATTTTCATTACAAAATAGAAAAATGCTCCCCCAAATTCAAGGGATGCATTGTCCTAAATGCATGTATATGGATATACCGAAAATAAAAGAAAAGAAGAAAGATAAAAAAATAAAAGAAAATTAAAGAAAGCTATCGCCCTTAAAAAGATGTAGAGGATCCAAATGAATCCTCAAAATCATTGTCGATTATCAGCTTTCGACGAGTGTGACAAGCGTCATTTTAACTTGTCAAAATAAAATGAAGACTCTTAAAAAATAAAATAAATAGAGAAGGGTAGAATAGTGGAAGACGGTCGATCCACAGAGAATTTTGTATTTTCTAATCCAATTGATCTTCGTTTTTAATCCAGGATCTGCAACAATAAATAAAAAGGGTTGATAGTCGAGATTTAAAATAATCAAAGTGAAATTAAGCAATTAATTAAAAAGTAGAAGCAAATTAAAGACGAAAATAAGTTGAGATATCACACATAATAAAATCGCCTCGAGCTAGCTTTGATTGGATTCTTTCGATCTTTGGAATATATTTTCCTTCGGGATTCATGTCGGTTATAGTCTACAAAGCCCAACCGTTGCAATTTACTTTTCTCAAATTTAACCGATCTTTCCAAGTCTATCTTCGGAAGCCGATTCTTAAGTAAATTAGCAACGTCTATCACCGTTAAAATACTTAGTTTTAAAACTGGAAAAGCCTGACTCAAAAGTTGTCTCATCGAGAATCGTTTCCGATCTCGTTTTTCCTTAGCTGACCGCCGCTAAGTGTGCTCACAGGAAGTTGAAATGTCACAGGTCAATTCTTCCTCATAATTATATTTTTAAACAACTTACAAACCAACAACGTCTTTTCGATAAGAAGTAATTTAAAAAAATGTAAGCGAGGCCGATTGCCAAGCTTTTATATTCAGAAAAACGAGAATGTATCCTTGAAGGGAATTTAGTGCTTTGTTCGAATCTCACGATTGAATCGTTTCATTGCTAACTCTTTGGCATCAGAAAATTAGCTAAGCATGATATTGTTTATCATGCTTGACATGTTTTAAAAATAACTTGTAGACATAAAATAAAAGTGAAAATAAAAAAAAACTTTATTTAAAACAAAAGTACTTAAAACAAACTAAGCAAAACACAAAATGAAAAGATGAAAAAATGATGAAAGATGATTCAGCCTTTCCCAAGAGTGGGTATTTATAGACTTAGGAATTACAAAGATAACAAAGACAAAAAGACAATATCCCAAAAATTAAATTTGTAAATTGAAGACACATCCCGAAATTCACTCTATTTGCCTAGTTGACCTTATCCATACAGATTTTCCAGCTATCCAATCCAAAAGATGTTGATCGTTATCATGCCAACAATCATCCCGGAGATCATGCCCGTGAATCCAGCCATGAATCCAAAAAATTGAGAAATCTACAGAATTTTCACCTTTTAAACTAGATTTCTTATCTTGTCCTGCATGGAAAATGTACGAAATTATATAAATTAGCAATTTATAACAATCAATCAAGGAGCAATTATTAATAAAATAATGTTTATTTTAAGAACTAATCAAATTCCCCCTCACTTATTCGATGCTTGTCCTTAAGCATTTTCTCAATTATCATGCTAAAAACCTTAAGTTGTCAACTTCAATTTCATAGAATTTCCAAGATTTCTTAAGTGAACTAAATCAAGTAAATGTTGATATTCAAGATCAATCAAGCAAGGAATAGTCAATTAAGTGTATATCTACCAAGGCATATCAATCGTCTACCAATTTCAAAAAATACAAGACTTAGTTCCTCACATTGGTTCACTTATTTTGCTCAAGTGTTTCGGGTGAAAGAATCGCTCAAGCCTAACCTAATCAATCCATTACCATAAGCTTGTAACCCAATCTAGTTTCCACTACTTAATATGAAAATGATGCAAAAATCAAGAGGACTTTAAAATGGGTTGTAATGGGGTTAAGGTTAGGGTAGGATAAAGGTCGAAAATAGAGTTTAAAAATTCAAGACAAAGAGAAAATTATTCCAAAGATTTATTCAAAGAGAAATAAAAATGAAAGAGAATAAATAATTTTTTCACTCATTTTTTTTGACAGTTTATTCGAGTAATTCTGCTCTTTTTTTCTGTACTGTATTTTTTTGCACTATTTGAATCAAACTTTTTTTTTCTGCACTGCATTGTATTGTTTTTTTTCTTTTTTTTCTCTTTTTTTCTTTTTGTTTGAACAATGTAATTTTTTCTGGATTGTTTTGTTCAATTTTGTACAACTTTTTTTCTTTTGAAATAACTTCACCTTTGTCTAGAAAAAGGGAACAAAAAGAGGGAAATATAATAAAATTGGTTTGGGTTTAAAAACATGGTGAACAAAGAAAAGGTTAAGGTTCAAAAATGGTTCACTAAGGGGTAAAAATGGGTAGGCTATTTTATTAGGGAAGAAAAAATGTTTTGATCCTAATGCCTCTATCATATTAAAGCATCATATTCAAAATGTATAGTCTCAACAAGTATCGAGTTTCAAGTTCTAGAATGCAATCAATTAGTTTGGCACACTCAAATGAAACAAAGAGCAAGAATAAAAATATATGCTCATTAGGCTCAAAACTCACATGAAAGGTTTATGGAACTAAGTCATGCATCCAATTCAATCGATAAATTCATGAAATTACTAAAGAAAATTTACATAAATTAGTCATGTCAAGCTATCATGCATCCTAAATTCAACAAGAACAAGATTGAATTCACAAAGAAATACAAGGAAATTAAATCAAACTAGAAATTAACAACCAAGATTATCAGCAATTCTAACCAAGAAATAGCTCAATTTCAATCACAAAGCATAAGCAAGAGTTAGTTGATTTCTAATCCCACCCCCTCGCTTAAAATCATATTGTCCCAATATGAACAAATAAGATAAGATGCAAAAGAGAAGGTGAAAATACTCCCCAGTTTAGTTTCATGGTTTTTGCTGTAATTCCTTGGCTTCGTCCTTATTTGATTCTGATCAACGAGGTACCTACAAAATAAAAAAAAGACGAAATGAAAAATAAAAATAAACCACACGAATTTTAAGAAAAATAAAATGAGTTGCCTCCCATCAGGCATTATTTTTAATATCGTTAGCTCGACGACCTGATTCCGACTACAAGTACTTTGCTAAATCCTTCCTCAAATTCTTGTACTTTTCCAGATAAGGATTTCTTTACAAGAAAATTATCGATCATGAAGTCCTTTCATTTTTCCTGACAAAATAGTTTTGTTGCTCTTCCATTTATCTGGCGGTAATTTTAACTCCAACTTAATTGTCTGCAAGATGGATGAGAACAATTTAGATCTAGATGGAGTATTAAGTTTGTCAGAATTAATTGAAAAAGTTTGTTCAATATTCTTGTATTTTTTATCAACATCGTCCAGATCCCTGCAAAATTTATCAACAAAATTAGTCTTAAAAGGTTCAATTATATCAACAAAATTTATACATTGAACGTTATTAGGATATCGCATCGCTTTATATACGTCAAATTTAACCACTTCCCCATCAAATTCTATAGTTAATATTCCACTACGGACATCAATCTTGGTATGTATTGTTGATAAGAAAGGGCGTCCAAGCAAAATTTCTGATCCGGTGTTGCTGCAGTCATTTTCCATGTCAATAATGCAAAAATCAGCAGGAAAAATAAGATTGTTTACCTTTACCAACATGTTTTCTAATAATCCCTCGGGATAAATGACTGACCGATCGGCAAGCTGAACCGTTACCTGCGTCTCCTTCAATGGTTCAGTCGAAATTTTGTTGTAGACGCTTAATGGCAAGACGTTAATAGATGCACCTAGATCACACATTGCTCTCTTGATCCCGACATTTCCGGTTTTGCATGGAATTGCGAACATTCCTTGATCTTTATACTTGGGTGGTAAACGCCTTTGAAAAATAGCCGAAACATTTTTGCCAAGATTTACCTTCTCGGTACCGGACAATCGCCTTCAATTTGTGCACAAGTCCTTAAAAACTTTTGCATATTTGGGCACCTTTCGGATAATATCAAGTAGTGGAATATTAATTTCCAGTTTCTTGAATATGTCGAGAATTTCTTTCTCTTTTTCTTTCTTGTCACGTCTACTAAGTCTCCCTAGAAAAAGAGGAGGAGTCTCGTAAGTAGAAGAAAAAGAAGAGTTAGGAATAATTTTACCTAGAGCAAGTGAAGGTGAGGAATTTTCTTCATGAATTTTTGATGAAGCGTCTTTTTGGGTCTCTTTGGTTTCTTTCTCTGCTTCTTTGATCGGTTTAGGTGCAACAACGGTTCCACTCTACAAGGTCATAGCACTCACATTTTCCCTCGGATTTGGCACAGTTTGTGAGGGTAGTCGACCTTGAGACTCTAAACGACCAATGGATTGGGCTAATTGGCTTATTTGTTTGTCAATTTCTTGAAGGTGGGATTGTGTTTGAGTTTGAAATTTTGTTTGTGAGATAGCCAATCTTTTGACGATGGTCTCGAGGGAAGTTTTCTGTGGCGCTTGATTTTGAAAAATAGGTGGTTTCGGTTCAAAGTTTGGGTTTCTACTCCTATAGCTTATGTTGGGGTGATCTCTCCAACCGGGGTTAAAGGTGTTACTATAAGGATTGTATGATCGTTGAGGAGGACCTGGAAAGTTGTTTATCGCATTGACATTATCTCCCGAATCATCTTGTAATAATGGACACGAGTCTGTCGGATGGTCCGGCATAGTGCAAATTCCATAAACTTTTGCAACTCTAATTTTGCCTGAAACAAGACAATTGACGATGTCAATTAACCTGTCTATTTTATTTTCTAGCGAAACGGTACTTACTTCGTGAACTCGTCGGCTAGGTTCACTCGAATAGCCGAATTGTTGCAAGTTTGTGGCTATGGTAGAAATTAGACTTCTCGCATTCTCTATCATCATGTTAACGAGGGCTCACCCACTTGCAGCGTCTACCATCTTCTTATCCATCGGAATCCCTTCATAAAGATATTGAAGAAGAGTTTGCTCGGATAAGCCATGTTGCAGACAACTGGCACGTAGATTCTTAAATTTCTCTTAATACTCGTAAAGAGTTTCGTCGTTTCTTTGTTGGATTCCCAAGATGCTTCTCCTAAGTTCGCTCGCTTTTGCCGCAGGAATGTACCTGTCAAGAAAAATACGAGATAGTTCAGTCCAAGTAGTAATCGAATTAGGCGGAAGATAAAAAAATCATTCTTTTGCTGTTCCGGCTAAAGAAAAAGGAAATGCCCTTAGTTTAATTTGATCTTCCGAAACTCCTTGTGGCTTCATGCTACTGCACACCATATGGAATTCAATAAGGTGTTTATGTGGGCTCTCGCTAGGAAGATCGTTGAAGGTTGGAAGAAGATGGATTAACCCCGTTTTGAGTTGAAAAGGGGTATCACCATGAGGAAAAGCGAAGCAAAGTGGTTGTTGCACTGCAGGCGCGACAACTAATTCTCTTATTGTTTGATTCGCCATTTATTCCGGTTCAAGTGTAGGATTAACGTTTGGTGTTGCTTGAGGAGTGTCAATTGATGGTTCTTGAAATGGATGATTACGAGATGGTGTTGTAGAAGTAGATTGTTGTTCCTTCTGTTATTTCTTTCGACAAAGTGTTTGACAGTGATTTCTACAAGCACTTACTTCAATTTTCGGGTTGTACTCTGCTAAAGTTCTTGGGTTTTTCCTAGTCATAAAAACAAAGAAATTTGATTAGTAAATTGCCGAAAACTCCCCGACAATGGTGCCAATTTTGACAAGCATCGTTTTAACTCGTCAAAATAAAATAAAGCCTCTTCAAAAATAAAATAAATAGAGAAAGGTAGAATAGTGGAAGAGGGTCGATCCACAGGGAATTTCGTATTTTCTAATCCAATTGATTGTAGTTTTTAATCCAGGATCTGCAACAATAAATAAAAAGGGGTGATAGTCGAGATTTAAAATAATCAAAGTGAAATCAAGCAATTAATTAAAAAGTGGAAGCAAATTAAAAAAGAAGATAAGTTGAGATATCAAAAATAATAAAATTGCCTCGAGCTAGCTTTGATTGGATTCTTTCGATCATTGAAATATATTTTCCTTCGCAATTCATGTCGGTTACAGTCTACAAGGCCCAACCCATTGCAACTTGCTTTTCTCACATGTAACCGATCTTCTCAAGTCTATCTTCAGAAGTCGATTCTTAAGAAAATTAGCAACGTCTATCGCCGTTAAAATACTTAGTTTTAAAACTAGAAAAGCCCGACTCAAAAGTTGTCTCATCAAGAATCGTTTCTGATCTCGTTTTACCTTAGCGGACCTCCGCTAAGTGTTCACAAGAAGTCGTAATATCACAAGTCAATCCTTCCTCCCAACTATATTTTTAAACAACTTACAAACCAACGACGTCTTTTTGATAAGAAGTAATTTAAAAAAATGTAAGCGAGGCCGATTGCCAAGCTTTTTACATTTAGAAAAACGAGAATGTATCCCTAAAGGGAATTTAGTGCTTTGTTCGAATCTCACGATCGAATCGTTTCATTGCTAACTCTTTGGCTTGAGAAAATTAGTCAAGCATGATATTGTTTATCATGCTTGACATGTTTTGAAAATAACTTGTAAACATAAAATAAAAGTGAAAATAAAAAAAACTTTATTTAAAACAAAAGTACTTATAACAAATTAAGCAAAATACAAAATGAAAAGATGATGAAAGATGATTCATCCTCTCCTTAGAGTGGATATTTATAGGCTTAGGAATTATAAAGATAACAAAGACAAAAAGACAAAATCCCGAAAATTAAGTTTGTAAATTGAAGACACATCCCGGAATTCACTCTATTTGCCTAGTTGACCTTATCCATACATATTTTCCAGCTATCCAATCCAAAAGATGTTGATCGTTATCATGACAGCAGTCATCTCGGAGATTATACCCGTGAATCCATCCATGAATTCAGAAAATTGAGAAATCTATAGAATTTTCACCTTTTAAATTGGATTTCTTATCTTTAATGTTCTACATGGAAAATGTACGAAATGATATAAATTAGCAATTTGTAACAATCAATCAAGGAGCAATTATTAATAAAATAATGTTTATTTTAAACACTAATCAAATTGTTTGGTGTCTGCTGGGCGGACAAATTCGATTGTTGCTGGGCTGCTACCTTTGGCGGGCTCACCATCGGCTTCTTGGCAGAACGGTGTGGCTGTATCTGGATAAGAGTTGGGTCTCTTGGCTTCTCCTCCTCTGGATCCAAGTTGATTAGGGAGGAAGTGGCTGCCTTTCTCTTCTGCCCTCCTTGTGCTACAACAATGAATTCATCGGCAGCTTTGAGATGGCTTGTCAAATCCTCTTCCGAATCACTCCAAGTGAAAGTTGTTGATTGCTCTGGTGTCGCTCCTCTATTGGTGGAGTCTATTCGAAGGAAATCAACTAATGAGTCTGCCGAAAGTGGTTCAGTTACAGCTGCAGGTGCTACGGTGGCAGGAGAGATTGGGACAATAACTAAGACAGTTGGTGTAGCAGGGGGAGGTTGTTGTGTAGAGAGATCGACTGTGAAGTCTGGGAACAGAGTTGTGTGATAAGTGCTCAACTCACTATCACTTTCTACACTTTTCATGGGCATTAACCACCAATTCTACACCTACTTGAACCAAAGCATGTACTTAATGAGATATATTTAGGGATTTTGCTGTTAAAGATAATATTTACAGAAAAGGCATACTTTACTGCATTTTTATATCTGTGCAGGAAGAAGTATTGTCGTGGTAGCAAACTGAGGCTGAGACAAGACTTGATGCCAAGGAAGCAGAGGACAAATAGCAATATGGCAGGCAAGCTGAGAAGAAAAATGAGGAGAATATTGCTGGACAAGAAGCCCAAGGATCGGAGCTGGATAGCACGTGGAAAGTCCAAACACAAGGTCATGCGGGAAATCTTTCTAGAAGGAATAAACTTGGAAATATTTGATTTATGTACATGACTTGTTCCCCACTCCAAGTTGTATTCTACTTAGGAAAGGTTTGCCCTAGGCCAAGCCTATATAAGACCTAGCCATCCCAAGGAGAAGAGAGTATAGATTAGATTAGACAATTCGGAATTAGAGAGCTTAGACTTCATCTTTTAGTTTTTCTTTTCTTTTAGATTATGTTCTAAATTAGTTTAGGCTTAGGTGAAGGTTGTAAAGTATTAGTGTGAGGAAGTTAAACTTTGTTTCTTGTTTCTAATGCAATAAAATATCAAAGTTTGCTTATTTTTTGCCATTTCTTGTTCTTGCATTCAAGCTCGAGAGAGAAGTTTGTGAGTAATCCATTTATCTAATATCGAGAGAGTTAGATTTACGAAAGAAATAAATATGGTGTTTTAATCGAGAAATACTAACTCGGCCTAGAGATAGGTTAAGAGTTTCAACGGCTAAAAGAAGTGTGAGATTGGTTGGTGATTATAATTGATTCACGCTGAGAGGTATCATCAAGGACTGATCATCAACAGTACTTTGACTTAGAGATAAGTAAAGGCACTGAAGGACACTTTGCCGAACTTTGATAAAGTCTTTCCAAGAGCAAGAGATTGTTGTGGCGAGCGAGTATTTTCCCTGTCAAGGCAGTAATCTACAATACTACCGGGGTAGTGTTGTACAATTGCTTTGGACAGAAACGAGTTGATCAAATCCACTATAAAACATAACTGGATCCTGGACACTTCCTTTATCTTATTTTTCTATCTTTATTTAGTTTTTATTATTTAGTTCAATCACAACTCAATCACTTGTGTTTTTATTCTTTTTCTTTTACAGAGCAAGAAGACTAAAGGAAGCATATTGAGTAGACCAATCCTTGAAGAGATGATATTTGATACTTATCACTTTATTACTTGGCGACGTTTTCACTTGCACTAAATTGCGCATATTCAACACGTATCATTGTGCATGTAGGGAGTTGTTCTCGGATGGTGGAGATGATAGCATTGTTGAACTCCTTGACATAATTCATGAAGGCCAGTTGCCTTCTCTCCATCCTCTGCAGGATCTCCAGGAGTCCTGCTGGTGCAGTTTCATCCCTTGTTGGTTCTTCGGCTGCGGCAGGTTCGGCCTCAGCCGCAAGAGGGATGTACGCTTGTGGAGTTGCCTCTTCCACTTGCATTCTTCTCATATAAATTTACCTTGTCCATCCCCACGTTTTGGTGTGTAGGTGTCCAAAGGCATATTTGCAACCCTTTCTAAATTCCCAAAGCAATAATGAGGCAGGGGAAGATTAGGATACCTTTCTCTTTTGTTGCACACTTAAATATATGTTCGCTTATGATGCTGCCAACGTCAATCCTTTGATTGTGGATGATAAAGTGGATGAGCTTCAATCGTGGTCTGTCCACCGTCTGGTTGTGAGAGGTTGATAGTAGATTCCTTTTGATGAAGGCATTCCAGAGTTTGTCTTCTAAGAGGCGATCACGGCGGCTGACAGATCCGTGGTGCTTCCCCGTGTTCCATTTAGCTCCGGGTATATAGAGTTTGGCTTTCATTGCTTCGTAATCATCTGTCGTTAAGGCGACGACAAACTCTGCATGTTCGTATTTTATGATATCAAGGCTGAAATAAGTATTGATGACGACGTCGGCCACTGGAATTGCCCTTCCTCTGAGGAAGGCATATGGGTTCTTCGCCACTAGTCGGTGAGGGTAGAATTCTCGTACCCATTCGATATTTGCTGGATCTGGCTGCCTATCGAACTGCTACCATCTTTGAAAGGTTATTTTAGATAAGATGAAGGCTTCCAAACCTAGATCCTCTTCTTCTATATAATGGAAGCCTTGCTCCTCCCAAATCTGTCTATTTTTGAAGTTTTGCTCGTATTCATGCTCCACTGCCGGTTTGGAGAACCGTTTGAACTTTGCTACTCCATCAGTGTTTTGTGGTTCAGTTTCCATATTTTGTGAATAATGAAGAAGAATTTTGGCAGAGTAATTGTAATAGAGAGAAAGTGTGGAAAAGATGAGGCTTTCCTCTCTTATTTATAGGCGAAGGCGGCCAACCATTGGAAACTGAAGCAACAACATCATTGTTCTTGGCATACACACTACGCCATTCTAGTTGGCCCGCACTGGCGGAAGAAACGATGCGGCTTTGACTTGGGCGGCAAGTTTCTCGCTGAGATATTTTTTTCTTGAATTGGGCCGTATTTTTGGGCTTGTTCATCTTTATTTCTTTATTGGACCTAAAAATTAAATAATAACAGATGTGAGAAAATAAAATTTAAAACTAAATTATGAGAGTTAAAATCTAAATTCTAAAACTAAAATTAATTTTCTAACCTAAAACTAATAAATTAAAAAAATTAGGTTATTGCAGAAGTGCAATAAATTGCATCTTCAACAGCAACCATCTTCCCCTTTTTGTCTGGAGGAGAAGTTGATGTTCCAGTTGTTGTCTCCTCATCTGGTGATTTTTTTAAAGTATTGTTGTTCAAGGGGCGTGTTGCCTCGGCAGAGGTTGCCTTGGTAGATATTGTTCAAGCAATTTACTTCTGGATTGAAGTTGAATTCAATTTTAACTTCAATTCTTTTACATTCATCTGGTTCATCCTGATGCCTTAGATTGTTGAAAACATTGATCTTTACTTGTTGATCATTGACTCTTATGATCAATTCTCTTTTCTCACAATCGATCAATATACTTCCTGTGGCTAGGAATGATCTTCCTAATATGATCGGAGCGTGCTCATCTCTTTCACAATCAAGAATTAAGAAGTCAGCAGGAAAAATAAATTTATCCACCCTTACTAGAATATCTTCAATTTTTCCTTCAGGTTATACGTAAGAGCGGTCTGCCAGTTGTAGCATAATTGTTGCTGGTTTTGCTTCTCCGATGCCTAGTTTTTGAAATATTGACTTAGGCATGAGATTTATACTAGGGCCTAAGTCGCATAGTGCCTTGCCCACGTATTTATCAACAATAGCACATGGTATGGTGAAGCTACCAGGATCTTTTTTTTGGTGGTGGCCTTGTTATGCAACATTGTCACACATCCTTCCATTGTAACAACTATTTCAAATTCTCTAATTTTTGTCCTTTTGTATATAATATCCTTAAGGAATTTGGCATAATTGGACATTTGCTTAATTGCCTCCACTAAAGGTATATTTATATGTATCTGTTTAAGTATATCTAGGAATTTCTTAAATTGGTACTCCTCTTTTACTATTTTAACCTTTATGGAAAAGGTGGTAGTGGACGTATATCTTAAATCTTTTCATCGCACTGAAATCTGATTTGTGGTGCGGCTATGGCATCATCTGCTGTGGCAGTGTTTTCGACAGTATCTGTTGGTTTCTTTGCCTTAGATGTATCATCAGTAGCTTCTTCAGGGACTATTGTTTCAGGGGTCTTGCCTATTGTTTGAGCAGGTATTTCAGGGTCCTTCAGTTGTAATCTACTTCTAGTTGATATGGCTTTATATTGTTCATAAAGACCAACTCAAGCGACTTCAGTATCGCTCGGGAGACCTCCTATGGGTCTGTTTTTTATCTGTTGTGCCATTTGTCCTACTGTAGTTTCCAGCGCCTTGAGAACAACTTCGTTATTATGCATTCTCATTTCTGTTTTGTCCATGAAAGTGTCAGCTTTTTGGATGAATTTGTTTGTGTTTGTAATGTATGCGCCAGTCTGGGCCATGAATGTTTGCAGTGTATTCTCCAAAGTTTGGACGTCTATTGTTTGTTGCGGAGGCGGTGCCTGCTGCGACATCTACTGCTGATCAAATCTATTGTTTTGCTGGAATCCAGTAGCTTGCACCGGTTTATGTTGCGTGTTAAGTGCATTGTTGAGATTGCTCCATGAGAAATTAGGTTGCTTCCTTCATGATGGATTATAGTTGTTGGACATGTTGTTTCTATTGAAATTTCCAACATAGAAGGAAGGCTCTGGATTGTGTGGGCATGCGTTTGAGTTATGATTTTTACCACATGTTTCGCAGAGAATGGTAACTGCTTTTACTTTTCGAATATGGCTTTTGCAGATCCTTCACCATATTAGTCAAGGCAGATAGTTGGGCTAGAATGGAATCCGAAGAATTTGAATTTGTCATGCCTCGTCTATTTATACCTCTTTTGATGGTTAGGTGTTGATAGTCGTTCTTTGCTAGCCTATCTAGAATTTCTATACTCCCATGGGGTGGACGGTCTAAGAGCGTTGGCGGAAGAATCAAGCATCATCCTCGTAAGGGTGTTTACTGCATTGTAGAAGATGGATACTTGGGTCCACTCAAGCAGACCATGCAATGGGGCATTTTCTCTATAACTCTTTCTATCTTTCCCGTGCCTCATACATTGATTCGTCTTCATCTTGCCTAAAGGATGTTATGTCGTTTCTATGTTTGTCAGTCATGTTGGTATAACTGAATCTGGAAAGGAAGGTTCGGCATAGTTCTGTCCATGAATTCAACTATCCTGACTGGAGGTTATTTAACCATGCTTTTGCCCTATCCCTCAGTGAATAAGGAAATAATTTCAGCTTAAGGATGTCGGCTGAGACTCCCGGCAGTTTAAACGAATTATAAATTTTCAAAAAGGACTTAAGATGCTACCGAGAATCTTCATTGGCCGAACCCCCAAACTGGCCCAGGGTGTTGATCATGTTGAACATGACCGATTTTAGTTTGAAATGCCCTGCCTCTATATTAGGCATCACAACAGCAGGAGTTAACCCATCTAAATCTTCCTCTAAATAATATCAAAAAGTTTGAGCGCGTTCTTGTCTTGGAATATTTACTGGATCAAATACTATGAAGGCACCACGGTTGTCTGCCGCGGCGGCATTCATACTCGCGTTGTTATGTTGGTCAGGGTCTACGTTCATTCTTAGGGGTGCCCTTCATTTCAGATCTTGTGTTGTTTTTTCAATTTCTAGGTCGTAAGGGTATTGATCAATAGTAGGGTTGGACCTGGTCATGTACAAAATAACCCACGGAAGTTAAACAAAAACTAAAACTAAAACTAACTAAATAAACTAAAATAAAAAAAATATACAGAAATAATTGGTAGTAAAATTGAGCGTCAGTCCCTGACAATGACGCCAAATATGATGGAGGCTATAGATTCCTTGCTAAGTTTCACCTTTGTCAGATTGTAGTATTTAAGATGTCGGTCCCACGACAACTGTGTCAATTCTATTACTTCTTGTAACTGCACTTAAGAAATTAAAAACACAAATAATTGGATTGGTTTTAATTGCATTAACTAGACTATATTAAATTATAGAAAATAATAATGAGAACAACAAGGTTAGATTGAATGCTTTGTAGAGGATAATCCACTTATATTGCTAATCAACTTATTAATGCAATAGGTTGAACTACCGCCTCGGCAGATCGCACAAATGGTCGCCGAAGCTGCCTAGGCGGGGTTATGCCTTGTCGATAATTCAACTTTCCATAGTTTGACAGAGCAGCCGTATATGTTTCTTCCTTATCCCTAAGAGAAGAAAATAGTTGAAATCCCCGTGTCTTGATGATACCTCCCGGTGTTAATTAAGGGTAGATCACAACCTCACATGCGCCTTGTTAGTCATTGAAATCCGACCCGGATTAGTCAATGTCCGTGAGAAAAGACCATATTCTCTCGTTTCATGAGCCTAACTCTCTCGATATTAGATAAATGGATAATTCTTCACATACTTATCATCTTGAGCACACATGCAAAGAAAGTTAAGCACCCGGAAAGAATAAACTATGAAATAAGTTTTGCATTAATAAATATTAATAACAATGTAACCTTCTTCTCCATCTACTCCACAACAATCTAAACCTCCAAGGGAGTTTAGAACATATTATGGTCGACAGCTAAGGATAAGTTTTGTGTGTAAACCGACTTCTTCTCCTCTAAACCTAAACCTATTGAGTGCCTTATATAGGCCAAGTCTTAAGTTAATCTTTCCATGCAAGGAAAGAGTTCTAAACAGAAGAGAAATCTAATTCCTAATTAAATTATATTAAATAAATCTTAATTCCTAAAATGTTTCTTCCCGCGTTTCGGCTTGGGTTCGACTTCCTAACTGAGTTGTTCTTCTTTCTTTATCTTCCGGTATCTTTTCCTCTTCCTGTTGAGCATCACTTGTCGTCTTTCTACGCTGTTGTGGCAGTCCTCAGAATTTTGTCGTGGTGGATGCTTCAGTTGCAATTCAGCATCTATTTTCTTCTTTGGCTCTTTCTGTGATCTAGTTTCCTGTCTAAGAAAGAAAACTATCAAACATATCTTTTTTATGTCAAATAATAGATAAATTCATAATAATAGTATTCGGATGCTGAGATATGGAAAATAATCAGAAATATCTATTATTGTGTTTCATTCTGTCTTTATTAGCAAAAAATGAGTTAAGAAATAATGTGAAAATAGAGGACTTTTAGGCACTCATCACCAACCTCGAATCCCAAAATCTCAGGTGTTACAACACTTCTCTCCTTAAAGAAAATTTCATCCACAAAATTTACCTGATAAGACAAGATACGGATAAATGGCTCTCATTTCCTCCTCGACTTCTCACGTCGCTTTTTCGATCTCATTATTCTTCCAAAGCATTTTTACCAAAGGTATACATTTGTTGCGAAGTTCCTTAACACCCTTGTGAGAACTTTAACTGGTTGCTCTTCATATGTCAAATCCGTATTGACTTTGATATTTTCAAATGAAAGGATGTGCGAAAAAATCGACACAGTAATGCCTCAATATAGATACTTGAAAAATATCATGGATATGTGCTAACTTTGAAGGTAAGGTTAACCGATAAGCTACTGATCCAAACCTCTCAAGAACTTCATACAGTCCGATATACCTCAAACTCAACTTTCTCTTACTTCTAAAATAGATGATTCCATTCCACATAGATACTTTGAGAAATAATATTTCTCCTACCTCATACTTAATGTGCTTACGCTTCTAATATGCATACGTCTTCTGTCGGTCAAAGGTTGCTTCTAGTCACTCCTTAATTATTTAAAATTTTTCTTCAATTTTCCTAACAAGCTCTGAACCCACTATTAGTCAATAATCTTGGTCCAACACAGTGGTGTCCTACACATACACCCATGAAAGGCCTCGAAATGATTCATTCCGATGCTAAACTAATAATTGATGTTGTAGGCAAAATCTTCAAATGGTAATTTGTTTTATCAACTCTTGGAAAAGTCCATTATGCATAATCGGAGCATGTCCTCTAAGATTTGGATAACTCGCTCATGTGTGTTATGGTTCCTTTCATAGGTTTTAAATGTCTCGAGGCGTAAGCAACCAACCACCTTACCATATTGTATGAGCACATAACTCAGCCCATTCAAAGAATCATCACTAAATACCATATAATCTTTTCCCGGTATAGGTTGCATTAAGATTGAAGCTTATATAAGATACGCCTTAAGATATTCGAAACTACATTATCTCTTCTAGTTACATAAAAATGGAACCCTTTTCTATAATAACTTGGTCAATGATACCGCTATATAATAGAAAAACCTTTGACAAACTGTTTATAGTATCCGACAAGTCAATAAAAGCTACGAACTTCCAATACATTCCTTGATAGTTTACATTCCACCAAAACTCAGATTTTCTGAGGATCTACGCGGGTTCCATCCACCTCAACTACGTGACCAAGAAACGCCATCTCAAATAGCCAAAACTCGAACTTACTATACTTGTCGTAAAGACACCTATCTCTAAACACATGAAGAACTACTCGTAGGTGATAATCAAGATCCTCATCTGAGCATGAGTACACCAAGATATCATCGATAAAATCCATCATAAACTGATCCAAATACGGTTGAAGATCTTGTTCATCAAGTCCATGAATGTCGTATGTGTATTGGTAAGCCTAAAAGACATCACCAATAACTCATAGCTCCCGTATCGCGTTTTAAAGGCGGTTTTTCAATATTCTCTTCTACTACCTTCAACTGATAGTAACCTGACCTCAAGTCGATCTTTAAAAATACACGGATACCCGTCAACTATTCGAACAAGTCATTGATTCTTGATAAAGGATAATTGTTCTTAATCGTAACTTTAGTGAGCTGACGGTAATCAATATACATCCAACAGTTTGGATACATCCAAGCCATTCCTGATGAATCGTACAATTTGGACGCCTTACATCGCGTGACTAAACAAGGCAAGACGGATGTAGATTGGTCAGATCGACATTCTAGTTGGATTGCGTTACGGGCGTAAAGACTGTTGAAGTGACCCATTTATCAATTGATTGGAGAGTATAGTGTCAAATTTGATTACATGAATTGGTTCCAAGCATATGTGAAACTACATATATTGACCCTAGAGGAGAGAGAAAGAGAATTATCTATTGCTCCTCGAAGAAGTCCACCGACACAACGGCAAGGCCAGGGAAAAGAAAGGAATGTTCTAAACTCACCACCTGTGACACTGATGGCACACCTACCTTTTCTCCACAGTTTCTGCCACCTTCAAAGGCTTTTTTACTAATGTCGTGCATCCATTTATGTTTACTATGGGTACCTCAACTATTCTGATGTCGTTTTCGTCTTATTATCCCTTTTCATTTTCATTAGCATATGTTCCTCCGGTGTCTCAGTTTCCATATTTTGGATCTGGTACGATAGACCACACTCCGATACGGAGCCTATTTTATATCGGTTCTAGTGATAGTTGTTCTACCTCAAAGGTAGGTAATGATCGAAAAGAAAGATGACCAAGACCATTAAGAGGAAGACCTAGGTAGATGGTAATAAAGAAATCTATAGTGGGATCGTCATCCACCACGTTACGGTACGGATGGACTTATGCCTCATTAGTGTTTTATGTCCCGTAAAAATAATAATTATCTTTAGTGTGTTAAAAATTTTTTGTTCTTGACTTTTTATATATTTAAATTATTATTTTATGTATATTGTATGTATTTTTTTATGTATATTGACACGGAATAAATGCTCTTCCTGTGAGAAACATGTCACATTCATCAAATTGTAATACTACATAAATGCTTGAAATCAATTTCGAAGATCTGGGTGCATTGTGTGATCACATGCCATATATTATGAAGCTTGTTTTCCCAAGGTTGCAAAGAAGGTACCCAAACAATAATATATGGCTTTGACAACGGAAGTGGTAGGTAAGTGTCTCACTACTTTAAGTGATGAATTGATTGTCTCTACCAAGTTCGTTATCATGTGACCATATCTTTTACCTCCATCAAATGACCAAACCACTTATCCTTTGGAAATTTAACTAGATAATTATAACCTTTAAATTGCAATTTTGTAATTCTTCTTGCAACTCTTCAACTTCACATACTAAATATGTGTTACCTATTTAATAAAAAATGGAAAACTTAACAAAGAATAATAAATTCAGAGATATCTTTAAACCAAGATAATGAAAGACTAACCAATTCGAAGCACCAATTTATGTTTATTTGCGCTCTTAAACTTGGCCAAGTAATTCGTCACAATCTGTCTTAGACAATACTGATGATAAATATTAGGAGGTTGACAAGATCATTCTATACGTTGCATTGCATATTTGATCCCTTTGCCTCTGTCAGAAATAATGCATATACCATCATCTCTATCCTGAAAAACATGTGGTAGAACATACCTTCGTAAGTTCTTTAGGAAGAACTCCTAAGAAGGGATATCCTCTTTTTCGACTATTGGAAGACAATTGGAATTGTCTTTCTGTTACCATCGTGCAACTCCCAACAATAATATTTATGTGTATCAACGGTACAACCAGCTATCATTGATCTGAATCATCGTTTTGTAGTGTATAATCACTAATTTTATCTGGATTTTTTAAACCCGGGTTTTTAATTTCCATTTCATTCAATAACGGGCTAAACTTTAATTTTAATTTCTAATATTTATTTTTGTTTAATATTTCCTCAAAAATCCAAAAATACTATATTAATGTATTTGCATATATATATATATATATATATATATATATATATTACTTTATTATAAAACCAAAAAAAAAATTAATTGTACATGTTTATGATTAAAGAAATCCAAAAATGTATGTGTCAATCCTTTTTGTATTATATTATTTAACTTTATTAGCCTCTACTTATAGATTAAGTTAAAAAAAATAAAAAAAAAAACTCTCTAAAAATATATTCAATCTTATTTTCATTTTCGGTTGCTTTGTTTAAAGTTTTTTATCATTATTATTTTTTCCTTTTTATTAGTATTAATATTATTTTATATATATATATATTTACATAACAAATTTATAAAAACATAATAATAATAAAAATAAATAAACTTATTAAATAAATAGCCCATTTATTTTATTATCAAAGTCCATTTAAAAATAATTATAACCCATTTTAATTATATCAGCAACCCAGTTCTAATTAAATTACACCAAGCCAATTATTAAATAATACAGGCCCACAATTAAGCCCAAAACCCGGTCACAAACATTAAACCCTAATCTGATCTTAATCTTCATGCGTAGCCAATAGACGGTCGTTGGATCGGCCCCTAGATCCAACGGCCATGATGCAAGCGGAGAAACTTCCAGGGACCACACGCGCCACACGCGCGGCTCGTCGCCTCCCTCACGCGCGCGTGTGGCGCACGCGCAGACTTTTCGGTTTTCACTCACCTTTTCAACTTCCCCGGCCGCTCAATTTCCGGTCACCGATCACCGACAACAGTGGTCCCTCCTTGCTTCGATAACCACCTCGCATAAGAAGACAATAGCGTCAGAAATCATACAAAGGATTATAGCAAAATAATTCAGGAATTTCAGAAACAAAATGGACAAAATTGCAGAGAATTATCAGAGATAATATCAACATTTTAGAGCCATCATGTTCAGCATTTTTTAGAAGGACGTTCGGCCAACAAATCTCAGGGAATTACAGAGTCGAATACATCTAAAATCAGGGAGCCAATAGTAGTATTTAGGATTTTCATATTCATGTAATTCAGGCTGGCTATAAAAAGAAAGTCGAGAACACTTGTAAAAAAAATGTTTGAGAGATCAATAGAAACCAAAGATTTTCGAGGTAAATCTTCGGGTTCTTCGTTTGCATGCAGAAATTCAAATAAGGTTTAGTTTTTTACCTCTAATGTCGAGACCGTTCATCCCTTCGAGTCAACTTGTTTCTTTTCTCCGGTGAAAATTCCCCAGGCCTTCGCGCCGACATGGGGAACCGGACATAAAAGAAAAGCTTTTGGGTCTTCGAATCGTTTTGAAACTCGGTTTTTGTCCTCTGAAAGAGAATTTTTTTCTTTTTTTTCTCGTTTGGATTTCGAAAAAGAAGGCTTTTTGTTTGTTTGGTCTTCGTCGGCCACCACTGACGGTGGTCGGAATCTGGAAACTAAGGTGGTTTTCTGGGGTTTGGTGCGGAGAATATAAACATTTTGAACGTTCTTATGAACACTATAGAGAAAAGGTTGAGAGCTTGTTTTTTGGTTTTGATTGAAATGGCTAAAGGGGGATCTCTTGTTTTTTGTTTGTGTTTTATAGTGGCTGATAAAAGAAAAAGGAATATTTACCTCATTTAAATCCCTCCGTCCCAGGGCTATTATGCACGAGGTCTTCCTGATTTTTGAAAATCTTTCATTTCGTTCACTAATATGAAGGCTTTCATCCAATTTTAAATGGGTTAATCCATTTTAACTCCTTCCGTGCTTTGGTATATATTTTTCAGTCCTTCCTCGCTTCGAAATAGCTTGCTAAGGGCTTCGAAGTTTTTAAGTCTTTTTATTTTAGCCACCAATTCGAGTTTCAAAGCTTACTTTCTTTTAATTTAGTTTTGAAACTTTGTTTTATTTTATTATAGTCTTTTACAATAGCTTTTTTTTTATTTCTTTTTATTTACTGTTTTATTTGTTTAATGCATTTTATCATTTTGTTAATATATTTATTTTACATGCATTTTATTTATGCATTTTAGTTATTTACATGTATTTTGTACATATTTAATTTGATACGTATTTATTTTATCATGCATGTTGTTACTTATGTATTCACTTCATTGTACATGCTTTATTTGCCCTGCATGTTTTTATTTATGCATTTTGTTATTTTGTTCATAAATACTTTTCGTCATTTTTTATTTATTTCATGTGTTTTGTTATGACTTTATTTTTGTACACATTTTTTTTGCAACTTACATCCTCTTCTAATTAAAGAACCTAATTTAATTACGTCTTTATTCGGTCGTAATGGGCTCGTGTTCTAACGTAGTGGTTGCGGTGTATGCGTTGCCTTCGAATAAAGATAAGGTGAAAATAAAAGTTATTTCGAACATTAAACAAATTTTAATTTAACGCCACTTTAATCCGTAAAATTTAAAATCAATTAAGCGGTTATTTTTAATAAATATGCCAATTTTTTGGCAGTTTTTAAATCCTAAACCAGTTTTTAAACCCTAAACCAGTTTTTAAACCGTAATTGACTCTCGGACCAGTCTTTTTTGAATCTCTGCTTTTTGTGGTGTCCGTCCTATCAAAGAGACCGGTGGCGACTCTCCCCTTTTGAAATTCTTTCCACCCTTTTTTAAAACATTTTTAAAATCCCTTTTAAAATATTTTAATCCCTAAGTCCATGTTAACCCTAATTTGTAAATCCCCTTTTTTTAATTCAATTTTCAATTTTGGTTCTCAAAACCTAATTCCCTAATTATCCCATTTCGATTCCTAATTCTAATTTCAAACCCTAGTTTTTTTAAATTCCTAATTCTAAACTCTAATTTCCAATTCTAAAACAACTTTTCAACTTTCCTTTTTAAACTTAATCTCTAAATTTTTGGAACCCTAAAAATCCAACTTTTCAAATTCCTAATTTTTAGACCTAATTTCCCCTTTTCAATTTAAGCCCTAAATTTTCAATTTTGAAGACCGAATTATCAATTTTGATCAAAATCCCAAATCTTTCAATCTCTAAACCTAATTCATAATTTTGGGACAATTTCAACTTTTCCCAATTTTTTTTACTTTTGCAAAATAGTGGACCCTTATTTTTTTACCACACTTCTTCTTAATTAATAACCCTTAAAATTTATATTATTTAAAGGGTCGCTACATAGTGACAGAATACATTAATACATTACAAAAATGTACAAAATAGACGTTCAAATCTACACACATTGGGTACAACATGATCATTTTCATACGTCGGTACTGTTTCAAGCTTCATAATTGTTTTGGCTATGTGTTTCTGCATCAAATTAAGCCGCGGTCATAATGAATTGTATGATACCTCCTATTGACCGTATAATTTTTGAACGACACAAGACCTTGCGTATCATGCTTTGTGGTACTCGACCGTGTATCTGTATTGCAAGCTGATTGAAGCCATACAAGTCCTAAATGTTATATGTGGATTCGCTTTGACCAAGGGAATGAAGGCCTCACAAAGCACGTGCACATCCAAGTTTTATGATCTTGACTAAGGCTGTTCACGGTGCATATGTGAGGTTCTTCATATTTCGTAATCTGCCAAAATTTGTTTAGTTTTTTAGACGAGAAACATTAACACTCCATTTATATCCATTCTTCTTGTGTATACTTTCTGCAATAACTTGTTCGCTGTATTTTTGTATACACCGGACGTAACTGAGTGACATATATTATAGTTCTTGATGGATGCAATCACAAGTTCTTTTGTCGAAAAAATCATTCCCTTATATATTTCATGATCACCATGTTGGTTTTATTGCTCGATCTATAGGAATCACAAAAATTCAGGAGCATTGAAGGCTTTCATATCAACAGATGAAAAGTGGGATAATGGATGGTAAAACGAGATTGACATTGAGCTACTAGGAGCTTGTTGAACGTTGTAAGGTACATTCTCTTCCTCTACCTTTGGCTCCTCACAATATCTTCTGATTCTCCATAAAAGTGACCTCGCTCATCACCATCGGGTCTGATCTTCTTTACCGATTCTTTGTTCAAGTGATTACCCTCAAATTGGAACATCTCTAATTTACCAATATCAACAGTAACTACGGACGAAAATTAGGTTGGTGGTAAGTTCAGGACGAAGTCAGAAGCAGCTACGCATGACGGTTGGGTTGGTGGTAGGTTTAAGTCGAAGTCAAAAATAACTAAAATGAATGTCTTACCACCAAACACGATCCCACATCTATATCATTCTGTGAACAATGTGTCGATAAAAAGTTTAAGTCATCGAGCTATAAACATCATATCAAAGTTAAAATTTGTATGTCTCCAATCTGGGACTCCAAGACCATCATCATTAGAAAATATTACAAACAACTCTAGCGACCCTGGTAGATTGTATAGTATAATGGCTCCAATGATGTTGGTAATCGATACTTTAAAGACTAATTTCTTTCCTCGAGCATGAGGAACATTCTTTGATACTTTCTTCATCAATGACCTATAAGTTAATTTTCGTGGGAGATTTATTGTAATAGTATTCGGTGACTGAAAGACCACGCCTAAAGATGTATCTCCAACCATCTACCCATCATAATACACTAAAGTAGTGATATCTCTTCTTGACATGTTTTGCTTTGAAATGATAACATCACTATGAAAATTATAGAAATTGAAACTTGGCTTCGAAGAAGTATGAAACTTATGAAATTGAAAGTTGGAAATTGTTTTAGCTTCGAAGAACTTCAAATATTTTAAGTAGTTTAAAAAATCTCTTCATGAAAAAAATATTTTGTTGATGTGTCAGACTGGAAATCGCTTCCTGTAGAAAGTGATTTCTTTGCATAAATTTCTTTATATACAAAGCGACTTATGCACTATATAAGACTCGATTCTCTTCTTAATTAAGACTGCATTTCCTACTTTAATACTCAATCAAACCTTTGTAAGAAGTCATTATACAAAAATGGCTAGATTTCCTATTGTTGTTATCCACTCTGAAACATATTTCTATACTTCTTTCAACAATAATATAAAACATGATGAGTTGTATGAGTTAATATCGACGGGGTTCAGAAATTGACAACAAGAGAAATTTTATACTTGCAAGCAAAAATACCAGTTGATAAACCTGAACCTGAAGCGCATTACATGTTGAAATTGTGAAGTTCAAAAGACCTTCGTAAGATGTTTTGAAGTCACATACGTAACAGGTATTAAATTATCGAGATCTTAATAGTATTTAAGGATGAAGCTAGTTCATCAGGAAGCGTTGAAACATTTACGTTGTTAGTAGACGAAGATATAATTCTACAATGTAACAACAACAGGCGACTTAAAAAACAATAGATAATTGAAGAATTGAATTTAACATCGGACGTGTCTATAGACTATGAAGACACAAAAATAGACTATTTATAGATTCATTAGATTTTTTTGTGGAATATTTGATTGTTAAGTTCAGGATAAGGATTTCAAATAAATATTTAAATTTTAAAATTTTAAGTTAACCTCAATTATTTAAATTATACTTAATTTAAATTATACATTTTTCTAATAAATAAAGTAGGTTTTAAACATATATAATTAGATATTCATTGGATATTGTTAACAAAAAATCATAAAATAAGTGTAAAAATAAAATTATATCCTAATTTAGAAAAATCACTTTGTATATTTAATAAAAAAATCGCTTTTTAAAAAAAAAAAGCGATTTTTAATTTAGTTCTTACGATTTAATATCTCGTGAAAATCGCTTTTCGTACAAAGCGATTTCTTATCCACTAATTAAATATTGGTTGATGTGTTAAGTAATGTCAACTCAGATAAAAATCTCTTTCTACACAAAGTGATTCTACATTACGTAGTTTGACAGGGGTATAGATCTTTAAATAAAGTTGATAGAAGTATATTTATATAATAAAATAATAAAAAAGAATATTAATATAACATTGCCTAATCGCAAACCATTGTTTAACTTTAATAAAATCCCATCATTACTGGGAAAAAAAAAGAATAATAATAATAAAAAGTTTGACATTTTTGTTGTACTTATTTCTTATTTATATTTTCATTCTTATATAAATTATTGTAATTATTTTTATCAATAAACATTTATGTTATCTTTCTAAATTATTTAAAACATTTATTTTAATTAACTTTATATAAATTATTGTAATTATTTATATTATCATTTTTTGATTAATACATTTTTAAAAAATATTATTTATTTCAAAAAAAAGGATAAATATTAATTTTTAAAATATTTTAAAAATTCTAAAATATTAAAATGAAATTGTAAAAAATTAAAAAAAAAACTAAAACATTACAAATTTATTTTTAAATATTAAATTTTATGTTAGTTCTTGACACCAAACATTAGACAACATCCGTTCATATCATATAAAAGATAATAGATACAACAATGAGCGACAAATAATTATTTTTATCACGCTAAACCTATGTTTCGCATCATAAATAAAACGTCACAATTTATATCTTATAATATATGATGTATCAAATTATCAAAAAATAAATTTATCGGTTACAAAACAATAATTTCATAGATTAAAATCAAATCTTCATAATAATAATTTGTCGCTAATATTTTTATTTATTTAATAATAATTTTTATAATGTCATTGTTTCGTCCAAATGCCATTGAAAGATTTTCCCACTAATTTTTTGGAGGAAAATTTTGACTTTAAACATATAGGGACGAAAATCAATAACATTTTTTAAAATTATCAAGAAAGATATATCATCAATCACTAAATATGACAAAAACTAATAATTGTCATATTTACAGTATATTTTGTAATATTATTTATAATGTTACATGAAAATTTTAACCTGATAAATTTTTTATAGTGAGGCTTAATATGAGAATCGTCCTTTTAACCTAGATTTCTTCATTAGGGGTGAATAGGGTCGTCTTAGGAATTTTTGGAGCCCTGAGCAAAAATTATTTTTTATCTCTTTTTAGTGCTTTAGTTATACATCAACAATAAAAAATAGGTTTAAATTTTAGAATTATGAATTAAGATAAAAGTTTAATATATTGTTGTAGTGTTTAAAATTTAAGGTTAGTGCTTAAATTTTGTTTTTTAGTGTTAGATATAAAAAATAACATCAAAATTAATTTAATATTTCAAACATATTATTTTTATTATTAGATTTATTTATTTATCTAAAAAATTAAATTTTTTAGGCCCCGATGGGGAAAAGAGTACCCATGGTTTTATTGAGAAGAAGAGGAGAACCTCTCTGAGTTTACAGAGGCCCGAATAAAGTCGGGAAAGATACAATCAAAAGAACAAGACAGAAAGGAACGCAAAGCCCTAGAAGCTAAGACATGATTTATAACGTTTGGGTCTCTAGGTACATAACAAATTTTACAATTAGGCAAAGTACCAAGAGTGGTGCGGATACGGGATACCAGATGTCACACCGTGGAGAGATCTTGCTGATGAGCATTATTAACCTTGTTGACAAAGGAAGTTGAATAAGTTTCAATGATCACATTAGACCAACCATTAGCAGCCGCAAAATTTAATCCTTTCAAAATGGAAAGAGCCTCGGCTAAAGCTAGATCCAGAAAGAAGACGAGCGGTATAGAGCAACCACCAAGGATGGAGACAGAAGAATCCTGGGCGATGACGCCTGCAGCAACACCCTTTAACACAAGGTCAAAGGAGCCATTTGTGTTAATTTTGACAAAACTAGGGTTTGGTTTCGTCTATCTAGCTTGAGACAAAGTGGGCTCGGCTAGCTGAGAGCGTTGATAGTAAGGATCATTAATTGATGTATAATCATTAAAAAGAGTTTGGGTATTGGAAACAGTTAACCAAACCAGTTGGAGATGGTTGTTATGGTCAAAATCATTATGGCAGTTCCATAAATTCCAAATGAGCGTTATGAGGAAAGAGAATTGATGCAGGGAAAGAAACCCAACAACTTCAGAAAGCCACTGGTGGGGAAAAAGGAGGTGAAGAAAAATCGATCGAGGAGTCCTGCCAATTAGAGCGCCTCTTTGGCACTAGGACATTCCCTCATAGCATGGAGGGTGGTTTCAATGGTCATATTGCAAATCAGGCATACCCCTGTACCAAGATTTGCCTAGAGGAGTTTATGGCTGGATGGTATAGCATCATGACATAGACGCCATCCAAAGGAACAAACCTTTGGTAGAGTAGGAAATTTAGATAGAATTTTCTAAAGTTTAGAGGGTCTGTTAACTAGCCCTGGTTGCAACTGTAGAAATTGGTAACCAGACCGTATCGTATAGATACTAGAGTCAGTATTCTCTTACCTTTGATTCGTCCCATCGGGGTAAGTTAGGAACCATGAATGTATCTGCTCGAAGAGGAACTTCATCATTCACCTCATAGTCACCATAAAGGTGTACATGCTGAGAGCCGCCCATTTGTCAAAGTGGATTTGAACTTGACTGGATATGCCTGGTCGTTTGAAGAATCCATTGCCAAGCTTAGATATGGCTAGTTAATTCCTTTGTAGACAAAAGAAGGTTTCCGAGTATGATCAAATTCAAGGATAGAACCCGTGTGATAGTACTTGAATTTGTAGACCTTACTAAGGAGGTTATCAGGTTCACATACCAAATGCCAGATTTGTTTACCTATTAAAGCAACATTGAAGTGGTGAAGATCACGAAAACATCCCTCCTGCTGCTTTCGGCATACAGATAATGTCCCAAGGAAACATATATCAACTTCGTTTATCATCTTTTTCAGACCAACAATATCGACGTATCAAAGTAGTCATGTCATCAATAATGTTTTATGGTAAAAGATAGCAAGACATAACATACTAAGACATAGATTGTATGACGGATTTGATGGAAATTTCTCTACCACTAAAGGAAAGAAGGTTTTTATCCCACTTACTCAAGCGGGCATTCATTTTGTCCCTAGAAAAACCCAAGGCCGCAGTTTTGCTTTCCCTATTTAGAGAGGGACTCCTAGATAAATACCTGGATCATCAACTTCTCTTACCTGAAGAATATTATTAATTTTTGATCGAAGCGACATGGGGGGTTTTCGGGAAAAGAAAATAGTAGACTAATCATAGTTCACCTCCTTACCAGACGAAGTAGCAAAAGTATGTAAAGCATCTTTAAGGCGTTGAGCTTCTGTAGCTGTGTTCTTAATGAATACAATGCAGTCATCCGCAAAAAGTAGGTGGTTAATGCGAGGCGCATTCTTGCTAGCACAAAGTCTTGGAAGATTACCATTTTCTTGCTCAGCATTGAGCAATACTGATAGGCTTTGAGTACAGAAGTGAAAAAGGAAAGGAGATAGAGGGTCCCTTTATCGTAAACCTCTACAAGGTTTAAAGAGCTGTGAAAGGGAATCGTTGACACGTACTTGGAAGGAAACAAAAGATATGCATCTCATAATATGGGAAACCCAGTGGGTATTAAAATCGAGCTTAAGCATAATATGCTCGAGGAAAGGCCATTCAACACGGTAGAACGCCTTTTCCATGTCTAGCTTTAAGTAAGTACCTTTGGCAGGTAAGGTCTCATCGGTATGCAAAGTATGGATAAGCTCCTATGTAATGAGAATATTGTCAGTGATGTTCCGCCCTTGCATAGAAGCAACTTGATTAACACTTGTGAATAAAGTTATAATAGATTTCAGACGATTAACAAGTACTTTCACAATTGTCTTATAAAGGACTGTACAGAGGCTAATAAGCCTCAAATGACACATTGTTGTGGGTTCGCTGATCTTGGGTATAAGAACAATGATAGTATGATTGACCTTTTCCATATTAACCGACCCTTGTAAGAGTCTCAGGAAAAGGTTTATAAAATCTTGTCCAAGGATCCCCTAATGCTTTCTAAATAAGCCATTTGGGAAAACATGACTCTTGGAGCTTTCGGGGGGTCAATGTCACGGAAAGCAATAGTGACTTCGTCTACTGTGAAGTCCTTAATAAGGTCATTATTCATCGATTTAGTTATAATAAAGGGAATGTTATCCATTATGGAGGATGCAAAAATGGGGGAGGAGGACAAAAGAGGTTTTGAAAGTAGTCAGTAGCAATAGACATCATATATGTTGTATGTGTTTGCCATATATTCTGGTTATTGAAAAGCCCATCAATATGATTCTTCCACCGTTGATTATTTGCTCTGGCATGAAAGAAAGAAGTATTTTTGTCACCATGTTCTAACCATTGTGTCCGAGCTCGTTAGGCCCAGTATATTTCTTTCGCGTTTAGCAAGCTATCAAGCTCACTTTTAGCAGAAGTAAGGTTTTCGATGTTCGCATCAGAGAGATGTCATTTGAAGCATATATTAATGAAATCATTTAGCTGAGTGATATGTTCATTGGATTTAATACATTTGTTTATTTACCAAGAGGCTAGAAATTGTCCAATGTCCTTAAATTTATCAAGGGTCAAGCGAGAAGGGTTAGACCAAATTGATAACTCCGCAAAAAG
Organism: Abelmoschus esculentus; assembly: GCA_035048815.1. Taxonomy (NCBI): domain Eukaryota; kingdom Viridiplantae; phylum Streptophyta; class Magnoliopsida; order Malvales; family Malvaceae; genus Abelmoschus; species Abelmoschus esculentus. Next base: position 20,642,501 of record JAUCBN010000011.1, read on the forward strand.
GTTATATTTTGAGCCCTTTTACTTAAGTTATTTATTGTCTTCAAATACATATAGGAGCATTTAGTTGCATTTAGTATCATAACACTGCATTTGGTGGCTGATTATGTTTTGGCATTTATGGTGCGGAAATAGGTGCTATTTTATGGGAAAGGTTGTGCTTTTGGTTGATATTGTGTAGGTAAGGCAAAGTGGCAAGAAAAAGGAATTTGTCATGACATTCTCAGAAGGATAGCAATGGGAAAATGTCATGTCAAATATGGAGAACTCCTTTGCTGCACTATAGGACAAGAAGTTATTTTGAGGAGTGCTAGCTGGAGCCAATACAGCCTGGCCACAGCCATTACAACTGTCCAGGACCACTACAGTCTGGCCACAGCCACCTCGATAGGGGACCACAACCAATATGGCCTATATACGAGCCACCTCAGTAGGGGACCACTATCACATCTGCTAGTCCTGTAGAAATGTCGCGATAAAAAGTGGGCAGAAATAGATTTTTACCTATCTTTTAGGGTTTTTTACCCTTTTATAAAAGAGCAACCTTTATTCAAGAAGAGGAGGACCTTTAGACCAGATTTTGAGGCACAAGGAGAGCAAAGAGTGGTGAAGAAAGTTTCAACTTTTCTTCCTCAACCGAAGGATTCCTCCATTGATAGAGCTTGAAGGGAGTGGCGTGCTAGGCACCCGAGATGGGCTAGCACACTAAGGCGTCCCATGGTGGTCGAAGAAGCCGACGATGGCGCGGATCGAGGGTGTCTTTTTTCCTCTTCCTTTGCTTTATTTTATATCTTTAAGAGGTTTTATATGGATGATTTAAGGATAGTATTAGTGTTTAATATTTGTTTTTAAACTCTTTCACCTACCATGCGTTAACTTTATTTGGTGAATGCTTTTGTGGATGATTGTCTTTTATTTCTATTTAATATATTGTCTTCTATGTGTTTATATATTTGCTTTACTCATTGTTGATAATTATTTAAGCATTGTAAGAGGCACGAGAGTGTCCCGTGTTTAGGTACATGCTAGGGCACTCGAGAGAGGCATAGCTATAGATCCTTAGATCATCCGAGATGAGCTAAGGGAGGATCTACGTGAGCAATGGGTTCTAGACTGCAAATAGATACTAATTGGATCCTAGAGCACTCAAGAGAGGCATAAGTGAAGGCTCCAACGACTAAAAGGAGTGTGTTTTAACCGATAGGCTAAAGTGTTATTCGCGTAACAGGCGAAAATACCATGTCATTTTAGTTTGTCAGGTTCTATTTAAAGTTTGAGTCTATTTAGGTTTTTGGCTCTCATCAAAAGATGTCGTTCTTTTTGTGCCTCTATTTGAAGTAGGATGAGCAAGTTGTTTGGGAGTTGGCGCATTGTTCAGCCAGTCATTTGCCTCCTAGAAGTTAGGATCATCAGCTAGTTCTGCCTCAAAGTCTTGGAGTTTCGGTTCCATCGAGCTGATTTTGCCAGTGTCATCATGGTTCTTTTATCTTGTAGTAATGTTAGAGCTACGCGTAGGGAAGACCATTTGAAATGGTTGGGGGCATCTACGGGCTTACAACCTACTAGAAACAGTAGGGAGAGTTCGAGGTCCTTTTAAAGTATTCTGGGTGGATTCAGTACCTGGAGCAGACACTTGGTCCTTAATTTGAGGTGATTGCTTAGAAGATTTACCATTTTTATTGATGTCACCATGGTGGCTTGCTGAAGTTTAAGAAGAAGTTGGTGTACACTGAGAGTTAGAAGGGTCAGTGTTTAAATAACGAATCTGTCCTTTTTGTTTAGTTTGTGCATCCTTTTGCTTAGGAACATAGCGGAGTCAGTCGCCATATTGTAGTTGTTCAGGACGAGCCTCGATTGGGATAGAACAGAAATCCGTTAAATGACCAATATTACCATAACAATGACACATTGTGGGAAGACGTTCGTATTGAAGTGGGCAAAATCTGGTGGATGGCCCCCCCACCAATAGCAACACAACGCCTAATCGGCTTGGATTCATCTAGTGTTAGTCCAACTCGGTGGTATTCAATCATATTGAAGTCTATTTTCCAGGTGTCGATTTTTGTTACTGTACCAATGAAGGTTCCAAGGGAATCTCCAGTGTGATAGGCGGATTCCTCCAAAGCAATTAGGATAGGGGGAATATTGTAGATACGTACCCATATATTCATCGCTTGAAAGGAGTGGTCGTCTAGACTTATATTGGGATTGTATTACACAAAGGCTAACCATTCATCCTTATATGTCCAAGGCTCCCTAAACAGGATATCATCTTTAATCTTTTCATCTTTAAATCGGATGAGAAATAAATGTAGTTTCAAGAATTTCATGGAGACTAGCTGGGCCGTAGACCAAATTCTTGTAAAGGCTTTAATGATCACCTAGTCGTCAATGTCTTTAGAGGATTGAAGATACGCCAGTAGGGTGGTTTGTGTTTCCTCTTTAGAGGAGTCCCAAGGTAGACTTGGTTGGTAAACAATAGATTGTTCATCATCAATTAATTGGATATTGCCGAGTTATTGAAGAAAAGTTTTGGAGTCTATTGGGTAAAGTTGACGACAAGGGAGAGAAAGTGGAGAGAGGGTATACGAGAGTTGAGAGATGGATGGAGAGTTATGAAGGAGATAAATAGAGTTATATAGAAAGGAATAGAGATTTTAAATCCACGGGGACTATAATTAGGAGTTTCAAGATGAGAAGAAGTAGAGGTTGGAATAAATGACTTATTGTATGTAATATGAAAAGAACTAGGAATATATGACTTATCGCATTTGATATGAGAAGAGATAGGAAGTTGAGAGTAAGTAGAAGTCTTTAAAAGATAGAGTTTGAGGACTTGTTGCTTTGGATATGAGAAGAAATAAGAAGTTGAGAATAAGTAAAAGTCTTTAAAAGATATGATTTAGAGGACTTGTTGCTTTGGAGATGAGAAGAAATAGGAACTTGAGAGTAATTAGAATTTCTTATTCGATATGGAGTAAAAGCTTTATAGTGTAAGTTAAAGTCCCTATGCTTAAAAGGATATAAGATACTTCACATGGAATATATTCTCGGGTAGAGAGAAACCTTGCGGCACAAGGTGAGTCCCAGATATGGGTTGCTTTCGTCGAGATCCTTGGGAGGTGTTGGTGGCAACCGTGAGTGCTTCAATTGTAGTAAAGGATAAGGTCAAGTAAACTTTACCGTCGTTAATGTAAAGGCCACCATAGTATATTGGAAATTTATGCAAGTTTTGCTTCCAGTATATCCCGGTATTATTATATTGAAACTCAATGAAATGAGTCCAGACCAAAGAAACGGACCGAATCGAGGCTATCACCTGCTCGGGTGATAAGGCCAGCGATGGCCCTTGTTGAAAACAGAGGCGAAGTAGTAGATTACGTCCAACACAGTCATGGATAAAAAGAAAATAACAAAGAGAGAAAAGATTAAAGATTATCAAGAAGAGGTAAAAGAATTTAAAAGTAATAGGAACAATAATAGAAACAAACTTACAAAACAGTTCGGTTTGAATTCTGATTTCAAATGGTATGAATTCTCATTAAGATGAACATATCTAAAGGGAATTAGTTCTCTTTTGTAGTGATAATCAAACATAGAAGGGGATCCCATTATCAACTCTTGTTGGTTATCCAATATATGATGCAACCGTCGTCCCTCCTTTGTTTTAATAAGGAAGTTCAGGTAATATGTAGTGGAAGGAGTCCCTATCAAAGATTGAAAGTTGGAGTAAACCTAAAAAAACAATGGATTTAAAAGGAAAACAAATCTTTGTTGTACATCATGAAAGATGTTCGGTAAACCCTTTAGCAAGGATGTTAGGATCATAAAAATATCGAAGATATGAAAGAAGACATGGCACAAAGAGCAGTAAAAAGGTAAATCACTTATGCAAATAGAAAACAGAACCAAAGTCCTTACGCCGATAAAGTTGCTAATAAAATAGTTGTATGCGCAACTAAGAATACGGCAGACTCTATGGTGGTCAAATGATCGGTCACATGCCACAGGATTGTAAGTGTTAGACCCATTGGGGAAGCTCGAGGGGACTAATATCAAAGTTGTCGGAGTTGTGACACGGCCTTGGGTGTGCAACAAGTTATTTGTCACGATCACCATTAGCGATCGAGTTGAAAACAGCAGTACAAGATATCTACTGGAGATTAGGAATAAAAAAAAGAAGATAATGCTACCAAAGTAGTAGAGTTTAGCTTAGAGTCAAAGACCCTCCAAAGCTTCTCTCGCAACCGAAATCTTGAACGCATCAGAAACCTATTGCCCAAGAAAGCAGTGACGTACACGTTTCTTGTGGATGTGAAAGAGAAAACCCGAATCGTTGTTTTGTATATGGAGCAGCAAGGACTTACAAAGGTCATGAATGTCCAGGAAACATCGATCTTGTGAGTCAGGTATCTCTTAAATAAAAGAGTCATTGATTTGTCGTAGTTCAAAGGTTCCGCTAGGGTTGAGAGAACGACATGTATAACCATGTCGGTCAGAAGTAAAAGAAAGGACAGAAACCCGAGTGATCGGTTGGTAAAGAACACAAATGCTTGTGTTTGTAATAGCACCGAACCAAAGAGTTTGATTCAAAGTGAAGTAACTAAAAGAGACTAAAATCCATGTTTGTAACATACCTTCCATGTTGAGAATGTAACCATAGGGGAGAACAAATAGAGGTAAATCAACCAAGCCGGATCCAGTGTTGCTGCCATATGTTATGAAACTGTCATCATGGACCAACCAGATCCACAGTTCCGTCCTACAAGGCATCGAGTATTTGCAAGAGCCAAAACCTTCAGCGTAGAGGGGATGGTGATCGTTGGGTAATGAAGAAACAAATAAAAAAGAATGGAAAAAGGTAAAAATAGAAAAATCCAACTTAACTTGGTCAGAGGATTCGAGCGGATGCTTGATTCTTCCTCTCCCTGTGAGGTGGACGGCGGCGGCGTGGAGACAAAAACAAAGTTGATCTCCAAAAGGAGACGAAGAAAAAGAAAGAAAGGAGAGGGGAAGGGGAAGGCATGGAAGAGAGGGAGAGGAGAGAACTACTCAAATTATAAATAATTAAATTTAGGGGGAGACGAAGACGAGTCACAGTTTACCACTCAAATTTTATTTGAAATTTTTTGTATTCGAGTCGAGCCTTCGAATTCTTATAAAAATTTAATTTTAATTATTTATCATGTTATAGTACAATTTAATTTTAATTTAAATGAATTTCTCTAATCATAAAATATATATATTTCTTTATATATTTCTTCATTTATGATAATATATATTCATATATCGATATATATCATAAAAAATTGAGACTCATCTCAAAATTAAAAATAAATTCTTTAACTACTAAAATTTTTGAGTTATTCGAATTTCCATTTTATAACTTAAACTTTATTTGAAAATTTTTAGAGTTGAGTCAAAACGAGTAAGTGTTTTCGCCTAAAGTCAAGTCGAGTTATTTGATTTTTTCGAGTCGAGACGAATTTTTCTCATCCCTACTATTAATCTTGCTTAAGAGACCTAGTTATCAACACCTTATCCTTCTAGACCAACTAATTGTTCGTATTTTTGTATGCATAAAGGTAAATTTTACTCACTAAGACTAAATGAGCATTTAAACCAACTTATTTATCAAAAAAAATAGAAGCATTTATCCCAACTTAACCTCTTGATGCCTTGTTATTTTCATACAAACTTAACAAAAGTAGTGAAACTTAGACATGCAACATTATCTATTCAACAAAATTTATAGTAAAAGAAAGAAAAGATACTGTTGTTTTTTATAGTAGAATAGAGCATACGTTAAAAAGCAAGAGGGTGGAGAAAGAGGCATGAACTAGATCATAAAAGAGTTTATTTTGAATATTTCCCAAACCTATATGCAAAAGTTGATTCAGATCAAAGCAGATTGAGGAATGACTACCAGAAGAAATTGTCAAGTTGAGAAGCAGGAGGCCGGGATTCGTCGAGATCGTGTGACGGAGAATGTACGTGCCGGCCTTCGTATGTCGTGATCACCATTCTTGGATCCTCTGGTAATCTCTCCACCCGTTTCTTCACACGACAATTATCTTGGGTACACCGGTAGTAGCTCCTGCAGTTGCATTAGCATGTATACATATATCAGTTCTAATGCTCAAAAGATTGCATGTGAGATCAAATTTGACTTGTTTCATGTCATGATAAATTAAATTTGAATGCATCAAATATATATCCTAAGCACGGCGACATACCGAAACATGGTATAACATTAGATTGAAATATTCGTGCTTCGTAAGTACTACGACTAAAGATGGGTACGGGTCGGGTCGGGTCGGATTTTCGGCCCACCCATACCCCGAGCCGAAAAAACATACCCTCCACTCGTCACCTGACTCGACCCGAGCTTAGGGTGAAAAAAATTCGACCCGACCTGATTTTTAAGCTTTAAAATCCGACTTGACCCGACTCGATTTTTAAGTTTTAAAATCCGTCCCGACCCGAATCATTAAAAAAATTTAAAATTTAGGGACTTAGTTGTAAAAAAAATAAAATTTAAGGATCTAATTGTAAATAAAATAAAATTTCAGTAACCTAATTGTAAAAAAAATAATTTTAGAGTGACCTAATTGTATAAAATATATAAAGAGGATCATTATTGCAAATATCCCTAAAATATATATGAAAAAATTACACTATTAGTCCCAGGTCGGGTCGGGTCGGATTTTTTCCACCCTAAACCCGAACCCGACCCGAAATCACTTTTGAAAAAAATCCCAATTTGAACCCGAATTTTCTTTAAAAAAAATTCGACCTTTTCAAATCGGATCGGGTCAGAATCTATCGAATTCAGGTTCCGTGCTCATCCCTAACTACAACCCATTTATGTCCTATAAAAACGTATTAGCTAGGAGCTTAGCATAAGATTATATTGTTCCATTTTTTAAAGTATTCGTATTTAATACACAGACAATAAACTTAATATAACATTTATATAGACAGAGAACCACTGTTTTTCTTTAACAAGATGATATTTGACACAATGACCACACACACCAACTGTATAAAATTTGACTACATGTCCTCAAGAAAGTATTTTCTCTAGCTTGGGCCAAACATAAATTTAATTCTAATCAGAAAAGACAGTTTCATAAAAAAGAATTTTCAGTACATGTAATGAAAGTATTGGCCATATGTCCCAAAGTTAAAAAACAGGTTTGAGGTTTAGGATTGAGATTTAAAATCAGGGTTTAGAGTTAAGGTTTATTATGTTTATTTTAAAATTTATAACCTAAAATTTAAGGTTAAAGTTTAGAGTTTATATTTTTAGCTTCGGGCGTATAAAAAGCACAAAAAAATAGTTAACTTTATGTTCCTTAACATATAATGCATGTTCAAAGAAATAAGCTTAGTAATTCCTTCATGATATTCTGACATGGTTAAAGCTGCTTTGCCTCCTTTTTATGGTGCATTATAATTGATCAATTGTTGTATGCTTTATTTCCTCCTTTTTCATCTTCACATTTGGGATTTTGTATCTTTTCAAGGCAATAATCTGTGCTTTTAGTCCTTAAAATTTCATGATTAATAATCCCCATAATTATCCTTTCAGATCTCATGCAGTATCAGGCCTGTAAAGCCAAAAAAAACATCATAACAAAGGAACATAGCATGTGTATGGGGTACAACTAAGGTATAAACATGGTGTGAATAATGGTAACTAAGGCTAAATCTGGATCGGGTTTTGAATGAACACTTTTTCGGTCAGTTTTTTTTCCGTTCGTAATATCCAAATTAGAATCTCGATCTTATTTAAGAAATTTAATGTCTCGTATGATAATGTATGTGATTGAATATACCTTGGATGCTGGGTGTTCTTCACCACTTTCTGACCGTACTTTCTCCACTTGTATCCATCATCCAGCACATCCACATCGCTCATGGTCTTGAAGCAAAACCTAGGCTCCCTCACCTTTCTTCTTGCTTTTATCCTCTTCATTTTCATTGCGGAAACCCCTAGGCGATCATGATCTGCAACCATTTTCTTGCTTCCCAAACACTCATTTGTCTCTCCCCTTGCCCTAAAACCATATCAAACAGAGAAGAACATAAGATCTTGTGCACAAATAAAACGGAAATATATAAACTAAGCGAGAGTTCAAAATTTTTAGAGGGTGCGACTGTCTTTTAGTATCCGATCCATCTATGATATCGAAGTTTTTTACTATTTCATTTACATGCAAAGGAAAGGGTGAGAAAAAAAAGAATATTGAGTACTCCATGCATGATAATTCAAATAAAAGAGAAGTATTTTTACCAGAAATTTGGACTGGATCTCTGCAAGGAAAGGAGTTGGGGTCCTCCAAAATCAGAAGCAAGGATCTGCCTATGCTTTTGATGATTAAGAGATGAGACTAGGGTTTCAGATAGATTAGCATCAGCTGCTGCTGCAATATTGAAGGATTTGAGAGATTGATGGGAAGCCATTGATGGAGGACATGAACTCAAGTTCTGAGTAAAAGCAGTCAAAAAACCCATCTGAGTAGGCAGCTCTTGTTCCTGAAACAAGCCTTGGTTTAGCATGGCTCCTGAGGTAGAAGACATCTTGGTTTGGTTTCCTGTCTGTATACCTTTTTCCCTATGATGAAGGTGATGAGAAATGGAAGCGGTCAAGATTAAAAGAAGCCTCTCAAAGTTCTAAGACAGATGAACATTCAAATTTTGTACATAGATTATTATTATTATTATTATTATTATTATTATTATTATTATGGAATGAAACCAGTAACCATATACCTAATGTCACCAACCACATTTCTGTTTTTTTTTCTTTTTATATATATACGGAGTAGAAATCTTTTACACGCTAATAGTGTTTCTTTCGTGTATTTATTAAAAAATTAAAAATAAATTTTAAGTCATAACCTTAATTTTTTATATTCTAATTATACTAAACTTTACACCTTAAAAAATACGCCTTACTCTAAATTTCTTAAACCCTAACTATAATATCTAATCTTGAACCCTACGCACGCTAATTTAAAATGGACACCGATGGAGGCACAATTAAGAGGTAGACGATTTACATTCATATATGACTTTGTTCATCTTTAATTAGAGATATTAATATTTTATGTATATTTGATTTTATATATTCATATATGTTAGTGCTGAAACTTAATGAGCAATTCTAACAGAAAAAGAATAACAATCATCTTAAGAGATCTGTGTTCAAACATTTATGAGTAAATTGTTAAAAGATTTTAAAAAAATATGAACATATATTATTAAATCGTAAAATACTAATTAATCTACTCAATCATTTTTAGTTTATGTACTTTAAAAAGTAGGGTAATCTCTGTCACTTGATTATGAGATTAGTAATAAACAAATCATCTTTGCATTAAAAGTTATAACATATCATTCAATTAAAATATTGTTGCAAATAAATCATTTATCGTTAAATATTATACGAATAATGATACTGATATAATAATAATTTTAATCCTCTAAACATATATAATATATTAATTTAGTGACAATTCAAAATATTTCAATAATTAAACCTTTCATATTTAAGTTTGTTAGTATTTAGTCTTTATTATCCTCTTAAAAATACTATTTTATTTTTAAAAACAATTATAAAAATATAGCCTATTAACTTCTTTTATAAGTTAAAGATCGACAATTTTTCTTTATTTTATTTTTAAAAAAAGAATCTCTAGAATTTAAGATAAATATAAAATGAAGAAAATAGTGAAAAGAAAGATAAACATTTTAAAGAACTTTATTTTTAAGTGAAATAATCTGGCGTTCAGAGTTTAAATTGAAAAGTTATTGTATTTTATTGAATTTTTAGAGTCGAGTAGTGCAACACATGTTACTTTTTGACCTCAAAAGCATGAGAAATTTATGTCCCAATGGTTAGTGGGAATTTCCTGTTTTAGGAGGTCAACAAAACAAGACAATTTAGCGTGAGACGAGTACGGGTTGAATCGGGTTTTTGATTTATTCAAACTTGATTCGAAAATAAATATTTTAAATTGAATTTTATTTTAGATATTTTTTAGAAAACTCGACCTGATCTATAGAAAAATAATTTTAGGAATTTAATTATAATAAATAATTTTAGTGGATAAAATTATAAAATATATATATATATATAATTTTAAAAATTAAATTATAATAAAAATTTAATTTCAAGGGTTTAAGTATAAAAACAGGGAGAAAGGAGTATTATTATAAATATCACTAAAAAATTTAAGGAAAAATTATATATTTAATCCCGAGTCAAGTTGGATATTCTATACCTTAAAATTAAATTCAACTCAACCTAACCTCTTAATAAAAATATAATACGATCCAACTCAAACTCAATTCTTTCATTAAAAATCAGACCTAATCAAATTAGATCGGATCAAATAAAATATCTATCCCTAAATTTAATTCAATTTTTAGATGTTTCCCTCGCTAAATTGCATGGAAAATCCATGAACTCCCTTGTCACCCAAGTTAGTTAGCACAACTAACATTCAAAGGTAACCGAAAGAGAGGGAGAAAATTATAAATACACAAGAATTAACAAACAAACAAATAGATTTAAAAATTATAAAATAATCATCGAACTTATTAAATTATTATATAAAATCATTAAAAAATTATCAGATTATTACATAATGGTTTTTAAACTTAATAAAATTTGCCACAATTTTATAACATAAAATAATTGTTTTATAATAATTTAATGATATTTTATAAATTTTTAAAACTTTAATAATAAAAAACTTTTTATTTAATTTAATGATATATTTTATCCAAACTTTTTTATATTATCAAATTTCTGTCACTTTCTTAAGTTTTATAATTTATAATATAACCCATAGCTTTGTAGGGTTTCCTTTCGGAGTACAAACAAATAGAAAAAGATAAGAAAAATGATGATGAATCTTATTTGCAAATCTCTGCTCTCTGCAATCAGCGGTGAAGATATCATTATGATAGATAAAGAGGACATAATTGACTTTTCACAAGGAAGAGAAAAGCTTCTTACCTTTTCACTTTTTGCAATTTCACTTTTTACACACAATTCTTTAAAACAACAAAATCTAAACCCACCTTACCCACCATTTTTCAAATTACAAAACAACCCTTTGTTATCATTATCCCTTCAATTTAACATAATAATTATTAAAAAAATACAATATTGTTAGTTAATGATACAATTAGGGATTTAAAAAAAGTTTTAATTCGCGTAGCATTTATTTGGATTACGAACATAATAGTTGATATTACGGTTATTGCAGAGTAGTCGTTATGATTTTTTTTTTAACTTATAGAACTTAGTACGGGATTTTTTGAAATAACGATATAATAACGAAACACTCTCGCCGTTATTATATCGTTATTTGTTAAATAATCACCGTTATTAGTGTGAATTTAAATCTTATCATTATTTTTATTAATAATGGTTCCAGAATGCGGCGTTACCGTTAAATAACGATCGTTATAGCGGTAACGAACCATTTTTTGAATCTCTAAATACAATGATTCAAATAAAAATATAAACATATTATGGGAATAATAGTTTCGACCTGGGGATAGATAAGAGTCATATTTTTGATGGACCCCAAAATTTTTACTTGAAACTTGAAACTGTCTTGACTCTATCCTCAAAAACCCTAATCAACCCAAAAGTTATATACCTTAATTCGACCTCAATCCCATAGGTTAATGAAAAAATATTTTAAGGATCTAATTATAAAAAAAAATTAATATTAAGAATACAATCATAAAAAAATAAATTTTAAAAATATGATTATAAAAAATATAAAGAGGGACATTATTAAAAATATACCTAAAATTATATGAGGAAAATAGTATTAATCTTGGATCAGGTTAAATGTTTTTTACCTTAAAATCAAACTCGACCTTACTCTTAATAAAAATTTGAACACGAACCTATTTTTTTTAAATAAAATTGAGTCAAGTTGGATCGAAATCCTATTGAGTTAGATGAAATGTTTATTCCTATTCTAACTGTAGTGACCTTAAAACTAAAAACTTAGGGTTTAATAGGATGGGGTCGTTATTTTGAAGAAGATAAAAAATTAGGAATTAAGTTTTAAAATATTTTTTAAAAAATTGGCAATTTATTTTATAAGAAGGGAATTATGGAATTAGGGTTAGGGATTGGAAAACTATGAAATTTGGGAAAATTAGAAAAAATGAGATTTTTGGAAAGAATTCAAATTAAGGTCAAAACTTTAGGAAAAGAGGAAGTTTGAAAAATTAGGGAATAAGGATTAGTAAAAGAAATAGATTTAAAAAATTTAAGATTAGGGATTTAAGAAGAGGAATTAAAAATGATTTTGAAAGATAAGTGAAAAAACAATTGGAAATTTAATTAGGGGGCCATTTGGAAAACAATTTAAAAATGTTGGAAACTATTAAAAAAAGATAGAAATTGATTGAAAAAACGGGTTAAAATATTTGAAAAAGTGTTAGGGGAGTGGTTTAAAATGTTTGGAAAATGAATTGCAATTATTAAGGAAATGATTTAGAAAACGATTGGAGTCGCCTCTGGTCACTTTGGTAGATCAGACACCGTAAAATTAGAGATTCGGAATTAAAAGGGTTCAGAAGTCGGTTACGGTTAAAAACGGGGTTAGCATTTTCAAACCGCCCAAAATTGGTACCTTTGACAAAAATTAACACTTAATTAATTTGAGAATTTTCGAATTGGAGTGGTGTTAAATCGATTATTTATTTAAAAATTAGGGTATATTTCAACACCTCTTTACTTGAAGATAGACGCATACACCGCCACCACTACGTTTGGTGACGGGCTCGCTACAACTGAGTAAAGTATTAATTAATTCATTAATTAAGATATTGATTATGAGTTCAATTCGATAACGAGATATATAATAAAATACGTAATAAAATAAATACAACATGGTACATAAAAAATAATTAAGTAAATGAATAACTAAACAAAGATAAAACGCAAACAATTTAAATAACTAAAAGTAAATATGCATGGAATTAAAAACAAAGTAACAAGAATAAATATAGTAAAAAAATGCATATCACAATTCTAGCTATAAATGAAATCTAATATAAATAAAACATAGAACAAAATACATGGCAAATATGCATACCAAAATAAAAAAAAAATGCAATGGAATTAAAGAGATAAAATAAAGGCATAAAGATAATTTTAACCCTTAACGTTTATAATTTTTGTCGTTTTGGCCCTTATTCTTTTTTTTTGGATAAATTTAGCCCTTAACCTATATCTTTTTGACAAATAGTTTATTTTTTAACACCATGGTAACTGGACCGTTAAAAATCTATCAATGATGGCATGTCATATGGATATGATAATATATTTTAAATGACATGACATCTAACCTATCAAATACATATATATATAATATAATTTCATTCTAATATAAAATATAAAATAATTAAAATTTAAATAAAATATTAAAAAATTAATTAATTCTAAAATAAAATACTATTAAACATTCTTAACCATAACTACGATAGAATTAAAATCCTACCTAAAAAAATTAATTAATTTCGAACTGTGTTCATATTTTTTAAGATAGGACTTTGATTCTATCATGGTTAGGGTTGAGAATGTTTAATAGCCTTTTATTTTAGAATTAATTAATTTTTAAAATTTTATTTGAATTTTAATTATTTTATATTTTATATTGGAATAAAATTATATTATATATATTTGATAGGTTAGATGCCATGTCATTTAAAATGTACTATCATATCCATATGACATGTCATCATTGTTAGATTTTTAACGGTCCAGTTATCATAGTAGTTAAAAAATAAGCTATTTGTTAAAAAGATATAGGTTAAGGGATAAATTTATCAAAAAAAAAGAATAAGGGCCAAAACGACAAAAATTATAAACGTTAAGGGTTAACATTATCTTTATGCCTAAAATAAACTAAACATGAAGCAAGATAGGTTGGTAATTAAAAACAAGAACCGAAGACAATAATTTTACATCTAAAAAACCGATTAATCATGTACATCATCTCATATGCATGTACATACACCAAGAGAATACACGTCCCTAACATTAAAACCCACATGCCACATCACAAATAGCATACAATAAAAGGCAAACTTTATTAACACGAATACATACCAAAATATAAATTAAAGTCAACCATGCCATTGAAGGAACACATGATATTGTCACGGGGTCAGAGTTCTCGCGCAGGGACGTCTACCCGTGCGGTACCTCGGGACACTCGCATGCCCGAGGATCAACCTGAACGATCTCCGATGCTTACTGGTTTCGCCCTCCCATGGGCTCATCAGGGAAGCGGGGATAGCTCCCGACCAGTGTGGTGCACGATCAGCGCGCCCATCCCAGATGGGACGGCTGCTCGGCACGTACTACACTCTTAATGCTATCCCGCTCCCAAACTTTACGCACCACCAGAAAGCATCTCGCTCGGTCCCGCGTAGTCACGACTCACGGTCCGTGACATTCTCCTCCACCCAATTCATGCATGCCCTCGTGCATGGGGAGGAAACTCTTTCCCTCTCTCGAAACGTGCCAGGAATTAGTATGCAATTCTCCCAAACTGGCCCACTAACCTGGGGCCGCCCTCCTATGTCGGGCACAGGACTCCCTACAATCACCTCATGGCCACCTGCCACTTTACCGAGGTGTCCCATTGCAGTTCACCGAACCGGAGAACTTTCGCTGCGGTTTCCTGCCTACCCGTCCTCGTCTCAATCTCTTTCTAGAGGACCCACTCGCGAACACCCTCCTCTCTTGGGGTGTGAGCTAACACGCTCGTCCACATGACTCGCTCTCGCAGCACAAGGGGCGCTCGGCAAACCCAACAACTAGCACACAGCCTAGCTCTGATACCACTTGTCACGTCCGTAGAACTCATCTTCTCGGGGCGTACGGCCTTAGACGCATTTTTCTCAGTAAACCGCCTAAGTAAGCCTCAAACGTTCAAAGCTAGAATGCTAAGAACCTTGCGGAAAGAAAAGAACAATTGAAAGAAGAGAAATGGCAAATGCTAGAGAGATTTTGAGTGAATGCTCTTTATATTCCTCAATGAAGAAGTGAATGACAAATGAGGTGGGGAAGGCCTCTATTTATACTTGAAGCCCCTTACATCCAACGGTTACAAATGAAATCCATCAAGGGTTTAGATTCAACACTATCTCTACTTTCTTTAATCTAAGCTAGTTGACTAAATTACAAGGATAAGGGATAAGGATAAGAATCCTAAAGATAACTTTCCAAATCTGATTTGGATAAGTCTTCATCACCAAGTGTTGGGCCAATTCCTACTTGGGCTCCAATGAGTGATTGGGTTGGTGTTGAGATGCCCAAAAGGCTTTGTAGTGCTTTTGTGGCAACCTGGTCTGTGCTAGTCTCGGGCCCTATGGTGCGGTCCGTGACATTCTCCCCCACTAGATCTGGTGACGCCCTCGTCACCCTACTAGAATGGTACTGCTCCACTTGGTTCTTGAATTGCCAAAGAGCCTCGGCATGCTCCCAACTGCCTTCATTGTCGGGAAGTCCTTTCCAAAGAACAAAATACTCGTGCCTTGGTCTATGGCCTGGTCGACGTATGACCCTCTCCGCTTGGATTTCTCGAACCTCATTGTCGTAGGAGATCTTCACTTCGACTGGCACTCGGTGTGACTTGCCTCGATCCGGGTCTAACTCATCTTGATGGTATGGTTTGAGTAAACTTACGTGGAACACTGGATGAGCTCGAATGGTCGAAGGCAACTCGATCCTGTAGGCCATGGTGCCTACTCGCTTCACAACTTTGAAAGGACCCTCATATCTTCGCACAAGCCCTTTGTGTACGGTTGGGTTGCGCAAGATCCCGGTCAATTTGGCAAGGACTAAATCACCAACTTGGAAATTCACGTCCCTCCGCTTTGTATCCGCCCACTTCTTGGTCCGTTTCCCCGCTTTGTGTAAACAAGCTCGGGCTAAGTCGTGATGTTCTTGCCACTCCTTGGCAAACTTGTGTGCTGCTGGATTAGGCCCCTGGTACTTAGAAATAATCGTGTTGGGTGTAAACGGTTGTTGCCCATTCACGATCTCAAAAGGAGTCTGGTTTGTCGCCTCGCTCCGTTGCAAGTTGTAGGAAAACTGGGCCACATCTAACAGCTTCGGCCAGTCATGCTGTGTTGCACTTACATAGTGCCTCAAGTAGATCTCCAATAATGCATTCACTCGTTCGGTTCGCCCATCGGTCTGTGGGTGGACGCTCGTAGAAAAGTTCAGGCTTGATCCTAAAAGCTTGAACAACTCCGTCCAAAATCTCCCTGTGAACCGCGTGTCCCGGTCACTAATGATTGTCTTTGGCACTCCAAAGTACTTCACCACATGCTTTAGGAAAAGTCAAGCCGCTTCATCGGCTGGGCACACTTTGGATGCTGGAATAAAGACTGCATACTTCGAAAACCTGTCAACCACAACCATGATGTTTGACAGTCCGTTAGTGTTGGGCAAACCGACAATAAAATCCATGGAAACACTTTCCCATGGTCGCTCAGGAATTGGCAAAGGCTGCAACAATCCCGCAGGCTTCTTCATCTCAATCTTGTCCTGTTGGCACACAAGACAAGTCCGCACATAGGCTTCAACATCTTCACCCATGCGTGGCCAGTAGTAGTGCTCGCTGATAAGTGCCATCGTCCGAGTCATTCCTGGATGGCCAGCCCACTTAGAGTCATGACACTCCTTCATGATCTTCTTGCGCAATTCTCCAAATTGTGGCACATACAGACGGTGTCCTCGGGCATATAGTAAATCTTCCTCGAGCCAAAACCTTCTGGTTTTCCCTTCATTGGCATAACTAATCAGCATTTTGGCTGTTGGATCCTGGGATAGTCCCTCCTTGATGCGCTCAAGCAATTGTCCCTTCGATAGACTTATGGTCTCCATGTTGTACCTCCGGCTTAATCTATCGACAACTGTGTTTACTTTCCCGGACTTGTACTCCAAGGAAAAATCAAATTCTACAAGAAATTCCTGCCATCGAGCCTACTTTGGAGACAACTTGCTTTGGGTTAGAAAATAACTATTAGCCACATTATCTGTATAAACCACAAACCTTGACCCAAGTATGTGGTGTCGCCAAATGCGCAAACAGTGCACAACTGCTGTCATTTCTTTTTCATGGGCCGTGTAACTTTGCTCGGTCTCATTCAGCTTCCGGCTCTCATATGCAACCGGATGTCCTTCTTGCATAAGGACTCCACCAATGGCTACGTCAGATGCATAGGTGTAGATCTCAAAAGGCTTGGTGTGATCAGGCAACACCAACACTGGCTCACTCGCCATAGCCTTCTTTAATCCGTCAAAGGCTTCCTGACAATCAGTGCTCCAATCCCACGCCTTGTCCTTTTTCAACAACTCGGTCAAGGGTGCGGCAATTTTGGAGTAGCCTTTGACAAATCTTCGATAGAAGTTGGCTAGCCCCAGGAAGGATCTCAACTCGGTCAACTTGGTTTGCGGCTTCCAATCTTCAATAGCCCGTACCTTGTCCCCATCCATCCTGATCTTGCCACCTCCGACTATGTGGCCTAGAAAAGGGACCTCCATCTGGGCAAATGAGCACTTTTCCTCTTTGACATAGAGCTCGTTCTCTCGCAAGACCTTAAACACCTGCCTCAAGTGTTTCACATGCTCCCCAAGGTCCTTGCTGTAGATGACAATGTCATCCAGGTAAACTACAACGAACTGATCCAGAAAGGGTTGTAGTACCTTGTTCATCAAAGTGCAGAAGGTGGCGGGAGCGTTTGTGAGGCCGAATGGCATCACTAGGAATTCGTACGAGCCGTAGCGTGTCACACAAGCTGTCTTTAGCTTATCTCCTTCTGCAATTCTTACTTGCCAATATCCTGACCGCAAGTCTAACTTGGTGAACCACTTTGCACCACCAAGTTGGTCGAACAAGTCTGCTATCAGTGGGATCGGGTACTTGTTCCTCACAGTGAGCTTATTCAAAGCCCTGTAGTCGATGCACATTCAAAGACTTCCATCATGCTTCTTCTGAAATAGCACCGGTGCTCCATATGGTGCCTTAGACGGTCGGATATAGCCTGCTTCAAGGAGTTCCTTCAATTGTCTACGCAACTCCTCTAACTCGGGCGGAGCCATTCGGTAGGGGGCTCGGGCTAGAGGCTCCGCGTTCGGCACAAGTTCAATCTTGTGGTCGACCTCCCTCTTCGGTGGGAGAGTTTTGGGCAACTCGGTAGGCATCACATCTCGAAATTCTGCAAACACTTGTTCCACCTCAAGTGGAACTCCTTTCGCCTTGATTGGCTCATCATGGACCAATGACGCTAGAAAAACTGGTTGCTCCTTGCGTACCCCTTTGCTGAACTGGATTGCTGACAACATCTTGGCCCCAATTCCAGACTCTCGGTTCACCGAAACAAGGCATGGATGACTCGGGTCAAGAATTAGCAAAGAATTTGCAAATGGCACAGGGAACGCTTTAATTCGGTCCAGGAAACTTAGACCAATCACGAAATCAAAGTCACGGAGAGGGATTACTTTGATCGTTTCCTTACCGATCCAGCCACCAATCTCGAGCTTCACTCCTTTTGCTACCCCCGCAATCGGAGTCTGTTCGGAATTCACAGTCTTGATGAATCCACTTGCCTTCTCCACACGAAGGCCAAGTTTCTTGGCAACTTGTTCAGACACAAACAATTCTGAGGCACCAGTATCTATGAGTGCGCTCAACTTTTGCCCAAGAATGGAGACGTCTACGTACATGAAACCCTTCTCCTTAGAATCTTTCTTGAATTCCATGGAACTGATGATGGAGTTGAGCTTGACAACCTCTTCTCCTTCTCCAGTCTTCTCTTGGATGGCAGCAACCTTCTCATTTCGTTGTTGTGGGCAATTTCTGACTAAGTGTTTACCACCGCAGTTGTAGCATTTAAATTCGCCCCTATCATTTTGGGCCCGAATTTGCTTATCTCCAGCTCTATTGTGCGGTTTTCCAGAACCATTCTTTGCAGACTTATCTTTATCTCCACCACCATTGCCTTTATGCTTTGGTTTAGAAGAATCTTTCTTCTCGAATTCCGCAATAGATTTTGCAGCGGCCATCGCTTCTGAAAGATCTTGCACACCCATCCTCTTCAGCTTCATTCTTGTCCATCTCTGAAGACCTGATTTGAAGAGATACAACCCTTCTGATTTACTCAAGTCTTTGATCTACAACTTAAGCTCAGAAAATCTCTTGACATACTCCCGAATTGAGCCTTCATGCTTCAATTGGTGAAGTCTGTCGCGAGCCTCCTCGTCAGCATTCTTGGGATAGAAATGCTCCTTAAGCTCCGACTGGAATTCTTTCCATGTCTCAACTGGAATGTCCCCATCACTGGACTCGGAACATTTGGTTCGCCACCACAATAGAGCGGCATCAACCAAATAAATTGAAGCCGTATTCACCTTAGTAGCTTCATCCTCGATGCCCATCAAACGAAAGTACTGCTCCAGCCCCCAGATGAAGTTGTCCACTTCCTGAGCAGTCCCCGCCCCCTTGTACTCTTTGGGTTTTGGCACATCGATCCTGGGCTTAGGCGCAGTCGCTTCAGCTACCATGCCACCTACAATGGCATTCTTATAGAGGAGTAGCTCGGCATTGAGCTTCTTGATCTCCCCCATCATTTCCTTCTTCATTGCCTCCATTGCAACTTGAAGGGATTCATCTTGCTTGTTCAGTTTCTCATCCACAATGGACTGAACTTGCTCCAAGATTTCGTCCTTTTGGGACTCCATCTTCTCGAGGCGCTCCTCGGCCTCATCTTGGGTCTCCTGGAACTTGCCCAAGGCATCCTCCAGTCTCGCAACCCTCTTATCCAAGGTAGCAATGATGTCGCTGGAACTCTCGCGCTTCTTCCCCGCAACTCCTGCACGAGTCTCTCGGTCAGTTGCTGGGACCTCGCTAACACTTTGTGGCGCCATTTCGATCGAACAACTCGCTCTGATACCACTTGTCACGGGGTCAGAGTTCTCGCGTAGGGACGTCTACCCGTGCGGCACCTCGGGACACTCGCATGCCCGAGGATCAGCCTGAACGATCTCCGATGCTTACTGGTTTCGCCCTCCCATGGGCTCATCAGGGAAGCGGGGACAGCTCCCGACCAGTGTGGTGCACGATCAGCGCGCCCATCCCAGATGGGACGGCTGCTCGGCACGTACTACACTCTTAATGCTATCCCGCTCCCAAGCTTTACGCACCACCAGAAAGCATCTCGCTCGGTCCCGCGTAGTCACGACTCACGGTCCGTGACAATATATATAACAGTAACCAATTAAATAAAAATAACTAAGTGCACAAACAGAATAGTTAATAAAAAGCTAACCAAGATAAATATGTGCATGTACCACTGTAAAAAAACAAAATAAAACATTATTTCCAGATTTAAGGATTAAATAATAAATAAAAAATAAATTTTGAAATTCTAAGAGAGGAGTTCGGTTACTGGAAATTGGACCATTTTATGAGAAAAAGAAAATCAGAGTTTTTTATCATAAAGCAATGAAAAACGTTTAAAAGCAGTGAATAAATTGAAACTTGAAATAAACTAAAAAGGACCAAGGGTAGGATTTTGAAAGGGGGAAGGGCTTGAAAATAAGCCTCCAGACATGGAAGGGTTCGTTTGTAAATAAACCATTAAATAAAAGAGATTACAATCGAAATTTTTGACTGAATTGAAAGGAAAACGAAAGTTAGAGGGACCTAAGGGGTTATTTCAACAGAACGGGGGATTTAATGAGAGAATTTGACCATCTTTAAAATAGAGACTCAGTATAAAACATAATCAAATTTCAACTCAGCCCCTTTTCCTCATTTTGTTTAACCGAAAGAAAACCAAGACCCTTTTATTCTCTGGAAACGTTCAACCGAAATGAATAACAAAGGATAAATATTCATCCTGTTCTTCCATGAACCCAGAAAACACCTTATTTTTCAGATTTCGGCTACTGCGAGTGGTGGCCGGAGATCCTAAAACAATCGAAACCCCCTTTTTTTGCTAGCTTTCGAACCCAAACGCCTAGAAAACCAAAGCTCTTTGAAAAAACTTCAAAGAAACAAATGAAAACCCTTTTTCAGATCTGGAAAACGAAAGAAAATAGAAAGGAAAAAAATTCCTCGGTTCGAACAAAAAAAGGGAACGATTTCTCCCTCTCTTCGGCTCACCAACAACACCCTAAGGTGCGAGGATTCTCGCCGACGAAAGAGGAGTATCAACGATGAAGGTAAAAGTCTAAACCCTAACTCTATTTTGCTTCGATGCATGCAACAAAAAGAGAGACTTTTACCTCTGAAAATGGTTCTTGTATTGATTCTAAAAGATGGGAAAAGAAATCCCTGATAGAAGTGTTTGCTTTCAGTTTTATAACTGAATTTTTACACGAATATTGAAAGGGAAAAAATCCTAATTCTCTAATTGGTTGTTGGTGTTGATTTAGATGTATTCATGTGCTCCTTTGAAACTCTGAAATTGTTGTCGATTTGTCTCTGAATTTGCTGTAACATGGTTGTAAATCTCTGATTTTTGGTGTTTTGGCTCTATGGTGTACGAATCTTACATCAGATTTATTTTTTTGTGTATGTGTGGCTGCCGCACGAGCGAGGGGACCATCGACGATGTGATCGGACGACGACCGGATGAGGAGACGAACGGTTCGACCATCCGAAGAGTCTTTTGCGTGAAGGAAACGCGCGCGTGGGGGATGGGGAGCGTCGTGCATGGGTGCATGCGGCCTCTAGAAGCTTCAGTTCTCCTTATTTGTGACTGTTATATCATATCTTATCTAACGGCCACGATGTGGCTGCGCAAAGATGAAGAAGGGGAATTAGGTTTAGGGTTTCTGATAATTAATCTCGGCTGGGAAACTAAAATCAGTTTGAGCCTAAACCGGGTTAAGTATAATTAAAATTGTGGGCTTGTATTTTACTTCGAGCTTATAAAACAGGCTTTGTATTTAATTTATTTTGGGTCTTCAATCGAAACGGATTTATGGATTTTGTATTTTATTATTGGATTTTAATTTTAAATATATGTAGGCTTAGAATAATATGGGTTTAAAATTTATAAAGTTTCATTTTATTTATATTTAATTTGTTAATAATAATAATACTTAATAAATGATAATAATAATATTAATAATAAATGTAAAATGAATTTAATAAAATTATGGACATATATATAAAAACGAAAATGAACACATATAGCATATTTCATATTTTTGGATTTTTTAGTTTATAAACAAAATAACAAATACAATAATATATATATATTTACAAAATATAAGAAATATAATACGTATAGTATTTTTTGCATTTTTGATTAATAATTACAAGCCCAATATTCGAATTTAAGAACTGAAATTAAATCGAGTTTAGATCCCAGATAAAATTTGTGATTACACTAATATAATTTTACTCTATTTACAATGTTAATATTCTAATAAGATTTGGAAATTTGAATACTACTTCCGTCTCACTTATCTTGTCCATTATTTACTTTTGAAAAGTCATAATTTTTAAAGTTTGACTCTATTTATATTAAATATTTTAAATAATTATTTTTTATAATATATATTTAAAAACTTCTTGAAAAAATATTTTAAAAAATATTTTTTATCAATAATAAATTTTAAATAATTATGAGTCAAAATTGAAAAAATTGACAAAAAAATCAATAATGGAAAATTTTCATGGGATAGAGGAAGTATTACTTAAAATTTAATGATCATTTTATTCTTAATATCAATATTCGTATTCTTAACTTTACTTAAAAACCTAAATCTTATTTCACTGAACCAACTAATTATTAATAAAATAATATTTTAATTTTAATAAATAATATTTTGGAATGTACCCTCAATCTTTACTGATTAATTGTATTCTAATTATTATCTTATAAAGTTTTTTATATATTTTTTTGTTGATAAAAGTGGAATACTATCACGGACCTCGTTAAAAACCTCCCTACTCGTAAATAGAGGAAAAGAGTATCACGTGATAGTATTTAAAGAACCAATCTTAAATAGAAAGCACCAAAGGTCTCAATCTAACAATAAATAAAACAAGGATTGAGCAAAATAACCACAAAATATTAATCAAACCCCAATACTAGCATATCCATGTCGTTAATATACGATTCAAAATTTGTATTTAAGTCTCTAGCTTCATGATCAACAATATCCACAAGAGACCTAGGAGGGTGCATGAATAAAACAATACCAATGGGAGTAGCAAGACTTAAGCACACCATACGATCGACAACCATGTTCTTCTCACGATGTATATATTTAATTCGTACTCTTCAATCACGATCTAATAAGTCTAACACATAAGTCAACAAAGCATTATCAATCAAGTTGCTTGATTTTCTATTTAAAACCTGACCAACCTTTATATTATCCACTTCTAGTTCCACTTGACGATAAGTTAACCTCCATGCATGAAAGAGGATGTCATGAGAAAGTCACAACTCAGACAGAATCATCAAACAACAACCAAGACTCCTAATAAAATCAAAGATCCATATCCCTCAATTATCTCTCAAGACCCCACCAATCTGAGCCATATACACCCCATCAACATTAGATTTGATCTAACCTATAGGAGGGCATTGCCAAAACCCTGACTCATGGGATCGATTCAAAGAAGCCATTTGCAAAAAAGAAGTCACAAATTCTACCATTAAACAATCATCCTTACATCTTAAATCTTTTTATTGAGTATAAAGAGGATCCAACATTCTGTTGTATCTATGTTTTCACAAAAATCAACAGTAAATAGAGAATTTTATTTCTCAATTCAACGGATCCAGGGCAAAAGATCCCTTATTGGTCAAATTACAACGAAACCAATCCATAAAGGGGGTGAACAAAAATTTATGTAAATGTGATGGATGAACAACTTGATGCCATAAGCTAATGGCCACGGGGTAAATACGCAGAATTTGATTAGTATTCTTTATCTCATAAGAATAAAGAGAACAATCTCCCAAGTTGATAAGGTGACGCCGTACTCGTTCATCATTAGTTAATAGACGATTTTGGATGACAAACCACAAGAAAATTTTCACCCGTGTTAGAATTTAAAGTGACCAAACCTTCATTCATTCAAACTCACAAGTAATTACCAACTCAAAATTAAACGAAGTGTATGCAGAACAAATAGAGAAACCTCGATTGGTCTCCCATCGTCATCTAGGAAGATCTTTACCCAACTAATCCCTAGGATGAGGTACTACAACAATTTTATGAAAAATATGTGTGGGCAAAACCATCTCAAATCTAGGTGTAATCACTAATTTTATTTGGGGTTGTAAAATTCGATTTTAATTTTTGTTTTATTTTTGATGTTGGATTGTTATCATTAAAAGTATAAAAATATTATATTATATATATTTTTCTCATCCCTAACTTCTAGCTTTCCTTTCGTTTTTATGTTAAATCTCAAAAACCAAAAAATATTGTCATTAGGTTGTGCATATAATTATTAAAATATATTTATTACTCTTTTATCATTATTATTATGTATATACTACATTAACTTATGAAAAAATCAAAAAAAATATCATACATGTACAATTATTTTTATTTTAATATATATTATGTTTTGAAAAAAGGAAAAAAATGTACTTAAATTAATATGTATATAGTTATTTCTTACTTTATTAAGTATTTGTTAGTATTATTTACCATTCGGTTTTACTTATCATACTATTATTATTTTTGTTATTTTATTTTGGTTTTTATTACTTCTTCTTCCTGTTTATATTATTATAAATATATAAGACCAATATTGTAACACCCGACCCGGATGTCACAATGGGCCTCCGGCCCAAAACCCATATTTCAAAATTTCTTTTTAAAAGCCCAATAATAAAAATCACGTAAGTCCAAAACCAAATACATAGTCCACTTAAATTAAAACAAGCCCAAAATAATTCAAGTAAATCGGAACTCCAAAATAAATTACAGACTGTTTTAAAAACATTCGATCCAAATAAAATAACAGAGTTACAATACATATAGCGTTCGACATAGTACTAAGCCCACTACATCTAGTAACTGTACTCTGACAACACGGTCGATGCTGAAAGTCCAAACCTCGATGGTGCTCCACGAATCCTGCTCCACCTAACCTACGCACGAAAACAGATTTCGAACGCTGAGCCACACAAGCTCAGTGGATACGCCAAACTCGGCCAACATCATGCATATCAAAGTAGTAAAGCATGGCATATAAATCACATGCATGGTATGAAGGTCTAGCATGGCATATAAACATATAAATCACATTCGGAGAAGGGTGGAGGCTGCCCAACCAACCCTATGCTCGGAATGTTACATCGAACATCTTCGAGTGAGGTCGCCCAACACTCGGAATAAAAGTCTTTAATCATCACCCAACATGTTACATCGGATGGCCTTCAACGTGTTGCAACACTTATGGATATCCGGATTTCCAACACAAAGGACTCAAACCACACAAACGATCCACCTAAGACCTATCATAACAAGACATATTAATCCTTATCATACTTAAGTCTTTCGGGGTTATGATTATCAATCTTAGTTTGACAATTCATTTCATAGCTTTTGAACTAGAGTAATTATTTATTAAGATCACTGAGCCCCAAAACTCTATTCAAACTTAACCAAATTACACAGGGGTATCGATACTAGTATCGATACCACCTGCCCAAAGTCAAAGTCAACAGAAGAAGGGAGGACTGTTTCGAAACATGGTTTGATACCCAAAAGTTACTGGAACCCTCGGTATCGAAGCATGGTTCGATACCGTTGACCAACTTCAAAAGTCAACAGAAAAGGGAAGACACGTATCGGAACATGGTTCGATACCAAAAAGTTACTGGAATCCTCGGTATCGAAGCATGGTTCAATACCCATGGGCAACAAGCCAAAATGTACTCATGGGTATCGATATCGGTTGCCCGAGTATCGATACCCTCTCCACTAAGGACGGTTTTACACTTAGAATTTCTAGATTTTCAACCCCAAACTTAATCTAATCGATCTTAAAGTGTTCATACTCAATATTAATGATGTTTAGAGTATTTTAACACCAATTTCCAACCCTTAATCACATTAAAACGGATTCCACCATTAACATATACCAAGCTCAAACCAAGCACACACATGCACCAAACCTATATGAATGCTTCTACCATGATATGCAAAATAATTAGAAGAGTTGTAAGTACCAACCTCAAGCAACTCAGCCACCAAAACGAGCTCCACACCTCTTCAAGCTTTTCCCCTTCCAAAGCTAGATGATGGCTCACAAGCCTCTTTCTCTACAAGAGAAAGATGAAGAAAGGATTAAACACACATCGGAGAAGATTTTAGGAGCTTAAAACACTAAAAGAACAGAGATTTAAGCTCTCCAAAATCCTATTCCCGAACTCAACTAAAACCCCACATAAACCTCTTCCTCCACCAAACTTGGCAAACCAACCCTTATTCTATAGATCCATTTTAGCTCTATCACTTCCTCTTCATCAAGAAAACGAGATTCTAAACCCAACTCAACAAGATCTTACCTTTACACTCCCCTTTTCTTGCTTCAAAGGTATTGGAGGATGAAGAAAAGAGAGAAGAGAATAAAGTCATTCTCTGCAGAGAATTAAAATCCCTCCTCCCGTTTGTCTTCACTTTTAGACATTTACAAAAATGCCCCCCACAATCAAAGCCCAACAAGTCTATGGCCCAACAAGGCCCAAACCACACAAACCCGAGCCTAAACCCGAGGCCCAACACAACGGGTTAACCTAACACACTAATCCGAGAATTCGGGTCGTTACAACTCTCCCCTCCTTAAAGAAAATTTCATCCTCGAAATTTACCTGTCAGGAAAAGATGAGGATACTGAGCTCTCATGTCCTTCTTCGGCTCCCACGTAGCCTCTTCGATACCATGGTTCCTCCACAACACGTTTACCAAAGGTATACTCTTATTCCTAAGCTCTTTGACTCCTCTATCCACGATCCTGATGGGCCTTTCCTCGTAAGTCAAATCCATATTGACTTCAATTTCCTCAAGCTGAACCACATGTGAGGGATCGGAACGGTAACGCCTCAGTATAGACACGTGGAACACATCATGTATACGTGTCAACTCCGGAGGCAAAGCTAACCGATAAGCTACCGATCCAACCCTTTGAAGCACCTCATACGGCCCGATATACCTTGGGCTCAACTTTCCTTTCCGACCAAACCAAATGATACCCTTCCATAGAGATACCTTGAGAAACACCTTCTCACCAAGCTCATACTCGATGTGCTTTCGTTTCTTATCCGCATAAGCCTTCTATCTGTCAAAAGCTGCTTGTAACCTTTCCTTGATGATCTGGACCTTCTCTTCTGTTTCCTTAACAAGTTCTGAACCCACTATCTTCCTCTCATTGAGCTCTGTCCAACACAAGGGTGTTCTACACCTGCGCCCGTACAAGGCCTCAAAAGGAGCCATCCTGATGCTCGACTGATAACTGTTGTTATAAGCAAACTCTACCAAAGGTAACTGCTCCTCCTAACTACGAGCAAAGTCTATCGCACAACACCGAAGCATATCCTCCAAGATCTGGATAACTCTCTCAGACTGTCCGTCGGTTTGAGGATGAAAAGCTGTACTGAAGTGCAACTTGGTGTCTAGAGCCTCATGGATAGACCTCCACAACCTCGCTGTGAACCTCGGATCCCTATCCGATATGATCGATGAAGGTACACCATACAACCTCATGATCTCCTTGATGTACAACTGAGTCAACTTTTCCAAGCTGAAGTCCATCCTCACGGGTAAGAAGTGAGCTGACTTGGTTAACCGATCAACTATGACCCAAATAGCATCATGTTTCCTCAACGTCACCGGTAACCCGGTGACAAAGTCCATAGTCACACGATCCCACTTCCATTGTGGAATCTGGATAAGATGAAGCAAACCTGAAGGAACTTGATGTTCCGCTTTCACTTGCTGACATGTCAAACACCTTGTCACAAACTCTGACACATCTCTCTTCATGCACGGCCACCAAAAGAAAGGATGAAGATCCTGATACATCTTGTTACTACCCGGATGAACAGAAAACGGACTACGGTGAGCTTTCCTCAAGATACGATCTCTCAGATCCTCCAAGGCGGGAACACACAACCGACCCTGAAAGTACAAGAAACCACCATCTCGTACCTCAAAGTCTGACGATTCACCCCTCTGAACAGCCTCTAACTGAGCTACCAACTCTTCGTCTAACACTTGTGCTCTCTTTATCTCCTGAACAAGCGTGGGCTTCACACGCAACTCAGCTAAAAGACCTCCATCATCGGTCATCCTTAACCGAGCAAACAAAGCTCTCAAGTCCGACATGGACTTCCTACTCAAAGCATCAATGATCATATTTGCCTTGCCCGGATGATACTCTATGAAACAGTCATAGTCCTTTAACAACTCTATCCACCGACGTTGTCTCAGATTCAACTCTCTCTGGGTAAGCAGATATTTCAAACTCTTGTGGTCGGTGTAGATGTAGCATTTCTCCCTAGAGAGATAATGCCTCCATATCTTTAAAGCGAAGATAACTGCTGCAAGCTCAAGATCATGTATAGGATAGTTCCTCTCATGGGGTTTCAACTGTCTCGAGGCGTAAGCAACCACCTTACCCTCTTGCATGCGCACACAACCCAACCCATTCAAGGAAGCATCACTAAACACCACATAAACTTTTCCCGGTTCTGGTTGCGTCAAGACCGGTGCCTCTATAAGATAAGCTTTCAACTGCTCAAAACTCTGTTGTCTTCTCTCGTTCCAAACGAACGGAACTCCCTTCTGAAGCAACTTGGTCAAAGGTACCGCTATGATCGAAAAACCCTTAACGAACCTCCTATAGTATCCGGCAAGTCCAAGAAAGCTACGAACTTCCGATACATTCCTCGGTGGTTTCCACTCCACCATGGCTTGTATTTTCTGGGGATCTACTCGGATCCCATCCGCTGCGACTATGTGGCCAAGAAACGCCACCTCAGACAACCAAAACTCGCACTTACTGAACTTGGCGTACAAACGCCTATCCCTCAACACCTGAAGAACAACTCTAAGGTGGTAGTCATGCTCCTCCTTCGAACATGAATACAACAAGATATCATCGATGAACACAACCACAAACTGATATAGATACGACTGAAAGATCCGGTTCATCAAGTCCATAAAAGCTGCGGGTGCATTCGTGAGCCCAAACGGCATCACTAGAAACTCATAGTGTCCGTACCGCGTCCTGAAAGCGGTCTTCTGGACATCTTCATCCACCACCTTTAACTGATAGTACCCTGACCTCAAGTCTATCTTAGAAAACACACGGGCACCCCTCAACTGATCAAAGAGATCGTCGATCCTAGGCAAAGGATAACGATTCTTGATCGTGACCTTATTGAGCTGACGGTAGTTGATACACATCCTCATCGATCCGTCCTTCTTCTTAACAAACAAAACTGGTGCTCCCCACGGTGACACACTCGGTCTGATAAAACCTCTCTCAAGCAACTCCTAGATCTGCTGTTTTAACTCTCTCATCTCTGTCGGTGCCATACGGTAAGGTGCTATGGACACCGGTGCCGTACCAGGAAACACCTCTATCCAGAACTCCAACTCAAGATCGGGAGGCAAACCAGGTAACTCCTCTGGGAAAACGTCTGGATACTCGCAGACTGTCCTCAAGTTCTCTAAAGCTGGGCTGCCAACACTCACATCCACCACGTGAGCTAAGAAAGCCTCACAACCTTGCTGGATCAACCTTTGAGCTGTCAACGCTGACACCACATTCGGTAAACACGGGTTTCTTTCACCCCTCACAACAAGCTTAGAACCATCTGCCACTCTAAGCTTCAAACTCTTGGATCTGCACCCCAAACTTGCATCGTGTTCAAACAACCAATCCATCCCTAGGATTGCATCGAACTCCTAAAACGTCAAGACCATAAGATCGGCCAGAAAGATAGATCCTTGTACCTTGATCAGACACCTCCGATACACCTTATCCACCAACACATCCAACCCCAACGGGCTTGTCACATAGACCCTTATCTCAAGATCCTCCGCTGCTAACCCCCACTGCTGAGATATCCCACTACGGATATACGAGTGGGTAGACCCCGAGTCTATAAGAGCAACTATAGGTACAGAAAACAAATTGAACATACCTGCGATCACATCGGTAGCAGTACAGTCCTCCTATGCCCTCACAACGTACTGTCTCGTCGGTGCTCTAGCGGTAGACTGAAAAGTGCCTCTTGATGCATGGCTAGCTCCACCACGCGAAAACCCACGGCCCCTCTGAGCCTAAAACATAGTCCTCTGAGCCTGATCGGGAGGGGATGTCACAACCTCAGGACAGTCTCTAATAAGGTGATCCGGGGACTCACACTGAAAACAAGCTTTGGCATTGCCCCAACACTCTCCTCGGTGGCTCCGACCACAACGCCTGCAAGCCTGAACACTAACACTGACACTCCTCTGTAAACTCTCTGGACCCCCAGCAGAAGAAGACATAGACTGTCTCCTTCGTCCCGCAGACTCTGACCTCTGATCTAACCTTGAACTCTGATTCGAGGCTCCTCTGTTCTGGTTTCAACGGTTCCTACTCCTACCAGAGTGGGACTAAGAGTTACCCGCATGACTTTGACTGGCTCCACCGGAGACGCCCTAGCCAACAGACAACCCATAGGTCAAACTCTGAACCTACTCCAACGATTTAGCACTGGCCGCTAACTCAGAAAACACTGTAGGTGGTCTAGTAGTAAGATAAGTCTGGATCTCCTTCCTCAGACCTCTCAAGAACCTCTTGCATCTTATCTTCTCGGTAGCAACAAGCTCCGGGGCATACCAACTCAACTGGAGAAACTCCTACTCATAAGCAAAGACCGAACGGTTCCCTTGAACCAGGTGGGTAAACCGCTCCCTCAAGGTGTCTATGTGAGTCTCACCCACATACTTGCTCTCGAACTCCTCAAGAAAGTCCTCCCACTTAGGACGATGGGGATACCAACCTTGCTCAACAGTCTCCCACCACTCTCTCGCATTGCCCTTGAGAAGAGACAACACACACGATAGCTTATCCTCCGACCTCAGCCTTATCTGTCTCATGGTCCACCTTGTATCGTGCAACCACTGATCTGCCAGTACGGTATCACACCCTCAGTATAGCTCTCACTATCCTACGCAGTGTACGATTTAACTGAGCAAAGTAGTTGGCCCCTTGACCAACTGCGTCATCCGATGGCACCTCCTCATCGGGCTCATACTCATAGTCGGAGTCTCCTCCTCGAGAACCCCGACTCTTCTCCTGATCTCTCACGCGTCTAGGCATGCTGCACAACAACCACAAACGGGATTACACCATCGAAATTTCAGCTTTAAAAGAAGTACTATATCGATTCGTGGGCAAGTACTAGTCTAACACCTTTATAACACACTAGACTCCCCTGGGGACTCCTAGAACCGACTCAACCTGGGCTCTGATACCACTAAATGTAACATCCGACCCGGATGTCACAATGGGCCTCCGGCCCAAAACCCATATTTCAAAATTTCTTTTTAAAAGCCCAATAATAAAAATCACGTAAGTCCAAAACCAAATACATAGTCCACTTAAATTAAAACAAGCCCAAAATAATTCAAGTAAATCGGAACTCCAAAATAAATTACAGACTGTTTTAAAAACATTCAACCCAAATAAAATAACAGAGTTACAATACATATAGGGTTCGACATAGTACTAAGACCACTACATCTAGTAACTGTACTCTGACAACACGGTCGATGCTGAAAGTCCAAACCTCGATGGTGCTCCACGAATCCCGCTCCACCTAACCAACGCACGAAAACAGATTTCGAACGCTGAGCCACACAAGCTCAGTGGATACGCCAAACTCGGCCAACATCATGCATATCAAAGTAGTAAAGCATGGTATATAAATCACATGCATGGTATGAAGGTCTAGCATGCTTGCCTATCACATGGCATAAATGAATGTATACTATCGCACACCGCATATACAGTCATATAAGTCAACACACAAGAGCGAGGCTCGCGTCTCTACAGCATCGGGATCCTACATTCAGGATTGAGACCGCCCTCAAATCCTATGCCCGGAATGTTACATCGGACATCTTCGAACGAGGCCGCCCAACGTTCGGAAAAGGGTGGAGGCCGCCCAACTAACCCTATGCTCGGAATGTTACATCGAACATCTTCGAGTGAGGCCGCCCAACACTCGGAATAAAAGTCTTCAATCATCACCCGACATGTTATATCGGATGGCCTTCAACGTGTTGCAACACTTATGGATATCCGGATTTCCAGCACAAAGGACTCAAACCACACAAACGATCCACCTAGGACCTATCACAACAAGACATATTAATCCTTATCATACTTAAGTCTTTTGGGGTTATGATTATCAATCTTAGTTTGACAATTCATTTTATAGCTTTTAGATTAGAGTAATTATTTATTAAGATCACCGAGCCCCAAAACTCTATTCAAACTTAACCAAATTACACAGGGGTATCGATACCAGTATCGATACCACCTGCCCAAAGTCAAAGTCAATAGAAGAAGGGAGGACTGTTTTGAAACATGGTTCGATACCAAAAAGTTATTGGAACCCTCGGTATCGAAGCATGGTTCGATACCGTTGACCAACTTCAAAAGTCAATAGAAAATGGAAGACCCGTATCGAAACATGGTTCGATACTAAAAAGTTACTAGAACCCTCGGTATCGAAGCATGGTTCGATACCCCTAGGCAACAAGCCAAAATATACTCATGGGTATCGATACCGGTTGCCTGAGTATCGATACCCTCTGCACTAAGGACGGTTTTACACTTAGAATTTCTAGATTTTCAACCCCAAACTTAATCTAATTGATCCTAAAGTGTTCCTACTCAATATTAATGATGTTTAGAGTATTTTAACACCAATTTTCAACCCTTAATCACATTAAAAAGGATTCCACCATTAACATATACCAAGCTCAAACCAAGCACACACATGCACCAAACCTATATGAATGCTTCTACCATGATTTGCAAAATAATTAGAAGAGTTGGGAGTACCAACCTCAAGCAACTCAGCCACCAAAACGAGCTCCACACCTCTTCAAGCTTTTCCCCTTCCAAAGCTAGATGATGGCTCACAAGCCTCTTTCTCTACAAGGGAAAGATGAAGAAAGGATTAAACACACATCAGAGAAGATTTTAGGAGCTTAAAACACTAAAAGAACAGAGATTTAAGCTCTCCAAAATCCTATTCCCGAACTCAACTAAAACCCCACATAAACCTCTTCCTCCACCAAACTTGGCAAACCAACTCTTGTTCTATAGATTCATTTTAGCTCTATCACTTCCTCTTCATCAAGAAAACGAGATTCTAAACCCAACTCAACAAGATCTTACCTTTACACTCCCCTTTTCTTGCTTCAAAGGTATTGGAGGATGAAGAAAAGAGAGAAGAGAATAAAGTCATTCTCCGCAGAGAATTAAAATCCCTCCTCCCGTTTGTCTTCACTTTTAGACATTTACAAAAATGCCCCCACAACCAAAGCCCAACAAGCCTATGGCCCAATAAGGACCAAACCATACAAACCCGAGCCTAAACCCGAGGCCTAACATAACGGATTAACTCGACGCACTAATCCAAGAATTCGGGTCATTTCAAATATTAATTAAATAAAATCCATATATAAAATAAATAACTCAATTTATTAATATATAAGTCCATTAAATAAACCCAAATAAATATTAACAGTCCAATTACAACAAATAATATAACAACAGCCCATTAAATATGTTTTTAAGCCTAATCTACTCTAGCCCGATAACCAGTCAACCCTAATCTAATAACCCTCTTTATTCTTCTACACAGCCGGCTCTCCACCGTTGGATTCAATCTAGATTCTCCAAATCGAAGTAGAAGAAAAACCTTCTGGATGTCACGCTCCCACGTGCGACGCTCCCACTGTCTCACACGCGCGTGTAGCATACACATAAAAACCTTCGGCTCCTAATTCGACTCTTCATCTCCTCCAACGTCATTCATGTCTTCGATGATCCATTTCCAGGAGCCGTACATGCACAAGAAAACAACCAAAAATATCAGATTTATACACAAAAATTTAGCAAATCAGAGCATTTTCAGAGAGATATTCAGACGTGAATACAAACAAAACAAAGGCAACCAATGAAAAATTTAAGAATTTTGTTTCAATATTCATGTAATTTTGGTTATTTAAACTGAATCAAACCTTTATAATCGAGATCTTCTCCCTTTTTTGAACCAATACACTGAAAACATTTCAAAGATAAATCCTCTTTAGTTCTTGCATGCATCGAATTCAAACGAAATATTTGGGTTTCCTTTTTATTACCTTTGTTTGATTTATTGGTGGTTCCTTTTGTTGTCGGTAATAATCTTTAACGTCTTTTGATTATTTCTGTGTTTAGTGGTTGAATAATCCTTTTGCTAGCAGCGGCGGAGGCGACGATTTCTAGAGATCATGTGGTGATTTTCTGAAAAATGAAGTGTTTGAATATTCTTCAAATGTTTCTGGGTTTGGGGTTGAATATCAGAGAATTGTAGGACTATTTGGTTTCAGTTTAAAGAAAAATGAGAAAAGGGGATTCTTGATACTTCTGTTTGTGTTTTATACCGATCTTAAAAAATGAAGATGGGATATTTTCGTTTTTAAATCCCTCCATGCTATAATTATTATTTCTGTAGTTCTTCAATGTTTGTGTTGTTTTACAATCTGGTCACTAAATCCTAGGATAGGTTTTTGTTCCTCTTATTTTACCTTGAAAGTTCTAGATATTTTTAATTTAGTCCCTGATTCTTTCTAAATTGGCACTTTAGTTTTCTTTCCGTTTTATTGTAATCACCGATTTCAACCTATTTGGTTATTTCTTTTCAATTGTGACCCTTAAATTTTATTTTTACTTTATTTTAGTCACTGTTTTGTTTTAATTTTTTTTCTTTATTTTTTTCCTAAAGCTTTTGTTTTCCTTCAATTTGGTCACTATTTTAATGATACTTATGTTTTCTTAATTTGAGACCTTGTTTTATTTTTCTTTTATTTTAGTCCATGTTTATTTGTTTATTTATTTGCATGCTTGACGTATATATATGTGTTCTTATGTGTTCCATATTCTTTTATGTGTTTTATTATTCAGGTACATGTATTTTTATATATATTGTTTCATATCAGATTTGCTTAAGTCACACATAATTAATTAATTAAATATGATATCTCTTTATTCGGTCATAACGGGCCCGGTATCTGGCATAATGGTAGTGATATATATGTTTACCTTCAAATAAAGAGACGATTAAAATATATTCGAATTTTTAAACAAGTATTAATTTAATGTCACTTTAATTCGGAAAATTTAAAATTAATTAAGCGATACTTTTGTAAATGTGTCAATTTTTGGATGATTTTAAACGCTAACACCGTTTTTAGTCGTAATCGACTCTTAAACCTAATTTATTTTGAATCTCTGATTTTAAGGTACCCGATCTACCTAAATGACCAATGACGACTTTAATTTTTCAAATTATTTTCCAATATTTTTAATTAATTTTCAAAACATTTTTAAAAACCTTTTAAAGTTTATCTTAAAACAATTTTCAGACTTAAGATACATTTCTAAAATATAATGACCCTTTTATGTTAGGTTTTTTCAAACCCTAAATCCCTGATTTTTAAATCCCTATTCTTAACTCTAATTTTCAATTTCCCATGTTTTGAATTCCAAATCCCTATTTTTCAAAATTTCCAATTTTCAAAATAAAATCCCTAATTTCCAAATAATTCTTCCAATATCAAAAAGCCCCAAGTTCCTTATTTTTAAATCCCTAATTTTCTAAAATTTCCTAAATTTTCAATCCTTAAAATCATAATTTCAAATTTCCCCTTTTAAATTACTTTTTTAAAATTCCTAAACTTTTAAATCTAAGCTTTATATTTAGTTTCCAATTTCTCATTTTTCGAATTTTCAAAATAACGATATTTTATTTAAACTTGTGATTTTTTTAAAAGGTCGCTACACTAGATCAATCCCATATACCATTTTGATTGACCATATCACACACTAAAAACGATGGTAGAACGATGGTGCACTTAAAAAGACCAAACGACTCCCAGAGCCTAACCAATGATCATATTAAAAATATATACTCTGATCCTCTCTAACATGCCAACAAATTCTCTCCTTAATGTCCTCCCAAACGGCATAAATTTCATTCCATAATCTCGAAACATTATCGGAACATAGAGATAAATGGAGCACATCATCTCAAATCATATTTAGCCTTCATCACTCGAACCTACAATTTATCTCGATACGTTACAAACTGAAAAATCAATCTTTATAATAAATTCCTTATTTCGCTGATGTAAATTCTTAAGATCCACTCCACCAACATCCAAAGGGTTAAACATACTCTCCAGCATACTAACAGTATACCCCGCTTTCCATTATTAACACCCCATAAAAATTGACGAATAATCTTTTTCATCTCCGCACAGACACATTTAGGATTTCACACTGATTTCATGATGTACACCGGGATAGGCTCTATTATTCAACAACTTTGTTAAAGGGGAACTTTAGGGATATAAACAAACATTTTTAATATTTTATTCATCTTTGTACTAAAATATTATAAGAGGGTTTATGATTAAAATTTAGGATTAAAACTTAAATTTGTGGTTTAAAAAATTGGAGATAAAGTATGTTTTTGATACTTTAGTTTTAAAATATAAGATTACTGTTTAAAATTTAATTCTTTAATGTTGAGACATAAAAATGATACCGAGAAGAGAAAGAATTTTTACTTATATTTTTGAAGGGTAAACTTTTGGTAAAATCATAATATCAACTTTTATTTACCTTATGATTATTATTATCCCATAAGTGATGTAAATTTTTTTTACAAAGTTCTTAATTTTGAAATTTTTATGTTGTCATTAATGTCAAGAAACTTACAATTTTTAGGATTACTTCAAATTTAAAAAAGTCAATTGAAAAATGAGCAACATATACTTAATCTATTTCTTGTATTGATATGGATAATAATATGGAGGTGATTAAGAACGGAGTTGGGATTTGAAGGTGTCGGGGCAAAACAAAAATGCTTTAAAATGGAGGCAAATTCACAAATAAGTTAATATTTTTAAAAAATAAAAAGGAGGATAGAGGTAAAAAAAATATAAGGGAAGATTATCCTTTCCCACCCTATTTGATTTCTTCCCTGAAAATAAAATAAAAAATAATAATTTTTAAAATTATAAGGTACAAATACAAAAAAGTATAATAAATATAAAATAAAATTTAAAATTTAAAAAATGTAAGAAATATAAAAATTCATATGAACATGACATCATGCATATTTATATATTATTTTTAGATTAAAGTACTTGAACTTTATAGCTTAATTTTTATATATTATTTTTTTTTTCTATGAGGACTTATAAGTACATGGTACGATTTTAGATTAAAGTACTCGAACTTTATAGTTTAATTTTCATATATTATTTTTGTACAAACACACATATTACATTATTAATATTATGACTCAAACTCTTCATCCAAATAGAAAGATTCAACTCTCACTCCTCATTATAACGAGCAATAAACTTCCCATTAATTATTTTATAATTTTACCAACTCTTTATCATGTAAGTTTCTTTGAGCGAAGGTTAATGTTGAAAATTAGAAGGTTAAAGCGATATAAATATTAGGTGACCTCAATGAAATATTTAAAAATTTGATAACCAAAATAAAAGTTTCCTAAAAGTTTGGGAATCGCTTTTATAGTTTACCTATTATTTTATTGAGGAAAAAAAAACTAAAAATGACATCAACATTTTCTAACAAAAGATATCATGAGACACTAAAATGAAATCACCATAAAAATTCAGTAACTGTTTATGTAATTTAACCTTTTTTAGTACACAAAAAACAATATTAATTGAAGACAATAAGTGTCCTGGTTAAAAAGAAAATAATGTTCATTTAAGAGATTTATATTCTAACAATTTTTTCTGTAAATATATACCTTATCAAATAATTATAAATAGATAAAGAAAAATTTTATAACGAGCTTTGAACATTGATGAATGTTATTAATATTGAACACCGCTGAATATTATTAAATTAATTAATAAAAATTAAAAATTATAAGGACTCAACATATAATAATTATATGTTGAGTCCTAAAAATTATTATATGTTGAGTCCTTAAAATTTTTAATTTTTTTAACTTTATTTAATAATGTTCAGTGATATTTAACTTTAATAATATTTAACGATATTCGACGCTTATCGTAAACTCATCCAAAATATAAACGTATGATATCCTATATAAATAAAAAAACAAAGCTAATTCAATTTCCCTTTTTCTATATAGATTTTGGAAATAGAAGGTGACGTAGGGATAACGTAGACATGATGCCACACCAGAACGTAAAATGTGGACAATGTCAAACAGTGGCCCATTTTAGGGGTATTCTGAAAAGAAATAAAATATAAGTTAAAATGTTGTAATATTATAATAATATGGTCCCTAATTTCGGGAAGAAGAGGGTGGGTGGCAGACGCCATCATTTCTGTTGGTTTGTCCAACTCATATAAGCTACAAAAATTCAAATTTTATGATGTAAAAATATATAATTATATTTTTTAATTTTAAATTATATGTTTATTTTAAACTCTAAATTAATTTTATTCTTGTATTTTATATTGTTGAGTTGATCGAATGATAAGATTGGCCAAGAGGGGATTGAATTGAGAATTAAAAATTTTAAGTAGAATATTTGGTGAAAATGAAAAATTGAAGACACAAGAATTATAGTGGTTAAAGCTTCAAAATAAACTCAACATCCACTACCTTAGTTCTCACTAAAGATTTTCTAACTAATTCCTAATAAATTCAATCTTTTTCTAGGTTCAAGGGCTAACCTTTACAAACAAGTTAATCTTTCTACCCAAGATTAACTTGCACCTAACAAAGATTACAAGGATAGAAGATGGTAATAAGAGTTTCTCTCAAGAAAAAAATATCCCCAATTACAATTTGACACTCTCCAAACTCAATTACAAAGAATGAAAATAAAGAACAAGAGTTGAATGTATAGATTTTTGCAATAGAATGCTTGAAGTTGGATTAGATTGCTTGGATGTTTGCTTGAAGTTCAGTAGTTGTTGTTGCTGCTTGGAATGCTTGTTTTTCTACCTTCTCATTGAATTCTAACCGTTGTGGTTGTTGGGAACATGATTATAGGCGTTGAGCTTCATCTTCCCACCATAAATGCTCCTTTGTAACCATCGGTATCGAAACGCGGGCTACTTGTTTTGAAACGGTACCAAAATAGATTGATGCGTTGTGCATTTATTAAAAGGGTTTCGAAACCATATGTCATCGTATCGAAACGATTTGTCTTTAAAATAGGGGTGTATTGAAACAACTTGAGGGTTGTATTGAAATGTTTTGAAACTGTGAAAAATGGTATCGAAACGCCTCTAGGGACATTTCGAAATGTTTTAACCAACATTTAAAGTTTACCTGTTAAAAGACAGTCATAATAATTTATTATGAAATAGCCATTAGGAAAAGTTGATCGATATCTAAATGATGACAAGACGTATCAAAATGCCTTGAAATTTTAATTAAATTTCATTAAATACAGAATGGTATCGAACAGCCAATTGCTGTATTGAAACGCATGTTCCGATACCAACTCTAAATGTTTCGAAACAAATTTTGGCAGATTGACGGAGGCTATGGAGTCTTGTTAATTCCACCTTTTTTAGATTGTAATACTTTAGGTTGTCAAACCCACAGGGACTGAGTCGACTTCACTACTTCTTATGACTACACTATGAAAACTAAAAGCACAAGTAAATTGAAGAGTTTGAATTATAACTAAGAAAACTATGAAACATAAAATTAAATAACGAAATAATAAGATAATAGAAACAAGACTAAATTGAGTGCTTTGTAGAGGAGAATCCAGTTGTGTTAAGTATCCACTTATTAATGCAATGGGATGAATTGCCTCCTCGGCGGATCGCACAAAGGATCGCCGCAGCTGCCTAGGCGGGGTTATACCTTTTCGACAATTCAATATTCTATAGTTCGACAGAGCATCCTTCTATGTCTTCTTCCTTATCCCTAATCGAAGAGAACTGTTGAAATCCACGTCTTGATGATACCTCCCGGCGTGAATCAAGGGCGAACAACAACCACATGCGTCTTGTTAGTCACTGAAATCCTGGGCGGTTAATCTCTCAACCGGATTAGTCAATGCCTATGAGCAAAGACCGTATTCTCTCATTTCTTGAACCTACATCTCCCAATGCTAGACAAATGAGTTTTTCTTCACATACTATCTTTCGAGCTCATATGCAAGAAGAGTCAATACCAAGAGAGAATAAACTATGAAATAAGTTTTGCATTAATAAGCATCAAACATAACATAACCTTCTTCCCCAACTACTCCACAAACAACTTAAACCTCCAAAAGGTTTAGAACATGATGTAGTCGGCGGCTAAAGGTATATAAAAGAGAGAATCCGTCTCGACTACACACTAAACCTAAACATAATAAGTGCTTTGTATAGGCCAAGTCCTAAGTTGATTTTTCCATGCAAGGAAAGAGTTTTAAAAGGGAAAGAAATATAATTCTTAATTAAACTGTATTAATTTATTCTTATTTCCTAAAATATCTCTTCTTTCCCGCGGTTGACTTTTACAAGAGCTTGACCTCTTAACTGGGCTTCGTCTTTCTCTTACTCTTTGTCTGTTAAGATCAATATCTTTTTTTCTCTCTGTCAAACACTATTTATTATCTTTTATGTTGCTGTCGCGGCCTCCAAAGTGCTGCCGTTGCGGGTGCTTTATCTACAATTCAACATCTATTTTCTCACTTGGCCATCTTTATGATATAGTTTCATGTCTAAGAAAGAAAACTATCAAACGCATATGTTTTATGTCAAATAAAAGATAAATTCATAAAATTTGTGTTCGGATGCTGAAGTATGGAAAATAACTAGAAATATCCATTATCACCTTTAAATCTGTCTTTATTAGCAATAAACGAATGGGAAAATGATATAAAAAATGAGGACTTTTGAGTACTCATCACACCCCCAAACTCGAACTATTGCTTGTCCTCAAGCAATGCAAATGATAATTTTTAAGTCAGGAATTTTAACGTAATATATTGTCCTGCCTGTCGTGACAAAATTCCTTTATTGACTCGGCCTATTTTAGGTTCTAGGTGTTCCTCAAAATTGGACTATAAGTCTTAGTGTGTGTGTGTGCGTAGCTATGTCAAGGCTGATTTTCTAAGTTCTAATCCTTTTTCTAGCTCAAGACTTCTGACTAAGATTTTTCTTGATTCTATTTCCTTCTTTCTCCCTAAATTGATGTATAAATATATATTGCTATATACTTATACTGCTTGAGCTAGCTTTTGGGCACCTCAAGTGTTTAGCTACTTCTTACTAGAGCCAATTTCGGGCACCTCTAGTAAGTGGAAAAAAAACTAAGTCCTTGAGTCAGTCATGGGAACCTCTATGGACTAACTAGAGCTAGTGATAGGCACCTCTAGTTTAAAATCTAAGCTTAAGTCCTTATTACTTTTCAAAGAAAAAAACTTTTAAAATCAACTAAGACTAGCAGTGTTTATATGATTTTAGGCTCATAGTCTAATCCTAAGTACTAAGCCTAGTGGACCTTTCTGAATTCATGTTTGGTGAATGGTGTGAACTGCTGCGGTGGTTAGAAAATATATTACCGCCAAGGCAGTTTCAATAAAATTTAACAGACTAAAAAAATAATTGCAATTTTATAAGGCAAAATATTAAGCAGAATTTTAAGAAAATAACAAGATACCCTGATTACTTTCATACATTTGGCAGACCATTACATGTTAAAAAATTAGACAAATGCTCCCCCAGACTCGAGAGATGCATTGTCCTCATTGCATGGATGAGTAATAGAGAAAAGAAAAAGAAAAAGATAATCGAAAATTAAAAGAAAAAGAAAAAAAGAAAAAGATAAAAGAAAAACTACCGCCCTTAAAATTTTGCGGATCCAAAATAAGCTTTGGAGTCACTATCGATTAGGAGCTTTCGGCATGTTTTTGGTAGCTGCTCGGCGGCTGGTTTTAGCGGGCTCACCATTGGCTTTTTGGTCGAGCGTGGGGGTTGGATGCGAGTGGGGGTTGGATCTCGAAGCGGCTCATCCTCCGAATCTAGATTTATCGGATTTGAATAGGTTGCTTTTCTTTTCTGCCCTCCTTGTGCTGCCTCTAGCAGTTCTTCGACGGCCTTTACTTGGCTTTCAATTCCTCTTTGGAGTCACTCTAGGTGAAGGTGGTAGATTGGTCTGGAGATAGAGGGACAATTGTTGAGGCTGGTGGTGAGTGAGCATGTGTAGAGGGAGGCTGAGGCGTAGAGAGCTCGACTGGGAAGTTTAGGAAGATTGTTGAGCATGAGGGAAGTTCTTCGCGGATGGTGATGATGATGGCATTGTTGAACTCCCTAATATAGTTCATGAAGGCCAGCTGCCTTCTTTCCATTCTCTGCAGGGTCTCTAAGATTCCTATCGTTGGGGGTTCAACTGGGTCCGCTTGTTAAGAGGCCTCGGCGGTTGCTGCTTCAGCAAGAGGAGGAATAAAGGCTTGTGGAACTGCTTCTTCCACTTGCATCCTCTTCATGTAAATCTCCCATGTCCAGCCCACACGTCTCGGTGTGTAGGTATCCAAAGGCATATTTGGAACCTTTTCTAAATTTCCTAATGCCGTAATTAAATAGGGGAAAATGAGTATACTTTTTTCTTTGGTGGCGCATTTGAATATCTACTCGTTGATTATGCTGTCAATGTTGATGCATCTGTTGTGTATGATCGAGTGGATGAGCGCCAAGCGTGGTCTATCCACTGTCTGGTTATGAGATGTTGGCAGCAGACTTCTTTTGATGAACATATTCCAGAGCTTTGCCTCAGGTCGAAGATCACGATGGATGCCGGATCCATGGTGTTTACCCATATTTTATTCGGTACCTGGTAGACATAATTTTGCCTTCATTTTCTCGTAGTCTCTGGCCGTTAGGGCAGCTACGAACTTTGCATGTTAGTTGTTTTTAATGTGGAGGCCGAAGTAGACGTTGATAGTGATGTTGACCACTAGAATTACTCATCCCCGTAGATATGTATATGGGTTGTTGGGCACGGGGCGGTAGGCATAGAATTCGCGAACCCATTCGATGTTCGTCGGATCTAGTTGTCTCGTAAACTTCTTCTATCGCTGAAAAGTGATTTTCGACAGTATGAACGCTTCCAGGCCGAAATCATCATCATCGGTATAATAGAAAACTTACTCTTCCCAGATCTGACGATTCTTGAAATTTCTTTCATATTCATGTTCGACTGTCGATGTAGAGAAGCATCTGAACTTTGTTGCTCCGGTAGAGGATTGTTTTTGGGTTGTCATTTTGTGAAAACAGGGAAAAATTGTTTTAGTAGAGTGACGATAGTAGAAAAGAAGTGTGGAGAAGATGAAAACTTGCTTATCTATTTAGAGGCGAAGGCGGCCAACTGTTGGTGCGGCAGTAATGATGTCATTATTCATGGCGTGCATGCTACACCATTCCAGCTGGCCTCCAATAGGCGGAAGAAACGATGAGGCTTCGACTTGGGTGAAAAGTTTCCCGCCGAGATATTTTTGTCTTGAGTTGGGCCGCGTTTTGGGATTGGTTATATTTTATCTTCTTTATTGGACCCAAAAGTTGAAATAATATTAAAACTATGGTAAAAATTTAAAAGTCTAAAACTAAATTGCGAAAAGCTAAATTCTAAAACTAAAACTAAAAATGATATTTTAATTCCTAAAACATAAAAGTAAATAGGGACAAAAAGATAGAAATTTAGGTCACTGCTGAAGTGCAATAAAATACATCTTCGTTAACAATCATCTTCCCCTTTTTGGATGTAGGAGAAGTTGATGTCTCAGTTGCTGTCTCTTCATCAAGTGGTTTCTTTTGAATGTATTGTTGTTCAAGGGGAATGTTGCCTCGGCAGAGGTTGCCTCGGCAAAGTTTGTTCAGGCAGTCTGTTTCTGTATTAAAATTAAACTCAGTTTTAGCTTCAATTCTCTGGCATTCATTTGGTTCATCCTGATGCCTTAGAGTTTTAAACACATTGATCTTTACTTGTTGATCATTGACCCTTATGATCAATTCTCCTTTCTCACAAATCAACGGTCTTCTTGTGGCTAGGAATGGCCTTTCCAATATGATTGATGCATATTCATCTGCTTCACAATCAAGAATTAAG
Organism: Abelmoschus esculentus; assembly: GCA_035048815.1. Classification (NCBI taxonomy): domain Eukaryota; kingdom Viridiplantae; phylum Streptophyta; class Magnoliopsida; order Malvales; family Malvaceae; genus Abelmoschus; species Abelmoschus esculentus. The sequence continues at coordinate 20,686,961 of JAUCBN010000011.1, forward strand.
AAGTCAACAGGGAAAATAAATTTATTCACCCTTACCAGAATGTCTTCAATTTTTCCTTCTGGTTGCACGTAAGAGCAGTCTGCTAGCTGCAGCATCACTGTTGTTGGTTTTGGTTTCCCAATGCCTAGCTTCTAAACTACTGACTTGGGCATGAGATTTATGCTGGCGCCTAAGTCACATAGTGCTTTGCCCACATATTGATCACCGATAGTGAATAGTATTGTGAAACTACCAAGATCCATTCTTTTGGTCGTGGCCTTATTATATAGCATTGCCACACATCCTTCTGTTGCGACAACTGTTTCAAATTCCTTATTTTTATCCTTTTGGATATAATACCCTTAAGAAACTTGACATAGTTGGGCATTTGTTTTATTGCCTCCACCAAAGGTATGTTTATATGTACCTGTTTAAGTATGTCTAGGAATTTCTTAAACTGATACTCTTATTTTTGTTGTGTCAACCTTTGTGGAAAAGGTGATGATAAACGCAGATCCTCAATCTTTTCATCGCACTGGAACCTTATCTGCAATGTGACTATGACATCATCTATTACGGCGGCATCGTCAGCAGTATCTGTTGGTTCTTTTTCCTCAAGTTTTTCTTCAATAACTGCTTTTGGAGCTAATATTTCAGGGGTCTTACCTACTGTCTGGGTAGGTATTTCAGGATCCTTCAATTGTAAACCACTTCTGGTAGATATGGCTTTGCATTGTTTATAAGGACTAGGGGTGTAAACGAGCCGAGTCGAGCTCGAGTAGTGCTAAGCTCGGCTTGGCTCGGCTCGTTAAAATTTCGAGTCGAGTTCGAGCTTAAGTTATTTTAAATGAGTATGAAAAATCTGAGCTCAGCTCGACTCGTTAAGAGCTCGAGTCGAGTTTGAGCTTTTTTCAAGCCTAATCGAGCCAAGTATTGACCGATGTTTGATCGTATTAGACTCGAGTAACTCTTATCTCTCAAGTCTCATTTAAAGTTTAATAGAGAAAAAAAACTTTGATACATATGTTATGTAAACTCAAGCTTGTTAATTTTATGTTTTAGTATGTTAATTTAGGGCTTAAGACTTATGTTTAGGTTTTTAAGTTTAGAAATTTAGATTTTAGATTATAAAAAATACTATATTTATTTTTTTCGAGTAGCTCGTGAGCTTTTTGAGTCGGGTATCATGTAGCTCGTCTAGGTTCGTTAAGAACTCGAGTCGAGTTCGAGTTCGAGCTGAGTCGAGTCAAGTCGAGTTTTGACCGAGCTTTGACCGAGTCGAGCTCGAGTAGCTCGCGATCTGTCTCGTCTCATGTATAGCCCTAATGAGGACCAATTCTAGCGACTTCAGTATCGCTAGGGCGACCCCTCCTATGGGTCTGCTTTTCATCTGTTGTGTCATTTGTCCTACTGTAGTTTCTAGCGTTTTGAGAGCAGCTTCGTTATTCTGCATTCTCATTTCTATTCTATCCATGAAGGTGTTGGCTCTTTGAATGAACTTGTTTGTGTTTGCAATGTATACATCAGTCTGAGCCATAAAGGTTTACAGTGTGTTCTCCAGATTCTAGACATCTGTTGTATGCGACGGCGGCAGGGCCATCTGTGGCATCTACTGCTAAGCAAATCTATTGTTTTGCTAAAATCCCGTAGATTACACTGGTTGAAGTTACGTGTTAAGCGTATTATTAGGATTGCTCCATGAGAAATTAGGGTGCTTTCTCCATGATGGGTTGTAATTGTTGGACATATTGTTTCTATTAAAGTTTCCAATATAGAAGGAAGATTCTGGATCGTGCGGGCATGCGTTCGAGTTATGGTTGTCACCATATGTTTTGCAAAGAACGGTGACTGCTTTTACTTCCGAAACGTGGCTTGATTTATGCAGATCTTTGACCATGTTGGTTAGGGCTGATAGTTCTGCTAGGATAGAATCTGCAGAATCAGAAGTTGTCATACCTCGCCTATTTATGCTTTTTCGGGTGGTTGGGTGTTGATAGTCATTCTTAGCCAACCTATCCAAAATTTCTAAACTCTCATAGGGTGGGCGGTCTAAGAGGGTGCCATTGGCGGAAGCATCAAGCATCATCCTCGTAAGGGTGTTAACTGCATTGTAGAAGATGGATACTTGGGTCCACTCAGGCAGACCATGCATGTGGCATTTTCTGTATAGTTCTTTGTATCTTTCCCAAGCCTCATACATTGATTCGTCTTCGTCTTGCCTAAAGGATGTTATATCGTTTCTTAGTTTATCAGCCATATTGGTATAACTGAATCTAGTAAGGAAGCTTCGGCATAGTTCTGTCCATGAGTTCAACGATCCTGGCTGAAGGTTGTTTAACCAAGATTTTGCCCTATCCCTTAGTGAATAGGGGAATAATTTCAGCTTAAGGATGTCGGCTGAGACTCCCGACAGCTTAAACGGGTTACAAATTTCTAGAAAGGATTTAAGATGCTACCGAGTATCTTCACTGGCCGAACCCCCAAACTGGCCTAGGGTGTTGATCACGTTGAACATGACCGGTTTTAATTCAAAGTAGTCTTCCTCTATGTTAGGCATCACAGCAGCAGGATTTAACCCATTTAAATCTTCCTTTAAATAATCTTGAATGGTTCATGCGCGTTCCTATCTTGGAATGTTTACTGGGTCAACAACTGCGAAAGCACCACGGTTGTCTGTCGCGGCTGCATTCATACCCGCGTCGTTTTGTTGGCCAGGTTCTGCGTTCATTCTTTGGCGTAGCCTACGTTCTAGATTAGGTGTTGTTTTTTTCGATTTCTGGATCGTAAGAGTATTGATCAATAATCGGATTAGACCTGGTCATACACAAAAAAAGCCTTGTAAGTTAAGATAAAAACTAAAACTGAATAAAATAAAAGAAAGTAAAATAATTGAAAAGGTACAGAAATAATTAATAGTAAAATTGAGTGTTAGTCTCCGATAACGGCGCCAAATCTGATTGAGGCTATGGAGTTCAGTTAATTCCACCTTTTTCAGATTGTAATACTTTAGATTGTCGAACCCACAGGGACTGAGTCGACTTCATTAGTTCTTATGACTGCACTATGAAACTAAAAACACAAGTAAATTGAAGAGTTTAAATTATAACTAAGAAAACTATGAAACATAAAATTAAATAACGAAATAATAAGATAATAGAAGCGAGGCTAAATTGAGTGCTTTGTAGAGGAGAATCCAGTTGTATTAAGTATCCACTTATTGATGCAATATGTTAAATTGTCGCCTCGGCGGATCGCACAAAGGGTCGTTACAGCTGCCTAGGCGAGGTTATGCCTTATCGACAATTCAACAATTCATAGTTCAACAGAGCATCCTTGTATGTCTTCTTCCTTATCCCTAAGCAAAGAGAACTGTTGAAACCCACGTCTTTATAATACCTCCCGACGTGAATAAAGGACGGACAACAACCAAACACACATGCATCTTATTAGTCGCTGAAATCCTGGGCGGTTAATCTCTCAACTGGATTAGTCAATGCCCATGAGCAAAGACCGTATTCTCTCGTTTCATGAACCTACATCTCCTGATTCTAGGCAAATAAATTTTTCTCACACACTTATCTTTCGAGTTCATATGCAAGAAGAGTCAATACCAAGAGAAAATAAACTATGAAATAAGTTTGCATTAATAAGCATCAAACATAACATAACCTTCTTTCCCAACTACTCCACAAACAACTTAAACCTCCGAAAGGTTTAGAACATGATGTAGTTGGAGGCTAAAGGTATATAAAAGAGAGAATCCGTCTCGACTCCACACTAAACCTAAACCTAATAAATGCTTTATATAGGTCAAGCCCTAATTTGAGTTTTTCATGCAAGGAAATAGTTATAAAAGGGAAAGAAATATAATTTCTAATTAAACTGTATTAATTTATTCTTATTTCCTAAAATATCTCTTCTTTCCCGCGGTTGACTTTGACAAGAGCTTGAACTCCTAACTGGGCTTCATCTTTCTCTCGCTCTTTTTCCGTTAATATCAGTATCTTTTTCTCTCTCCATCGAGCACCAGTTGTTATCTTTTACGCTGCTGCCGTGGCAGGTGTTTTATCTGCAATTCAGCATCTATTTTCTCACTTGGCCATCTCTGTGATGTAGTTTCCTGTCTAAGAAAGAAAACTATCAAACGCATATGTTTTATGCCAAATAATAGATAAATTCATAAAATTAGTGTTTGGATGCTGAAGTATGGAAAATAACCAGAAATATCCATTATCGCCTTTAAATCTGTCTTTATTAGTAATAAACGAGTGGGAAAATTATATAAAACATGAGGATTTCGTGTACTCGTCAAGATTCAAAACGTATTGAAACGGTCATAGAACCTATCGAAATGCTTGGCAAATTGAAGAAATTTGTTTAAAATTATGAAGGTCGTTTCGAAACCAATTTGAGGTGTATCGAAACACCTGTAATAAAAACATAAAATTGCCTTTTAAAAATACTTAGAAGAAATTGTTTTGTGTTTTGGTTTGACTTAAAGTTGTGTGTTTGACTTAGGGACTTAAAAATTTATTTCAAAATAATCCTTTAACTTCTTTGTTATTTCAAAATCGATTTTATTTTTACAATCTCCTACCTTTTGATATGCCAAAACCAATATAAAATTTTAAGTTTAAAACTTTCAAGTCCCCCTAAATATTTGCATAGGTTTAAAATTTTTTTTTAAAGACTTTCTCTCCCTTTTTGTTAGATCAAAATCAATGATAGATAAGGTATTGAAAAATAATTCAAACATAACCATAACATTAATCATAAAAATTCAACTTAAACAATGTCAAACTATAGTACTTAAATAAAACAACATAGGTGCATAAGTTCTTAAAACATAAAACATGAATGAAAATGTAACTTAATCCTAAAACGTAACTAGTCTTAAGAAAGCCATAACAAATACTAAAGATAGCTAAGAAGATCACTCGTCTCCAACACCACCAACCTCATCATCATCACCATTACCATCCCCACCATCATCATCCTCAACATCAGCATTTGTGGGAGTATTCGAAAATCGCCACTTATTATGAAACATTCCAAGAGCCATCCTCAAGGAGAGATGTTGTCCTTCAAGATCCGTCAACCGTGTATCAAAGGTTTCGAAACAGGTGTTGAAGTGAGTGTTCATGGCATCAAATCTTATGTCCATTCGAGTGCCCAAGCTTTCAAATTGATAGGTGAGAAAAGCCATGAGCTTGACCTTAGGGGCAAGTTGATGAATTGGCTCCAAATCAACGGGTTGAGGATGAGGTGCCTCTCCACGAACTCATTTGTCTCCAAGGAATTAAAAATGGGAACGATTTAGGGAGGTCTCATCGATTAGCTGTTTTACAGACTCCACAAGATCATATGAGGATTCTATTCCAAAATACAAGAAGATAACACTTAAAGCACAAGCATATGAGAACGATCAAACCTGTGGGATGTGACAGTTTTTGACTTGCTAAACTAGATCGAAATATGATTTGAGCTAGGTTGGGACGTTTTTCTTGACGAAAACAATTTATCTAAAAACTATCAACTTGTTGAATCTATAAATACTTTCTATTTGATGGACGAAGACACCACGTGATGATCAAATGTATGAACCTATCATAGACATCAAGACTAGTGATAGATCCGGTGAATGTGTCAAGGGAGTTCTCATCCTCTATGACCTCATCTCCGAGTCCGAAAATCTCACAAATAAGTTTGACGTCCACACGGAAACGTCGTCCCATTAGATAAGACTAAATAGCCACCACTTTGGATTTGTCCTTTGAAAGAATACAAGTGGCATTAACATGGAAAATAAGGACAAGGGTCGGAAAGAACTTGCCGATAAGTGAAAGGAACTTCGTGAAAGACCACCGACCAAAGAGGTGAAAATAACGGAACTGAAACTTGTTGAAATCCATGAAATTCACATCAACACATCGTTCTTTGTTTAGTTTTTGATTCCGATATTGTTGAAAATGCTCGAATTTGGAGCGATCTTCAAAACACTCTTCGCAAACGTGTTGAAGATCGGTTCGGGTAGGTTGATTTGCGGCGTTGGATGAACTAGCACCATCGGTTCTTTGATGTTTCTTTGGTGTCATGACTAAGGATTAAAACGTTTAGGATGAGTTTAGACACATAAAATCATATATGCGTAATAAACCTTATTCAATCTTATTAATCAATAATTCAAGGGTTTTGAAAAATTAAAAAAAATTAAAAAAAAATTGTGAACAAAAAATACGATTAAAATAATTTATATTCGAATGAAAAATTTTGGATTTTTGAAAAGTTTTTATAGGATTTTGAAAACTCATACACTAAACAAGCATAATATATATAAAAACGAAATTTTAACAACCTAAAAACAAACGAAATTAAGGATTTTCGAAATTTCCTTGAATATTGGTTAGGAAAGAATGAAAGGTTTTTGACGCACAAAAATTTGATATAATAGCCTTAGCCTTGTTGATTTGATCAAAATTCCTCAAGAAAAACTTATTTTTTTGTGAAGAAAAATTGTGTAGAGAGGGGTTGATTATATAGGATTTCGGCTATGGTTTGAAGAGAGGGTTTGAGAGGGTTTTAATTAGAGTTAAAATATGATTTAGGTTACTTTAAAACAAATCCGTCGCCGCACGTTTCGATATGACCTTATAGACGTTTCAAAACGACCTATTCCAAAACACTTCCTACCTGTGTTGATATGGGTCTGTTTCGATACAAACTTTACTTGTATCGGAGCCAAACCCATATCGAAACGCATTTTAGGCATTTTGATACCGAGTCACCTAGAAACGTCCTAGGATGATCTTTTAGAACAAGTATCAAAACCTATCTCACCTGTTTCGATACCACTTAGCTAGACTTTGCATTTTAGGATTCTAAATTATTAGAAATGAGTCTCTAAAGTCCCTAGAAGCATGCATATTATATTATGACATGATTAAAATGCATGAACAAGTTCATACTCCCTCTAGCAATATGCATAGAAGCATCAAGATGCAAATTAACATAGTTATGATTTCAGTCAAGATTCAAGCATATTTTTCACAAACAAATAACACACAAAGGATCAAGTTAAGCTTGTTAGACCTAACTCTCTCCTAAGGGTCCAAAAACGCTTTTTGTCTAAAGGCTTGGTAAAGATATCTGCTAATTGGTTCAAGGTGTCAACAAACTCTAGAACAACATCATTCTTAGGCACATGATCTTTAATGAAGTGATATTTAATTTCTATATGTTTCGTTCTAGAATGTTGAATGGGAGTTTTGTAAGACATATAACACTAGTGTTATCACATTTTAGAGGTATGGTCCCAACTCTAATGCCATAATCTACATTGTTTTGTTTCTTAGAGAACCAAGATATGAACATACTACCTAAAAATTGACATGTTCTGAATGTAAATTTCTTATCTATCATACAACCCCAATAATCTGCATCCGAATAAGCATAAAGGTTCAATGAAGAGTAGGGGTGTTCATTACTGGGTACCCGGGTTTTGGGTACCCGAAAAACCGGGTACACAGTTCATTCGGGTCATAAAATTTTGGCCTGTGTCCCGGCCCATTTAAATCGGGTATTTATTATTGGGTACCCGTAAAACCCGGGTAATCGGCTAATCGGGTAATGGGTACCCGATTCACAATTATTATTTTATATTTTTTATTTCAAAATTAAAAAATTATATATTAAACATATAAATTTTAAAATATTATAATACATAACCAAATATAAAAATGAGTGATTTAAAGTTAATTTTAGAATATTGGGGTATATAAACATCTATATTTATTAAATTTTATCACTAAAATAACGTTAAAAGTATTAATCTCGTTTTTCTTTCGGTATTAGTAAATTAATAAAAATATATTTAGAAATTTTAAATTTTAAAAACATATAACACAAATATAAAATTAATTTAGAGATTTATATTTAATTTTATGTATAAATATTAAAGAAATCTAAAATAAAAATATAATTTAAAATTAAAATATATATATAATAAAACTAGTCGGGTCGGGTACCTGAAAATTAAAAATTTTCGGTCCAAGTCCGGACCACTAATTCTCGGGTTGGGTACCCAGCCCGGTCGGGAAATTTTTTTTTCAGGAATTACCCGCTGTTTTTGTTTCGGGTTATCGGGTTGGGTAATTTTGAACACCCGTAATGAAGAGTCTTTAGGATATCAAAGACCTAAACAAGGTGTGTCTCTAAGATAACTAAAAATTCTCTTAATGGCTACTTAGTGTGATTCTCTAGGACTAGCTTGAAACCTAACACACAAGAAAACACTAAACATAATATCGGGTCTACTTGCGGTAAGGTAAAGCAAAGAACCTATCATAGATCTAAACAATTTAGAATCAACACATTTACCTCCTTCATCTTTCTGAAGATTAGTTGATGAGCTCATAGGGTGGCTTGAGGCTTCACATTCTCCAAGCCAAACTTCTTGAGCATATCTTTGATGTACTTTGCTTGATTAATGAAGGTATCATCTTTCCTTTGCTTGATTTGGAGTCCCAAAAAGAATGAGAGCTCCCCCATCATAATTATTTCGAATTCACCTTGCATAATCTTAGAAAATTCTTGACAATAACATTGATTAGTAGAACCAAAAATAATATCGTCAACATAAATTTAAACTAATAAGATTTTATTTTTAAATTTTTTTATAAAAAGTGTAGTATCCACCTTTCTTTTTTTAAAGCATTTTTTAATCAAAAAGTTTGAAAGCCTTTTATACCAAGCTCTAGGAGCTTATTTCAAACCATATAAATCTTTAGTTAATTTAAAAACATGGTTTAGAAATTTTGGATCTTTAAAACCCAGTGGTTGTTCAACATACAATTCTTCATTTATAAAGCCATTTAGAAAAGCACTTTTGACATCCATTTGAAAAAGCTTGAAATCATGATAACATGCAAATGGAAATAACATCCTAATGGCTTCCATCTTAGCTACGGGCTCATAAGTTTCATCGAAATCTATTCTCTCTTCTTGAGTGTAATCTTGAGCAACTAATCTAGCTTTGTTTCTCACTTTGTTACCACTCTCATCTAGTTTATTTCTAAAGATCCATTTAGTTCCTATAGTAGACTTATTAATAGGCCTATTAACTAATGTCCATACATTACTTCTCTCAAATTGATTCAAATCCTCTTGCATAGTCAGTATCCAAAAGTCATCATCTAAAGCTTCCTTGATATTCTTAGGCTCTATGTATGAGATAAATGCAATATGATTCATTAATCTAAAAGAAGAACGAGTAGTTACTCCCTTGGATTGATCACTCAAGATTTCACCACTCTTGACATAGTTGAACTCTCTTGGGTATCTCACTTCCCTTTCTTCAAGCTTTACATCTCCTAAAGCTTCTATTGGAGGATCTAGTGTTTCTTCCTTGGTTGGAATCCCATCCACCTTTGATGTTTGTCCCTCATCAATGGTTTCAATGATTACTACATCATCATCATCACAAGAATCTTTTTTAGAAAGGAGGCTATGATCGAAACCCACATGTATAAACTCTTCTACAACTAAGATTCTTTTATTGAAAACTCCATAAGCCTCTGAATTTTGTGAATAACCAAGAAAATCGCTTCATCACTTTTTGTATCAAATTTACCTAAATTATCTTTTCCATTATTTAAAACAAAATAGTTGCACCCAAAAAGGTGAAAATAGCTAATGTTAGGCTTTTTGGATTTTAAAATCTCATAAAGAATTTTCTTTAAAATTGACCTAATCGTTAATTTATAATGTAACAAGAAGTGTTTGTGGCTTCCGCCAAAAAATACTTAGGTAAATTATTTTCACAAAGCATGATCCTAGTCACTTCCTCTAAAGTTCTATTTTTTCTTTCAACTACCCTATTTGTCGAGGACTGCGAGGAGCCGAAAAATTGTGGTTAATCCTATTTTTATTAGAAAAATTCTCAAAACTTAGATTTTAAAATTCTGTTCCATGATCACTTCTAATATGACAAATTCTTTGTTTAAGACCATTTTGAGAAATATTTAAAAATGTGATGAACTTTTCTAAGGCTTCATCTTTTGAACTTAAAAATAGAACCCAAGTATATCTAAAGTAATCATCAACAATAACAAATATATACGATTTCCCACACAATCTAGTAGTTCTAATTAGCCAAAAAAATCCATATGGATCAATTGTAAAACTCTACTAGTTGAAACATCATTAATGGACTTAAAAGAAACACGTTTTTGTTTAACCTTAGTACATACATCACATATCTTGTCTAAAGAAAATTTAAGCTTGCATAAACATCTAACTAGATTTTGGGAAACTAATTTCTCTAAAACACTTATGCTAGCATGTCCTAGTTTCCTATGCCATAACCATGCATCATTTTCATCATTAGCAACTAAGCATGCATGTGAAAGATTTCTGTCATCTAAATGCACCATATAAATATTTCCTATGCGATGACCAATGAGCATTGTTCTATTTGTTTCTATGTCTATTAACTTGCAACCACATCTATCAAAAGAGACAAAACCCTTATCACATAATTGACTAATGTTCAATAAATTATTCTTAAGACCATTAACAAGTAAGACATTTTCAATAAGAATAAAGAAGCGGTTACCAATAGAGCCAATACCCTCAATTTGGCCTTTGGAGTTGTTACCAAAAGTTACTACTCCACTTTTGAGCTCTAACTCCTTAAATCGTCTCTTATCTCCGGTCACATGCCTTGAGCATCTACTATCAAGGTACCACATGTTTTGACTTAAAGCAATACTCAACCTACAAACAAAGATTTAGTTTTTGACTTTTTATACCCAAATCATTTTGAGTCCATATGAGTTAGCTCTCAAATACTTGGTTCTCTTAGGAATCTAAGATGAAATGACATGAACATTATTAGAAACTACAAGTTCCTTAGGAACTCATACACTCCTAATTCTTTTATGTTTAGCATGCCTTTGAAAATTTCTTTGTTTGTGAGTTTGAAAATTCTTTTTCACATGGTTAGATTTTGAAGTACTTCATTTTTTTCAAAATTTAGACCTCCAACCACTTTAATTTGATCTTTAAGCTCATTCAGCATCTTGTGATGATCCTCACTCAAATTAAAAATAATGTTGTTTAAATCAATATTTTCTTTTTGAAAGAATTTCAAATCATTTTTTAAACGAACAACCTTTTCTTCAAGCTCCAAATTTGTTTTTGACAAAGAATCATTTTGCTCTTTCAAATCGGAAATAGTTTTCTCGTTTTTTAAAATTGATTATTTAGATTTTAAAACCAACTCATCATAAACATCTTTTAATTCATCATATGTATCATACAATTAATCATAAGTAAGATCATTGCAAGATGGTTCAAAGGTTACCTTGGGGTCATCAAGAGCCAAGAGACAAAGATTGGCCACTTCATTGTCCTCATCGGATGATGACTCCTCATCACTCCAAGTGGCAACATGATCTTTTTGTTTCTTCTTTTTCTCAAACCCCTTCCTTCTATATTATGGTCAATCGGTCCTTATGTGACCTGGTTTCTTGTATTCGTAGTAAATTATTTGATCCTTTTTCTTTTTCCTTGGTTTTCCCTTAAACTCTTTCTTTCTTTGGAATCTCCTATTTTAGTTTGCCATCATGAGTTTAGCGAATCTTTTGGCTACCATAGCCAATTCCTTAAGCTATTCTTCTTCACTAGTATCTATATCCTCTTGAGGCATTCAAGTTTTGAGAGCAATTCCTTGCTTCTTCTATACTATCTCTCTCTTCTCAAGCCTTAACTCATCCTTCTTCTTCTCTTCCTTTCTTCAACATCTCATGGGTTAGAAGAGATCCCAAAAGAGCATCTAACTTTAAAGTCTTGAGGTATTTGGATTCAATGATCATCGTTCTCTTGTTATCCCAAGACTCGAGAAGAGAGTATATAAGCTTTCGTACGAGCTTCTCATCCGGGATGATCTTACCAAATCCTTTTAGTCCATTGATGATTATAGTAAATCAGTCAAACATTTTTGTGATAGCTTCATCTAGTTCCATCTTAAAATTCTTATAATTAAGATTTAGAAGACCGATCTTTGTCTCCTTGACGTCATTGGCACCTTCATAGGTAGTCTCCAATGAATCTCACATTTCTTTGGCACTTGTGCAAGAAGACATCTTGGAATAGATATCGGGGCCAAGAGCATGTACAAGGCATTGTTATTTGTAGACATTCTTTTTCTCTCTTTATCAGTTATTTCATTCATCTTCTTTGATATTTGTTTATCTACTTTTTGTTTCATCGGGATAGAGGGGCTATCTTCGGTTATGTACCAAAGAACATAATCATTTGTGTTGATGAACTACCCCATCCTGTTCTTCCAATAAGGATAGTTGTCAAAATTGAAGGATAAAGGCTTCGTGATGGAGTGTGACTCGTACATGTCTTGTCTGGAAATTGAGGCTATTTCTTGACTTGTTAGGATGATCAAAACTTCTTGGATCTTCTTTGGTGGATGTTAATCCTTCAAAGATTAGGCTATAATACCAATTATTGAGTTGATCGAATAAAAAGATTGGCCAAGAGGAGGGTGAATTGAATCTTTTTCTAGGTTCAAGGGCTAACCTTTACAAACAAGTAAATCTTTCTACCCAAAGATTAACTTACACCTAACAAAGATTACAAGGATAAAAGATGGAAATAAGAGTTTCTCTCAATAGAAAAATATACCCCAATTACACTTTGACACTCCACAAACTCAATTACAAAGAATGGAAATAAAGAACAAGAGTTGATTTTATAGATTTTGCAATAGAGTGTTTGGAGTTGGATTGGATTGCTTAGATTTTTGCTTGAGGTTCAATAGTTGTTGTTGCTGCTTAAAAATGCTTGTTTTTACACTTATCATTGAATTCTAACCGTTATGGTTGTTGAAAACATAATTATAAACGTTAGAGCTTCATCTTCCCACCATAAATGCACCTCTACAACCATTGGTATCGAAACGCGGGCTACCTGTTCGAAACGATACAAAATAGAAAGAGACATTATGCATTTATTAAAAAGGTTTCGAAACCATATGTCATCGTATCGAAAACAGTTAATCTTTAAAATAGAGGTGTATTGAAACAACTTGAGTGTTGTATCGAAATATTTTGAAACTGTGAAAAATAGTATCGAAACCCCCTAGGGACGTTTCGAAACAGTTTAACCAACATTTAAAGTTTACCTGTCAAACAACGGTGAAAATAATTAAATATGAAATAACGATTGGGAAAAGTTGATCGGTATCGGAACTTTGACAAGGCGTATCAAAACGCCTTGAAATTTTAATTAAATTTCATTAAATACAGAACGGACAACCAATGGCTGTATCGAAATGCATGTTTCGATACCAACTATAAATGTTTCGAAATTAAATTTGACAGATTCAAAATGTATCGAAACGCCTAGCAAAATTGAAGAACTTAGTTTAAAATTATGAAGTTCGTTTCGAAACTAATTTGAGGTGTATCGAAACACCTGTAATAGAAACACAAAATTACCTTTGAAAAACACTTAGAAGAAATTGTTTTGTGTTTTGGCTTGACTTAAAGTTGCGTGCTTAACTTAGGGACTTAAAAATTTATTTCAAAATAGTCCTTTAACTTCTTTACTATATCAAAATCAATTTTACTTTTACATATACTTTTATGTTTTAAATATTTAAACATATTTTTATTAATTTATTAATACCAAAAAACAAAACTAATATTTTTAATGTCCTACTAATATCGAAAAATATATAATTTGAATATTTATTTTATAATTAAGCCTTTTGTAAGTGTAAAATCATGATATTTCATTCTCAACCTCGTTTTTGTTTATTTTCCTTTTATTTTGTACCTAATTTGAGTGAGAAATTTCTTAAAACTGTTTAAAAAATGTGTTCATTTGCCATCGAAATAAGTTTTCTAATTGATATATCAGTGGTGATTTTGTTTAATCAGGAGATAAAAGGAGTTACCGTGAGTGATCTTGTTTTTTTCTAAAATCCCACCGCTTCACTTACCGGTATCAATTATTTTCCTCTCATTGACACTCGGATTATCTTATTGATACTTTTAGACTCTGTCGCCAACACTCTCAAACTCTTTCACCTTTGGTATGTTTCAAGATCTGTTGTTTTAAAAACGATAAATTTTGTTGTGAAATGTTAAAAATATGAGTTCTCATATTTTTTAATCTTAAATAAAATATTTAGCCGATTATTTTCACTATTACAGAAGTTTATCCCTTATTGATATAGACAAAATGTTAGAATTTGTTTTGCAAACCCCTTAAAAGATTATATTCTCTAATTTTTATTGTTTGTTGATCTTAATTTAAAGTTTTTTATTTTAATTTATTTATTATACTTTTAGATATTTATATATATATTTTAAATACAGAACTATTATTTTATACTCTCGTGATTATCATTTTATTAGAACATGGAAAAAGATCAAGTATTATTTTAGAATGTATTTAAATAATATTTGTGTTATCAATTTGGTTAATTCTATTTGATTTGAAAAAATAAATTATTTGACGTGATGAAAAAAATCAATCATATATTTTGATTATTTTCAGGTTTGTTTTATTAAAAATATGTTTTAAAATTATTTTCAGTAAAATTTACCAAACAACGAAAAATAATTTACACAGTTTCATCTAAACACATAAAAATGACTTATGTTATCAATTTTTTTAAAAAATATAATTCATTTTTAAAAATTTATTTTCTAGAAATAATTTTCAGTGAAATAAACAGACTCTAACATAAAAGAATATCCTTAATTTAAATATTTATGTGGGTCTAGAGATTGACCTAATCTTTGCTATATATTTTTCATAACCCACTTTATATAATAACCTATATATATCAGCTAAATAAATATAAAATGATTGTCCTCCAAAGTTCCATCACATATATGACATTATTCTAACTATTATCATTTAAAAAAAAGTCGATGCAGCTCTTTAATCGATAAATTAAAATATAACTTCAACACTAGTTAAAATTAAAAGACTAAAGAATTGACGTGGTTTGATATCGTTTAAACATATTTTAATTTTATAGTCTTTTAGATAAAATAAAATCGTTGAAAGACTCACCCACAAAAATTTAATCAGAATAAAATTCTGAAAATCAAGAGCGAACCCAAAAATTGGATGAGACACGAAAATCACGACTATGGTATTCCATTCGTTGAATATTGTTTGTAATTTTAGATAATTTTTTTTAACTTAAATTTCATGTACCGAAATCGAATAGATATTTATGTTTTTCTCGATTAAATAAAAAAAATATAGAGGGGTTTAGGGTTTAAAATTTATAGATAATAGTTAAAATATATAATTTATGGTTCTAATTTAGGATTTATAGGTTAAAACTTAAATCCTCGTAATATTAACCCTAAAAATTAAATTATAATCCCTAAACCTTAAATTATAACAATAAACCCTAAATTCTAATTAATATCCCTAAATTTAAACTATTATATCCTAAATTAAGCCTTTTAAACCCTAAAAATAAAATATTTGTGAAAACTTTTAATTTTAATCACCTGTGTACCGAATATAAATCCTTTATTTATAGGGTTAATATTTGATGCACAAACGATGAAGGATTTTGTTTTACAAACATACCCAATTTCAATCTAAAATCTAAATCTTAAATCATAAATTAAATTCATAAACCTTAAACTGTTTTCCCTCGTTTATGATGATATTTTTTTTCAAAAAATAAATTTTATTTAAAAATTAAATTAAAGTCGTAAAATTTCAAGTATAGATCATTCAAATTTAGTCTTAAAAGCGTTAATTAGAAGTTAATTTAATAGGTGAGATATTAGATCTTTTAAACAATACGAGATGTTATTTTATAAATGATATAAATTAAATTAAGAAAAGTGTTTTTAATAAATTTTTATAATAGTTAATCTAATTTGATAGATCGATAAATAAAATATAAAAAATTAAAAAATCATTAGCTACGTAAAAAGTTAAGAGCCGAGTGAAAGGGAAACGAGAAGTTTTAGGAACTGGTGGTATTGTTTTTATTATAAAAGTTGTAAGAATTTTGATATATATTTTTTGGTATATATCGAAATTTGTATAAATTTTGTAAGAAAAATGTTACATACTATTTTTTTTACAAAAAGTATAAGGATTCCGATTTATAAACAAAATTTCTTACAAAAAGTATAAGTATTTCGGTAAATAATATTTTTTATAAAAATTATAAATATTCAGGTACATATAAAAAATTATATACCAAAATTCTTATAATTTTAATAAGAAAAACTATATCATTTTTTTATCGTTTTTTCAAGCTATTTTTTAATTTCTCGGAGAAAAAATTGAATCAGCATTGTAACGATTTGAAAAATCCACGATTAAGTGTATCGTCGCTAAAATTCTTTTTCGTTGTTGGAAAACATTTTTGGTGTGTTGTTTTGAAATTAATGTCTTCCACGTGGGGTTTTCGATTTAAAAATAATTTTGTAAAATTAAGAGTCGCCACCAACCGTTTTGGTAGACCGGACACCATAAAACCACAGATTTTAAAAGTTTGGGGTTTGGGAGTCGGTTACGGATGGGGAAGGATTAGCACCGCCAAACCGCCCAAAATAGGTACTTTATTAATTATCGCTTCATTAATATTAAATTTCCCGGGCTAATTAGACAATCGAATTAATTTTTAATTAAATGTGCGCATTTATTTTAAAGCACCTAAACCCAAAGATAAGCGTCTGAACCGTTACCACCATATTGATACTGACCTCGATTATGACCGAATTTAGGGGTCCACATTAACAAAATTAAATATTTATTCATACAACTTAAGTAAATAAATTCAATACATCACATAAAAAATAAATACATAAAACATAAATATTAATCTAACAAATTAAATACTAATCTAAAATATAAATTAAAACATACATAAATATTAATAAAAAACATAACCATAAATTAATAAACAACTATTTTCATTAAAATATTCAAAATACAAAGATAAAAATAATAGAAGTTATACCTAAAAATACAAACGGCTAACCCTGATGAACTTTCCACCGAGATCTACCACGACCCCTTCAAAAAGTTTTAACTAGATCGAATCTTAAAAATAAGACCCGATCGAACCGGGTAAGACCAAGGGTTTTGCCCCCGATCTTTGGCCATCACCCGAGAGCAATGCTCTCTTATTTGGATGGCCTTTCACCGGCTCCCATGGTTTGAAAGGCAGCCCCTATGCCTTGTACTTATAGGCAAGTGGGGGGACAAGGGGTGACATGAACCATCCTTGTCCATGGAATTTTTATTTCTTTTTTTTTTTTTGCTTTTTTCCTTTTTTATACTAATAATAACATTATTAAAATAACACTAGAATACTAAAAATTTGACAAAAAATGAGTGATTACAGTTGAATCTCTTTGCTTGTTCTTGTGAAACGAGAACAAAGCAAAGATATAAAAGCACTCATTTTTTATTGACTTCCCAATCGGTGGTCTTGGAATTGTGTGTTTTTCTGAAATTCTCCACCTTCCTTGACCGACTCTTCAGGCTCGTAAGTTCTTTATGTATCAAACTTGCTTGCCTTCTAGTTTTGAAGTTGCAGGTCACTCCTATATATTACCATTCGCCTTGAGCTGATCTTGGAAAACAAAAGCTCTTCCTATATAGAACTTTCATCTCTAGATCCCGAGCTGAGGTTTCTTCTCTATAAAACCTTCACTTTGAAGCCTCGAGTTATGTGTCCCTCCTGTATGGAGCTTTTCACTCAGATTACGACAAAGATAGTGATTCCTCCTATATGAAACTTGATAAGTGCTCAACTCACTATCACTTTCTACACTTTTCATGGGCACTTATCATCAATTCTACACCTACTCGAACCAATGCATGGGGTTAATGTGATATATTTAGGGATTATACCTTTAAAGATTATGTTTGTAGAAAAGACGTACTTTACTGCATTTTCTTATCTGTGCAGGAACAAGTACTATCGAGGCAGCAGAATGAGGCTGAGGCAGTAGAGAAGAAAAAGGCAATATGTCTGGCAATTGAAGGAGAAAAATAAGGAGAACGTTGCTGAGCAAGAAACCCAAAAATCAGAGCTGAACAACACAAGAAAAGCCCAAGGACAAGGCCACGCGGGATGAAACCTTCTAGAAGATCAAACTTGGAAATATTTATCCTATGTACATAACTTGTTCCTTACTCCAAGTTGAACTCTAATTAGGAAAGGTTTGCCCTAGGACAAGCCTATATAAGGCATATCCCTCCTAGGGGTTAGAGGAGAGAAGATTCGGCCAATACACCAATAACGAGAGAGTTTTCACCTTAGGGACAATTCTTCCCATCATGTTCTAAAGTTCTCTTAGGGTTTTGTGAAGGTTGTTGAGTATTTATGAGAGGAGATTGTACTTTGTTTCTTATTCCTAATGCAATAAAATATCGAAGTTTGCTTATTCTTTGTCATTCCTTGTTCTTACATTCAAGTTTAGGAGAGAAGTTTGTGAGTAATCCATTTATCTAATATTGAGAGAGTTAGATTCACGAAAAGGATAAGTACAGTGTTTCAATCGGGAAACACTAACTCGTCCTAGAGATAGGTTAAGAGTTTCAGTGGCTAAGAGAAGTGTGGAATTGGTTGGTGATTATAATTGATTCACGCTGAGAGGTATCATCAAGGACTGGTCATCAACAGTATTTTGACTTAGAGATAAGCGAAATCATTCAAGGACACTTTGCCGAACTTTGGTAAATCTTCCCAAGAGCAAGAGATTATCGCGGCAGAGAACATTTTCGCTACCGAGGCAATATCTGCAATACTGCCAAGGCAGTACAGTGCAATTGCATTGGAACAGAAGCAGATCAATCAAATCCACGATACAACACAACTGGATCCAACCCTATCTCTCTCTCATATTTAATTTCTCTTTATTTAGTTAGTTTATTTAGTTTAATCAATATCCAACTTATCTGTGTTTTTACTTTTATTTTACAGAAGCAAGAAGACCAAAGGAAGTATATTAAATATACCAATCTCTGAGGAGACGATAACTTGATAAAATACTTATCACTTATTACTTGACGTGTGCAACTCAAATCATTCATGGAAGTATGCAACTCTTTCAAAATTCAAGGAGTCCATGAAGACATTTTGAGATTAAAACTTTTCCCCTATTTACTGAGGGATAGGGCCAAAACCTGGTTGAATAGCATTCCGGCAGGATCAATTGGATCTTAGAGTGAAATTTACCGAGAATTCATTACCTGATTTAACCCTACAAATTTATATGATCGAATCTGTAATGAGATTACTTCTTTTAGACAAGCTGATGACGAACCTATGTACAAGGCTTGGGAACGCTACAAAGAGATACTGAACAGATGTACACTACACGGGTTTCTACGATGGACACAAGTAACCATGTTCTATAATGCAACCAATGCCCCGACAAGGATGATGTTGGATGCCTCGGCAAATGGCGCACTCCTTGACAAAGCTTCGGAAGAAGCTATAGAAATTCTGAATAAACTCGCAAGGAACGATTTCCAATTTCCTACTTCTAGGCGAGGAGGATTAAGATTCCAAGCCACAGTGAATGAACTAGAAACCAATAATTCAGTGGCAGAAAAATTGGCATCTTTAACAAAAATGGTTCAGAACATGCAAGCACAACAAAATACTCATGAGGTAAAAGCAATAAATTCTTCTGAGTATATGCAAGACAAGGAAACTGGCTTTTATATGGGTAACTACAACCGGAACAAAAACATGATGTCAAATACATACAATCTGGCATGGAAAAGGTACCCAAACTTTTCATGGAGCAATCCTAACAATGCCTTGAACCCCACCAACCAGACCTCAAGTTATCAACATTCACTACCGCAGCAGCAAGTGCAGCAGTCACTGCCACAGCAGTAGATGCATCAGAAGCAGCAGCCTATGAACTCATTAGAGAATACTCTCAAGGCCTTTATCATGAAAACTGAATCATATATGGCTGAGAACAGTAGTTTCATGAAGAGAACTAATGACTTCATGAATAGAACAGAGATGAGGCTACAAAACCAAGAAGCTGCTATTAAATCACTAGAAACCCAAGTTGGTCGGTTTGCTCAAAGACAAAATACTAGATCACATGAGAGATTACCTAGCAATACTGAAGTTGCTAAGGGAATGAGCCATGAACAATGCAAAGCAATCACAATAAGAAGTGACCTACAACTTAAGGAAACAATGGGTAAGTCAGCAACCAAAGTTCCACCAGCAACATAGGAGGACACAGACAAGGAAGACTTGGATGTTGAACAAACTGAAGACAAAGACAATGCCCCAGCAAAGAGCTCGACAGCACCTGCACTTCCTGCCGAGACAACAAGACACACAGTGATTCCAAGTATAAAATTCCAAACTAATGAGACCCTGGATGTGATGAGACCACCACCATCTTTCCATAAAGGTTGAAAAAACAGAAACAGGATCACCAGTTTAAGAAGTTCCATGATATTCTAAAGCAAGTCCACATTAACTTGCCATTTGTTGAGGCAATTGAATAGATGCCCAACTACGCTAAATTCTTGAAAGACATTGTGTCTAATAGAAAGAAGCTAGGTGAGTTTGAGACAGTGGCAGCAACTGAAGGGTGCATGGCAATGCTGCACAATCGTATACCACTCAAACTGAAGGATCCTAGATGCTTTACCATACCTTGTGCGATTGATAACAATTATGAAGGAAAAGCACTATGTGACCTAGGAGCAAGCATCAATCTCATGCCCAAATCAGATTTTCAAAAGCTTGGAATAAGAAGGGAAAAGCCTACGACAGTGCTGCTTTAACTTGCGGATAGATCCTATATGCATCTTGAAGGAAAAAATTGAGGACATATTGGTAAGGGTTGACAAGTTTATTTTCTCTGCCGACTTCCTTGTCCTGGACTGTGAAGTAGACGAGAATGCACCGATCATCCTAGGAAGACATTTCCTTGCTACTGGATGAACCTTAATAGATATGGAGAATGAAGAGTTGACAATAAGGGTCAATGATCAGCAAGTCAAACTAAATGCATTCCACAATTTGAAAAAATTTGATGGTCCAGAAGAGTGCAAAGTCCTCCCGACAACAGATGCATATACCAAAATATCCTGCCTAGGCAGCACGCTCGGCAGACTATCTTGTCATAGAATTAAAGCCAAAGTGGAGGCAGAAAATACAGAAGCGATTGGCCAGCACCTGCAGAAAAATCCAAGCCAGCAAGAGATGAGCAAATTAGGAGATGCATTTACATACACTCTACCAGTAATATAATCTCTTCCCTTCCACTTTATTTATTATATTAGGATTAGTTTTAATTTAGAATTTATATATTTTCAGTATTTTTCTTTAATATTTTTCTTTAGTAATTTCTTTTTATTAATATGCTTATTTAATTTTTTAGGATAATAAAGTCAAGAATAAAAGAGAATTAGTTCAGAGCAGAAGCTCTGCTGAGGCAGTAAACAGTGTCAGAAGCTGTAGAAGTCCCAACGGGTAGAAACAGTGTAACGACTATCTGTCGAGTTTTCCGTTGCGACAGTAAATGCTAACGAGTAGTAAATTTAAAACGGTTACAAAACGGCTAGTGATTAAAACGGCCACGCTGTCGAGGCCTATATAAGCAACATCCCTCTCTTGAACTATTCAGTCTTGCATTCTTAAATTCTTTAGCATTCTACTCAATCTTGCTTTCACAATACTATCACAATTCTTCTTGAAATTTTTCAGAATACTTCACCAAGACTCTCAATCTTTATAAAACATCAATGGCAGAATACAACAGATTTGCCCCCGCCACTGTTGAAGAAAGATTCAATAGATCTTTTGCCGATCGGCAGCTGTTGTGACACCTTCGCCCCGGGTTAGGAGACGGGGGCGTCAACCGGATATACAAACTCGAACATTGTAATCAAATTCAAACAAATGACTTATTTATATAACATTGTGAGTTGATCAAATTTAAACAATTTGCTTATTGACATAACATTGCAAGTCAATTCCTTATTAACTCTTATTTGTTTTACGGTTCAAATCTTGTATTGCTTATATAAATTCGAGACAATTTAAAACTTTTTCGACACTTAAGGTAATTTCCAATTCGAAACTTAGATACCCTTCATTACTCAATTGTAACTTCAATTAAATTGATCAAAGCTTTTATATCAATCGTATTCATTTAACTAACACTAATTATACCATATTAGTTAAGCAATTACCCTTATTAGATTTGAACCCATGCAGTAAGGAGGTATCGATACCCTTAATATTGGTATCGATACAGGGGTATTGAACCAGGTATCGATACCGGTCCTTGGTGTTGACTCGTTGACCAAACTGGGTAGCCAGTATCGAAACGGGTATCAAACCAAATTGGCTACTGGAAGCTCCAGTATCGATACAGGTATCGAACCAATTTTGGCTACTGGGAGCTCCAGTATCGAAACATGCTTCGGACCAATTTGGCTACTGGAAGCTCCAGTATCGAACCACGCTTCGGAACCAAAGTTCCTTCCAAAGGCGGTATCGATACCCAAGCTAGTGGTATCGATACCCCTGTTCACAATTGACAAATTCAAGCCTTTTAAACACTTAGGCATCTCAAAAGGGGCTATCTAAAGGTCTCAACCTAATCCTAAGCCTCAAGGATCATTTTCATGCTTAGGTAACCTATACCGATTCACCAAACTTGTTCATTTCAATCATCTCATTATGCATTTTAACATTAAAATCATCCCTTACTTAGGAATAACATCTAGCCTTATCTTTCTTTAGTCACCTAAGCAAACATGATAGGTCCTAGGTTCACACGACCTAGACACAAAGCTAAGTTAGCCATATACCAATTGCATTCTTCCAAGCCATCATACCAACCATAGCCAAACTCGAAACATACAAGGCTAGCCTACCATGAATGTCATGCCTTATGGCTTAGAAACCCAAAAGCTTAAATGATCATAAGAACATACACGTCATAAGCTAGCTATCAAAATGCATATACTAAACTAACATGATCTCTATGCCACCCTATACTAGGAGTTACAAAAGCTATCAAAATACCATACGTTGGCTTGTTTCCCGTGTCCTTTCTCCGATTCAAGCTTGGTCTATTTCTTTAACTCGTAAACCTGTTGTTTGGGAAGGAGGAAACAAAGAGCGTAAGTACTAAGAAGTACTTAGTGAGGTAGCCTAAGTCTAACCAATTTAGACATGAATTATAACAATTAATATACTTCAATGAGTAACAATTCAAATACATATGGCAATTAGTACATCATATAATCATGCTTAATGTACAATGGCAAGTCATATTCAATGCTCAAGTCAAATTATAACAAATGCTTTATGGCAAGTACATATCGAATGTTCAAGTTCAAACATATCAAATGCCCTATGGCAATTACATATCAAATACTCAAGTCCAAATCATATCAAATGCCCTATGGCAAGTACATGTCAAATGCTTATTAGCAATTACATTTCAAATGTCCTACGACAATTATATTAATTTTAATCTTCCGAATTAATTTTAAACGTTGCCTTGGTATAGTTAGACTAGGTAAGCGAGTCAACAGAAGTACCCTAAGGTACTAACAAAAGATACCCATGGTATCTACAAATGGTGACTAACCACCAACAAAGGTACCCATAGTACCAACAGAAGTACCGAAGTACTGATCAGAAGTACCAAAGTACTAACAAATGAGCTCAGACTCTAGGCATGCCGTACTACCTATGACCAACTATAACCCAAGGCTCAATCTAAATTTCTTATTCAATTAGTCTTCCATTTTACTTAATCAAATTTCTTATCACGGATGATGTACATAACATGGCATTAACTAAAGCATCATGTCATGCTACTAATATATCAAAACATATACATATTATCATGTTACCAAAATCCAAAAGCATAAGTCATGCTAACATATCAGAGCGTATACATGTGATCATGTTACCAAATTCAAAAGCATAAGTCATGCTAACATATCAAAGCATATACATATCATGCTATCATGGATATAACTCATGCATGACTAACATACCTGGCATCCTTAGCCGCGTGCCATTACTTACCTCGGCATTTCCGAGCTATGCAAATGCTTTAAACTAGTTTATTATCTAGTACTCAATATAAAGTTAAACAAGTCATTATCACTTAGTCCTCCTTCCCGTATTGTCAAATATTTATTTAATCCGGTTACTTTACAAGCAAATCAAATAATCGAAAATGGTTAGGACCCTAGGTCCTAACCCTAAGGTTTGCTACACTCACCAATATTCCAAGCTATCACGGGTTGTAGATCACAACCCCTTTGCCTCGCCTTTGTGTTACCTCGATCCTCTTTTGACCCTCATTAATTTCTTCTCCCGGGGTATCTAACAATTAACATATAATAACTATGTATCAATACATTTTCATTTATCCATTCCAAATGTTCATAAGCCTATCAATTATAAACATGTACATTTGTCCCTTTTCGAATAGTTTTGCTACCCCTTCTAGCGAAACGATCGTATCTCCTAGCCCCGATGTCCGATTTTAGTCCATTATACCTCGTTAGAAAGCTAGAAGAATCCTCTACAAATTACAATTAACCTTAAATTTAATTTCCTAATCGATCAGCTCCAAATTTAATTCAAAACAGTTCTGGTCGGATTTCCCGGGACTGTTTGGGTAGCCTCACGGAACAACTTATATCTTCCTCTACCGGACTCGGATTTAGGTTCCGTAAATTTCCTCTTAAACTAGGTATACGTAAGTATCATTGTATAAAGTTTCAGCTCTAAATTCCTTAAATCCCGAATTAGGGAAATTCTCAAAGTTGGCTACTTAGAATAGCATTTTCTAGGCCAATAGACTAGTTTACCTCTTTTTGATCTTAATTCGTAACCCATCTTAAACTCATGATTTTCCAGCATTCCAAACACTAAATTAACCTCAAAAAATCCCCTATTAAATCATCTAACCAAGTCAAACATCATAACTAACGTTTTTACAAATACCCAAATTTCCAAGCTTCTTAATTTGTTGTGCATGCTTCACTACCTAAACCCAATAATCACTAACTCTAAATTAGGTCTTCCACTAACCTAATTTATCATAGTAGTATCATGGTAACTTTCTAAAATTCAAGATTCAAACTTTGAAAGCTTAAGCCATGGAGAAGAAAGCTTACCTAAGCCCTTAGATTCAATTTCTTAGTCCGAAAACTTGACCATGCAAAGCTTTCCAAGCTTAGTTCCTCAAACTCCCTTGATTTTTTCTCCTCCCCTTCTATCTTGGTGTTCACGTGAGAATGAGGGAGATGAAAGCAAAATTTTGACTATTTGTTTGTTCAATTAATGGGGTGTAAAAGACCTCTTTACCCTTAAAGAATTGCTTGGGCCTAGATGTTTACCAAAGGTATTTCATGGAACATGGTTATGTGTCATGTAATGCTCAAGCTTTTAATTTAACTAGTTTGGTCCATTTTCTAATTCAATGGTCACATGATCTAATTTAATTCACTTTCATTCGAATATTTCTTCTAACCCGATTTTTAGGGTGTTACAATTCTCCCCTCCTTAAAAAGAAATTCGCCCTCGAATTTACCTGAAGGGAATAGTTGCGGATATTGGGCTTTCATCGTGTCCTCGGGTTCCCAAGTAGCTTCTTCCTTCTTGTGATTTCTCCAAAGAACCTTTACTAAGGGAACATTCTTATTGTGAAGTCTTTTAACTTCTCGATCAAGTATCTGAACCGGTTTCTCTTCATAAGATAAATCAGGATTTAACTCTAGTTCCTCAGGTTCCAGAACATAAGAGGGATCGGATCTGTGTCTTCTCAGCATAGAGACGTGGAACACATTATGTATCTTATCAAACTCGCTGAGGAGAGCAAGATGATAGGCTACCGGGCCAATTCGTTCAATAACCTCAAAAGGTCCAATGAAGCGAGGGCTAAGCTTTCCTCTTTTCCCGAATCTGAACACTTTCTTCCAAGGAGAAACCTTTAGGAAGACCTTGTCTCCCATATTGTACTGAATGTCTCTCCGTTTCAAGTCTGCATAAGCCTTTTGTCTATCGAAGGCTTGCTTCAAACGATCGTGAATAACTCGGATCTGTTCCTCAGTTTCCCAAATTATCTCGGGTCCCAAAACCTTATTCTCACCCAATTTGGACCAACACAAGGGAGTTCTGCATTTTCTCCCGTATAAAGCTTCAAAAGGAGCCATCTGAATCGATGCTTGATAGCTATTATTGTACGCAAATTCCACTAAGGGTAGTGAATTTTCCCAATTCCTCCCAAAGTCTATAACACAAGCACGTAACATGTCTTCTAGTACTTGTATTACTCTTTCCGATTGACCATCGGACTGCGGGTGGAAAGCAGTACTAAGATGTACTTTAGTTCCAAGAGCTTTCTGCAAGGACTTCCAAAATCTGGAGGTGAAGTTCGGATCTCTATCAGAAATGATGGACGTTGGTACACCATGTAATCGAATCACCTCACGAATATACAATTCAGCTAAGGTCTCTGAGGTCATGTTCTTTCGAACCGGAATAAAATGTGTAGATTTGGTGAGTCTATCAACTATCACCCAAATAGCATCACTCTTCCTCGGTGTAACAGGCAATCCAGTGACAAAATCCATTGTTACCCGATCCCATTTCCACTCGGGTAGTTCAATAGGCTGTAGCAATCCTGTTGGAGCTCGGTGTTCAGCTTTAACTTTCTAACACGTCAAACATCGGGATACGAAATCTGTGATATCTGCTTTCATTCCAGGCCACCAATACAAGGATTTCAAATCCTTATACATCTTAACAGAACCAGGATGGATCGAGAACGGGTTTTGATGTGCTTCTTGCAGGATATTTCTTTTCAGTTCCTCATTGTTCGGAACACATATTCTATCTCTAAATTAGAGTAACCCATTAGGATGGAGGGGGAATTTGACATTAGCTTTTGAATCAAGCTTTGATGCAATAGCTTAAAGTTCAGAATCAGACTGTTGTAGATCTTTGATTCTCAAAATCAGATCAGACTGAACCTGGAGTTTAGACAAATATCCTTGCTTTCGATATACTCGAAGATGAACATTAATCGAATTTGGGGCTACAAGGAAATTTTTAAATCAGATACATATATTCAAAGGAAACATGTAATATTTCAAAGTTATTAAATGACTTAACCAAGGTCGGTTTATGACTAAGAGCATCGGCCACCACGTTGGCTTTTCCGGGATGGTAGTCAATGACCAAGTCATAATCTTTTAACAATTTCATCCATCTTCTTTGCCTCAAATTCAGGTCCTTTTGAGTCAGGATGTATTTAAGACTCTTGTGATCGGTGTATAGATAGCACCTCTCACCATATAAGTAATGCCTCCATATCTTGAGGGCAAAAACAATAGCAGCTAACTCAAGGTCATGTATCAGATAATTCAACTCATGAGGCTTTAATTGCCTTGATGCATAAGCAACCACCTTATTTTCTTGCATTAGGACACAACCTAGTCCTAAATGTGAAGCATCACTATACACGGTAAATTCCTTACCGGATTCTGGTTGGATAAGGACAGGAGCATGAGTTAAGGCTTGCTTAAGCTGATCAAAGCTTCTTTGTTGGTCCTCTGACCATTCAAACGACTTATCTTTCCTTAGAAGCTTAGTTAAAGGTAAGGCGATAGTGGAGAATCCTTTAACAAATCTCCTATAATACCCGGCTAATCCAAGGAAACTTCTGACCTCAGTAACATTTCTCGGAGGTCTCCAATCCAGAATAGTTTGTACTTTCTTAGCATCAACTTTGATTCCTTCAGCCAAAATAACATGGCCAAGGAATGACACTTCCGATAACCAAAACTCACACTTGGAGAACTTGGCAAACATCTGACGTTCCCGAAGTGTTCGCAGAACAATCCGAAGGTGTTCTGAATGTTCCTCCTTGGTCCGAGAATACACCAAAATGTCATCAATAAAGACAACCACAAACTTATCAAGATGAGGTTTGAACATTCGATTCATCAAATCCATGAATGCAGCTGGTGCATTGGTTAGCCCAAATGGCATCACCAAGAATTCAAAATGTCCATATCGAGTTCTGAAAGCTGTCTTAGGAACATCTTCCTCTTTTACTCTCATCTGATAGTACCCCGATCGAAGGTCAATCTGAGAGAACACCGTAGCATTCTTAAGTTGATCAAATAGATCTTCGATCCTCGGCAGAGGGTACTTGTTTTTAATGGTAACCTGATTCAGTTGCCGGTAATCAATACAAAGTCTCATTGTTCCATCTTTCTTCTTTACAAACAAAACAGGAGCACCCCATGGTGAGGAACTAGGACGAATGAATACTTTATATTGTAGCTCCTGGAGCTGTTTCTTAAGTTCCTTCAACTCAATAGGTGTCATTCTATAAGGGGCAATCGACACCGGATTAGTCCCAGGTTGGAATTCAATCCTGAATTCCACTTCTCTTGTTGGAGGAAGACCAGGTAGTTCCTCCGAAAAGACATCAACAAATTCGGATACCACTGGAATCTTTGGCAACCCAAAGTCATATTCATCTTGCAAAACCATAGCAGCAAAGATCGAGGTTGGTTTCTTATCAATTAGGAGGATTGACTCCTTTCCCAAGCCACGAAGATACAATCTTTTGTTCTAACAGTCGATCCAAGCTTCATGTTTGGTCAACCAATCCAACCCCAATATAAGGTCGAACTCACAAGTTGATAATACAAACAAATCAATCCGAAAAGGAATTCCTCGAATTGAGATCGGAGAGTCTTTACAAATGAGGTTAACATTCATTATGCCTCCTATAGGGTTTGACACTACAAGACCCCTATCAATATTTTCAGGCTCTAACTTAGTCTTTACAAGTATTTTAGAACATACAAAGGAATGAGTAGATCTTGAATCTATCAAAGCATATTCAGGACTCAAATTTAATTCAATTGTACCTGCAATAACATCGAGAGACTCTTCCTCCTCTCTACCACGAACATGGTACATCCTGGCAGGAGCTTGAGATCCTTGACGAGGAGGGGCTGACTGACGGTCCTTTCCTCTATTCTGATTCCCAGAATGGGCCTGTCCCTTGTTTCTATTTTGAGGTGGTGGACTCTAATAGGCACGAGACTGAGGTGTGCCCCTATTCGGATTCTGAGGACAATCTCGGATAAAGTGGTCCGATCCACCGCAAGCATAACATAGCTTCATCTGAAGCCGACAAGGTCCAGCATGAAACTTCTGATAGAACTAACAAGCCTGAGCTCTTCCAGAATTTGCCGTGCTATGAACAGATACAACTGGGGCCGGAGGTCTATTTGCCGATTGAGGTCTCGGCACATAATGGCTCTTGGGCTCATGATGGTAGGTCGAAGAGCCTTCTCTCTGACTCTTGGCTTTCTTCACGCTCCAATCAGGCTTATCTTCCCATCCGTTTCTTGTCATTTCTATTTCCACCCTTTCTTTTCTTTGAAGCCTTCATCTTGGCTTCGGTAGCAATAGCCTCGTTGACTAAAATCTGGAAATCTGTGATCCCCAAAGCTGTGAACATAGGGCTCATTTCATCATTTAGCCCATCAATAAACATCTGACACTTCTGTTTCTCTGTCTTGATGTACTCAGCTCCATATTTGCAGTACTTACAAAAGTCTGCCACATATTGTTCTATAGGCCTATTAGCCTGCCTCAAATACAAGAACTTTCTTCTTCTTTCAGCCAGATACTGCTCACTGATGTACTTCTTTTTAAACTCCTCCACAAAGAAGTCCCATGTAACAGAGTCGGTGGGAACGGTTAAGGTTGTAGTTTCCCACCAACTTAGGGCTTCATCAGCTAGAAGCGAAATAGCACACTCAAGTTTGTGTTTATCCGAGCACTACAGTTACTTAGTCAAAATCTGAGTGGTTCTTTCTAACCATTGTTCGGGCTCCTCAGGCTTATCCTCATTAACACCCGCGAAAGTAAAGGCTCGATATCGAGCAAGTTTCTC
The DNA here is from genome assembly GCA_035048815.1 of Abelmoschus esculentus. NCBI lineage: Eukaryota > Viridiplantae > Streptophyta > Magnoliopsida > Malvales > Malvaceae > Abelmoschus > Abelmoschus esculentus. The sequence goes on from JAUCBN010000011.1 coordinate 20,716,969, forward strand.
AATAAGAGCCCTACTTGGTCTAACCTCAGCAGGGACAGTGGGACGATCTTGTCTCAAATCAGATACTAGTTGATCGAACATTCCCTTCATACTCAAAAGGCATTCCCTCTGAACGTCTTATACAACCGGGACTACCGGCTCAGGGGCAACCTCTACCGGGGGTTGTTCTTATTCTAATAGAGGATTCGGTTCCATCCTCGTGCTTTCATTCTCATTAGATGATCCCTCGGGACTTTCATCTCCCAGGGCAAGTCTCGTATCAACCATACTACAAAAAGGTGAACAAATATTATTCAAATAAGCAAGAACACAAGCAAGTACGGTATAAAACTCCTAGGTGGCATAGTTCAATCCTATATGATGCATGCATATTACTTTCGGTCCGAGAATCATGTAACCGAAAGCTCTGATACAACTAAATGTGACACCCTCGCCCAGGGTTAGGAGACGGGGGCGTCAACCGGACATACAAACTCGAACATTGTAATCAAATTCAAACAAATGACTTATTTATATAACATTGTGAGTTGAACAAATTTAAACAATTTGCTTATTGACATAACATTGCAAGTCAATTCCTTATTAACTCTTATTTGTTTTACGGTTCAAATCTTGTATTGCTTATATAAATTCGAGACAATTTAAAACTTTTTCGACACTTAAGCAAATTTCCAATTCGAAACTTAGATACCCTTCATTACTCAATTGTAACTTCAATTAAATTGATCAAAGCTTTTATATCAATCGTATTCATTTAACTAACATTAATTACACCTTATTAGTTAAGCAATTACCCTTATTAGATTTGAACCCATGCAGTAAGGAGGTATCGATACCCTTAATATTGGTATCGATACAGGGGTATCGAACCAGGTATCGATACCGGTCCTTGGTGTTGACTCGTTGACCAAACTGGGTAGTCAGTATCGAAACGGGTATAGAACTAAATTGGCTACTGGGAGCTCCAGTATCGATACAGGTATCGAACCAATTTTGGCTACTGGGAGCTCCAGTATCGATACATGCTTCGGACCAATTTGGCTACTGGGAGCTCCAGTATCGAAACATACTTCGGACCAATTTGGCTATTGGAAGCTCTAGTACCGAACCACGCTTCGGAACCAAAGTTCCTTCCAAAGGCGGTATCGATACCCAAACAAGTGGTATCGATACCCCTGCTCACAATTGACAAATTCAAGCCTTTTAAACACTTAGGCATCTCAAAAGGGGCTATCTAAAGGTCTCAACCTAATCCTAAGCCTCAAGGATCATTTTCATGCTTAGGTAACCTATATCGATTCACCAAACATGTTCATTTCAATCATCTCATTATGCATTTTAACATTAAAATCATTCGTTACTTAGGAATAACATCTAGCCTTATCTTTCTTTAGTCACCTAAGCAAACATGATAGGTCCTAGGTTCACACGACCTAGACACAAAGCTAAGTTAGCCATATACCAATTGCATTCTTCCAAGCCATCATACCAACCATAGCCAAACTCGAAACATACAAGGCTAGCCTACCATGAATGTCATGCCTTATGGCTTAGAAACCCAAAAGCTTAAATGATCATAAGAACATACACGTCATAAGCTAGCTATCAAAATGCATATACTAAACTAACATGATCTCTATGCCACCCTATACTAGGAGTTACAAAAGCTATCAAAATACCATACGTTGGCTTGTTTCCCGTGTCCTTTCTCCGATTCAAGCTTGGTCTATTTCTTTAACTCGTAAACCTGTTGTTTGGGAAGGAGGAAACAAAGAGCGTAAGTACTAAGAAGTACTTAGTGAGGTAGCCTAAGTCTAACCAATTTAGACATGAATTATAACAATTAATATACTTCAATGAGTAACAATTCAAATACATATGGCAATTAGTACATCATATAATCATGCTTAATGTACAATGGCAAGTCATATTCAATGCTCAAGTCAAATTATAACAAATGCTTTATGGCAAGTACATATCGAATGTTCAAGTTCAAACATATCAAATGCCCTATGGCAATTACATATCAAATACTCAAGTCCAAATCATATCAAATGCCCTATGGCAAGTACATGTCAAATGCTTATTAGCAATTACATTTCAAATGTCCTACGACAATTATATTAATTTTAATCTTCCGAATTAATTTTAAACGTTGCCTTGGTATAGTTAGACTAGGTAAGCGAGTCAACAGAAGTACCCTAAGGTACTAACAAAAGATACCCATGGTATCTACAAATGGTGACTAACCACCAACAAAGATACCCATAGTACCAACAGAAGTACCGAAGTACTGATCAGAAGTACCGAAGTACTAACAAATGAGCTCAGACTCTAGGCATGTCGTACTACCTATGACCAACTATAACCCAAGGCTCAATCAGAATTTCTTATTCAATTAGTCTTCCATTTTACTTAATCAAATTTCTTATCACGGATGATGTACATAACATGGCATTAACTAATGCATCAAGTCATGCTACTAATATATCAAAACATATACATATTATCATGTTATCAAAATCCAAAAGCATAAGTCATGCTAACATATCAGAGCGTATACATGTGCTCATGTTACCAAATTCAAAAGCATAAGTCATGCTAACATATCAAAGCATATACATATCATGCTATCATGGATATAACTCATGCATGACTAACATACCTGACATCCTTAGCCGTGTGCCATTACTTACCTCGGCATTTCCGAGCTATGCAAATACTCTAAACTAGTTTATTATCTAGTACTCAATATAAAGTCAAACAAGTCATTATCACTTAGTCCTCTTTCCCGTATTGTCAAATATTTATTTATTCTAGTTACTTTACAAGCAAATCAAATAATCGAAAATGATTAGGACCCTAGGTCCTAACCCTAAGGTTTGCTACACTCACCAATATTCCGAGCTATCACGGGTTGTAGATCACAACCCCTTTGCCTCGCCTTTGTGTTGCCTCGATCCTCTCTTGACCCTCGTTAATTTCTTCTCCCGGGGTATCTAACAATTAACATATAATAACTATGTATCAATACATTTTCATTTATCCATTTCAAATGTTCATAAGCCTATCAATTATAAACATGTACATTTGTCCCTTTTCGAACAGTTTTGCTACCCCTTCTAGCGAAACGATCGTATCTCCTAGTCCCGATGTCCGATTTTAGTTCATTATACCTCGTTAGAAAGCTAGAAGAATCCTCTACAAGTTAAAATTAACCTTAAATTTAATTTCCTAATCGACCAGCTCCAAATTTAATTCAAAACAGTTCTGGTCGGATTTCCCGGGACTGTTCGGGTAGCCTCACGGAACAACTTATATCTTCCTCTACCGGACTCAGATTTAGGTTCCGTAAATTTCCTCTTAAACTAGGTATACATAAGTATCATTGTCTAAAGTTTCATCTCTAAATTCCTTAAATCCCGACTTAGGGAAATTCTCAAAGTTGGCTACTTAGAATAACATTTTCTAGGCCAATAGACTAGTTTACCTCTTTTTGATCTTAATTCGTAACCCATCTTAAACTCATGATTTTCCAGCATTCCAAACACTAAATTAACCTCAAAAAATACCCAATTAAATCATCTAACCAAGTCAAACATCATAACTAACATTTTTACAAATACCCAAATTTCCAAGCTTCTTAATTTGTTGTGCATGCTTCACTAACTAAACTCAATAATCACTAACTCTAAATTAGGTCTTCCACTAACCTAATTTATCATAGTACTATCATGGTAACTTTCTAAAATTCAAGATTCAAACTTTCAAAGCTTAATCCATGGAGAAGAAAGCTTACCTAAGCCCTTAGATTCAATTTCTTAGTCCGAAAACTTGACCATGCAAAGCTTTCCAAGCTTAGTTCCTCAAATTCCCTTGAGTTTTTCTCCTCCCCTTCTATCTTGGTGTTCACGTGAGAATGAGGGAGATGAGAGAAAAATTTTGACTATTTGTTTGTTCAATTAATGGGGTATAAAAGATCTCTTTACCCTTAATGAATTGCTTGGGCCTAGATGTTTACCAAAGGTAGTTCATGGAACATGGCTATGTGTCATGTAATGCTCAAGCTTTTAATTTAACTAGTTTGGTCCATTTTCTAATTCAATGGTCACATGATCTAATTTAATTCACTTTCATTCAAATATTTCTTCTAACCCGATTTTTAGGGTGTTACAGCTGTGGGAAGAACAAGGATTTCAGCTCAGTAAGGAGGAAAACTTCAGCATCGATAATTACTTGATGGACAAGATTAAATATCAAGAATGAGAGATCTTCTGTCTACAACCTTCCCAGGCTAATGCAACCATAGTGCGGGAATTTTATGCACATGGGTCGAACATGGACAATCTCTTTCTCCACTGTCGAGGCAAGCCTGTCCGACTTGATGCAGTGGCAATTAACGATTTTTATGGACTCATCCCCATTAGTGATAGGCATGTCGAATTCATGGACGACATTACCACCTAGGACTATGAATTGATTAAAGACGATCTCTGTTAAAACAACACTCCATGGGAAACCGGTGCCCATAAAGGTTCTGTGACAAGGCAAAGCCTCAAGCCCGAGGCAAAATTGTGGTGCAAATTCGTCAAGAGACGCCTCATCCCTACCTCCCACAACAACATAGTGGACCGCAAAAGATTGGTGTTGATCCATTCAATCATCAACAAAAGGAGTATCAATGTTGGAGAGATCATTCTTCGCGAAATACACGGTTGTGGTAAGAAGGAACATGGACCTTTATACTTACCATGTTAAATATCTGGTTTATGTATTGCTGCAGGAGTACTAGTTGAAGACACGGACGAATACACACCAATGAGGTAAGGATGGACGAGAGAATTCTGCCACAGAGCGATGCAGATCACACAGGCAGAACCTGTCCAGGCAACACCACAGCAAATCACTGCTGACTTCATTGTTGGAGCTCATTACACGGCAGAGATACCAGGCACTACCGAAGCCCCTGCAGCAGCAGACCCCTACCAGGAAATTCTTCAGAGGATGGAAGTCATGGACCTTCGCCAGCAAAGCTATATGAAATACCAAAGAGACTTCAATAGCACCCTTGCCCAGATGATGGTGCAGAACTTCCCCAACCAAGGAGCATAATTTCCAGAATACCCTACAAACATATTTGTAATGACAACGCCTTACACAGAGACCACTCTAGCTCTAGGGCCAAGACCATTTTTCACCTCCAGACTGTAGCAGCAGTTCCACATAGCTGGCTCATCTAGGGTAGCAGACGCTGTCGCGGCATCATCCGCAAGTAGAAGATATTCAAGGCGAAGGGGAGTCTTCAACACTCCCCCAAGATTCCCAATTCCAATAGGCAGCCTTTCAAGGGAAATCGATGAATATGTCTACCACAGTTCATCCGATGTCAAGCCTAGTATCCAACCTGCTGGGGCAGATCCAAAGAACGAAGGCAGCACAGAGATCATGGACATAGAAGATTAAGGATGAGAAGAAGTCAATGCCCCAATAAAAAGGGCAACACCTATGAGAGTTCAGCCGTCGAGAAGAGCAAAGCTATCACCATCACCAAGGGCACAACCATTAGCAACTAGACCAAGGAGACAAATTGTGGAAGAGAGTTCTTCTGAATCATCTTAATTGTTCTTCTTTCTTGTTGCCTATATAAACTGTTTTTTTATCTGCTTATATTTTTTTAACTACTGTCTGCCCCTAAATTAAGCATTAAGGATAATGTTTGGTTTGAGTTTGGGGGTGTAGAGCTACTGCCGAGGCATTCTACTGTCGTGGCCTTGCCATGAAAAGGAAGTTTTTAGTGATAAAATATTTTGTTTTACATCCACCACTACATTAAAATTGTTGTCATACTTTTGTACTGCCCTTCATCAGTATTGTCTTAATTTATTCTTAAAGGCAATAAAAATCTTTCTACTTACCATAGTTAGGATCTGTTTTGAAGACTTAATTCTAGGACACTGAAGGAGAAAAACTTAGAAGCTTGCTATAAGGTTGAACTTTAAAAACACTCTTGGGACTTGTTTGGCTATATGAATTCTTTTAATGAACTTAGGTGATAAAGACATATATTTTGGAATGGTGACTAGAGGTGCCTATAACTGGCTCTAGAAAAAACTCTTCTTTATGCTAGAGGTGCTCGAAATTGGCACTAGTATGCATAAAAAAATAGCAAAAGAAATAAGGAGTTAAAAAATAGAAAACACAATACTTGAGGTGCCCAAAATTGGCTCAAGGAATTGTTGTTATAAGAAGAGTACAATAAAACCAAGTCTATTTGTCTTGAACTTAGAGTTTATCTAAGAAGGCCTTTATTCAAACTTATCCACAAAAACACACACACACTAGCCTTATAGCTTGTCTTCTAAGTACACCCTTAGGAAAACGAAAGGTTAAGTCTAAAGAATAGACATAGTTATGGTGAGGAGAATAGATGGAAGCACAAGACCAAGAGATAATAGAGTTTGACAAATTGATGGTTTGCATTGCTTGAGGACAAGCAATAGTTCGAGTTTGGGGGTGTGATAAGTGCTCAACTCACTATCACTTTCTACACTATTTATGGGCACTAATCATCAATTCTACACCTACTTGAACCAATGCATGAGCTTAATGTGATATATTTAGGGATTATACCTTTAAAGATTATGTTTGTAGAAAAGGCGTACTTTACTGCATTTTTCTATCTGTGCAAGAACAAGTACTGCCGAGGCAGCAGAATGAGGCCGAGGCAGGACCTGATGCCGAGGCAGTAGAGAAGAAAAAGGCAATATGGCTGGCAATTGAAGGAGAAAAATAAGGAGAACATTGCTGAGCAAGAAGCCCAAGAATCAGAGCTGAACAACACAAGAAAAGCCCAAGGACAAGGCCACACAGGATAAAACCTTCTAGAAGATCAAACTTGGAAATATTTACCCTATGTACATAACTTGTTCTCTACTCCAAGTTGTACTCTAATTAGGAAAGGTTTGCCCTAGGCCAAACCTATATAAGGCATAACCGTCCTAGGGGTTAGAGGAGAGAAGATTCGGCCAATACACCAATACCGAGAGAGTTTTCACCTTAGGGACAATTCTTCCCATAATGTTCTAAAGTTCTCTTAATGTTCTAATTGCACATATTCAGCATGCATCAAAACTCTTGGTCTTCCATGCTGTCGGTCTCTCCTAAAACCTTTTGCGTCATAACGAATCTTGCAAAATAATGTCCCTTCTATATAGAACTCTTATTTCTGGATCCGTAGCTAGGGTCTCTCCTATATGAAACCTTTACCCTGAAGTCTTGAGTTGTGTGCCTCTCCTATATGAAGCTTTAATCTCAGAGACGAAAACGAAAATGAGGGTCCTTCCTATATAAAACTCCTACTTTAGTGTTGTCAATTTCTCCTATATGAAACCGTCGTTTCGTGGATGAACTTTTCCACTGGTAGCTCCTTCTGTATAGAGTTTCGAATTTTTTTGTTTGGCGTGTGCAAGTTCTTTCTGTATAGAACTATTGCAAATTCTCTTTCTATGAGACACGAATCATGTTGGTACTCTCTGTATCGAACCTTCATCTCCAAGTCTTTCGGGACTCACTTCAAACGACTGCAAATCTTCTTTCTGAATCAAGACTCACGCTAGAGTGACTGCCAATTTTCTTTTTGAATCGGGACTCACGCCTTAATAGGATGTCAATCTTCTTTCTAAAAACATTTGGTCGGGACTCACGCCAAGTGACTGTCAATCTTCTTTCTGAATCGGGACTCACGCCTTCATAGGTTGCCAATCTTCTTTCTAAAAACATTTGGTCGGGACTCACGCCAAGTGGCTGCCAATCTTCTTTTTGAATCGGTACTCACGCCAGAGTGGCTGCCAAAAAAACTTTTTCTTCGGGACTCACGCCGGGAAAGCTGTCAATCTTCTTTCTCTGAAATTGATTAGGTATTTGGATTTCCCTAATGTCTCGATTTCTGTGACCTGCTAGTCTTAGCTCTCTATCTGCTTAGTTTTTATTTCTTTGTACTCTCGTTTAATTGTCGGGCTCAAATTCTCGTGCTCAACTTAGTTTCTTTTTATTCTCTTCTTTCTTTCTTTCTTTCTTTCTTTTTGTCTTTTCTTTTTTTTTCTTTTACCTCAAGAGATGACTCGGTTCTATCCGTCTGGACATTATAATAGACTTATCAGAGGCGATGTTGAAAATTTGAAGGGTTGACCTCTCTGGTTCAATCTTTCTTATTTTCATTCTTTCTGTTGGAAGGTGGTATTCAAATGAGCGTTTGTGGAAGGCGCAAAGATGCACAAAATCCTTGTTGGGGTCATCTTTCTTGACCACTATCTGTCTTTTCCTGTAAGACAATTGTTTATCAAAAAGAATGATGCATGAACATTTTCATTATGCATGTGTTCATGAAGTATACTGGGATGTATAGATGCAACCTATTTGTAACATATACAATGATACATGAAGTTTCTATTAACCCTGTTTCAAAAATTTGGTACCCCGGTCCTCATTCTGTCTATCAGGTAAGCTTCATTAGCTAAACTTTGTCAGTAATCATGACACCTCTGGTCAAATCAGATTCGAGCTTTATTTGCAATTCTTTATATTCTTTATATTCTCTTCCGGCTCAGTATAACGGTTGATCGGGCGTCTTTGTGTCCTGACTTCTTTTTTGTACTCGTCGGGGTACAATAGAGGCTGACTCTCAGTTTTCAATTCTTGGAAAAATGAACTTATTTGCATGTATTTCAATATGCAAGAAAAAACTTTGAAAAATGTATGAAATTTGGAAGTTCATTGCAAAAAAATATTTAAAACATATTTGCCTTCCTGAATGTCAAATGCAATGACATATTTGCCACAATCTTGCAAAGAAAAACTCTAATGAAGAGTATATTTAAAAGATCCTCGACAATTACGGGGATATAGGTAAATGCCTAGTCTCTTCTGACTATCGAGCTTTCAAAAGGAACAATTCTCTTCCTAAAGGCTACCCCTTTTTGGTGACACTCATTATCTCTCTTTCTCATCCTACCCCATCCTTTCCTTATTTAGGTGTCGATCAGGCACTTCAAAGTTCGACGTTCCTTGAAGCAAGGTTAACCTTTGGGCGAAAGTGTGATCTGAAGACAATTTTATTTAGTTTGGACATCCCTGAATGATCAGAATGGTCTTTGAAATCTTGAAAGACTTGGGTCCACGATTAGCGTAAAGATGCTTCTGTATTTGTGATCTATCTTTTTAAGTCGCTCTAGACTACCTATTTTAGGTTTTCACCCTAGAGTTCATTCTCTCTTCCGAAATTGGTAATCTTCAGGCCGACTTGTCTCAGATGAGCTTCGATGTTTACTTTTATGCAAATTTGTGAGATCTTGAGGTGTTCAAAATAAAGATTTATTTGTTTATCTTCGCCTCGTTTCTTCTGGTTGAATTTCTGCTTCTGAATTGTTTGATTTGAATATGAAGTGTATACAGTAAATGTATCTATATTTGTGATATGTACTCTATTTTTGAGTTGCTCTAGACTACCTATTTTAGGTTTCCACCCTAGAGTTCATTCTTTTTTTTTCAAAATTGGTAATCTTCATGTCGACTTGTCTTGGATGAGATTCAATGTTCACATCTGTATAAATCTATGAGATCTTAAGGTACATAGAATAAGGATTCTTTGCTTATCCTTGTCTCATTTCTTCTGATTGTGTTTCCTTTCTAGATCATCTGATTTGAAAATGCAGCTCATAAAACGTTGTTTCTCTTTTTCTTTTTCCTTTGCTCTTTCAAAATTTATAGGCACCAAATTGGAGTGCTTTTCTGTTATCCTCTGTTTAGATTTGATCACCTTTTTGCAACTTTTCAGTATTCCTTGGATTTGGTCATCTTTCTGGTAATTTTTTGATGTTGCAATCTGTAAAAATCCTCATTCACTTGATTTGGGCTCGCTTCAGATTGCTTTCTTCCTATATCCTTCTGATTTCAGTATCTAATTTATTTGATCCTACCTCGTCCTTCAGGTGAGGTAAAAATGTCATTCGTCATCCCATTTGGGGAAATCCTGAGGTCTTCAGGGGGTAAAAGTTTAAGGTCGACTCTCGATTCAAGGATCTTGATCAACAAGTGCTTGAGAAGGACATTTTCCTAAAAATGGGAGTTGCCCATTGTCTATTTGCTCATATTGTTCCTCTATTGGCCTTAGTAGATTAGTGAAGATACTCATTTGTCTTATCTTTGCAACAATCAGTTTCTTATGAATATACAAAATCTTATAGTCGGTATTTGAGTTCGAAGCAGAGATGCTATCGCACTTGAAATTTCAAGGACCAAGTATTTAATGATATGAACATGCTTAAAAATATATGTTATATGTATATGGGAAAATAAGAGTTTTCGCTTAAAATGAATGAGATATTTAAAGAATTAAAGAATGTAAAAAAGAGTGAAAACAAATATACATGAAATTTTCGGTTTAATGTTCAACTGAGAAGTTAGAACCTTCTTAGACCCATCTTTGTCATTAGTCTTCGAAACTTGGAGTACTAGATTTGATCAAACTTTGAACCATGTTCTTTAGGGCTCTATATTTCTCTATCGCATGGCCCATACCTCCTAAATGGTGGTCACCTACCCCATTAACATTATAGTCTGCTGGATGTGGAAACTCTTTCTTTATAGGCCGAATGTACCTTTGAAGGTGGTCGCCAAGACGACCGTGAGATTGATTAGTTGGGTGAGTGCCCCTTTCTTGAACATGATCTACCTCCTTGTCTCGAGGGGCTTGCTGTGGGGGTTCTGAATTTTCCCTCTTTTAATTACATTCTCAATGCTTTCTTCAGTCATGTATTAGAAATTGGTAGTATGATGACTTACCGAATGATTATGACTATAAGATGCGAATGCTGATGCAAATGATGCAAAATGTATGCAGATGAAGGTATTGATCCCTACTGGTAATCACCCTATCTGGATTACTTTCACAAGAAATAGAGGGTCCTTTACAACATTGGGGGAACTAGTCATATACATAAGTACTAGCCCTAATTCTGATTTCCTATGGCTCTAAATTGCTTACTTGACTAAGGAACCTCTATTACATCACGAGCTTCGGGCTTCTCGGTTGATCCTATTATTTCTGATTACCCCTTTAAACTTCGGTCTTCGAGATTGTCTAACAATGGCCTTGGTCAAATATTACCTAAGTGACCTTACCATGTTGGTGTTGCTAACAGTGGTTTCTTCTGTTGATGCTTCTTCCAAAGCTGGATTGCTTTCAGCAATCCTAAATAGTGACCTCAATCCTCATGGAGCGTGTTGGTAAGGTACTAACCCTTTTGTTCTTCTTCTTGATGTCTTATAAAAAACACTCCTTCGTTGACGCACTTGAAAATTCGGTCAATCACCTTTTCTGATCGACGATCTGTATCTGACTCTGACTTGTTCTTTGGATGGTAAAATAGTACCAATTCGGTAAACCCTTATGTTGTTAGGCTCTTGGGGGGTTTCTGTTACGTCTTTGCATCTGTTTGGTATTCTCGACTGTTATCTCCTCATTTACCCGAGTAAGATGAAACATTATTACCTACTCTCGGTGTATGATACCTGATTCTGACTCAATCTTCGAATAGTTAGATGAAATCGGTTATGTGTCTCTGATAACCCATTTATCAAACTTTGGTTTTCTATTACATCTTTCATGTTCGTTTAGAATCCCGGACTGACATTCTGATGTAAACCCGAATAAATGCATGGTCATTATCTGGTCGCTTGGTAGACTACTGTCTGGGGATCTTTGGTTATCCTCTAACTGGTGTTTGATAAAAAGGTTTGATGGATGGTGACCTTGCCAAACCTTATCTCTTATTCAGTGTCTCTGATCGGTTTCTAACACTGAGGTTGAGGTTTCCAGATACCTATCTTCCATGGTGAAAGTTTCCTTTGTAGGATGAACCACTCGAATCAATACCCCCAATGCAATACAAGATGTGATGATGCATGCAAAAAGGGAAAAAATATGATGAAAGCAGGTTAGTATCGGGTAAAATAATAAACGCAAAATAAATTTCAGAAAATTAAATTGCATAAAATTAAATAGAGAAGAGTAGTCCTAGATATCTCATCTAGTTCACCTAGGGTATTTGCATGGCTCTAATGAGTAGGTAGTCTAGTTCTCTATATGCAGTCTTGGTGCTAAAGGGGAACCTGAATGTCCGAGCTGTCTTCTACTAAGAGTAGAAAGGCCCCCGATCATCACCCATTATAGACTCATTTTGACCGGGTTCAATTCCAGGGGACCCGTTCGCTTATTCCCATACGAAGGAACAATATCCTCACGAAAGCATAAGGTAATAGAGCCCCAAAAGTATTTTGACTAGGGCCCATACGGGAGAACGATATATCCACGAAAGCACTAGCCTTTTCCCCCACTTAAAATGATGGGTTTAGATGTCAATTTTAAATGCAAAAAAATAAAATCGCAAATTCAATTGAATATTAATTTGATCGTCACTTTAGCCCAAAATCTTTAATATTAGTAAAGCGATAATCATTTTAAAAGCTCGACTCTCTTTTTGTTTTTAGAAAAAACAAATTTTCTCTCCAACGGAGCCGCTATCTGTAACGATCTGAAAAATCCACGATTAAGTGTATCGTCGCTAAAATTCTTTTTCGTTGTTGGAAAATATTTTTAGTGTGTCGTTTAGAAATTAATGTCTTCCACATGGGGTTTTCGATTTAAAAATAATTTTGTAAAATTAGAATTCGCCACCGGCCGTTTTGGTAGACCAGACACCATAAAACCAGAGATTTTAAAAGTTTAGGGTTTGGGAGTCAGTTACGAATAGGGAAGGATTAGCACCCCCACACCGCCCAAAATTGGTACTTTATTAATTATCGCTTCATTAATATTAAATTTTCCGGGCTAATTAGACGATCAAATTAATTTTTAATTACATGTGTGCATTTATTTTAAAGCACCTAAACCCGAAGATAAGCGTCCGAACCACTACCACCATATTGGTACTGACCTCGCTTACGACCGAATTTAGGGGCCGCATTAACAAAATTAAATATTCATTCATGCAACTTAAGCAAATAAATTAAATACATCACATAAAAAATAAATACATAAAACATAAATATTAATCTAACAAATTAAATACTAATCTAAAATATAAATTAAAACATACATAAATATTAATCTAAAACATAAACATAAATTAATAAACAATTATTTTCATTAAAATATTCAAAATATAAAGATAAAAAGAAATAGAAATTATACCTAAAAATACAAACGGCTAACCCCGATGAACTCTCCACCGAGATCTACCACTATCCCTTCAAAAATTTTTAATTAGATCGAATCTTAAAAATAAAACCCGATCGAACGGGTAAGACCGAGGGTTTTCCCCCCGGTCCTTGGCCACCACCCGAAAGCATTGCTCTCTTATTTGGGTGGCCTTTCACCGGCTCCCATGGTTTGAAAGGTAGCCCCCATGCCTTGTATTTATAGGCAAATGGGGGGACAAGGGGTGACGTGGACCATCCTTGTCCATGGAATTTTATTTATTTATTTATTTTTGCTTTTTTTCCTTTTTTTATACTAATAATAATATTATTAAAATAACACTAAAATACAAAAACTTTGATAAAAAAATTAGTGATTACAAGTATATATCTATACAAATCGAAAGAAAGTGATTGAGAGCAGTTGCAGAAGAGAAATATACGACTGTGGGGACTGATGAGTTTCCTTTGAGTGGGTGTGAGAATGGTAACATTATGGCTAGAGGTGGCCGAAGATAGTTACGGGTAATAAGCTTTAGAGAGACAAAATAAAAGAGAAAAATAAAACGATTTTATTCAAAGAACTGATTATCAAAAGAATTATAATTTTTGGGTATTTATAACCCATTCAGCAATGAACCAGCATACTAATCCATCAGACTAAAAATCTAACAAACTACTAACTAATTAACAACTAATCACATTTTATTATATTTTAATATTCATCTTACTTTCTTTTTTTCTAATCAACATTTTAAAAAATAAACTTTCTAGTTTCATCCAATGTTGCAAAGAGATTGCTTGTCAAGTTGTTGAGAAACATGAAGTGAATATAATTTATCTGGTTAATTAACGAAATCTCCATCAAATTATTATATTTTAACTCATGACATAGCCTAACGTTAGCAAAGAAGAAACATGATGGTAATTGCATAGCTTGTGTGTATAATCTTGCATCCCAAAAGACGTAACTACAATTTGGCATTCTCACAAATGGCATAATCAGGTTCACCAGGGACATTTTCATGGTTGATCGTACCAAAGATAGATAAAAAACTGGTAAAATCACCAAACACTTTACAACCGAAAGAGAAAAGAGAGTTCATCTGTTTTTTAGATATGCTCTGATACCGTGTGAAAATAGTGATATTAGGGCTGAAAATGGTGGTCGGAGATAGTTATAGAGAGCCAAAATGAAAGAGAAAAATAAAATTATTTTATTCAAAGAACTGATGATCAAAAGAATAACAATTTTGGGGTATTTATAACCCATTCAACAATGACCCAACATATTAATTCATCAGACTAACAACCTAACAAACTACTAACCAATTAATAACTAATCACATTTTATTATATTCTAATAGTGGAACATAGTGAAAATGAATTAGTAGGATAGGATGCAGCAGTTACACTCTTAAATGAAATGAAACAGATAATGAGTTATTTAAGTTTAATTTAATTAAAATTTTGTTAATCTTTTATTTGATTATATTCGATTTAAGTTTGAATTCAACTTAAATTCTTAACGAGCCAAATTGAGCTATTCAATACCTAACTCAAAAAGCTTGTGAACTACTCATATACTAAATTTTTTATTTAAAATCTAAATTCTTAGACCTAAAATACTAAACATAAGTCTTAAACCCTAAAATCTAGATCTTAAATCTAACAAGTTAAACCTCTAAACTTTAAACTAACATCATAAACCCTAAATTTAACAAGCTTCTATAAACGTTTAACACAACTTGTGTATTAAATTTTTTCCCTACTTGAGTCTTAATCAAAGTTTAGTTAACACTATACTCGATTAAACTTGACTGAAACTCAAACTGAATTTGAGTTTTTAATGAACCGAGTCGAGTTCAAATTATTCAGGCTCGTTAAAAACTACTCAAGCTTGAACTTGACTCAAATTCTTAACGAGGTAAGTCGAGCTCAACACTACTTGAACTCAATTTAACTTGTAGGACTGTAAACGAACCAAATATTTAGTGAATCGTTTGATGAGATGTTCGTTTATTTATTAAATGAATGAATGAACATGAACACGATTTTTTGTTTGTTCAATTAAATGAATAAACATGAACAAAGGACTTGTTCGTTCATTTATGTTAGTGAGTGTTCGATAATCCGTTCATTTATGTTTGTGAGTGTTTGATAATCCATTCATTTATATTTATTTAAATTTATTCACATATGTCTAGGATGTTCATGTAAGCATTAAACGAGCATAAACGTAGCGGAAAAGGATCGAAATAAATACCTCCAGCCATTGTCAAAACCTTATGCCAAATGAGATGTGGTTGTACCACCGTCGAGCTCCTAGGAACACCTTGGTAATACCTCGAACCACTGTAAAAATAAAGAACTCGGCCACAAAAATAATTAGAACCGCCAAGATCTTCTAAGCACTCGAGAGATCTCACTAGATGGAATATGTGAATCTTGATTCTTGGTGCTTAAGGACCTTGTGCCAATGGGTCTTTATAGGAGTGTTTTACCATCAAAATCACTCCAATTGGATAAAATTGCCCCTCAATTACACGGCACTATCCCTTAACCGTCCACTCATCCACACGCCTCCTCAACCATGTATTGGATCGTGGATTTGTGGGAATTGTGGAAATGTGAGAAACTCAAATAATGGAACCGAATCAGTTTCTACAGTTCATTGTTTGATTAAGTTAAACTAACTGACCTAGCCATAATAAAATTAGTTAATGTATTAGATAATTTTAGGTTTCGAATAATGATTAAGAGTTTTTCAAAATTCAATTATCAGTTAATTCAGTTTAAAATTGATTAATCAATTGAATTAATCGAACTAACCCAAAATATTAAGTATTTAACACATTATATATGTTTGTTTGATTTTGTTTATCAATTTAACGAACGGATATGAACGAATACAAATAAGCTACATTCTTCAATGAACGAACATAAAAAAAATTATATTTGTTTATGTTCGTGTCTATTCATTTATTCGGTTAAAATTAAACGAACGAGTATGAATATATCCTCGTTTATATTCGTTCGATTCATTTAAGATATTTCGGTTCATTTATACCCCTAACAACATCTATTCACTTTTTCTTTGTTTTAGGGTTTACCTATTGAAACTTCATAGGTCATAATAAAATTATAATAAAAATATCTTTTTTAGTGTCCTATCCCTACCTAATGCTAAAAAGGTAAATGTAAATTTTAAACTCAAATTTTAAATTTTAAATTATAAATCGTAAAAATACATTTTAATCCTAATCTCTAAATTTTAATTCTAAACCATAAATTTAATTTTATTGTATGAAGTATAGAAAGAAATACCAAAAAAAAACATGGACTTTTATTCCTTCATTCGTAGTGGGTTTGAACCGATTAGGTAGTAGAAGTGCCTATATATTACCTAAAAAGAAAATATATATATATCATGGATTATTTTTACTACGTTATCTATAAGATCAATCAATCAAAATTATCTATTTTTATATTTTTTTATTTTATTTTTTGTCAAATGAATCTCCACGTAAAAATTATTTAATATTTAAAATTTTTATTATCAATCATATTCATCTCAAAATCAAGGAAATGATTACACCATGTTCTCAAATTTCTGTTGTCTTTCTTTCCTCGCCTCTGTTCAGATTGGTTTGGGTCGCTTAAATGTTTTTGAAGGTCTAATGAACAGTTTTAAATATTATGAGGACTTAATGTGATGTTGTAAAACAAGTGAGGTTTTAATTAAAGTTTTCAAAAAAATTTGGGAACTTAACAAAAATTTTAATAATTTGAGAAACTTGATTAAAAATATTCAAAAAAGTAAGGTTTAATGAGAATTTCTAATGAATTTAAGGGGTCTTAATTAAAATTTTTAAAATATTTGAGGGTGTAAAAATTAATTTTCCCAAACTTTGGAGTGGCAAGACTCCCTAGACTCTATTAGTGATGCATCTCTGATAATGGAGAAATTATTTCATGGTTAAATCTCACAACGTCATTTATTGATTCACTAAAAATCATTTATTTTATCATTTTTTTCATGGTATATTTTTTCGATGAATATTTATTCATATTTATTAATAATTTATTTTAAAAATAATTTTTTAAAGTAAAGATTCACTTCAAAAAAAGTATGTTATAAAAAACAATAAGATAATTAATTTTTAGTGATCGATCTCATAAACACGTGATAAGACTTACCCATAATATAATTTCTCAATAATATTGTCCGAAGATTTTCAAGACTCTAAACATAAAATATCTTTAAAGAACAAAAGTTCAAAATAATCAATGAGTTATTTTCCAAAATTTAAATAAATTGAATTATCCTCTTAAATTCAGTTGAATTTATAATTTCGATATTCTATGACTTATTGATGTTATGATTCAATCTAATTTAATCGGTCAAATGTCATCGTAAGGTGAATGATGAGTGTCTAAAAGCACCATTTTTATTACCTTTTTACTCATATTATTGTTAGAATTAAGCATATTATTAGTTTTATTATTTATTCATGTATTTTCACATAATTTCCTTAATTGTTATATTTAATTCATATTTTGTTTAAATTCGTAGAAAGAGATATTGCGATTGTGTGTTTTCATGTTTGTAGGATTTAATTTCTTAGAGATAGGATGTCAATTTGGAAGGAATCTCAAGTAAATCAAGTTGACTTCAAAAGACAAGGAAAGATTCTAGAAGATTGGATCTAATATGGCAAGTGAAGATTTAAATTGAGTCTGAATTTTTTTTAAAGAGATAATTATCTCTTTAATATATGTTTCTGTTTCTCATCACAAGACTTGACCTAACATTCTCCTATAAAAAGAGAGTATGGCGTCAACTACAAGAGGAGTAGAATCGGAGAGTCAAAGAAGATAGTTGAATTAGAGAGTATAATTGAAAATATTATTTGTATATCTTTAGAACCCAATCATAAATTGATGTAATTGGTTTGGATTATTTTATTTTGTGGTTGTGAGAAACTATTTGATTTTTGTTTAAGTAATTGAGTTTGTTCTTAATCAAGGTTTGCTTATTCTTGGCATTTTATTTGGTTTGCGAGAGAATTGAGAAATGACCTCGTAAAATATTCATTTATCTAAATTCGAGAGAATTAAATTCATGAAACGAATAAGCATGGTTCAAACCAAGTGCGTGAGAATTAATCCGATTTAGGGATAAGTTGAAAATTTCAACGGCTAACATGAGCGCAAGATTGGTTGTTGTACGCCTTTGATTAATACAGAGATGTATCATCAAAGATTGTACAATTAACGGAGTTTCTCGTTAGGGATAACGAAGATATTGAAGAATATTTCGTCAAACTTTGTGGATAGTCGTCCAAATTTCCCGAGTAATTCCTTTATCGCAATTGCCCAAGCATTCGAAGAATTGACTAGACAATCTAACTGAGCCCAATTGTCGGAACGAATTGAGCGGTGCGAGCATTCATTTACAAAGAAGAATTCAATTCGGACATCACTCCACAACTCAGGATAACACAACCTCTTCTCTCACCTATTCGATTTGATCTATCTTTTATTACTTATTTATTTTACTTTTATTATTCTTTCATATTCCTATTATCAACTTGATTTTTTATTTACGGTTTGATAACTTAAGCAAAGTGACTCAAACCAATCCCTCTGAAGATGATATCTAATCTATATTATTAGTTGCAACGTACCCTTGCACCGTTTGTGTTGCACTAAAATTACGCAACAATATAAATTGGATGTGAGATTATAGCGAAAAATGGTATAATTGTACGGTGACATCAACGATGAATAAACAATATACAATCGGGAGTTTTGGGTGTTTTCGGTTCGGTTTTGATTTAATTTGATAAATTATTTTAGTAACTTCGATGTTCAGTTTGGTTAATTTTAGTTTTCAATTTTTTCATATTAACGTTAGATTTTAAAAAATATATATTTTATTTTGGTAAAATAGTTTTGTTTTATGACTTTTAAATATTAAAAGGTAAAATTTTAAGATATTTTTTATAAATATTTATTAAAAACTTATTTTTTAAGTAAAAAATAAAAATTAAAAATATATCTATAATATTTTAAGTATAAAATATATTTTTAACTTATAAAAATAATTAAAAAATCAATTTCAGTTTAATTTGGTTAACTACTATTTATAAATATACAAATTATATTACTTCAGTTCATATCAATTCGATTCAATTTTTGATTTTACGGTTAACTATACTCGATCTAAGTCGTTTTGAATTCCCCGTGCCCCATGAAAGCATGGGCACTGGCAAACCATTACCATTAGAAAGAGAACATTTTATTCTCAAATTCCCATCTTTTCTTTTCTTATTTGTGGAATTTTCTTCACGTCTTTCTTCTTCCTTGGCTATATATCCAAATGGAGTATATAAGTTGACAGTGGCACATGATCATAAAGAATCGTACCAAATTTGAACCATACAAAATAAAATAAGATAAATAATTTTAGTTACTAGATTAATTAATAGTTTTTTAAAAATATTTTTAATAAATATAAATTATAGGTTTTGTGACATGAATATAAACACTCAAAAATAATATATTTAAACTAGATGATAATCCTAAAAAATCTAAACTAACTCAAAGTTTTTCATGTACTCTGCTTTATTTGCATAAATCAAAGAATTAAGTTTGACTCTTAAAATAAATTACACCAACTTTTGACAGTCTCCTTTAGTGTAAACTTCTTGTGAATAAGGCCAAGATCTTAAGAAAAAACTTTACACTTAGCCTTTACAAGCGCCTTAGTAAAGATGTTTGCAGCTTGTTCATCGGACTTAATATCTTGAGATAGAACTTTGTCTTGAACAAAATGATAATAAATTTTAATATATTTAGAACGAACATAAAATACAAGATTTCTATCAAGTTTTATAGCACTCTCATTAATTTTAACCGTGATCAGTACTTTAAATTATATTTTTAGAGTATGTGAAGTCGTTAAAGAACCTATCTTATCAGCTTATCAAAGGGTTAGGTTGGAATTGGTTCTAGGTTCGTTGAGGGGATAGGTATAAAACTCATAGATTGAGAAATTCATGTTAGATATCCAACTTAGTTATCTAAGTTCAAGGAGGTTAAATGAAACTATGAAAGGACTCATAGTGTACATTCTTACTACCTATCCCTATGATGAATAATGTACATGCAAAAGATGAGCTTAATTGCTCTTAATAAATTCATAGACCATGTTTTAGGTGGTCTTAGTAAGAAAGACTAGATGAATTTACCGTTAGAAATAATGAGTTTTATCTCTTATGAATTCAATCTCAAGAGTTTGAGTTGTTTTATTGAGAAGAACTTATTGAATCGCAGATTAAAGTGGTTGAGTTTTTATTCTTAATAAATTCTTATCCTAAAATTTGGGTGGTTAATTTTATAAATAAATTTAAAGAATTCACCTATTTATATGAGAGGCTGAGCTTAAGGAATAAACACTTAATTATTTTATAGTCCTGACTCGATGATTTTATTAAGAAAAAACTGATGAAATAACCTACGTAATATTGAGTTATTTTTTCTAATACACTTACTATAATCCTGAGGTAAGATGGCAAAATATATATTTTTGTATATGTATATCTTACATATCGAGGACTTCAGTGGATGAAGAAATTAGTTGTGTGTCATGAGTTTATCTTTATCTTAGAAAAGTTCAAGGTTAGTTTCACTTATCTAAAAAACAGATTGCTCATTATCCCTACGTGCTAGTTCAAAATATGTTCACTAGTGCTTAAACAATTAATCTTGCAACTAAAAAAGAAATTTGATGATCAGAGGATCAATACCACAGAAATCTACTCTGATT
Organism: Abelmoschus esculentus; assembly: GCA_035048815.1. Taxonomy (NCBI): domain Eukaryota; kingdom Viridiplantae; phylum Streptophyta; class Magnoliopsida; order Malvales; family Malvaceae; genus Abelmoschus; species Abelmoschus esculentus. Next base: position 20,738,057 of record JAUCBN010000011.1, read on the forward strand.
TTGGGTGTACGAAATAAAGAGTGACCGTGTTAATCTCAAGGGATAAGTCGTCTATCGTAGCGATTACACACATCAAGACGAATTCATTTTTAAGGCTGTGATCAATACCATGACATGGTTTGATTTCAAATAAATATTTTATTATTTCAGTACTTACGTCAGTAGTCTATTTTTTCCAACACTATATATGCAAGCTTATCTTATTCATAAATCCACAAATATAGTGCCCTCGAGGGTCGAGGCAATATAAGGGATCTAGCACCTTAAATAATTTACAATTCATCTGCATGCTTCCCATTTTTTCTTAACCAAATGTATTTACTTCATAGACTGCATCTGCATTTGATTCTATTGATGTAAAACTTGTTTTTTTCAAGCAAATATGTCTTCCCTTGTTAGACGACGATCAAACACGATGAAGTGTTTAAAACTCGAGGGACGATGCTTGCTTACTTTGTGTGTTGTTCTAGCTCGACTTAGGACTTACACCATGGTTGCTTCAGATCAGGAGAAGATACTTTTCGGAAATACATGATCTGTTCAGAGACATATAGATGAAAATGACAGTGAAGATGAACGGGTGTACGAGCCTACTAGGTAAAGAAGACGATGGGGTACCGACACCGTTGTCTCTCTCCGGTGGCGGACGGATGGTGTTGTTTGCAGTTTGAGGGTCAACCTTACAAGTACAAGTACAACATGCTTCCTCCCTTACCGGCATGGCGGAATCTGACTCCGCCGCGTACACTTTACCCTCAACAGCCAGTTTACGTGACTGAGAATTACAGCCTCCAGAGATTCTCCTTCACAGGCTCCCAAGAAATTAGCAGGGAAGACGGAAGATATCTGTCTTTACTCCAACAGAGTCATGCTTGTAAAACTGTTATGCCATCACACACTTCCTCCACTTGTATGGGTTTCTAGGGTTTGGCTAATGGATGGATGCATATGGGTAAATTACAATTTTAATCCTTGAACTTTTTTTATTTCTATATTGATTATTAAAATTTAAATTTTTTAAATTTATTATTATTTTTTTAATAAATTATATGTCCATTATATGATAGTTCATGTCGGGATTCGTGGCTCCCCTTCCAACAATATCTTCTTCAAGGTTTAAACTCGAATTCTCTCCTTGGGAGAGCAATGTGTCTTGCCATTGTACCCGACACTAATCGATAAATTTATTATTATTTTGATTATTCTGTTGTTAAATATTTAATATAATATTATGACTGGATACTTAACTTTTAAAAATATAGTATAGTTCCAAAACTTTATTTTTTTAAAAAAAATATCTTTGATTTTGGATTCTCATTTATTTATTTAAACATATTTTTCTAAATTTTAACGATAAAAAATAAAGAAAAAAGTGTGTACTATATATAAATTTAAGAATTAAATAAATATTTTATCTAAAATTCAGGAATTGAATTTAAAATTATACCCTCTACTAAAATTATATAAAAATCTTTTAAAAATAATAAATTATATATTTAATATATCATTTATTTTTAATTTTATTTTGATCACTCAATTATTTTTTGATAAAATTATATTGAATGCTATAATATTTTTAAGAATACTAGTATATTATTTTTAATTAATATTTTTAATATCTTTATTTTTTTTATTTTTAAACGTGTCATCACCTTATTGATAAAAAAATAAAGGATTGTGTGGATGATGACTATGAGAAAAATTAAGTGACAAAAAATTATATTCTTATCACATTATTTATGAGATCAATCAATAAAAAATATTTATTTAATTAATTTTTTAACTCATCTTTTTTATCAAGTGAATATTTATTAATATTATCGTAAATTAAGTTTTAAAATATTTTTTACCAAATGAAGATTCACTTGATAAAATAATAAAATAAAAATAATTAAATAATATATTTAATTGGTTAATCTCATATATAATGTGACAAGAATAACTAATGGTATAATTTTTACTAAGTGACCGAAAAAAGAAACACGGAAGAAATAAACTGGGTACCAACTAGGTAATTTACCCTAAAAAGATTACCACTGCTTTGATCTTGGTTTTAACGAAAACGATAAAATCTGTGAGAATTTAATGAAATTGTTGTTTGGGGTTCAAAAACCCTTGAAAACAAGCATTTTTCCAGTCGAAAGCGAACGCACTAGCGGCTCTACTCTGTTTATTGTTCCTCCCTAAATTCCAGCTCCAAAGGTCAGACTCTTCTTTCTTTAGTTTCTAAATACCAAACATTAACGATTTGTGGCAGCATGTATGTGTTATATCTTCTTTGTAATTTGATTTATAACTTGGCATCTGCATTTTCTGTTCTTTTTTCCCTTTCAGCTATATTTGTGATCTTTAGCTTACTTTTCGGGCTCTTAATTTGAGTTCATTTTACCTGTTCTATGCATAATTATCCTGCCAATAATGGGTTTATGTTGCTGCATGATGAGATGCTTTTCTTCCTTTTAGGAAATGGGTATTTTCTCAATTGTTGTTAAAAATAGTATGGTTGCTAAAGCTCATAGCTTTTAGGAATTATTATTGTTGATGACAATAGTGCGGTTGTGGTGGTTTTAGGCGGTTCGCCCCTTTTGTTTTGGGGGAAGAGCTCGATAATGGTTTAGAGAAGATGGGGAAGGTGAAAATGGTTCAAAGAGAGGTTTTGTTAAAGCTCAATGCTTTTAGGAATTATTATTGTTGATGACAAAGTGTGGTTGTGGTGGTATTAGGCAGTTCGCCCCTTTTGGTTTGGGCGGAGAGCTTGATAATGGTTTAGAGAAGATGGGGAAGGATCCGTCAAAAAGAGATGGGGAAGGAAGATGAAATTGGGTTCAAAGAGAGGTTCTGCTAAAGGTCAAAGCTTTTAGGAATTATTGTTGTTGATGACAAGAGTGTGGTTGCGGTGGTGTGAGGCCGTTCACCCCTTTTGGTTTGGGCAGAGAATTTGGTAATGGTTTAGAGAAGATGGGGAAAGAAGATGAAGTCGGGTTCAAAGAGAGGTTTTGGGATCTCCTTTCCGTCTTAAAACCACAACCATCCGACTCTTGTCGTTTGGTTTTGTACAATAAGAAACTTAATCTGGTTGTGATTGTTTGACAGAGCTGTCGTTTTTGTTCACAATATACATATATATAGATGAGTATGTGTTTTTGCAGTATGCTGAGAGTGGAATTAACCATTTATTTTTACGTGTTATAAAAATTGTGAATTTTGAGGCTTTTGGTTTGCAATAAGGGCTTTAATGAGCCTTGTTTGGAATTTTCTTTTATATTGGTTTAAAATCTTTCAGCCATAAGATGGGTAGCTTGATTATGGTGGTTGGGAAACCAAGTGGAAAATGGTTGTTATTGAGAGGTGAGATGCAGGTTCTTATGTACATGGACTATTCATTTTTCCTAAAGTTTTCATGACCAATATTTGTGTCGGAAACATAGTTTAGACAGACATGGATATGATCCTCCAAACATATTGAAAAACTTGAACATGTTTATAGGGGACAATACCAGTTTTCGACATGCACTTGAGTCTTGATAACATTGGTAGGCTATATTAACCGATAGTAGCAGCTTTGCCGATTCTGTTTGTGATTTTACCTCTTATGTTCACAGATTATATGAAGAAAATGGCACTCATCTAATGTTTTCAGATGCTAACATGAATGCATAAAGTTTGAATGTGTTGTTTCTAGACATACTGGAACTTTATAATGAGTAATGACTGCAAATGGATATTATTTGCCTTTTAAAACCCGATCTCTCTCTTTTTTTTTTCATTTTATATCTGCTTCTGCTTGTTATAAGATTCAATCGCCATTTGCCACTGGAATTTTTTATTCTGTTAAAAGTAAATTTGATTCGAATAAATATAACTGCTAGCTGTTCAGTCAAGAAATGAATAAAGATAGCTCATTGCTGTATTTTTCTCTTCCATTGAAGAGTGTTGAAGGGAAGGTAGGGAAAGAAGAAAGGTTAAAGGTCTTGCGTACTACCATTTGCAATGGTGGATATGTGGTGGTCACTTCTTGGGGCTGCCATTCCGGCTGTTATTGCGGGACAAGCCTTTAGGATGAAGAAAAAGCATACCGAAGAACAGAGAATCAAGAGTGCCAGGGGAAGGGAGAGGAGCTCAGATGATATCTTTGTTTGCGAGAGAGTGTGCACATCAAAGAGAATGTTGAAAAAGGTTGGGGCATTTTCAAAGGATCCTATTCCCGATACTTGTGTTACTGTCTGTGGTGTGTCCGAGCTTGATGCTTGCTCCGATGCTTGTGCTCGTACTGTTTGTGTTAACCAACATCAGTTACCCAACTGGAATGACATTTGCCTCCGGAGGTGTCAGAGCGAATGTCTTAGACTATCTGCTTCTAATTCTTCTTAATGTAGACTGCCGTACCCTTTAGATTTTTGAACAGCACGGCAAAACATGATGAACATTCGCATTTAGTTTCAATGGCTTTTGTTTCTGTTTCAGTTTCAAAACATGGTTTGTCATGTCCATGTTGATCCTTTTCGCTGTCCTTACGTAATTGTTGGAGTTGAAAGAACTATCCTTTGCACGTAGAATGCTTGCTCCTTTTTAGATGATCATGGTCATAGCAAATAGTTGTACACTGTGCCAACGGATCCTACCTCTCTTTCTCTTGCTCTCTCTCTCTCTGTTGTGGGTGGGGAGGCCTCACATAGAGTCATCATATCACCTTATAAAATATTGATATATTTAAGGACCATTTATGTAATAATTTAATAAGTTTAATAATATTTTGCAATAATTTAATAATATTTAATGATTATTTTATAATAATTTAATATTTTATAATTTTTAAATTTTAATAATTAAAAAATATTTTTATTTAGTTTAATGATCATTTATGTACTTTATTTTTTATCAAATAAGAGGAAATTCAATATTTTATTTGACATATTGATAAGATAATTTTTGTGTTATACGTTAGGGGATGGGTACCTAACTAAATCAGTCGATTTGAATATAAAATTTATAAAATAACAATAATTTACTGATTTTAAACAATCATATAGCAATACTTGGTAAAAAATGTTTTAAACTTAATTTACAATAAATGTTAGTTGTAACCCCCTAAATCGGCCTATGCGAGAAGCCAGTCTAGAGGTCACATTGATTGTTAAAACATAAATCGAGTTTCAAGTAAACTAAAAATATCCGATATGAAAAATAAAACTGGATGTCCTCTAAAACAAGTAAAAACGTTACTAAAATTGGACATCCTGAAAACACAGTTGTTCACGAAAAATAATCCTCAAATCCGAAGTCAAACGTAAAATATTTAAAATAACATCATTGACAAAAATAGCTCATGCCACCCTAAATATAACTGGAAATTTAAAGCATTACTTAAAAGAATAACTGGAAATGAGTAGATCCTTCAAGTGCCAAATCCGGGACGCCTATCTACGACTATCTGAGAGGGGGAGAAAACGGTATGAGCTACGGAGCTCAGTGTGGTCCAACAGTGTAAGTAAAATACATGTAAAATCAATAAACAGAAATAATAGTAAATCAGGTCATGTATGTGCATGTCATGCTACCCTCCAACCGAACTCCTAGATACAGTTCCCCAGAACAGTATCAGACACAGGCATTAACCTAGGCCCACCGGGGTGAAGGTACTGACCTAAGGATTCACCTTAGGGTACAGGCGGAATTACCCCGATCGTAACACGGGAACCGATATCAGGCGAAATTACCCTAACCGAAGCTAGGAACCGTAAACAGGCGGAATTACTAGCGGGATCAAGGCTGAACCGAAACTCTACACAACATAATATATCTCAGTCCCAAGATATCAGGCATGCAGTAATATCAGGTATAATGATAACAATGTCAAGAATTAACCCGATGTTAAGATACACCAAAGCAGGAAGCATTATAAAGAGTATTTCATGCTTAAAATTCAAATATATATATTTACGTAAATTCCAGAAAAAATAGTCATGTGCACATGTCAAGTTTGTTCAAAACAGGAAAACAATAATACACAGTTATATAGCATACAAGGAAACACACCTCGAATGGCAGAAACAGATAGGTGATCTACTGGGCATTCGAACCTCGCTTTGTAGCAATACTGGATCCTAGAAATATAAGATATAATTTTATTAAAATAGAAACTAAAAACTAAATTGACCAATTAGAGGCATAAGAACGTATGGGTTATGATCGGCTCTCGAGTTCGGTCGAAACGGGAGGAATTGGGCTGGGTCGAAACACGATCGGGAGAACTATGGGGTCCTACAAATAAGCAGGTATAGACATTAGACTTTAACCACAATTCAGGACTTTAGTTAACTTAGAAGAAAAGTTTGACTCGAGACTTAAAAGTCCAATTTGGAGGCTTTTGGGTTCGAATTTCGAGAAACAAACTTCACGGATGGACTCAGGGCGTCGAAAAACATAAAATAAGAGTTTTTGAAAATTTTGACTTTTGGGGTCAAAGTCAACGCTGACGTCAGCAGTCAAAGTCAACGCTGACGTTAGCAGTCAAAGTCAATGTTGACGTCATACTGACATCACGGTTAACGATCAACGGTCAACAGGTTGGGTCAACGGGTCGGGTCGGTTAATAGGTCGGTCAACGGGTCGGGCTGGACAAGTTTGGACCGGGTTTGGACTGGCTGGCTTCAGGCCACCGTCCAGGGCGGCAGAAATCACCCCGGCGGTACGTGAAGGCCACGCACAGCCCCCAACGATCGGAAAAAGCTCCAACAAGACGATTTCCTCACCATAAATACCCCAAAACACCGAAACAACATCTTAAACCCAAAAAAAAATCGAGAAAGGGGAAAAAATGATACTAACCCTAACCGAACCAAACTTCTCCGATGAAGGGGCTGCCGGCGACGGATGGGTGCATGGTTAGAGGGGTTTTGGCCGGCCATAGACAGAGAACAAGACGAGATTGGCGATGCGCTGCACGACGTCGATCGAAGGTCGGAAACAATGAAAAACCGAAGGGTTCAAACCTTAGGTTTCGTCGAACTAAACGATCAGCGTTTCCCGACGAACGGCATGGCGGCACGACGAGTGAGACGAGGGTTTTGGTCGGAGGTCGTTGGCCGATCAATTGGCGGCGACGGCGACACCAACGGACGACCAGAAGAGCAGATCGACGGTGAGATGAGGGTTCTAGTCGTTTAAGGGAAATGGAGAGTCTTATGATTCGAATAAGAATTATTTTATTTGATCTGATAGACTAGGGTTGAAAAGGGCCCTAAGATAGGAAAAGTTTTTAGATCCAAACGAAATGGGCTTTAAACTAATTATTATTATTATTATTATTATTATTATTATTATTATTATTATTATTATTATTATTATTATTATTATTTTTTATCGGGTGTTACAACTCTCCTCCCCTAAGAAGAAATTTTGTCCTCGAAATTTACTTGAACTGAATAGATGTGGGAACTGCTCCCTCACTAACTCCTCGATCTCCCAGGTGGCCTCAGAAGGGCTACGGTTTCTCCACTGAACTTTAACCATAGGGATATGCCTTCTTCTTAGCATCCTTTCATCAAACTCCAGGATCTGAACGGGTTTCTCCTCATAAGACAAGTCTGGGCATAACTCAACATCCTGAACTTGAATAATATGACTCGGATCCGGATGGTACTGCCTCAACATGGATACATGAAACATGTCATGGATACGGCTAAGCTGAGGAGGTAACTCCAACTGATACGCAACAGGCCCGATTCTTTTTAGAATACGGTATGGTCTAATATATCTCGGGCTCAGCTTACCCTTAAACCGGAATCTCAAAACCTTCTTCTATGGAGAGACTTTTAAGAAAACCTGATCACCAATCTCAAACTCAATATTCTTTGTTCTTCGGTCAACATAAGATTTCTATCTGGTAAAAGCTTCCTTCAGGCGATCCCGGATCAACCTGACAGTCTCCTTAGTCTCCTGAATTAACTCGGGACCCAAAGCTTTTTGATCATACAACTCAGTCTAACAGATAGGCGTACGAAACTTACGTCCATACAAAGCCTCATAAGGTGCCATACGAATGCTAGCCTGGTAACTATTATTATAAGCAAACTCTTCTAATGGCAAGAAATCTTCCCAACTGCCCCGAAAGTTTAGAACACAACCCCGCAACATATCCTCCAGGATCTGTATCGCTCTCTCAGACTGACCATCTGTCTGAGGATGAAAAGACGTACTGAAGTTTAGACGAGTGCTTAAAGCAGACTATAAAGCCGTCCAGAAACGGAAAGTAAACCTCGGATCTCGGTCAGAGATGATAGATAAAGGCACTCCATGCAGTCTGACAATCTCAGAAATATATAATCTAGCCAGCTTTTCCAGAGAATAAGTGACCCGAACAGGAATGAAGTGAGCTGACTTTGTGAGTCTATCCACAACAACCTAAACAAAATCTCTCTTGGACGGGGTCAGGGGCAAACTCGTAATAAAATCCATCGTGATACGTTCCCATTTCTATTCGGGAATCTTGATAGGCTGTAAAAGACCAGAAAGATGCTGGTGTTCTGCTTTCACCTACTGACAAGTTAAACACCTGGATACATAGTCCGAGATATCCTTTTTCATACCTACCCAACGGTACCTCTGTTATAGGTTTTGATACATCTTATCCCCTCCAGGGTGCATAGCATAAGGACTACTATGAGCCTCACCGAGAATGGTCTGTCTCAACTCGGGATCGTTGGGAACACAGTAACGACCATTAAAACAAAGAACTCTCTCCTGATCAAAAGAATAATCAGTAGTGGATCCCTCTTCCACTCATTGCATAATAGGAAGCAAAGAGTCATCTAACCGCTACTTGGCCCTAATCTGCTCAGCCAAGGTCGGTTTGACCCGCAACCAGCCAAAAGGCTACCATCATCAAACATACTCATCCTGGCGAACAAGGATCTCAGATCTGATATGGTCTTGCGACTCAAAGCATCTGCAACAACGTTGGCTTTCCCCGGATGATACTCAATCTCACAATCGTAATCCTTAAGAAGTTCCAACCAACGACGCTGCCTTAGATTAAACTCCTTCTTGGTAAGGAGGTACTTCAGGCTCTTGTGATCAATAAAGATATAACACTTTTCTCCATAGAGATAGTGCCTCTAGATTTTCAGAGCAAAAACCACAACTGCAAGCTCAAGATCATGAGTAGGGTAGTTACCCTCATGTGGTCTCAACTATCGTGACGCATAAGCGATCACCTTACCATCCTGCATCAGCATGCAACCGAGCCCTGAACGCGATGCATCATTGTAAATTGTAAAGTCCTTCCCTGACTTAGGTTGGGTCAAAACTGGAGCTCGGGTTAAAACTGATTTCAACTAATCAAAACTAGACTGTTGAGCCTCAGACCACACAAACGGGACACCCTTCCTTAAAAGCTTTATCAGATGGGAGGCAATGATGGAAAAACTCTCAACAAAGCGTCGGTAATACCCAGCTAAACCTAGAAAACTGCGGATCTCAGACACATTCCTAGGAGGCTTCTAACTGGTGATTGCATCAATCTTACTCGGGTCCACCTTGATACCTCCAACTGAAACAATATGCCCTAGGAACGTCACCTCACTAAGCCAAAACTCGCACTTACTAAGCTTGGCATACAATTGATGCTCCCTGAGAGTCTGCAACACAACTCTCAGATGTCCCACATGCTCGTCCTCAGAGCGAGAATAAACAAAGATATCATCAATAAAAGCAACAACAAACTGGTCGATGTAAGGTCAGAAAATGCGGTTCATCATATCCATAAAAGTTGTAGGGGAATTGGTTAAACCAAAAGGCATCACTAAGAACTCATAGTGACTATACCGGGTGCGGAAAGCAGTCTTAACAACATTAGAGCCCTTAACCTTCAACTGGTAGTATCCAAATCGAAGATCAATCTTCGAGAAAACTGTGGATCCCTGAAATTGATCAAACAAGTCATCAATCCTGGGTAAAGGATACTTGTTTTTCACTGTTAGCTTATTCAGCCTTCGGTAGTCGATACACAACCGAAGGGAACCATCCTTCTTTTTAACAAAGAGAACTGGAGCTCCCCAAGGTGAAGAGTTAGGTCGGATGAACCCTCTGTCAAGCAATTCCTACAACTAAACCTTCAATTCCTTTAACTCCTTCGGAGCCATACGATACGGGGCCATAGAAACTGGTGCTGATCCAGGATAAGTCTCAATCTTAAACTCAACCTCCCTGTCTAGATAGAGACCAGACAACTCCTAAGGAAAAACATCAAGAAACTCACAAACAATGTGAATCTCCTGAACCATGGATATAGACCCTTTTGTGTTAAGGAAACAAGCAATAAAGGTCTTATATCCCTTCCGGATCATCCTATCGGCAGACAAAGCCGAAATCACATTAGATAGATAACCCCCGTCGTTCACCAAACAGGACTACAAACCGTCCATCAAGAGTCTTTAAGGCAGCCCTTTTTCTTTCACAGTCCAGAATAACCTGATGTTCGGATAACTAGTCCATTCCCAGAATTAGATCGAACTCCTCTAAAGGAAGTTCCATAAGATCTGCCACAAACACCTCTCCTTCCACAACAAGGGGATATCTCCTGAAAACCTTATCCACTAACAAGGATTGGCCCACAGGGCTCAAAACAGTTAAAACACCCTCGGTGTCCTCAACAGAGATTGAAAGGTTTCTAGATACTGCCTTAGATATGTAAGAGTGGGTGGAGCCATTATCAAGTAAAGTAAAGTACGGAACAGAAAAGATGGTAAAGGTACCTGCGATAACATCAGGTTCGTCTCGATCATCTCTACGTATGGAGGCATACACAAGAGCTGGCTGACGAGCCTCAAAAACGGATGGCCCGCCACCTTGGTGGCCTCGACCCCTAAAATCGGATCGAACAGTAGACCCAGAAGTTTTACTCTAAAAACGCCTTGAAGTTGGTGTCTGAGCGGATGTCTGTGACATAACAGGTGTCTGAGTGCGCACAGGAGTCTGAGTCGGTGGTCGACTAATAGAGGATGGATGAGGGCAGTCTCTCAGAAAGTGCTCAGAAGAACCACACCGAAAACAAGCTCCAGTCTTCTTCCTATACTCTCCCCTATGCATATTGCCACAAATGTCACACCCTGGTACAGGTGGGATTCTAGAAGAACCACCCCGACTAACAGAAGAGTCCTGAGGTACAGCAGGCTGATGATAGGAACCACCTCTCTGACTCGGTGCAGATCGAGCTCTCTTATCAGGGCGACCATAAGACTCACTATGATTGAAATGTCTAGTAGATCGACCATGGTCCTTCCTACGATCCCTATCTCTGCTCTGTTCTCGACCTTGATCTCTCTCAACCTGGCTGTCAGAAAGTTTCTCCAAATCCTCAGCAATCTTTGCCTGGTTCATCAAGTCCTCAAAAATCTCATCATGATGTATGGCTACTCGATCTCGGATACCAATGTGAAGCCCCTCAAGAAATTTATCATACTTATCTTTCTCTGTGGCCACTATCCCAGCACCATATCTCATCAAATCTAAAAACTGAAGTTCATACTCAGCCACTGTCATAACACCCTGCACCAAGTCTCTAAAGGTCTGACGCCTCTCTCTCATATATCGATCACCCAGATAACGGTTATTGAACCTTTCCTTGAAAAAGTCTCAAGTCAGCCTGTCGGGAACAACACTATTCATCACAGACTCCCACCAGATGTGGGCATTACTATCAAGCATAGCCCAGCTCCCAAATACCTTCTAGCTAGCTCCAAACCCAAATGATTCATCCGTCTCTCTGTATCATACAACCAGGTTTCTGCATCTAAAGGTGCACCCGTCAAGGATCCAGAAAAAGTCCTCACTCCATTAGCGATCAGGATCTGAGAGATTGGTGCCTCTGGTACAGCACCAGAAGCTCTAACAACCCCCTGTAGTAACTGAAGGAGCTACCTACTCAAGGTCTCATCCGCCACAGAAGTAGCAGGCTCGGTGCTCGGTATAGATGCCCATATGACCGGGGTAGACATATCATTGTTTGCAGCAGACGGAGGGTTAGGCGGTACAGTGGTACTTGGGGGAATAGGTGGATTCGGAGGAAAAATAGATGGAGGATCACTAATATGTTCCTCTACAGGATCCACAAAACTGGTCGCTCGACCATACCCTCGGGTGGTTCGGCGAGCTCTACGGGCACTCATAGAGTTCAGGAAATTTACAAGGATTAAACGTAGGAAATTAGAATTGGCACCGAAGAATCATACACAATACAACAAGACTAGGTGACATGGCCTTACAGATATAAAAATATAACGATTTAACAGAAAACATTTTATTTAGGACCCAACACAGTCCGAGAATCATAAAACCAAAAGCTCTGATACCAACAAAATGTAACCCCCTAAACCAGCCTAAACGAGAAGCCAGTCTAGAGGTCACATTGATTGTTAAAACATAAATCGAGTTTCAAGTAAACTAAAAATATCCAATATGAAAAATAAAACTGGAGGTCCTCTAAAACAAGTAAAAACGTTACTAAAATAGGACGTCCTGAAAACACAGTTGTTCACGAAAAATAATCCTCAAATCCGAAGTCAAACGTAAAATATTTAAAATAACATCATAGACAAAAAATAGCTCATGTCACCCTAAAAATAACTGGAAATTTAAAGCATTACTTAAAACAATAACCGGAAATGAGTAGATCCTCCAAGTGCCAAATCCGAGACGTCTATCTACGGCTATCTGAGAGGGGGAGAAAACGGTATGAGCTACGGAGCTCAGTGTGGTCCAACAGTATAAGTAAAATACATGTAAAATCAATAAACAGTAATAACAGTAAATCAAGTCATGTATGTGCATGTCATGCTACCCTCCAACCGAACTCCTGGATACAGTTCCCCAGAATAGTATCAGACATAGACATTAACCTAGGCCCACCGGGGCGAAGGTATCGACCTAAGGATTCGCCTTAGGGTACAGGCGGAGTTACCCCGATCGTAATACGGGAATCGATATTAGGCGGAATTACCCTAACCGAAGCTAGGACTGTAAACAGGCAGAATTACCAGCGAGATCAAGGCTGAACCGAAACTCTACACAACGTAATATATCTCAGTCCCAAGATATCAGGCATGCAGTAATATCAGGTAAAACGATAACAGTGTCAAGAATTAACCCGATGTTAAGATACACCAAAACAGGAAGCATTATAAAGAGTATTTCATGCTTAAAATTCAAATATATATATTTACGTAAATTTCAGAAAAAAATAGTCATGTGCACATGTCAAGTTTGTTCAAAACAGGAAAACAATAATACACAGTTATATAACACACAAGGAAATACACCTCGAATGACAGAAACAGGTAGGTGATCTACTAGGAGTTCAAACCTCGCTCTGTAGTACTACTGGATCCTAGAAATATAAGATATAATTTTATTAAAATAGAAACTAAAAACTGAATTGACCAATTAGAGGCATAAGAACGTATGGGTTACGATCGGCTCTCGGGTTCGATCGAAACGGGAGGAATTGGGCTGGGTCGGAACACGATCGGGAGAACTATAGGGTCCTACAAATAAACAGGTATAGACATTAGACTTTAACCACAGTTCAGGACTTTAGTTAACTTAGAAGAAAAGTTTGACTTGAGACTTAAAAGTCCAATTTGGAGGCTTTCGGGTTCGAATTTCGAGAAACGAACTTCACGGATGGACTTAGGACGTCGAAAAACATAAAATAGGGGTTTTTGAAAATTTTGACTTTTTGGGTCAAAGTCAACACTGACGTCAGCAGTCAAAGTCAATGCTAACGTTAGCAGTCAAAGTCAACGCTGATGTCATGCTAATGTCACGGTTAACGGTCAATGGTTAATGGGTCCGGTCAATCAACGGGTCGGGTCAACGGGTTGGGTCGGTTTGACCGGTTCGGTTCTGGAGGACTAGTTCGGCTTGGCTCGGGCTGGACAAGGTTGGACCGACTGTCTTCAGGCCACCGTCCAGGGCGGCCAAAAATCGCCCTAGTGGTGTGTGAAGACCATGTGCGGCCCCAACGATCGAAAAAAGCTCCAACAAGATGATTCCCTCACCAGAAACACCCAAAAACACCGAAACAACCTGTTAAACCCAGAAAACAAATCGAGAAAGAGGAAGAAACGATACTAACCCTAACTGGACCGAACTTCTCTGATGAAGGAGCTGTCGGCGACGGATGGGTATGTGGTTAGAGGGGGTTTGGCCGGCCTCAGGCGGAGAACAAGATGAGATTGGTGACGCGTTGGACAGCGTCGATCGGAGGTCGGAAACGACGAAAAAACGAAGGGTTCAAACCCTAGGTTTCGCCGAACTAAACGATTCGCGTTTCCCAATGAATAGCTCGGTTGCACGGCGAGTGAGACGAGGATTCTGGTCTGAGGTCGTTGGTCGATCGATCGACGGCGACGGCGACACCAACGAACGACCAGAAGAGCAGATCGACGGTGAGATGAGGGTTCTAGTCGTTTAAGGGAAACGGGGAGTCTTCTGATTCAAATAAGAATTATTTTATTTGATCTGATAGACTAGGGTTGAAAAGGGCCCTAAGATAGGAAAAGTTTTTAGATCCAAACGAAATGGGCTTTAAACTAATTATTATTATTATTATTATTATTATTATTTATCGGGTGTTACATTAGTGAATATTCACTTGGTAAAAATGATGAGGTGAAAAAAATAATTAAATGTATAGTTTCTATTGGTTGATCCCATGAATGACGTGGTGAGAATGACCCATAATATAATTTCTCCTTCAAATGAGCGAGGATTTAAACCGACGAGTATGCGGAATAATCAAAATCTTTATTTATAAGGACGATGATAGAAAAAAATTATCATTTAAGCTCAGGTGTGGATAGGAATGAAGATTATCATATCCAAACTATAAAAATAATTGAATTGTCTATAATTACACCGGTCAAATAGGAAAAAATATTACATGAACCCTTTCCACCACCTAAGATATGGTCCCAACCAATTAAATTAAGACACATAATATATTTTTCCATATCCAATTTACACATAAGCATTGGCCAAATCATCTAATTTAATGTCTTTGATTTAAAAAAGGAAAAAAAATATTATCAAAGATTTCTAGTGTCATCTTTCTCTTTGTTCTTTAAAATTTTCCTAATTAATTTTTCTTTTTTTATGTATAGATTTGGAGTTTAGGATTTAGAGTTTAGGGTTTAGGGTTAGGGATTAGTGGTTTAGGTTTAAGGTTTAGGGTTAGAGTTAGGGTTTAAGGTTGTGTTATTGTTTAGGTTTAAGGTTTAGGGTTTAGGGTTAGGGTTTAAGGTTGTGTTATTGTTTAGGTTTAGGGTTTAGGGTTTACGTGGGTTAGGTTAGGGTTTAGGGTTATGTGTTATTGTTTAGGTTTAGGGTTTAGGGTTAGGGATTAGAAAAAAGTTAATTAAAAAAATTGAACAATAAAGAGGAAGACAACATAAAAAATCTTTGGTAATATTTTTTATTTTTACATCAAATGCATTGAAGTGGATATGGAAAAAATATATTTTGTGTCTTATTTTAATTGGTTGTGACCATATTCTAAGTAATGGAAAGGGTTCATGTAATAATTTCTCGTCAAATGGAGTAGAAGTAATCATTCCAGGTTAGCTTAAAGCCCATATCTTGCATTGACTTACCTTACAGATTATTAACTAACCATAACTGCTATTGATTCCAGCTTAGTCAATCATAAGCTGAGGTATCTCCAAGGATTTCAAGATAACACGAAGAAAAGACCAATCAACAAAGTTAGATGTCCTTGATCATGATTTATATATTTAAAAAAATAATCTCCCATAATTGAGTATACTAGGGATTTAAATATTGTTTGCAATCGAGTTTTCGATCACGTTATGGTTATTGCAGTTACGGACATAATAGAGACTGTTACGGTCATAACAGGTATCGCGGTCGTGAATTTTGTTTAAAAGTTTGCACATCTTATTTTAAAACATAGTGTAGCGATCTAAAAGAAAATACCAAATTTACACAGGAACAAAAGTTCGATCTTTTGGGGGGTTTGAAATAAATCCAGTCTTTTCGTACAGTTTTATGGTTAAGCAAAGCAGTATATTCCTCGACGGTAGGCATCATATACTGCCCATTGAAGGTAAAACAACAAAATGTTGGGTTCCAGAACCGAAAGATGGCCCTGAGTAATGGTTGATTGATTCTGACATAGATGAGCTGAGCAATATCCCCATACCGAATAACGAACAAATTCCGTAGTCTAGTGTCCCATTGTTCCCAAATTTGTTGAAGTTCTCATAAGTCATTCTGCTGCAAACTCACATAAGTATATCCGTCGACTGCTCCCCCACTTAGCAAACTATCACCATGAGCTCGTTGGTTGACTTCAGACCAATGTCTAGCGGCAGAATTGAGACTTTCCTTTTGTAGATACCCTTTTTCCATGGTGAAAATGTCCTATGTTGAATAAACCACTCGAACCAACACCTTTAATGCAATGCAAAAGTGACAAATGCAAAAAAGAAAACCAAAAGAAAATAAATTAGTAACAAAAAGAGATAATAAGTGTATAGAATAAATTGCGAAAAAAGAAAACAATAAAACAAATAAAACAAGTAATCCTAGATATCTCGTCTAGTTCACTTAGAGTATTCGCATGGTTCTAGTGGGGTGGGTAATCTAGTTCTCTAGATGCAGTGTTGGTGCTAAAAAGGGAACCCGAATTGTCCAAGCTGTCCTCTGCTAAGAGTAGCAAGGCCCCCGATCATCACCCATTATAGGCTCATCTTGATCGGGTTCAATTCATGGGGACCCGTTCGCTTATGCCTACACGAAAGAACGATATCTTTACGAAAGTATAAGGTAGTGGAGCCCCGAAGGTACTTCGGCTAGGGCCTACACGGGAGAACGATATCTCCACGAAAGCGCTAGCCTTTTTCCCCCACCTAAAAATGATGGGTTTAGATGTCAATTTTAAATGCGGAAAAATAAAGGCGCAAATTCAATTGAAAATTAATTTGATCGTCACTTTAGCCCGAAATCTTTAATATTCGTAAAGCGGTAATCATTTTAAAAGCTCGACTCACTTCTTTTTGCTTATAAAAAACAAAAATTTAGTCCCCAGCGGAGTCGCCATCCGTAGCGATCTAAAAAATCCACGAATAAGTATTATCGCTAAAAATATTTCTTTTTCTGAGTTGGAAAACATTTTTGATGTGTTGCTTTGAAAATTAATGTTTTCCACGTGGGGGTTTCTGTTTCAAAATGATTTTTGTAAAATTGGAGTCGCCACCAGCCGTTTAGGTAGACCGGACATCATAAAACCAGAGATTTTAAAAGTTGGGGTTCGGGAGTCGGTTACGGATGGGGAAGGATTAGCACCCCACACCGCCCAAAAATTGGTACTTTGTTTAATTACCGCTTTATTAATATTAAATTTTTCGGGCTAATTTGACGATCGAATTAATTTTTAATTAAATGTGCGCATTTATTTTAAAGCACCTAAACCCGAAGATAAGCGTCCGAACCACTACCACCTTATTGGTACTGGCCTCGCTTACGACCGAATTTAGGGGCCCGCATTAATCAAATTAAATGATTATACAATCTTAAAGAAAATACCAAATTTACACAGGAACAAAAGTACAAAAACATTAACCACCAAAGCATAAAAGCTTCGAAAGTAAAACTGTTCCACCTACGTCTAAAGACCAAATGGTAAATGCATGATATTTTAGCAAATCTCTTGACCTATAACCTATAGCATGATTAATTCCTTTTTCTTAAACCATTTTAATATTTCCTATATCTAAGAGAAAACTAAACGATTAAAAGTATTAAGAAAAAACCGACAAAATCAAATAACCACCTAATTAAGAGGAGAAAAAGTCAAACCGAGACTTCAATAAAATAAATAAAAGCAAATAAATTTTAAACAACGAAAATGTTACCACATACGTCAAACAAAAATCTAAAAAGGGAATAATTAAACAAAATCAATAATAAATAAAAACATGAGTAAAATCAAGACAAAAATGTCATATACCATATATACAAAAGTCTAATTATACATTATCGTATGTATATTACATGATTTTAAAGAAAATTAAAAAAACTTTACTTTTATATTTTTTTATATGAAATATATACTATATTTAAACTTAAAAAAAACACGTAAATATACAAAGCTACGCACCCACCCAGATTTGAGAATTAAAGGGCATTTATTGCCGTTTGAAAAAGAAGTAAAAAAAAAGGGAAAGAGAAAATTCGCATTTAATTCTCTGAATCAAAAGAAATCAAGCGTATTTTACTTCCTTCGACCAAAACCAAAATCAGATGAAACCCAAAAAACAACATTCAGAAACTTGGCCATCGTTCTCATCATCGCCTAGGAGAGTGTTCGACCATTCGGTCTCTCTTCCATCATCGGCGTTTCCATGATAGTGAACGATTCGAAGAGAAGAGGAGAAAAGGGAAGTTTCGAAACTCTTTCTTACTTTCTGTTTTCTATCGTCTATCTTGTGGGTTTTGGATGAAAATAAGAATGGTAAAAGGAGAGAGACCATTACCAAAAAACTCTTTGGTTCTTCTTTCTATTGGTCCTTTTTTTGTTACACTGTGAGGGTTTTTTTGTTATAATGAGTTCTCTCCTCTCTTTTTTGAATGCTCTCTGTTTTTTTGTTACCATCTCCCCCCTTTCCTTCAGTTTTTTAATCGAGATATGTGACTGATCCCTCTCGGTTACATCAATATCCGGATTTTAGGGCTTTCCAGACTTGCTTTTCCAAATCATCAGAATGACATTGCGTTTTCATGTATCAGTCTTAGATTTCCATTTCTAGGTCTGATTGATGTTCTGATTTTTTTATATCTCTGTTTTGGCATTTCTGTTTTGGTGCAATATGAATCAGACTTTTCTTCTTTTTTTACAGGAGATCCAGGCATGGACGACGTTGGCAGCGAAAAGACGGCCCGATATTATGGCGAGGTAGGCGAATGGTTGCACGTTATTCTCATGCGTGGAATGAAAGGTCGCGTGTGCACGGCACGCGCGAGTGAGGGTTCTGGAGGCTTCTGTGGATTGATCTGGGCCGTTGGTCCTTTCTCCAGATCTGACGGTGTATGGCAGGTGGCGGCTGGATCTGCAGCACACAAGGATTAAGCATTAGGGTTTGTTCATATTATAAATGTTGGGCCATGTAATTTAATTTGTTCTGGGCCCTGTAATTAAATAAGGATATTGGACTGAATGGGTTTAATTATTTATTTATGGGTTTTTAGTATTACAAATGGGCCAGATTATATAAATACATAATAATAATAATATCAATAACACATAATAATAATAATAATAATAATAAAAAAGATGTAAAATACACATAATATTAACACATTACAATATACTTAACAAACAAAACATGTACAAACATATTATAACAATATAAAATTAAATAAATATCATACATAATATGTGTGCCACATAACATATACTTTAGACACATACAACACATAACATATACTTTAGACACATACAACACATTATATGTAACACATAGTTTAATTTACAACATACACGACATAAACAAAAATACAACGTACACGTAACAACTTTGCCATGGGATACATGGCATACATATGCATACATAACATATAAAACACATATATTAGACATATCGATAAAACATATAAAGCATAAAATAATGTAAAATTAAAAGCCCTTATTTAAATTGTGAAAATTAAAAATATTTTAATTTCTCCGGTTAAAAATGAGTGATTATACATAGTAATTATAATTAACATTATTTATTTTTAAAGTGTTTTTCTTCCATTCTATTCCCTTTTATCGTAAAACATTAAACATAGTATTGGCTAAGGATTCAAATATTGTTTGCGGTCGAGTTTTTAGTTGCATTGCGGTTATCGCGATTGTGGGCATAACAGAGGCTATTCTGGTCACAGCAAGTGTCGCGATCGTGAATATTTTTAAAAAATTGCACATCTTATTTTAAAAGATAGTAATTATAATTTTAAACATTAAAATCTTTTAATGATTTTTAGAGTGTTCTCCTCCTCCATTCTATTCCTTTTTATTGTAAAAGGTTAAAATAGTAATTGTATTTTTAAATAATAATAAATTTAATAATTAATAATGATATAATATTTTAAGTAATAAAAATCATTGTTACTAAACCACTCTTCCACCGTCACGCCTTTAATCCATTGTCGACGTTGTAGCTTCGATTACTTTCTTCATCAATTTAAGTATTAATCGACTCTTTTTAACGTCCTCTTTTCTTCTATCAAAATAAATTGTTTAAAAATGTTTCTAAAGCCTAAAAAGTGATCTTAAATTTTTTTTGAACTTTTCTCTCGTCGATCTCATTTTTTTTACCGTTGGATATGAGACAAAATCAGAGTATATGTTTCCCTTCCTCGTCATCTTTCTTTCCACAATTGATGATATGTGGACGCTCAACCTTAGTTTCTACCCATTAAGCTACTTCATTTCACACATGGGATCAAAGGAAAGTTATCTTGCTGGTCTTCGTATTTATTACTTTTATATACTTTATATTAAGCTACTTAAGAGTTTATATTACTTAAGCTATAAAAATGAATAGTTACTATAACCATATTGATTAAAGTATCAGTTAGTTCTAAACTCATATTAAGTTATTTTAAGTATGCTCATTATTTGTATTATTATATTTTCTTCATAGGACTTACCTACAGCTCAGGGAGTAAATATTAGCTCGGTGTCAGCTTAGTCAGCTCAAAAGAAGCTAAACGGAAGGCAATGCTAGAAACACAATGAGCCAACTTCAGAATAGCTTGGAAATGCATGGAACACTCCTACAGTACTTAAAGGATTAAAGGATAGCTCCATGTCAGCTCACAAGTCCAATACGAGCTCAACTGAAGCATAATTCAAAACGAGGCCTTAGGAGATTCGGATCAGCTCCAAAACACTCCTCACACTAAAAGAGAGTATAAGGAAGCTAATGGACCAGATCACTTTGCTAAAGGCAGCTCGGATTAGCTTATTTTAGCTTCAAACTTTAGCTAAGTCTTTCAGCTAGATAGCTCAGTTTAATCCAGCTCACTCCCAGCTCGGTTAGCTCACCTCAGCTCTAGCTATCACTCTCAGCTCAACACCCGAAGGTCACCTATCCTTCACCAAGAATCATGTCTGTCTATCATCCACATTGGGAGCCAAGATCATGGAGGGAAAGCAAGTGGACGCCAAAACAAAGATATAGCACTTTTCATTGAACAGATTCATGATGGTTCACTTGTTTGCTAATTTCGAGCAGGATAAAAGCATAAATGTGTTTCAGTGTCTTGATGAAAGTTGTTCCCCTATCTCTTATCTTTTCAACGCATGTTGAATCGCATCAATCCGATATTGGATGCTTGAGATATGGCCAAATTACTAAAGACAATGCAGGCTAGACCGAGAAGTTACATCTTTTCAAATAGATTTGGAGGGAGACACCATTCAAATAAATGGTTATCCGAATAGTTAAAGGCCATTTCGGCCAAACCTCTTAGAAAACTATAAATAGGACTTAAATTCATTTGTAAATCACATCTTTAATTAATACAAAATTACTTTGTGAGTTTACTCTCAAACTTGTTCTTTTTAGAACTATATCGACTTATCAAATCTATTATATAGATTTGTGGCATCTCCTATTTTTTCCATCCATACTTAAGATTCTAGGAACTTATTTCCTAAGGGTCTAAGTCCTATACCACCCTTAAAACATACTATAAGTTGGGTTTATGCTTTCATAGCATAAGTTCTACTTTTGTTACCTTTGAATATTATTTCTTTACCGCCTTATATACATTTCGTCCTAACCATTTTGTCCATCACCGAAGCCGACTTTTCTAGCCTTCACTATCACCTTTTCCATTTATTTCCCTAACCAAAATATCACCCAACCATTCCTTACCAATTACACATATAACATATACTTCCGCAACTCTTTACACTATTTCACCATCTTTTCTTCATCAAACAACAAGGAATGCGTACGAGGATCAAGGCTTGTTTGCAATCATAGTTGGGACAATCAATGTTTCTCTCTACAACAACAATCGGAGATTTAAGGTTGAATAGCAACTTTAAAAATTCGTCATAAATTGTACAAGTAAAATTATAAGAAGTAATATATATAGTTAATAAGATTATCGAATTCAAATTCATTTAGAACAAACATATCATAATTTAAAATTATGGATTATTAGTTATATATTTTCTTATAATTTTTAATAATTAATATTTTTAATATTTTTTTATAATTTTGAAATGATTTTTTTTGTTGTTGTTGTTGATAAAACTAAATTTATTCTTTATGTTTCTAATTTTGGAGATTTAAGGTTGAATATTTGTTTTAATGTTTTAAGTTTTGTTATATTGATACAAGAATTAATCAAAAATTAAAAAGATATGTAAAAGATGAGTATAGGGACGAAAAAATCCCTAAAATATTTAATGGGATTTTCAAAACCATACTCATAAGTATGATATTCGATTGAATAAGTTAAAAAAATTCCTTTAGAAATTTGTCATAAATAATACGAGTAAAATTATAAGAGGTAATATACATGACTGGAAAGATTACCGAATCTAATTCCTTTTAGAACAAATGGATAAAACTTTATTTGATTTTACAAATTCTATTTTACGATTCAAACTTTATTTGAATTTTTTTAATCTAGTCAAGTTTATGAAATTTAAGTCTAGTTAAATCAAGTGTTCGAGTTTCTGTACAAAATTCATAATACATATTGATTCCTATTTTAACAACTTTCAATATACATATACAATATACATCTGTATTTCTTCATATTCTATCATACATGATTGACAGACTCGACTCAAACTTGAAAATTAATAAGTAAACTTTTGTATTATTTAGGTTATTCAAATTTTTATTTTATAATTTAAACTTTATTCATAAAATTCGAGTATATTTTATAAAATTATGAATTTAGTCAAAATGAGTTGGGTGTTTTTCATATTGAGTCGAATAAATTTTTATCCACTCATACCCGCAAGTGTTGGGACATATTAAACAATACAAAATTGTCCCTGCCTTGCCCTATTACCACCACCAGTAAGAAACTCGGTTGCAAGCGGAAAAACACAACACATCCTAGCCTTTTACCAACATAAACCAGTTAAAAACTATGATAATCTATGTTAAATGTATAAAAGTACTATATTTTTTAATTTTTTTTCTTAATTATCGTTAGACTTAAGATTATATTAGTTGTAAAATTAGACATTCATACATATTTTTATGATTTATTTTGTCCTCATACTTGATTTCATAATTTGGTTAATTTTATAAAAAAAATATATTACGAATGTATATTTTTATGTACAAGATCTATTGTCAAAGCAAGTAGAGAAATTGTCTTAGCATTTGAAGATAAATGAGATGACAGCCAAATTAATGACTAGATAAATTCAACTTATTTTAAGATAATATCAAAAATTGAAGAAAAATTCAATAAAAGTTGAAGTTTCAAAAAGAGATTAAAAGGAGATTAAATTTAAAGAGTTTTATAAGAAGTTTTTGGAGGAATAAAAATATAATAATAAGAATTATTTAATTCTTTTAGTTTATATTTAATTTCAACATAATTTTTTCTTCAACAATAAATTCAATCTAGCTCTCTCCTGTATAAATAGGTCAAGCCATCAAACCTAGAGGCATCATTCGAATTCGAGAAAGAGATGGACAACCGACTACTCGAAGTTCTTAATTTTTTTTCTTCTTTGAGTTTGTAATTCAATTCAAAGTTTGTTCATTCTTGATTCTTAATATTGATTGCGAGCGAATTGGAATAAGATCTTGTGAATTTATTAATTTATTTAATATTGGAAGAGTTAAATTCAAGAAAAGAATGAGTATAGTTTTCATTCAATAAATCAATGGTGAAGACTAATTTGGCTTAAGCACAAGTTATGAATTTCAACGGTTAAAAAAGCAAAAGATCGATCATTGTCCACCCTTGTTTTTCACACAATAATATATTATCAAGACATACACAATCAATAGTGTTTCAAATAAGCAGAAGGAAAAACCATTAAAAAAACATCTCGCTAAACGTTAAAGGTTGTCGCCCAATTGCCCAAGCAATTGTTCTGTTCCCAATTACTCAAGCAATCATAGAATTACTCAAACAAGCCAATTGGATTCAATTGTTTTGTTCAATTGAACTAATTACGCACTCAATTACTATGATAATCCATCAATTATCA
The DNA here is from genome assembly GCA_035048815.1 of Abelmoschus esculentus. Taxonomy (NCBI): domain Eukaryota; kingdom Viridiplantae; phylum Streptophyta; class Magnoliopsida; order Malvales; family Malvaceae; genus Abelmoschus; species Abelmoschus esculentus. The sequence continues at coordinate 20,762,322 of JAUCBN010000011.1, forward strand.
TTCATGACTCTTGATAACTCAATTTACTCTCTTATTCAATTACAACTTTCTTTTATGTAATTGTATTTCATTTTAATCCTTCATTTAAAATCTGATCATTATAATATATTTTTTCTTTTCAATGCAAATAACTGAAATCCAAAAGTAACATCAATCCCTGTAAAAATAATATTTAAACTATACTATAATTTATAACGTGTATACTTATACTAATTACGAAGCACTTAAATAATGCAACAATTCACACAAATATAATACAAAATAGGCAAGTAATTGGTTAATGGAATAGAACTTGATCGTACAATACTACTAGTACAAGAAGTCTGAACAAATGATCGATGGGCGGATAAGTGTAAAACCGTGACACCAAGTTGTGGGGCGATTTTAGCAACTTCGGCTTAAGAAATCCGTCAAAAATTCTAAATAAAAAAGGAGAGCCTCGCCCTCCATACAGTATTCTACTAATCCCTGCCATGCTGCACAGGGTCTGGCTTTAATTATCAGAGTTAGGGAGCTGTAAGTTTAAACCTGTCTCCTAGAACTTCCCGGTAACAATACAAATGCTCGGCAACATACTCTTACAAGTGAAGCGGGCTTTAGAGCATCCCTCAACTAGATTAGACCCCGACTCGTGAATTGAATCGAACTTTCCATTAGAGAATCTCATGTGCCTTCCCATAATACCTGTTGATGAAAGGGGCCTGCAACGCAGAACCGACACAAAAAAAAAAACAGATGCGGAAAGGATAAGTTGCCGGTCATACTGTTATGCTAAACAAAATGCATTATGCCTCTGCAGCTAGAAATATAAATCTGGGATCTGGCATCCTAGAAGATAACATTCGTCAAGCATGATCAATGGACAGGTGACAAAGTCCCAGTACAACAGGGATTAGTTTTAGACTTTTAGTTCCCCACCTAGTAACTCTAGGCTTGGGATAGGTTCAGGCGGAGAAGATATAGACACGGTTTCATAATGAATATCTGAAGTGCTTCAGAGGAAGTATGTAATTCAATTGATTTCGGAGAGAAAACTCCGAACCACTGGGATTGAAATATTAATCCAATCATGTGAGATTATATATATAGTATTGGTAGGAATTTGTGTTAGGATCTATTACTTAGAGATAATTTTAGTAGAATTAAAAGTCTTAAGTTAATAGGATTAAAAGCCTAAAGTAATTAGGACTTCTAATCCTATTCAAAATCTTATTCTAAAGCCTATAAAAAGACATTAGCTTGTGTAAACAAAATCATTCATTCAACAACAGAAAAACAATTATGTTTCTTCTTCCGTTTCACAAAAAGCTTAAATTTTCTTTTTTCAACATTATTTTATTTTTCCACAAAGTTGAAAGTTGATTTTCTACATGGTATCAGTCTAATATCGATCCTAGTCTGAATTCTTAATGGGATTCCTTTCGACAACCTCTGAGATGTTACCCACAACAAAACAAACGGTTGAATTAGAATTTTTTCAAGCAATTCCAGGTTCGATAGTAACCTGTGAAACAAATTTAGCTCTCGTGGAGGATAAAGGCATACAAAATATTTGTTCTCCTACTGCACTCTTTTCTTCTAAAGGTACATCAACATGGATCATCGACTCTGGAGCATCTGATCACATGACTGATAACAGAGAATTATTCCTTAATTTTTTAGATTCATCTTCTAAAAGTTCTATTAAAACAGCTGATGGCTCTTTTTCTCCTATCAAAGGAAGTGGCTCCGTCCTCATTAATGATAACTTGTTGCTTGAAGATGTTCTGTTTGTGCCTAATCTTGCCTGCAATCTTATCTCTGTTAGTAAACTCTCCAAGAACTTGAAGTGTTCATTATAGTTTACTGAATCTGGTTGTTTTTTACAGGCAATGAATTCGAGGAAAATGCTTGGCAATGCTAGCTTACAAAATGGTCTTTATGTCCTTCTTGGTAATCAACCAACTGCCATACCAAATACTTCTTGTTCCTTTACTTCTTTAGGACAAATTGATAATATAATGTTATGGCATTTTAGGTTAGGGCATCTTAATTTCCATTATCTTGCTAAATTATTCCCTAAATTGTTTGTTAATAAAAATTCAAGTTCTTTTAAATGCCATATATGTCCTCTTGCTAAACAGACAAAAACATCTTATTTACCATCTTTCTACAAACCATCTTACCCTTTTTCATTGATTCATAGTGATGTTTGGGGTCCTTCTCGAGTGAAGAATGTAACTGGTAGTAGGTGGTTTGTCACTTTCATTGATGACCATAGTAGAATAACTTGGACATATTTGTTAAAGGATAAATCTGAAGTAGCCTCTGTTTTTGAGAAATTTTATCATATGATAGAAGCCCAATTTGGATGTAAAATTTAGATATTCAAATCTGATAATGAGAGTGAATATTTTACCAAGTCATTGGGAGAATTTTTTAACAAAAAAGGGATTTTGCAAATAAGCACTTGTGTGGATACACCACAACAAAATGGGGTTGCAGAAAGAAAAAATAGACATTTATTAGAGGTTATTAGGTCTTTGATGTTCACCAGTAACACTCCTAAGTATTTGTGGGGCGAGGCTTTATTAACTGCGACCTATCTCATTAATCGAATGCCTAGTAAGGTTTTGCAACATAGAACACCTAGAGCTGTTTTTTTAGAGTGTTACCCAAATTTTAAATCATTGTCATCTATTCTTCCATTTAAAGTTTTTGGTTGCACTGTGTTTGTAAAAGATTTTGCTCCCTCTTTGTCAAAACTAGACCCTAGATTTTTGAAGTGTGTCTTGGTAGGGTATTCTTCACTTAAGAAGGGCTACAAATGTTACCATCCTCCTTCTCAAAAAATTTTTATTTCAATGGATCTCACCTTTTTTGAACATGAACCTTATTTCCACTCGACTGAAAATCAGGGGGAGAATAGTGATATTTTTCAGCCTCTCAGAAATCAGGTTTATTCTTCAGATTTATTTATCAATAATCTTTTGTCATTTGAACCTGATAACTCTTCCACTTCTACACCTACAACTCTTCATCCTTCACCTATTGTTACTACTCCTCAATTCTCACCTAAACCTCCCTCACAAACTCCTCAACCCTCTAAACAATTGAAAGTTTACACCAGAAAACAGAAAACTATTCCAGAGACTGTTTTGCAATCTGATACTTGCCAAAAATTGGACTTGAGTTCAGTTGCCAATGAGAATGATGAAGATAATGTTCTAACTGAGATTCCTTCCTCATTACCTGAGGTTGATGATTTACCAATTGCTAAAAGGAAAGGGATAAGAGAATGTACAAAGCATCCCATTCAAAGGTATGTTGCTTATGGTAATCTAATGCCATCTTTCAAGGCTTTTACAGCTTGCTTAGATAAAGAACAAATACCTGACACTATTGAGGAGGCTCTAAGTGATTCTAAGTGGAGAAGAGCTGTTGAAGAAGAGATTGAAGCACTTGAAAAGAATAATACTTGGACCATTACAGATCTTCCGCAGGGCAAGAAACCAGTTGGATGCAAGTGGGTGTTCTCCATAAAATACAACTCTGATGGTAGTATACAAAGGTATAAAGCAAGATTGGTAACCAAAGGTTTTACTCAAACCTATGGAATTGATTATAATGAGACTTTTGCTCCTGTAGCTAAGCTAAATACAATTAGAGTTCTCTTAAGTTTGGCAGTAAACAAAGACTGGATGCTGCATCAACTTAACATTAAGAATGCTTTTCTTAATGGAAAATTGGAAGAAGAAGTGTACATGAGAGTACCTTCGGGTTTGAAGTCGATAAAAGGTGATCAGAAAGTTTGTAGACTTAATAAATCCATCTATGGTTTGAAACAGTCGCCTAGAGCCTGGTTTGACAGATTTACCAAGGTAATTCTGAAAGCTGGATATAAACAATCCTTAGCAGATCACACACTCTTCATTAAGATAACCTCTAACAATAAAAAGGTTATTTTAATAGTGTATGTGGACGACATAATTCTGACAGGTGATGATGAGGAAGAGATAAGTCACCTGAAAAGGTTATTAAATACAGAGTTTGAAACAAAAGACCTAGGAAAACTCAGATACTTTCTAGGCATGGAGGTTGCTAGGTCGAGCAAAGGTTTAGTAATAAATCAAAGAAAGTATGTTCTTGATTTACTTAATGAAACTAGGATGCTAGGATGCAAACCGGTTGATACTCCCATGGAAGCAGGATTAAAATTTAGTAAAGATGACTCAAGTCATAAAGTTGATAAGGGTAAATTTCAAAGGTTAGTGGGAAAGTTAATTTATTTATCATTAACCAGACCAGATATTGCCTTTCCAGTTAATGTTATCAGTCAACACATGACTGATCCAAGGGAGGATCACATGAAAGCTGCAATTAGAATTTTGAGATACTTGAAAGGGACACCAGGGCACGGACTGCTATTTAAAAAGACTCAAGAAAGTTCTATTCAGATTTTTTCAGATTCAAGCTGGGCAGGTGAACTGACAGAAAGAAGATCAACTAGTGGTTATTGTTCCTTTGTTTGGGGAAATCTAGTGACTTAGAGAAGTAAGAAACAAACAGTTGTATCTAGAAGCAGCGCTGAAGCAGAATATAGGGCTTTAGCATTGGGAATGTGTGAAGGAATTTGGTTATTAAAGCTACTGAAAGAGCTAGATGTGAACCAAGAGGAAAAGTTCGAGATTTTTTGTGATAATCAGTCTGCCATACAAATTGCTCGAAATCCAGTTCATCATGATAGGACGAAACATGTAAAGATTGATAGACATTTTATCTCAGAAAAGATTACTAATGGGACAACTTCTTTATCCTATGTTCCTACAGAAGAACAAGTGGCAGACGTGTTTACAAAAGCATTACCAAAAGCTTCATTCGACAAGTTTCTATTCAAGTTGGGAATATATAATATATATTCTCCAACTTGAGGGGGAGTGTGAGATTATATATATAGTATTGGTAGGAATTTGAGTTAGGATCTATTACTTAGAGATAATTTTAATAGAATTAAAAGTCTTAAGTTAATAGGATTAAAAGCCTAAAGTAATTAGGACTTCTAATCCTATTCAAAGTCTTATTCTAAAGCCTATAAAAAGGCATTAGCTTGTGTAAGCAAAATCATTCATTCAACAACAGAAAAACAATTATGTTTCTTCTTCCGTTTCACAAAAAGCTTAAATTTTCTTTTTTTTTTCAATATTATTTTATTTTTCCACAAAGTTGGAAGTTGATTTTCTACAAATCAAGACTAACAAGTTCTGATAACACCTTGACCACCTATAAAGAAAATCTACTCATAACTATAATACAAGTAACTTTATGCATGAGTAATAATTAGTGCTTTTAGAAAAGATAAAAGTTGTTCTATGGCATTATTTTACAAAATAAATAATTAAAAGTAATTCCTTTTTTCAAAAAAAAGCGTTTATAAAGCACCAACTCGCAAAACCTTACCTTAACATTTGATACATCAGGAGTATCCGGAGATTGAACAGGGTAGAACTTGTAAAATCTCATGTTCTTAAAAGCTGCTTTAGTTTCCTCACTCATTTCTTGAAGGGCCTTTTTGCGAGCTTCTCTTGCCTATAAGAATGGAATTCGACAAATGAAACAACCTATCCACAAATTCATGCTCCCTAATCAAATCAAGAAGCAAAGTTGCCTAAAATAATACCTGTCGATTAGCTTTTTTTGCTTCACGAACTTTCTCTTTGACAAAATCCTAGAAACCAAAAGCATGTCAGCTTGAACTAGAAGTTGATAATACATAAATCCACAGGATACTGGTAAATCTTCAAAATCAGCTTTACCTTAAAGGCATCCTTCTGGTCTTTATCTAATTCATCTTCCTCAATCAGTTTATCAGTAAACTCCTGCAGATAGATAGATAGATATAGTTTAGTATCCAATTCCTATGTAGACAGCATACAACAGCGAAAACATAAAATGGTTGACTTAAGTATAATGCATAAATAACTGATTGTTGGAAAAATTTCAGTCTACCAGTCCACATAATTCAAACATCACCATAAAGATAATGTTAATTGACCTATAGCATAAATATGATGAAAGAGGGAAGTCTTACATCAAGTTCATCCAACTCCCAATCAAATTCACAAAAAACCTGCAAGACCAGAAAGGATGTATCAATTTACATGATAATTTGCAGAGTAACGGCCTTAGTTATCCCAATATAAATATTTACATGGTGTGTAATCAAGGGTTGCGTGTACACCAAGGATAATACAATCTAGCAAAGCAACTCAGCCCCTCAAAATCAATATACTCTGTTAAGGTGCAAGGCATATCTCAAGTAAGTTTCCCTTTTGCTTTCAATTCTGTTTCTTTGGAAGATATATTTTCATTAGATGGACAGATCATGATTCAAAAATAAGTGGATTATGCCCAAAAGTAAAGAAAATTTAAGAGCTAAACTAATGATGTTGAGTGATGCTTGACTACTGTATCATGCAAAGGAAGAAAACTGATACTCCAACATTTACTTTATAAGGATAAAAAATGCATTGGTACATTCGGAAACCACACATTTCACAAGGTTTGGACTTCAGGCCTCCTACTTCTAACTTTTGGGAGCATCATATATGCATTCATACGTACAGATGCATGTGTATAGTGTGATTTTTTAGCAATTAACTCTCTGCTTAACTAATGCAAGCACCTATTTTTTCTGACACGAATCTTAAAATGGTGCCTTCAGGCTGCAACTATACTGAATGCAACAGTTTAAAGCATGGTAAGCTCAATCTCTAGGACAATTTTAATATTCATAAAACCAAGTATAAATCATAATTGTTTTTCTCAGAAAATACAAAAATGTTACCGGCTTTGGTTCTGCAGGAAAAATTATTTGAACCTCAGTACTTTGTTCAAGCTCGTCTTCCTTCAAAGGCTGATAGAAATCTGTCAATGGAGACAAGCCAAACAACATTGCAATAAATAAGTTTTTTCCCTTCTTTTTATCACAGTTTCTTGTTTGACAAGTCATCAGAATATGCAGCAGATATGTGAAGTTAATGCATAATCCAGCAATTTAACATCCAAAGATATCTAGAAAACTCACACGGCAGACAATATTCATATTTCTTGAGACGATCTATTTTCATTTGTTTCAAAGCAACCCTGCAGAAAGAATATCAAATACAAAAAGTTAAACCAAAATACAAGCATGCATTCAACACACACATGAAGATAGAATTAGTGTTCACTAGCTTGGTTTTAAAAGGCACGAAGCGCTCCGAAACGCAAAAGGTCCCTAAAGCCGAGGCGAGAGACAGAATTGTGTATTAATGTCCGTTTATTAGAAAAATGTGTATTAATGTCCAGTCTCTGTGGATGACCACATATTTCTATTATATTGTTAATTTCAATGAGCTGAACCGAAGAATTGGCGCTTCATTTGGTGCATTTTGTATGTATTAGCTTAACAAGCTGATAAAAAGACAAACCTGATTCCAGCACTTAAAACCCCAGCCATACACTAAAATATATGCAAGTGTACATTTAATACATCAAAAAATTTTATAGATACTCAAAAGCATATGTGAGTGTGACCCAAGTTGACATTCTCAAACAAAAAGCAGATGAAATAAAGATGCTTTAATTGGATGTAAACATGCAAAAGAAACAAATTTAAAGCGGGATGTAGGTGTTGGCACGCAAATTATACCTTCTCTGAGTGCAGCTTAAGATGAATATTTGAAATTTCAACCTATCAACTTGGTTGTCTCTGTGGAAGAATCAAAATACACAATTACTTCAAAAATTTATTTTAATCAATTCAAACAGACTTAATAAAAAGAAAAATAGATAAAATTTAATTATTATCTTGGCTAACTATATAGATGAATTGAATTAAATAACTAAAAGTTTACTTTGTATATGATAAAAGAAAAGGATATAAAAGATCAAAATTGGTCACCTATTCTGGAGTGGAATATATGGAACCCAGTCCATTTTCATTTGTTTCATAGGAACAATCTCTTCAGCTTCTCTCTGCACTGAGTTAATACCAATCTTATCTGAAGGTGGGAAAGGAGACTCAACCTGCAAAGATACAACATGGTGTAAAGAACTATTTTCAACAAATCAGTCGCATAAAAGATTAATAATTTCATTAAAATCATAGAAAATAATAAAGAAGAGAAAAAGCAACAAAGATGTGGACATATTAATCATAAAAGAAAATTAAATGGAAGTAAGCTGGATTTTAACCCTCCAACATTCTAGACTGTACATAAGTTGGTCCACATGAGATATGCAACAATATAGTAACTCTTTCCATCAAAAGAAAATTTAAATATGTAGAAATGGCCTTTTGTACCGAATAAGATATACGGAAAATGGTCAGTAACATGTATTTTTAGATGGTCTGCGTAACAAAATCACATCCTCATGTATAAAGGTCAAGTAAAGAAACCAATTTATCCAAGGGAAAAAGGGCCCAAGTTCTGAAACTCTAATCTTGACATTTGCAACTTGAAGTAACAACTACACTAAACCATGGGAGGAAAATGTCAAAATCAAATCAGCAAGGAAACCTATGACTTCAGAGCCACTGAGCCACATATCAATACTGTTGCATAGGCCTTTAACTTAAAAATGGTTAAAGGTGCTATTATCACTCAGCGCACTAATCACAAGGTGAAGGAAGAAGCATCCCATGAATTATTTTAGCATTAAAAGCATTTCTTAACAAAGTTAGACATCTTACAGCAACAATGACAGGTATACAAACGACTTTGTTTTCTCCTTTGTAAGGGACCAATTGAGCTGCACAAATAGAAAATAAATAAAATCAATAGTGTATAATTATTGAACAAAAAGGCAGGCTGGAAGAAATTGAAACTACATGATGCAAGAAAGAAACTTGTGGAAACTAAGTTCAAATTAAGAACTTAGGACAAGCATCCTTGCTTTTACAAATTGTCCGTATAAAAGTGCAAAGTATGAGAACCAGGGTTATGAGTATAAGCTACTTACGCTCCGTACAACCAAAGAGATAAACTTTCTTTCCATATAGTTTCCCCCCCTCTTCAAATGCATCCTGACCAGAAACAGAAAAGTCAAATATTTAGTTAACTCTACAAGTTCCGCATGATACAAGGAAAACAAGTAGCAACTAGAACTAGAAAATTGAACCCAAAAAAGAACAAGGAGAAATGAGAAAACAAGAAAAAACTCTCTTGCAACTCACCTCCAGATTCGAAAAGTTCCAGTTGAATTGGTAAACAGAGTCCAGTTGATCCCACTTCCAAACAACAAAAGGAAAACATATAAGCCACAGAACTTAAACTCAACTCTAAAACACAAACCAAATAGTCAACATTTGAATGGAAACTCAAAATTCCAACCTCTGTTCCAACAGGAAATGCAGCTTTCCATAAATCTTCCTGCACAATGCAAATCGACAGTTATCACCAAAACAAATTTAACGAAGAAAAACTTCACCCATTCAATGACCTCAACAAATAATATTTAAGCTAAGCTTTAGTCTTAGCATAAGAATGCCAAGCTCTTATAATAAATTTCAAATCTAACCAAGGAGTTACCAGAATTAAAAGCTCTAATTTCAGTATGAAGCAAAGAAAGTCAACAGCGTTAAGAAATTCAGCTTAAAACACCTAATATCAAAACTCCGCATCAATTTAGATTTACGATAAACAAAAACATTAGAGTTAAAAGAGAGAAACCCTAAACAACAAATCGAATACTTGTAGAGAAAATGAAGGTACCAAGTTGCGCTTATCTTCGAAATACTCAGGCTCCGTTTGAGGCTTGGAGGTCTTGGCACGCTTAGCTTTGGGAGCTGGTTTATGGCTCACCTCTTGCTTCTGAGAGGTGGCTTTTCTCTTAGCTCCCTTCCTCATCTGGTTATTAAGAAATGGCAATGGCAGTGCAGAGCAAAGCAGAGATGCGAGCGTGTATTTTTGGCGATGGCGGTGGATCCGAATTCAAAATCTTTACAAGTATAGCATTAATATATTATATGTCCGGACAAATTTGAATATTTGGGCGCTGCTGCCAGATCCAACGCGGGGATATAAATTTTAGGTTTTCTGTTTTAGGGTGTTTTAGGGTTTTGGTAGGGTTGGGTCACGTTAGTACACTGGTGCTCTGAAAAAAATTATCTGGCGGTTATCGTTAAGGAGGTAAAAAATTGATTTGACCTTAAAGTTTTATTAAAATTTGTTTGAGTTAAAATTTGATTTTATCCAATGATATAATATTTTGAATTTGATTTGTAGTTGATTTTTATTAACTCGAATCTGAGTTGGACCTGTTACTATTGTAATCGAGCCCAACTTCAATCTTATCAAAAATACCCAAACTAGCCCAACTTCAATCTTATCGAAAATGACCCAAACCAAATTTGAATTTTTTATTGTGGATCGAAACCCGATTTGCACTCAATTGAAACAAACATGAACCCGAGTATAACATGATAAATAACTGATATATACTCGACTGAATCAACCCGAGATCTAATTGTACCCAACATGTTTTAAACTCAATCTGATAATTGACCTGACTTATTTTGAATATGACTTGTTTTTGACCTAAACTAATATTAACAAGACTTCATATTTTACATGACATATAATTAAAGATATCTATAATTTGATAAATTTAAAATATTAATAAATATAATTGTGCTTAAAAAATTGAAATTTAACATAAACTTAGGGAATTAATTTAAAAATTAATACTTAAATTTAATATTATATATTTAATTTAATTAATTTATTTACTATTTTATTTAGTTAGTTTATTTAATTTTAATTATAATTTTAAATTAATATTTTATTAAAATAATAATTTTTAAATTTAAATTAATATTTAAATTATTATAATTTTAATCAAAATTAATATTTAATTATAATATATTTAATTAAAATTATTAATATTTAATTTATTTAAATTGGACTTAGAAATTGGGATTGTACTTTAATTATTACTTTAATTGGTCTTAGAAAATTAGAAATGAGTTCAAGGAATTTGTTGAGTTGATCACACAATGAATTTGGCTAATAGAGGTGAATTGACAATTAAAATTTTGTTGAGAAGATTTAGTAGAAATTGAAAATTTTGAGACACAAGAGTTATAGTGGTTCAAGCTTCAAAACAAGCTCTACATTAAGGATTTTCTAACTCATTCACTAATGAATTCAATCTTTTTCTAGGTTTAAGGGCTAACCTTCATAATAAGTCAATTTTCTACTAAAAATTGGCATAGACTTCACAAGAGAATACAAGAGATGAGAAATAGGTAATAAGGTTTCTCTCACAAGAATAATTTGCTCCAATTACAGAATAGCACTTCTCAAATCAATTACAAAGAAATGAATTGAAATACAAGAGTTCGGAGACAAAGATTTTCAATAGAGTGCTTGGAGTTGGATTGGATTGCTTGGATGTTTACTTGAAGTCCAAAAATTGTTAATACTGCTTGAAATGCTTCATTTTATACCTTCTTATTGATTTCTAACTGTTGGGGTTGTTAGGATTATAATTATAGACATTGGAGCTGTTGAAGTATGCCCAAAGACCAATCATATGATGATTGTAAGGATACTTTTATTTATCAATTTTATTGAATAAAGGCATTATCATTGTTGTTTTCAAACATATGTGTCGATGTATAACATAAACTAAGAAACAATAAGGTCCATATAATAATATATGTATTATTATTAAAAGATCCTTAGTCAAGTATTATTATGGGTATGGACAATAATAATACGCTTAAGACTAACGTGTGATTAATTGATGGCAATGAGTTGTCATTGAGATAGAGATGTCAGAATTAATACATGAATATATTAGTAGAGAATAATATATTGGATTGACCCACTATGAGCATATATCTTGAATTATTATATGGCGTCACAATATTTCTTATAATGACAACTATATGTATGATCCTTAGACTTGAGATTATTACTATCTCAGCATATGTTGTTTTATATTTTGATGCAGTTAAATGTGTCTTGTAATTAGTTACACTATAAAAACTGACATTGAACATATTACAATGTATTTAGTGAGATTTGAATGATCAAGATATGATTTATCCTTCCTACATAATAAGAAAATATATCAAAGGCCACTTGATTGAGTGAGACTAGAAATGCATGGTCATGCTTGAATACGTTGATAAGAGATATCATAAATTATTCATTAAAAATAGTTCACTCTAGATATCAAGAAACATTAAGATAGGCTATACAAGTGTGACTATTCCAAGACTTGTGCCTATTAAAGATATAAAAGGACAAAAGGATATAATACATTAAAAGAATTAGTCACGGATATGATAAATCGAATTATGTTCTCTTGTAACTTAGATGACAATGATATATTGCTAGATTTCACTCATTGTTTGTAATATTAGAATTGTTCTAATATTATTACTAACGTTACAATGAGCCTACAGGGTCACACTCAATGTTTGAAAAGGAGCAAAAAATATATATGTATAAGTAGATTATATTTAATCCCAAATTTTAAACAAAGAATATAATTAAAGTAATTATATCCCTTTTTCAAATTTAAATTAAATATAGATTCTAAAATTTAAGGAAATAATAAAAGTAATTATTTCCTAAACAAATTCGGAATAAAACTCTTATACCTAGGGTTTCACGTATATATAAAGGATCTTTAGGTCTAGCAGCCTTATCAGAGAATCCTAAAATCTCAAAACCCTAAAATCATGAAAACTAGTTTTTCGAGATTTGCTCTCAATCGGGTGAATTGAGTAGAGGCTGAGACAATATTCATGGAGGCTAAAGATTCGAATTATTGAATGATCGTGATTGTAGCAAATCCAGTTATTGTTTTTACTACTTATCAAGGAAACCAATGTAAGTCATCGCATATCTTTCTCTCGATTTCAGATTAAACGTACATGGATCACTGAAAAGACTATGTAATTTTGTGCATATTAGAGAATCTTGAAATCTCAAAACCCTAAAATCATGAAAAATAGTTTTTCAAGATTTGCTCTCAACCGGGTGAATTGAGTAGAGGCTGAGACGATATTCATGGAGGCTAAAGATTCGAATTATCGAACGATCGTGATTGTAGCAAATCTAGTTATTGTTTTTGCTGCTTATCAAGGAAACCAATGTAAGTCATCGCATATCTTTCTTTCGATTTCAGATTAAACGTACATGGATCATTGAAAAGACCATGTAATTTTGTTCCGCTGCGCCATAGGGTGTGCCGGCGGTCTCAACAGGAGCTTCATCTTCTCACCATAAATGCATTTCTACAACATCTAGTATCGAAACACGGGTATCTGTTTTGAAACATTACAAAAATAAAAAGAGACGTACATTTATTACAAGGGTTTCGAAACCATAAATCATGGTATCGAAACGTTTAGTCTTTAAACAAAGGGGTGTATTGAAACAGCTTGAAGTTATATCGATATAGAGAATAAACTATGACCCATAGTATCAAAACGCCTGTGGGGTCGTTTCGAAACCGATCAACTAACATTTAAAGCCCAACTGTCATCAACGGTCAAAACATTTAAAACTTAGAGAGCTGTTGGGGATTTTTCAAGGGTATCGAAACGATGACTAGGCGTATCGAAATGCCTTATCAATTTTAAATTATTTTTTAAAAAATAAAGCATGGTATCGATACCTCAAAAGGTTGTTTCGAAATGATTGTTGGCAGATTCAATCATGTACCAAAACGTATATTCAAAACTGTTGTTAAAACTTCAAAATCTTGGTTATAATATTAAGGTCGTTTCGAAACCATTTATAGGTGTATCTAAATGTCTGAAAAACTCAAGAACATTCATCGAAAAATAAAGCTGGGTATCGATACCATTTTGGATGGTATTGAAACGCCAGTAGTAAAAACACTTAGAAAAATCTTGATTTGACTTGAAGTTTAGATTTTGACGTAAGGACTTAAAATTTTATTTTAAAAAGATCCTTTTAACATATTTGTTATATCAAAATCAATTTTGGTTTTACAGAATTAAAATTGGATTTAGGGAATTGAAATTAAGCTTGGATTAATATTTAAATTTAATATTATATATTTAATTTAGTTGTTGTGTATTTAATTTTAATAATAATTTTAAATTGAAATTTAATTAAAAATTATTTTTTTAAAATTTAAATTAATATTTAATTAAATCTTTAAAATATTATAATTATAAAATATTTAATTGAAATTATTAACATATAATTTATTTAAATTATAAATTTAAATTAGATTTAGGGAATTGAAATTGTACTTTAATTATTATTTTAATTGGGTTTACAAGAATTAAAATTAAGTTTAAGGATTAGTTTAAGATTAAGGGTTGGGATCAAGGAATTGAGTTTAGGAGATTTTGAATTGAGCTTAGGGAATCAAAATTGAACTTAAGAAATTGGAATTGAGCTTGAGATTAGAGAATTAACTTAGGAATTAGAGGTTAGGATAATTATTAATTGGCTTAGAAAATTCGAATGGAATTTGGATTTAAGGAGTTGGTTTAGGGATTATGATGGAATTGGACTTAGAAAATTAAATTGAGCTTAGGAAATTATAATTGAGTTTAAAGAATTAGAATTGGGCTTGGACGGAATTAGTTTAGAGATTTGAGCTTAGGATATTAGAATTAGGCTTAGGGATTAAGGCTTGGTATTAGAGATTTGGGTTTAGGGACTAGGAATGTAAAAACAGTTATTCGGATGAGTTTCAGTTCAGGTAAAATCAGATACAGGTTATTTCAGGTTTATTTGATGTTTTGACTTGATTCGGGTCTGGTGCGGGTCCATTTCAGGTCGAGCCTATTTTAGGTCGGGAATATTTCAGGTCGGTTCCGTTTCAGGTCGGGTCCATTTCAGGTCAGGTTCAAACGGTTTGGGTCCAAATCAGATAATTGACAGTTTTATTTCAGGTCGGGTCTATTTCAGGTTGGGTTCATTTCAGGTCGGGATCATTTCAAGTCAGTTTTGTTTCATGTCGAATTAATTTTGGTTTTAAATTCATAATAATTAAAATTATTAAGTTTGATTTTGTAAAAATAAGTAAATAAGTTTGATTATTAAAGTTGAATTAATTGTTTAATATCTAACGTTTTTCACTAGCATGAATCTCATTAAAAATAAATATTACGCAGTAGACTTAACAAAAATATCATATAATAAATAATGATTCAAATATTAAAAAATAAAAATTATGCTAAATTACAAAAATTAAAAATTAATAAGGAATAAATATTGGACTATAAATTCAAAGAATAAAAATTTAAATTAAAAAAGATAAATATTAATAAAATAAAATATTATCTTATAATTTATTAATAGTTTAATACATTTTAAAAATGGAAATATGATGTATCAGTTATCATGTATACATTAATATATCATATATGTATAATGTATACATAGTACATTCATATATATTATAGTGATTAGATGTAATGACTAAGGATGTATACATAATAGACTAGACTACTAGTAGTACATTAATATATTATACATAGATAATAGTGATAGTACATTAATATATACTATACTAGTATATGTATATATAGCACATTAATATATGTATACATAATAATAATATGTATATGTATGTATAACTAAATGTATAATGTATTATATACTAGATGTCTAAATGTATATATGTATTATGTTATGTATATATATATATATTATATACATCAGTATATTAAAATATGTATATGTATTACATTTCTTCAAGTTTTAAAAAGTTGTTCCTAATGCAATCCGGCAGTCGCTCATCTTTTCTCTCAAAATAATTTTTATAGCCGCTCTTCTCTTTGATCAATCCTTTTATTGCATATATATATTAATATATCATATATGTATAATATATATATATATATATAGTACATTCATATATTATGGTGATTAGATGTAATGACTAATGATGTATACATAGTAGACTAAACTAATAGTAGTACATTAATATATTATACACAGATAGTAGTGATAGTACATTAATATATACTATTATTTTCTTTGTTTTTGTTTTTAATTTTAATAAGAATCTTTGCTTTTATAGCACGTTGTCTTTGTCCTTGTGACACGTTTTTCTTATGTCTTTATGACATGTTTTCGTTTTTGTTTTGTGATTTGATTCATCTGTCTTTGTATCATGTTTCAGCATACCCTAGTAATCGATTATTATTCACACAAAGATTCAATTGATGCTAGTTTTTTTTCGGTGATGATCGTTTGCCCACTCGATTGATGATCGTTTGCCGATGAAATCAGTCCTGGGTAGCGATACTTTTTGCACGACAGTTTGGATCGTCTACAACTCCTTTCTTTCTTTGTTATGCGTCTCGTTTGGATAGAGACAAGGAGATTCAGGAAGCTTTTGAATTTTATTGGTATGCTTATTTTCATAGAAATTTTTATTTTTCTTTGTTTTGGGTTGTAAAAATTTTTGGATTGATTAATCCAATTATTTTGCTTCTTGATTGCGATATAATTATAATTTTTCTATGAATTTAATAAAAATACATTGACATTTGTCAAAAAAAATATATGTATATGTATTATATATGTATATGTATACGTGTATATATATATATTAATAAATTAATAATTTAATATATGTTTATGTAATTATGTATATTATATATGTATATATACTTATAATATGTATGCATAATATATTATATGTATATATGCTTATAATATATATATATACACGTATATATTATAATATATTATAGTATATGTTATAATATACTTCATAGTATATATTAATATATTATAATATATTAATACATCTAGTATATATTATAATATATTTCATATAAATTTATATTATATTAATTTTTAATGTATATGTATTATGTATATGTATCATAGTATACATTATAATATATGTATATGTATTATATAAATAATATTATATATTTATAAATATGTATTATATATTTATATATTACAATATATGTATTATATTATTTATATATCATATTACATATTATAATATATGTATTATATATTATAAAGTATATAATATATTATATAAAATAATAGATATTATATATAAATATAATGGAGTCTTGAGAGGAGGGAAATGAGAGGAGGAAAAATCTAAAAATTGAAGAGGAAAATGAGAGGAGGGAAATTAAAAAATAAATGAAATATCATTAATAAATGGTAGTCAATTTAAAGTAAAAATAAAGTTGTAAGAACTAAATTACAAAAATTATAAATTAATAATAGTATTATACATATACATACATACTTATATATTATATATACCCTCTTTTTTATATAATAATCAAAATTTATTTTTAATTTCCTCTTTGGGTAACTTATATCCCTCCAAAAATCTTACACTAAAAGTAAATTAATCTCAAATTTAAAAAAATGAGTGGCTTATTTCCCTTTAAAATTTTTTTCACTCTTTTTTATATAATATTCAAATTTTATTTTTATTTTCCTCTAAAATTTTGGGTAACTTATATCCTTCCAAAAGTTTTACCACTAAAAGTAAATTATTCTCAAACTTAAAAAAAGAGTGACTTATTTCCCTCCAAAATTTGGTCTTTTCACTCTTTCTTTTTATCAATTGTCTTTTTTTATCAATTATTTTAGTTTAATTTAATTGAGTTTAGATTATTTTAATAAAAAATTATATTTGATTTTATAATTTTTTAATTATGTTTATAATTTATAATTTATATTTTAATTTAATTTAATTAATTCTAAATTTAATAAGTTAATTTAACTTAATTAAATATTAATTTAAAATTATATTTTTAATGAAATATTAATTTAGAGTTATAATTTTTAATCAAATATTATTTTAAAATTATAATTAAAATTAAATACATTAAAAATAAATAAAATAGTAAAAAATTAATTTAATTAAATATGTAATACTAAATTAATTCACATGTCTATTTCATTTTTTTAAGACTATTTATATTTTATTAATATTTTAAATTCACAAATTATAGATATACTTAATTATATGTAATGTAAATATTAAATCTTGTTAATATTAGTTCAGGTCAATAACAAGTCGGGTAAAATCAGGTTTCGGGTCGATTTAGTTGGGTAATATCAGTTATCTGTCAGGTTAGACTCGAGTTCGGGTTTGTTTCAGTCGGATGCAGGTGGAGTTTCGGGTCTACAGTAACAGGTTAAAATTGGGTTCGGGTCATTATCGATCGGATACGGTTCGGTTCAGTTACTACAGTAACAAGTCCAACTCGGGTTCGGGTCAACAACAGTCGGATACAAATCAGATTCGGGTCATTACATCCTCGGGACAAACCAGGTTCTGACTCGAACATGTTTCAGATGGGTTTCAGGTCGGGTTAGTTTTTTACATCCCTATTAGGGACTAAGGGTTGAGATTAAAGAATTGACTTAGAGAATTTTAAATTGGGCTTAAAAAAATATGAAGAAATATATATATATATATTATATGATTAGAGAAGATTATTTAAATTATAATCAAATCGTGCTATAACATCGTAACTAATTATAATTAAATTTTTATAGGAACTCGAAAACCCGACTCAAATTAAAAAATTCAAATAAAGTTTGAGTTGTAAAATATGACTCGTCAACTCAAATAACTCAAAATTTTCTGATTCGACTCGATCGAATACTCACCCCTAATTATTACCATCACAATTACGCTTAAGATATAATTGAAATATACTATAGTTGAAATTGATTATTATAAAATATAATTAAAATATTTTGAGAGTCACCGATAAGTGTTGGATGAAATGATATGATACATTGAACTTTCAATGAAAGAGACAAAGTTCGAACCTTAATTAATTAAAAAAAAATCAAAACTTAAAAATAATATTACTGGTAGAAAAAATTATAAACCTCAAACATAAATCTTACAAAAAAATCTTAGGGTTTAAATTTAATAATGAAAATAAAATTTAAATCAGAATAAAATGTAAACACAATCTACACATTATTTACGCAAGACGAGAATCAAAACTCAAATCCAAAGTATTAATCTTCTTTTCTTTGATAAATAAATAAAAATAGTCGAATTCTTAAGTCTCATTAAAAATTCACTTTAAACTTAGGTATAGAAAAAGAGTACACTTGTAATGCGTTAATTTTCTACCCAAATCACGTTCAAGCACGTGATATGATGCTACCGAATTTCAATGACAACTATGTTGCTCAAAAATAGTTGGTTTGTATATTAGATTAAGAAAATCTCCCGCGTTTATAGTATTTGTTCGAGATTAATCAATCAATAAACTGAATGTTATCGGCAGATTTCGAAAATGAAATTTAAATCAAATTTTGAGCTTCAAATGAACAACTTATTTAAGAACAATGTTTTCACTTTCAGTATCATTTTATATGAATATAATCTGTAGAAAAAGAAATATAAAAAGACATTATGAACATTAAAGAACCCAATCCCAATGAATTACTATCCTAGAAGGTATTTTCCGAGACAGAATACTGAGTTAGAACTTTACTTACTACCAAGAACAAAAGGAATGACAAACCTTTACCTTGTTGGCTATGTTTACTTGTGTATTTGGACGGTTGAATATAAAAGCTTGGATGCTTTCTTTAACATGCACAAACCCCTCCTTGCTGCTCTGTGTTCTGCGATGAATTGCCGCTCGACTTCAAGTTCACATCAACCATGTCCTCCTGTTTTGTTGAAGAAAGCGTTTCCATCCCCGGTAAAGCTGCAGCAATCTTGCGGAACAGAGGCTGCCATTACACACATTCAGGATGATACTGGGAAGTAAACAAATATACATGTATATGTATATGTTTACGTGTCATTGTATGCGTATATGTATGTACAACTATCTTCACCTTGATGTTGAATCCAGCTTTTGCGCTGGTTTCAATGAACATGATTCCGAATTCACGAGCCTTGTTATCTCCTTCCTCTATAGAAACCTGTCTGTTCGATCACCAACCGGTATAAATGAAAACAACATTAAGAATTACTTAAACCCGGAGTGTTAAACCCTCTCAAAGTACCTAGAAAACAACTTCCAGTGACATGGAAAACAGATCTAAGAAGTTCAGCTTTCCAACTCAACACTAACCTTTTATCAACGAGATCAGTTTTGTTCCCCACAAGGACAATAATGACATCGCTTCCACGTTCGGTGCGTACCTCCTCAACCCACTTTGAAGTGTTCAAAAATGATTGCCTATCTGCAAGGAGATATCCGAGTGAGGAATGTGAAATAATCAAGGTTAACGTACGCCGATTTAATTTTAGAGGTTCTCATGGGAGAGTTGTTTACCAGTGGTATCATACATTACATTATAAAATCTTTCATCATAGTCAAGATAAAAAAAAGGTACTTGGGTTAAGCTTATACTCACTAGCTACATCATAGGCAATTACTGCAACAGAAGAATCTCTAATATAACTCGGAATAAGACTCCTGAATCTCTCCTGGCCAGCAGTATCCCTGTGAAAGTATAAGATAAAACTCAATTCAAGATGAGACAATCGAAAATTTGAAGAGCATATGAACTTTATAATCCAATAAACTAGATTAATTGGCATGCTTTAATAAGCTCTAGCCAAACAGATAGCTGCCTGCAAACTGGTCATCAGAAACTGAACATGGCAGACTAGATTGTCATAACAAATTTCAACCAAGCATAAAGTTGTCACATTACATTTCCTAACTGCAAACATATAAGAGGAAATTCTGGGAGATTCAACAAGAAATGTTGTTTTCTACCGGCAGATAACAAATTATATCTGCTTTACAACAAAATCAAGCGCTCTCCCAAACAAATTCCTAGTCTAAACTCCATATAAGCAATCAAAACAACGTCCTTCAATTCACAAGAATCATGCTTATGTTAGAGAGAGAGAGAGAAATCATAGTACCAAAGCTGCAATCGAACCGTTCTATCTTCAAGATACATTGTTTTAGACAAAAAGTCAATTCCAATCGTCGCCTGCAATTAATTTATATCAATAAATCATGAACAAATTCTTCTAAAAGAAGCTTATAATAATAATCAAGGAAAATAATCATATAAACACAGTCAAGTAACATATTCTATGATTTAGAGTAATGAAAATTCAAAATTCGAAGAAAAGAAAAGGAGAGATTTGTTTCAAGATATTAGGCCAAATTGATGACAATTCCCTATACGATAGAAACAAGAATTTCTAAACTAAAATAATATCGTTAGAGATCAACAAAAACACAATCAAAAAACAATATTAAATCCGTGATTAATACTAGGGATCAATATCTAGCTCAAATACGTCAACTAAATCTAAATCACTTTTAAACAATATACGAAACGGTCAAATCTGGTTCGAATCCGTAAGAATCAATGAAATGCTAAAAGATAAAGAACGTAGAAATTTACCTGGTAAGTTGTGTCGAATTTGTCGTACATGAAACGGGTGATGATGCTTGTTTTTCCAACGGATTGATCTCCTAAGAACACCAGCTTGTATTTTGCCAGAGGGGAGACTTTCGCCATTTTTGCAATTCCTTCTCTCGATTTTTGGTTGTAAACGAGAGAGATTCAGATCCGAAAAAGGAAGAAATATTGTGTTGAAATTATAATTATGATTGATGGGAATGGAGAAGAAAACGAAGGAAGGCTTTGAGAATTGCGTTTAATTCCCTTTTTATATATAAATAAAAAGCAGGAAAAACCGCCAACCATGACGAACAGGACGGAGTCAAAATCTTTGAACAGGTTTTCTATTTCCAATTTTACCCCTACCACCGTAATGTTTTTTTCCTTCCTAAAATGGTCAGCAATTGCGATTATAATTAGACTTAAATGTCTTTTTACCGAAAAAAAATTAATTTTTATTTGAAAATTCTGAAATTGAATGTGAACGAGGCGAGAAATTATTACATGGACCCGTTCCATCACCTAGGATATGGTCCCAACTAATCAAGTTAAGACACATGATATATTTTTTCATATCATATTCACACATAAATATCATCCAAATCATCCACTTTAATGTTTTTGATTTAAAAAAAGAAAAAATATTACGAAAATTTTTTATATTGTCTTCTTCTTTATTGTTCAATTTTTTAATTATTTTTTTCTAACCTTTAACCCTAACCCTAAATCATAACCCTAAACCTAAACAATAACCCATAACCCTAAACCCTAAACCTAATCAATAACCTCTAACCCTAAACCCTACATCTAAACACTAAACCCTAAACCACATAAACCATAAACCCTAAATCCTAAATCTATAAAAAAATTATTTAGGAAAATTTTAAATAGCAAAGAGAAAGATGACACGAGAAATCTTTGGTAATATTTGTTTCCTTTTTAAAATCAAAGACATTAAATTGGATGATTTGGACAATGCTTATGTGTAAATATGATATGAAAAATATATTATGTGTCTTAATTTAATTGGTTGGGGACCATATCCTAGGTGGTGGAACGGGTTCATGTAATAATTTCTCGAACAAGGCATAAGGGAGAAATATTTATTAAAAAATTGAATTTAGGGTATGTAACGACCAGGATTCGGATCCGAGTGTCGGGTTAAATCGAGGGGTTTGGGCTTTGGTTTTGGGCCCCGAGTTGAGTGGTTTGGGGTTTAGGCTTGTTGGGCTTGAGTGTTTGTGGGCCTTGAGAGTTTTTAGTAGAGGATAATTTGGTAATTGTCTACATGAGTTGAATAGAGGGGCTTGGGGGTGTTTTCTGCAGAGAGTGAGGTCATAGGAGCAAAGGTCTTTTCTTTTCCTCTCATCTTCTTCATCTAAAGCCTAAGGAAGAGTAAAGGTAAGATCTTGCTAAGTTTGGGTTAGAATCCCGTTTTCTTGATGAAGAAAAAGTTATAGAGATGGGGTGGATCTACAAAACAAGGTTTTGTTTGCCAAGTTTGATGGAAAAAAAGGTTTAAGTTGAGTACGGGAATAGGTTTTGGAGGGTGTAAATCTTAGTTTTTTAGTGTTTTAGACTCTAAGAATTATCATCTTGGTGTCTAATTCACTTCTTATCTTCCCCTTTGTAGAGAAACAAGTGGGAGAGTCTTCCAAGAGCTTGGGTAAGGAAAGAGCTTGAAGAGGTTTAGAGCTCGGGTTTGTTGCTGTTGCTTACTAAGGTTGGTACTCTCAACTCATTCTTTACATCACTCATATCATGGTAGTTGCATACATATAGATTCTTGATGCTTGTGTGCTTGGTTTTGAGCTTGAAGACTTTAATGATGATTTTCGGTTTTATGTGTTTTATGACTGAAAAATAATGTTAAAACATCATAAACTTCCTTAATATTAAGTAGGAATACCTTAGAATCATTTAGATTGAATTTGGGGATGATCCTTAAAATTTTCTAAGTGAAACCTACAGTTTCGTGGAGGGGGTATCGATACTAGTGGCTCGTGTATCGATACCCTTGAGAGAAAATTTGGCCTAGTGAGCAAGGGTATCGAACCATGGTTGATCTTTGGTTCGATACCGAATCCTCTAGTGACTTCTCTGGTTTGATGCTGGTATTGAATCTGGAGGGCCCCCGTGGTTGATCTTTGAGTTGGTCAAATGGTATCGATGCCAGTATTGATACCCGTGTTTCGATACCCTCTTTTAATGGGTATCGATGTAGCCTTTTTCGATACCCTACATAAAGGTATCGATACCCATGTATAATCTTTCCAAGATAAGTAAATTTTAAGGTTTGATAATGGTAATTAAGGGTCTTTATGAATTTTGAAAACAATGAAATAGATTGTTTAACCTAGATCGATAATTATAATCCTGAAAGGCTAAATTGAGATAATCTTAATATATCTTGTTGTGCTAAGATCCTAGGTGGATTGTTTATGTGGTTTTAGTCCTTGTGTGATAGAAATCCGAATATCCATAAGTGTTGCAACACGCTAAAGGCCATCCGATGTAATATGACGGGTGATGTATTGAAGACTTTTATTCTGAGTGTTGGGAGGCCTCACTTAAAGATGTTCGATGTAACATTCCGAGCATGGGATTAGTTGAGCGACCTCTATCCCTTTTTGAATGTTAGGTAGCCTCGTTCGAAGATATCTGATGCGTATGGTATAAGCGCAATTTGAGTGCAAGTGTACATGTCGTCAAGTAATAAAATGATAAGTATATCGTGTATCGTATCCACAAGGATTGGTATACTTAATATGTCTTTCTTTGTTCCCTTGCTCCCGAAAATAAAATAAAAATACAAATAAATTGACTTGTTTTATCTAACTAAATAATTAAATAACGAAACATAAAATAAAAGGTTGAGAACGATTATAGAGAAAATGGGTAAGATCCAGCTACGTCAATTAATGGATTCAATTGATCTTCTTCTTGTCCAATGCAATCACACAACACTGCTTCGATAGTACTACAGATACCGCCTCGGCAACATTGGTACTCCTCTGCCGCGTCAATCTCTTGCTCTTGGGCAGAGGTATCAAAGTTCAACAAAGTGTTCGTAAGTGACTCCGCTCATCTCTGAGTCAAAGTGCTGTTGATGACTAGTCCTTGACGATACCTCTCGGCGTAAATCAATGATAACCACCAATCAATCCAACATTTCTTTTAGCTGCTGAAACTCTTAACCTATCTCCTAGGCCTCTAAAAGAGTATAGGCCGAATTAGTGTCTACAACACCGTACTTATCCCTTTCGTGAATCTAAACCTCTCGATGCTAGATAAATAGATTACTTGCAAACTTCCCTCTCGGGCTTGAATACAAGAACAAAGAATGGCAATAGGATAAGCAAACTTTGATTTTATTATTGCATAAGAACAAAGATACAAGAATCAATCTCCTCTGACTAATATCGACAACCTTCACCTATCCCTAAGAAGTTTAGAATATATTATCATTTAAGTACAATTCTTAGGGAGAAAAGTTTTCTCTACAAACTGGCTCTCTTAGACAATATGGCCGGCTAGGGTATTTATAATCTTAACCTAGGGTAAACCTTTCCTAAATAGACTTCAACTTGGAGTAAGGAACAAGTCTTTTTCAAGGAATCTGATATTTCCAAGTTTGCCGCCTTCTAGAAGGGTTTTCTCGCTTGGTCTCTTACTTGGGCTTTTAGCGCGCTAGCCTGATCCAATTGATGCGCTGCATCTTCTAGAATATTCTTTATATTTTTATCTTTCATCGCGCCTCCATTGTTGGCGTTGTCACACTGGATTCTGCCGCGGCCTTGTCTTCTGCCTCGACCGCAAAAATGCTTCTCTGCCACTTCGGCTCTAGATATTCCTACATATACAGAATATGTAAAAATATCTACATTCTCTATAAATATTGACTTTGTATGTGATGATAACGGAATATCCAATACTTGAGCAAAGAGTTTATAATTCGGTTCAAGTGGGTGTATATTAGATGCTTAAAATACCATGAGAAGGGTAGTAAATAACTGCCTTTTAGGCACTCATCAAATACCCCCAAACTCGAACTATTGCTTGTCCTCAAGCAATGTCAAACATCAAATTGCCGAACCTTACTCCCCTTTGGTCTTACTCTTCCATCTATTCTCCCCACCATGGTCATGTCTATCTGTTAAGTTGATCGGTATTGGATAATGGCCAAGAGGGGGGGTGAATTGGATATTAAAAAAATTTGTAGGAGAGATTCGGTGAAAATTAAAAAAAGATTGAAGAGCACAAAGAGTTATAGTGGTTCAAGCTTCGAACAAGCTCTACTCCACTACCTTAGCTCCCACTAAGGATTTTGAAAGCAATTCACTATTGAATTCAGCCTTTTTCTAGGTTCAAGGGATAACCTTTACAAACAAATCAATTTTCTACCCAAAATTGATTTTACCACTCACAAGGTTTACAAAAAGTTTAAATTGGCTAAAAGGATTCTTCTCACAAGAAATAATAGCCCTTGATACAAGCAAACTCTCCCCAAACTTAAATTGCAACAAATCAAAATGAAAAGTACAAGTTGGGAGGACAAGGTATTCAATAAAGTACTTTGAGTTAGATTTTTGAGCTTGGATGTTGCTTGATGTTCTTTCTTGTTGATATGCTTTTGAAAATGCTTCTTTTTATACCTTCTCATTGATTTCTAACCGTTGAAGTTGTTGGGAAAGTAAATATGGACGTTGGAGCTTCATCTTTCCATCATAAATGCACTCTGCAGCAGGTGGTATCGAAACACGGGGTACCTGTTTCGAAACAAGCCAAGAGAAGAAAGAGCCGTTGTGCATTTAATAGGGGGTGTATCGATACCTGTTTCGATACAGAAACTTCCTGTGATGCCTGGTATCGAACCTTGTTTCGATACAGGCTAACCATCATTCAAAAATTAATTAACACCAACGGTTGACTTATTTGAATCTTGAAAATAGCCGTTGGAGATTAAGGGTGTATCGATACCTATATCGATACCAAGAGTCATATTTAAAAATTAAGAAATAATTTGAAAAATTAACCAAGATGTTTCGATACAAGTATCGAAACAGGGGTTGGCAGAAAGTTTTGGTATCGAACCTTGTTTCGATACCTGTTCTTGATCTCAAGAACAAGCCTTGAAAATTCCCAGGTGTATCGATACCTATCCTCATGGTATCGATACCCTCGTGTAAAAAGGGCTTGTAAGAGTATTTTAAAGTTCTTGGTTTTGACTTAGAGATCAAGCTTTGACTTAAAGACCAAAAAAAATTGTTTCAAAATTAGTCCTTACATTTATTTGTTATATCAAAATCAATTTTAGTTTTACAATCTCCCCCTTTTTGATATAACAAAACCAAAAGGAAATTTTAAGTTTTGAAATAATTTTGGTTGAAAGACTCCCCCTTAATATGTGCCCAAAAGAAAATTTAAAATTGTTGATGGTTTCGAAAACTTAAAACTTTGAACTTTCTCCCCCTTTTTGTTAGATCAAAATCAATGAAGCATAAATAAGCAATGTAAGAGAATAAAGCATAATCCATAGCATATAAAAGTTCATATTAAGCATAAACGATAACAAGCAAAGTATCTAAAACATAATCCAACAATAATAAGACCAAAACATAGGGAAAATAAAATAGGTGCATAAGTTCTAATATGAATGCATCATAACTAGTCTTAATAATTAAAAAGCAAAGCATAGGAAAGATCAACACGATCAATCATCGGCCATGTCATCACCATCATCATCATCATCCTCATCATCTTCATCTTCCTCTTGATCTTGAGTAAGCTTTTGGCTTTGACGGAGAGCTTCAAGAGATACTCTCAAGGAGTGTCCTTGAGCCTCTAGGCTTGTCATCCTAGTGGTGATGGCATCAAAACCCGAAGTGAATTGAGTGGAAAGGGTATCAAGCTTGCCATCCATGGAGTCCAAGCGGGTGTTGAGAGAATCAAACTTAGATGTGAGGAAGGTCATCATGTCAAACTGATGAATAGGTTCCGGATCAATCGGAGCATGAGGAGGAGAAGGAGGATCACCTCTAGTCCACACACCATTGGAAGCATAAACAAAGTGAGCACGGTTGAGTGAAGTCTCTCCAATAGGCTCTTTCAAAGATCCCACATTGTCATAAGAGCAATCGATGTCCAAATGCAAAAAGATGGTGCCTAGAATGCACGCATATGGAAAAGATTGAACAAGAGGGGTAGCACGGTTTTGGATGTGCCACACAATATCCGAGAAGACAATCCGAGCAAGGTTGGGTTGGATGTTATCACAGAAACATATGATCCAAAAACTATCAACTTGACGGATCCTAGAATATCTCCCATTAGAAGGACGAATCCACCAAGAGATGATAAGATGGAGAAAACGGTCATGTGCGTCAAGGGATGTAACCGACCCGGTGAAAGGAGCAAAAGAGTCTTCATCATCATTACCCTTATCCTCAAGACCAAAAACATCAAGGAAAGTAGAGACATTAATCTTGAAAGATTTTCCCATGAGATACGATTCAATGGCTACTACTTTACTCTTGTCCGAGGATAAAATACATTTAGCATTAGTGTAGAAGATAAGGACTAGAGTTGGAAAGAACTTGCCTGTATGGGTGAGAAAACGCAAGAACTTCCACTCGACGAGTTGGTCATAGTAACGAAAAGGAAATCTATGGGACGTGATGAATTGAATGTCCACATATCTTTCCTTTTTGAGAGGATAGCTCCGAAAAAGGTTGTAATTGTCCAATCTCCGATCATTGTCTAGACTCTTAGCATATACCTCATCAAAATCAACTCGTGCAATACGAGATGATGAAGAGGATCCGGCTTCCGTACGAGAACGCTTCTTTGGTGCCATGATCTAGGATTGGATTAAAAAAAATTTGGATTAGTTAAGAATAATATGTATGCTTGCATATATATAATCCAATTCAATCCTATGGAATAATCTGACAATTCAAGGTATTTAAGGATTAAAAATTTTGAAAGACCATCGAAAAACTTTTTCGAACAAAAATTTATATTCGACTAAAAACAAGTTTAAATTTTGAGATAAAATCATAGGATTATTGAAACCCATAAGATAAACATTTAAAACAATCTCAAAAACTGAATTTTAACAAACTAGAATTAAACGAAAATAGAGTTTTTTGAAAATATACCTTGAGTTCAGATTAGGATGAATTTAGTGATTATGAAGCATCAATTGTTGATATGATGAAGTCTTTGATGCGTAGATCAAAATCCCTCAAAGAAATTATGATGAAATTGTGTTAAGAGAGGCGAATTTGATGGGATTTTAAAGGGAGGCCGGCTAGGGTTTTGGGTTTTAAATTTGGAAGTGTTTTAATGAGATTAAAATTAGGTTTAGAGTGTTTTAAACAACTTCTGTCCTCGTGTATCGATACCGGTATCGAAATACCCTGTTTCGAAGCAGGTATCGAAACATCGGTATCGATGCAAGCATCGATGCCTGTTCTTCTTGACAAAAAACCCAGATGGGCTGATGAACAGGTATCGAAACAGGGGTTAGCTGTATCGATACCTTCGACCTTTGCTTTGCATTTTGGCTACTCAAAGTACTAGAAATGAGTCTCTGAAGCCCCTAGAAGCATGCATATGATGTAATGACATGTTTATTATGCATGAAAAAGTTCATACTCCCCCTAGCAACATGCATGGAGTCATCAAGATACAAGATCGTCATAAGCATGATTTAATTCAAGATTCAAGCAAAAATAAGCAAAAAGTTGACACTTAGAAAGTCAAGATAGGCTAGTTAGACCTAACTCTCTCCTAAGGGTCCAAAAACGCTCCTTATCCAAAGGTTTAGTAAAGATGTCCGCTAATTGATTTAAGGTGTCAACAAACTCTAAAACAACATCATTTTTAGACACATGATCTCTAATGAAATGGTGTCTAATTTCTATGTGTTTGGTTCTAGAGTGTTGAATGGGGTTTTCGGTAAGACATATGGCACTAGTATTATCACACTTAAGAGGTATGGTGTCTACCTTAATGCCATAATCTAAGAGTTGTTGCTTCATCCATAACACTTGTGCACAACAACTTCCTAGGGAAATGTACTCCGCCTCGGTGGTAGATAGAGCTACACTATTTTGTTTCTTAGAGAACCAAGAAATGAGCATACTACCTAGGAATTGACAAGTTCCGGAAGTACTTTTCCTATCTATCTTACAACCTCCATAATCCGCATCCGAAAAGGCATGAAGATTAAAGGAAGAAGCTTTAGGATACCAAAGACCTAAACAAGGTGTATCTCTAAGGTACCTAAAGATTCTCTTAATGGCTATAAGGTGTGATTCTCTAGGACTAGCTTGAAACCTAGCACACAAGCAAACACTAAACATAATATCCGGTCTACTTGCGGTAAGGTAAAGCAAAGAACCTATCATTGATCTATATAATTTAGAATCAACACACTTACCTCCTTCATCCTTGTCAAGCTTAGTAGATGAGCTCATTGGTGTGGCTTGAGGTTTCACATTTTCCAAACCAAACTTCTTGAGCATATCCTTGATGTATTTTGCTTGATTGATGAATGTTCCATCCTTCCTTTGCTTGATTTGGAGTCCCAAGAAGAATGAGAGCTCCCCCATCATGCTCATCTCGAATTCACCTTGCATTAGCTTAGAAAATTCTTGACAATAACATTCATTAGTAGATCCAAAAATAATATCATCAACATAAATTTGAACTACTAAAATGTCATTTTTAAACCTTTTTATAAAAAGTGTAGTATCCACCTTCCCTTTTTCAAAACCTTTTTCAATTAGAAAGGTTGAAAGCCTTTCATACCAAGCTCTAGGAGCTTGTTTCAAACCGTATAAAGCTTTTGTTAATTTGAAAACATGGTTTGGAAATTTTGAGTCCTCAAAACCCGGTGGTTGTTCAACATACACTTCTTCATTTATAAAACCATTTAAGAAGGCACTTTTGACATCCATTTGAAAAAGCTTGAAATCATGATAACATGCAAATGCAAGTAGCATCCTAATGGCTTCCATTCTAGCTACGGGTGCATAGGTTTCATCGAAATTTATTCCCTCTTCTTGAGTGTAACCTTGAGCTACTAATCTAGCTTTATTTCTCACAATGTTACCAATCTCATCTAGTTTGTTTCTAAAGACCCATTTAGTTCCTATAGTAGACTTATTACTAGGCCTATCAACTAATGTCCATACATTACTTCTCTCAAATTGATTTAATTCCTCTTGCATAGCCAAAATCCAAAAATCATCACTTAAGGCTTCTTTGATATTCTTAGGCTCTATGCATGAGATAAAAGCAAAATGATTCATTAATCTAAGAGAAGAACGAGTAGTTACCCCCTTGGATGGATCACCCAAGATTTCACCACTTTTGACATAGTTGAACTCCCTTGGGTAGCTCACTTCCCTTTCTTCAAGCTTTACATTTCCCAAAGCTTCTATTGGAGGATCTTGTGCTTCCTCATTGCTTGGAATCCCATCCACCTTTGATGCTTGTCCATCATCGATGGTTTTAATGATTCCTACATCATCATCATCACAAGAATCCTTCCTAGGAAGGAGGTTATCATCGAAAACCACATGTATAGATTCCTCTACAACTAAGGTTCTTTTGTTAAAAACTCTATAAGCCTTAGAATTTAAAGAATAACCAAGGAAAATAGCTTCATCACTTTTTGCATCAAATTTACCTAAATTGTCTTTTCCATTGTTCAAAACAAAACACTTGCACCCAAAAGGGTGAAAATAGCTAATGTTAGGCTTTTTGGATTTTAAAATCTCATAAGGAGTTTTCTTTAAAATAGGCCTAATCATTACTTGATTTATGATGTAACAAGAAGTGTTTGTGGCTTTCGCCCAAAAATACTTAGGTAAATTGTTTTCACAAAGCATGGTTCTAGCCATTTCCTCTAAAGTTCTATTTTTCCTCTCAACTACCCCATTTTGTTGAGGAGTGCGAGGAGCCGAAAAATTGTGACTAATACCATTTTCATTACAAAAATTTTCAAAACCTAAATTTTGAAATTCGGTTCCATGATCACTTCTAATATGAGAAATTTTTTGATCAAGATCATTTTGAGAAATTTTCGAAAATATGATGAAATTTTCTAAGGCCTCATCTTTAGAACTTAAAAATAGAACCCAAGTGTATCTAGAGTAATCATCAACAATAACAAAGGCATATGATTTTCCACCTAAGCTAGTAGTCTTAATAGGTCCAAAAAGATCCATATGGATCAATTGTAACACTCTACTAGTTGAAACATCATTAATGGACTTAAAAGAAACTCTCTTTTGTTTACCCTTAGCACATGCATCACAAATTTTATCCAAAGAAAATTTGAGCTTAGGTAAACCTCTAACTAGATTTTGGGAGGCAAGTTTCTCTAAAACACTTATGCTAGCATGACCAAGTTTCCTATGCCATAACCATGCATCATTTTCATCACTAGCAACTAAGCATGCATGAGATATGTTTATGTCATCTAGATGCACCATGTAAATATTTCCTATGCGATGACCTATGAGCATTGTTCTATTTGATTCTATGTCAATAATTTTACAACCATTTTTATCAAAAGAGATATAGAAACCTTTATCACACAATTGACTAATGCTCAACAAATTATGCTTAAGACCATTAACAAGTAAGACATTTTCAATGAGAATAGAGGAGTGATTACCAATAGAGCCTATACCCTCAATTTGGCCTTTGGAGTTGTCACCAAAAGTCACTACTCCACCCTTTTTGAGCTCTAACTCCTTAAATCGTCCTTTGTCTCCGGTCATATGCCTTGAGCATCCACTATCAAGGTACCACATGTTTTGACTTGAAGCTTTGGCCTTGAAGCAATGCTCAACCTACAAACAAAAATTAGTTTTTCACTTTTGGTACCCAAATCATTTTGGGTCCATGAGAGTTAGTCCCTAAAAGCTTGGTTCCCTTAGGAATCCAAGAAGCAATGACATTCATATTATTAGAAACAATGAGTTCCTTAGGAACCTAAACACTTCTAATTTTTCTATGTCTAAAATGCCTTTGAAAACCTTTTTGTTTGTGGTTTTGAAAATTTCTTTTGACATGGTTGGATTTTGAAGAGCTTCCTTTTTCAAAAGTTGAACTCCCAACCACTTTAATTTGTTCTTTAAGCTCATTCACCACCTTGTGGTGATTTTCACTCAAGCTTGAAACAAGGTTGTTTAAATCAACATTTTCTTTTTGAAAAAATTTTAAATCATCATTTAAAACAACAACCTTTTGTTCCAAATCCAAAATTGTTTTTGTCAAAGAATCATTTTTCATTTCTAAATCGGAAATGGTTTTCTTGCTTTTTAAAATCGATTCTTTGAACTTCAAAACCAACTCATCATATACATCTTGTAATTCATCATAAGCTTCATAAAGTTCATCATAAGATAAATCATTACAAGATGGTTTAAGGGTTACCTTAGGCTCATCAAGAGCCATGAGACACAAGTTGGCCACTTCATTGTCCTCATCGGATGATGACTCCTCATCACTCCAAGTGGCAACATGAGCTTTGTGTTTCTTCTTCTTCTCAAAACCCTTCTTTTTATATTGTGGGCAATCGGTCCTAATGTGACCGGGCTTCTTACATTCATAGCAAATGATTTGATCTTTCTCTTCTTCTTTGCTTTTTGCTTTGAAGTCCCTCTTTCGTTGGAATCTTCGATTCCTATTTGCCCTCATAAGTCTTGTGAATCTTTTGGCCACCATGGCCAATTCTTCTAGCTCTTCTTCCTCACTAGTGTCCATTTCTTCTTGTGACAATGAAGCTTTAAGAGCAATCCCTTGCTTCTTTTTCTCTACTTCCCTCTTCTCTATCTTTACCTCTTCTTTCTTTTTCTCTTCTTCTCTTCCTTTCTTCATGATCTCATGGGTAAGAAGAGATCCCACAAGAGCATCTAGCTTTAAAGTCTTCAAGTCCTTGGCTTCAATGATAGCCGTCCTTTTGCTATCCCAAGACTCGGGAAGAGAGTAGATAAGTTTCCTTACGAGCTTCTCTTCCGGAATGATCTCACCAAAGCCTTTGAGACCATTGACAATCACGGAAAATCTATCGAACATTTTGGTGATGTCTTCATCCGGCTCCATCTTGAAGTTTTCATAGTTTAGGTTGAGAAGATCAATCTTTGTTTCCTTCACATCATTGGTGCCCTCATAAGTTGTCTCCAAGGAGTCCCAAACTTCTTTGGCACTTGTACATGAAGACATCTTGGAATAGATGTCGGGGCCTAAAGCGCAAAAGAGAATGTGAAGAGCTTTATCATTAGTGGACATTCTCCTTCTTTCTTCATTGGTCATCTCGTTTCTCTTCTTAGGCACTTGCCGATCTCCTTCTTGCTTCATAGGGATAGAGGGTCCATCTTCAATTATATCCCAAAGGACATAATCATTGGAGTTGATGAATAGCCTCATCCTATTCTTCCAATAAGGATAGTTGTCCCCATTGAAGAAGGGTGGCTTGGTGATGGAGTGAGACTCGTTCTACGAACCGGAGGTAGAGGCCATTTGATTTTTATTGTGGAGATGATCAACAACCCTTGGATCTTCTTTGGTGGAGGTGAATCCCTTCAAAGATCTAGCTCTGATACCAATTGTTGAGTTGATCGGTATTGGATAATGGCCAAGAGGGGGGGTGAATTGGATATTAAAAAAATTTGTAGGAGAGATTCGGTGAAAATTATAAAAAAATTGAAGAACACAAAGAGTTATAGTGGTTCAAGCTTTGAACAAGCTCTACTCCACTACCTTAGCTCCTACTAAGGATTTTGAAAGCAATTCACTATTGAATTCAGCCTTTTTCTAGGTTCAAGGGATAACCTTTACAAACAAATCAATTTTCTACCCAAAATTGATTTTACCACTCACAAGGTTTACAAAAAGTTTAAATTGGCTAAAAGGATTCTTCTCACAAGAAATAATAGCCCTTGATACAAGCAAACTCTCCCCAAACTTAAATTGCAACAAATCAAAATGAAAAGTACAAGTTGGGAGGACAAGGTATTCAATAAAGTACTTTGAGTTGGATTTTTGAGCTTGGATGTTGCTTGATGTTCTTTCTTGTTGATATGCTTTTGAAAATGCTTCTTTTTATACCTTCTCATTGATTTCTAACCGTTGAAGTTGTTGGGAAAGTAAATATGGACGTTGGAGCTTCATCTTTCCATCATAAATGCACTCTGCAGCAGGTGGTATCGAAACACGGGGTACCTATTTCGAAACAAGCCAAGAGAAGAAAGAGTCGTTGTGCATTTAATAGGGGGTGTATCGATACCTGTTTCGATACAGAAACTTTCTGTGATGCTTGGTATCGAACCTTGTTTCGATACAGGCTAACCATCATTCAAAAATTAACTAACACCAACGGTTGACTTATTTGAATCTTGAAAATAGCCGTTGGAGATTAAGGGTGTATCGATACCTATATCGATACCAGGAGTCATATTTAAAAATTAAGAAATAATTTGAAAAATTAACCAAGATGTTTCGATACAAGTATCGAAACAGGGGTTGGCAGAAAGTTTTGGTATCGAACCTTGTTTCGATACCTGTTCTTGATCTCAAGAACAAGCCTTGAAAATTCCCAGGTGTATCGATACCTATCCCCATGGTATCGATACCCTCGTGTAAAAAGGGCTTGTAAGAGTATTTTAAAATTCTTGGTTTTGACTTAGAGATCAAGCTTTGACTTAAGGACCAAAAAAAAATTGTTTTAAAATTAGTCCTTACATTTATTTGTTATATCAAAATCAATTTTAGTTTTACACTATCTCTCCGTTTTAGTCACTAGTTTACCCAAGGGCTTTTACTAAGAAATAAGCTATAAGGCTAGGTGAGTGTGTGCGTTTTATGGACAAGGCTGATTCAAGGCTTTCTTAGATAAACTCTAAGTTCAAGACAAATAGAATCTTGGACTAAAGTTGTATCCTTAAAACAACAAGTCTTGAGCCAATTTCGGGTACCTCAAGATATTTGTTTTCTATTATCTTCTTTTTCTTATTTATTCTTTTTCTTATTAACCACCTATTTAGCATACTAAAGCCAATTTTGGGCACCTCTAGCACGAAGGAGAGCAAAACTAGAGCCAGTGATAGGTACCTCTAGTTATTTTTCCAACAAGTTCTAAGTCTTTATCACCTAAGTTTATTAAAAGAACTCCTAAATCAAACAAGTTCAAAAAGTGTTTATTTTCTTTCTAACCCTAAAGCAAGCTTCTAAGTTTTATTCCATGAGTATCCTATGGTTATCCCTTCAAAACAGAACTTGACCATGGTAAGGAGAAAGATTTTTATAGCCTTAAAGGAGTAAACTAAAGCAAAGCTGACATAGGGCAGTGCAAGATTACAAACATAAATTCAAGAAAAGAGAATATTAAAAACAATTAAAAAAAATTTACTCCCTTTATGGTAATGCCTCGGCACTGAGTAGCCTCGGTAGTGCTTTTGCACCTACAGTCTCCCCCAAACTCGAACCGAGCATTGTCCTCAATGCTCAAAATATACAACATGCAAAAGAAAACAAGGATAGTAAAACAGCAGGGATTAGAGAGATTCTGATTGTAATTCAGAAGAGCTGTTGGAAATAGCTGCCCTCCTAGATATTCATGTTGATGCTTTCTGTCTGGATCCTTGTCCTAGTGATTATTGTGTTTTTGCCTGTCGGGGCGACTGTACTCTGGTGTGCGTTTGTTTCTGCAGTGGGGCTGTAACTTCATCTCCATCTTCTTCTTTGTTTGTATGCATCAGCTTTGTTTCTCCCCCTACCTCGGCAGTTGGTATTCTCTCTTGGGCATGTGATGAGCTCTCATGGACATACTCATCAATCTGTCTAGAGAGACTATCTTCAGAAAAACTGCCTATGGGGATAGGATTCTGTGGTGGAGAGTTGAAGACAACTCTCCTCTTTGATGGCCGCCTGCTGCTGGATGATGTGGCGGCTGTGCTCGCAGGTTTGGATGGGTCGACAGCATGAAATTGTTGTTGTGGCCTAGCGGTAAAGAATGGTCTAGGTCCTGGAGCAGGTGTTGTCTTTGTGTATGGTGTGTCAGTAACAAAAATGTTGGGAGGGAATTCTGGAAATTACATTCCATGGGTGGGAAAATTCTGGATCAGCATGTTGACAAGAGTGTTGTTGAATTCTCTCTGATATTTCATATATCGTTGCTGGCGCAGGTCCATGTGTGACATCCTCTGCAAAATCTCCTGATATGGATCTGCTGCGGCAGTGGCTTGGGCATGGTCAAGTGCTTCTACCGTATACTGCCCTTCGGCGGTGAAGTCGGCAGTGAATTGTTGAGGTGTTTCCTGCACTGGGTCTGGTTGGGTGATCTGCATCACTCTGTGGCAGAATTCTTTTGTCCAGACTTGCCTTTGTGTTGTGTATTCATCAGTTGCTTCTATAGGGACACATGCTGCAATGCATAGGGCAGAGATTAAAATAGGGAAATATAATAAACCTCGTTCTTTCTTACCGCAATCATAAATTTCTTGAAGAATGATCTCTCCAACATTGATGGTCCTTTTGTTGATGATTGAATGAATTAGCATTAATTTTTTTCTATCAACTATGCTATTGTGGGAGGTGGGCATGAGGCGTCGCTTAACAAACGTGCACCAAAGCTTGACTTCGGGTTTAAGGCTAAGCCTTGTTACACAACCCTTATGGGCACCGGTTTCCCATGGAGTGTTGTCGTAGCAAAGTTCGTCCTTGATAGCCTCGTATTCCTCGATATTTGCTGCAAATTCACCATGTTCATTACGTATGGGGATAACGCCGTAGTAATCATTGATTGCTTCGGCATCAAGCTTTACTAGCTTGCCCCGGTAGTAGACGAATAGTGTGTCCTTGTTCAGGCAGTGCACATAGAATTCTTTTACAATTGTAGCATTTGCTATGGGAGGTTGGAGGCAGAATTTTTCCCTATCCTGGTCTTTGATTCTGTCGAACAAGAATTGATCGATGCCATAGTTTTCTTCAATGATGTGCTGAAATCCTTGTTCCTCCCATAACTGCGTGCAACAAAAGATCTTTGGAAACGTTCTGCTACGTTGTTGTTGGCAAATTGTCTGTATGCTGCCATGGATGATTTGAATGTTGATGAGATGTTCTTGAAAATAGGCTGTAAAGTGCAAGACTGTGGGTAAGAATACAGAGAGTATTTGTGAGATTTGAAAGATAGTTAGAGCAAGATTGTTCAAGAAAGTGAAAATAACAAGAATGCAAAAGTAAATAATACACAACAATGAGTCTGCTTATATAGGCTGTAAAAAATATGACTGTTAAAAAGTAGCCGTTAGGCATTTACTACCTTGTTGCACAGTTACTACCGCAGCGGGTTTCTCGACAGAGAGTCGTTACACTATTTTTGCCCGTTAAGAGTTTTGTGATTCTGACACAGTGCAATACCGCGGCAGCAGACTTCCTGTTGTGGCATAATTTTTCCTGCATTCATAGCTTTATTTATTCTAATAATAAAAAAATACTGATAATAAAATATAAGAATACTAAAAAGAAAACGTAGTAACATGAAATTCTGAAAATAGCAAAAATACTAAAAATAATAATATATAAACTAATCCTAATATATTAATTATAATAGAAGGGAAGAGATTATGTTACTTATGGAGTGCATATGAATGCATCTCCCACTTTCGTTATCTCTTTCTGTCCCGTATCTTTCTTCATGAGTTGACCATTCCCTTTAGTGAATTCGGCTTCTCCTTTGGGTTTTATTCGTTTACCGAACAGTCTGCCGAGCGTGCTGTCCAGACAGGATGTTTTAGTACCCTGATTTGTTGTGTGTAGAGCCTTACATTCTGCTAGAGCGTCTAAATTTGGAAGATTGTGGAAGGCGTTCAACTTGACTTGTTGATCATTTATTCGCATTGTGAGCTCGCCATTTTCCACATCAATGATGGTGCGTCCAGTTGCAAGGAAAGGTCGTCCCAATATGATCGGTGCATTGTCGTCGGCCTCACTGTCAAGGACAAGAAAGTCGGAAGGAAATATAAACTTGTCAACCTTCACCAGAATATCCTCAATTTTATCTTCAGGATGCACATAAGACCGATCCACAAGTTGGAGCAGTACTGTTATTGGTTTTGCCCGTCCAATTCCAAGTTTCTGAAAAACTGATTTGGGCATTAAGTTGATGCTTGCTCCCAAGTCGCATAGGGCCTTTCCTTTATAACCATCCCCAATCGCACAAGAAATTGTGAAGCATCCAGGATCTTTTAGCTTGGGTGACATGCGATTATGCAGCATGGCCACGCAACCTTCAGTGGCTGCTACCGTTTCAAATTCTCCTAGCCTTCGTCGTTTGGATACTATGTCTTTTAAAAACTTGGCATAGTTGGGCATTTGTTTAATAGCCTCAACTAGTAGCAAGTTGATATGGACCTACTTCAATATGTCTAGGAATTTCTGAAATTAGTGGTCCTGTTTTTACTTCTTTAGCCTCTGTGAAAAAGGAGGTGGTGGTCTGATATCTTCCAGGTTTCCTTGGATATTAAGTTTAATACCTGGGTTGAACTTATCTGCATCTGCCTTGACGGAAGGTTCAGATACTGCTGGTTCTGTTACCGTGGCAGAGTATTCGGCAGGGTCCTGCTCAGCTTTTGAGTCCTCATGATGTTGCTTTTCTGGTTGGACTCTTTCGTCTGAGGTCCCTTCTTTATTTTTCAATTATAGGTCGCTTATGGTTGTGATTACCTTGCATTGTTCGTGGTCTAACACCTTAACAACTTCAGTATTGCTAGGTAAACCCCCTGGTGATCGAGTGTTTTGTCGTTGGGTAAATTGACCAACCTAGGTTTTTAGAGATTTTATTGCGGCCTTCTTGTTCTGCAGTCTCATCTCAGTTCGGTTCATGAAGTCATCAGTACGCTTCATGAAGCGGCTATTCTCCATCATGTAAGCATCAGTCTTTGTCATAAAAGCTGTGAGAGAATCTGCCAATGCATTTAGAGACTGTTGCTGTTGTACCTGCTGCTATGGCATTTAGAGACTGTTGCTGTTGTACCTATTGCTGAATGCATATCATGTAAGCATCCAAACTTCTGGCTTTGATGCTGAAATCCAGGGGCTTGATTAATTGGATTCAAGGCATTATTAGGGTTACTCCATGAGAAGTTCAGATGCCTTTTCCAAGATGAGTTATAATTGTTGGACATCATTGGATTGTTTCTGTTATAATTTCCAACATATAGGATGGTCTCCTCATCTGGTAGAGAAGCCAATTGTGCTGCCACCGAACTTAATGTATCTATTTCATGGGCTGTGGCATGATATCTCATTCCTCCTCGCCTTGATATGGGAAATTGGAAATCGTTTCTTGCGAGTTTGTTCAGAATTTTAATGGCCTCCGCGGGTGCTCTATCTAAAAGTGTCCTATTTGCGGAAGCATCTAGCATCATCCTTGTGGAAGCATTGGTAGCATTATAGAACATGGAAACTTACGTCCACAAGGGAAAACCATGTAGTAGGCATTTGTTTAATAGATCTCTATAACGTTCCCATGCCTCATACATCGTTTTATCTTCATCTTGCCAGAATGATGTGATTTCATTACGGATGCGATCATAGAGATTTATCGGATTGAACCTCGTAATGAATTCTCGGCAGAGTTCCTCCCAAGATCCTATGGATCCTGTCGGGATACCATTCAACCAGGTTTTAGCCCTATCCCTCAGTGAATAGGGGAACAATTTTAATCGCAGAATATCTTCATGGACTCCTTGAATCTTGAAAGAGTTGCACACTTCCATGAAAGATTTGAGATGTTGTCTTGCATCTTCAGTAGCAGACCCACTAAACTGTCCAATTGTGTTCAACATGTTGAACATTACTGGTTTAAACTCAAAGTGAGTTGCTTCGATTTCTGGGGTGACTACGCCAGGGTTGAGTCCGTTTAAATCTTCCACCAGATAGTCTCTAATAGTGGGTTACCTCAGCATTGGCTACGGCATTGCTGGCGGCAGGACATTATGATCAACAGGTAGAATTTGTCCTCTTGGTGGATTATCCATGACTTGAAACAGATTACGTCTTAAATGATGTCTTGTACATTCAATCTCATGATCCAACTCGTACAATGGTCCACTCGGGTTTGCCCTGGTCATAAACCAAATAAGTTAAAGTTAATAATAAAAAATAAAATAAAGTTAAAGTTAGATAAAAGATAGTTAAAGAGCAAGAAAATAAAGAAAAACAAAATTTAGTTGCCAATCCCCGACAACGGCGCCAAAAACTTGATGCGTGTGGTATAAGCGCAATTTGAGTGCAAGTGTACACGTCGTCAAGTAATAAAATGATAAGTATATCGTGTATCATCTCCACAGGGATTGGTATACTTAATATGTCTTCATTTGTTCCCTTGCTCCTGAAAATAAAGTAAAAACACAAATAAGTTGATTTGTTTCATCTAACTAAATAATTAAATAACAAAACATAAAATAAAAGGTTGAGAACGATTATAGAGAAAATAGGTAGGATCCAGCTGTGTTAATTAGTGGATTCAATTGATCTTCTTCTTGTCCAATGCAATCACACAATATTGCTTCGACAGTACTGTAGATACCGCCTCAGCAACATTGGTGCTCCTCTGTCGCGGCAATCTCTTACTCTTGGGTAGAGGTATCAAAGTTCAACAAAGTGTCCGTAAGTGACTCCGCTCATCTCTGAGTCAAAGTGCTATTGATGACTAGTCCTTGACGATACCTCTCAGCGTAAATCAACGATAACCACCAACCAATCCAACACTTCTTTTAGCTGCTGAAACTCTTAACCTATCTTCTGGGCCTCCAAAAGAGTATAGGCCGAGTTAGTGTCTACAACACCGTACTTATCCATTTCGTGAATCTACACCTCTCGATGCTAGATAAATAGATTACTTGTAAACTTCCCTCTCGGGCTTGAATACAAGAACAAAGAATGTCAATAGGATAAGCAAACTTTGATTTTATTATTGCATAAGAACAAAGATACAAGAATCAATCTCCTCTAACTAATATCAACAACCTTCACCTATCCCTAAGAAGTTTAGAATATATTATCGTTTAAGTATAATTTTTAGGGAGAAAGGTTTTCTCTACAAATCGGCTCTCTTAGATAATATGGTCAGATAGGGTATTTATAGTCTTAACCTAGGTAAACCTTTCCTAAATAGACTTCAACTTGGAGTAGGGAACAAGTCTTCTTCAAGGAATCTGCTATTTCCAAGTTTGCTGCCTTCTAGAAGGGTTTTCCCGCTTGGTCTCTTACTTGGGCTTTTAGCGCGCTAGCCTAGTCCAATTGATGCGCTGCATCTTCCAGAATATTCTTTATATTTTTATCTTTCGTCACGCCTCCATTATTGGTGCTGCCACACTGGATTCTGCCACGGCCGTAACACTGCTTCTCTGCCGCTTCGACTCTGGATATTCCTGCATGTATAGAATATGTAAAAATATATGCATTCTCTATAAATATTGACTTTGTAAGTTATGATAACGGAATATCCAATATTTGAGCAAAGAGTTCATAATTCGGTTCTAGTGGGTGTATATTAAATGCTTAAAGTACCATGAGAAGGGTAGTAAATAACTGCCTTTTAGGCACTCATCAATGTCCGATGTAACATTTCTGGCATAAGATTTGAGGGCGGCCTCAATCCTGAGTGTAGGATCCCGATGCTATGTGGACGCGGGCCTCACTCTTGTGTGTGTTGACTTGTTGTGACTTGTATATGCTGTGTGCGATAATATACATCTTATTTATGCCATGTGATAGGCAAGCATTCTAGACCATCATACCATGCACGATATTTATATACCTTGCTTTACTGCTTATGATATGCATGATGTTGGCCGAGTTTGACGTATCCATTAAGCTTTCATAGCTCAGCGTTCGAAATATATTTTCGTGCGTAGGTTAGGTAAAACCAGTTTTTGTGGAGCACCATTTGAGGTTTGGATTTCAGCATCAACCGTATTGTTAGAGTACATTTATTTGATAGTGGGCTAGTACTATGTCGAACCCTATATGTAATTTGTAACTCTTTTTATTTAATTTGAGTCGAATGTCGTAATATTTTGGAGCTCCATTTACTTAAAACTATTTTTTGCTTATATTTTAACTCGTATGGATTTTATGAATTATTTTTGGACTTGAGTTTGATTTTATTAAGTGAGGGGTGAGGGGTGAGAGAAACCCTTGTTTACCTAATGTTGTGTCAGTATTAGCAGCTCAAAGATTAATCCAGCAAGGTTATGAGGCTTTCTTTGCTCACGTGGTGGATGTAAGTGTTGAGAGTCCGATGATGGAAAGTTTGGGGACAGTTTGTGAGTATCCTAATGTGTTTCCGGAGGAGTTGCTTGGTTTACCTCCCAACCGTGAGTCGAAGATCCGGATAGAGATATTTCTAGGTACGACACTAGCAGAATGAAAGAGTTGAAGCAGTAGATCTAGGTGTTGCTTGAGAGAGATTTTATCAGATCGAGTATGTCGCCGTGGGTAGCATCGGTTTTGTTTGTAAAAGAGAAGGACGAATCAATGAGGATATGCATCGATTATCGCCAGCTTAATAAGGTCACGATTAAGAACCGTTATCCCTTGCGTAAGATCGATAACCTATTTGATCAGTTGAGGGGTGCCCGTGTGTTTTCCAAGATCGATCTGAGGTCAGGGTACTATCAGTTGAAGATGATGGATGAGGATGTCCAAAAGACCACTTTTAGGGTACGGTACGAACACTATGAGTTTCGAGTGATACCATTTGGACTCACAAATGCACCTGCAGCTTTTATGGACTTGATGAATCGGATCTTTCAGTCGTATCTAGATCAATTTGTGGTTGTGTTTATTGACGACATCTTGGTGTATTCATGCTCAGAAGAGGAGCATGACTATCTCCTAAGAGTGGTTCTTTAGGTGATAAGGGATAGACGTCTGTACGCCAAGTTCAGTAAGTGCGAGTTATGGTTGTCTGAGGTGGCGTTTCTTGGCCACATAGTTACAACGGATGGTATCTAAGTAGATCCCCAAAAGATCCGAGCTGTGGTGGAATAGAAACCACCAATGAATGTATCGAAAGTCTGTAGCTTTTTTGGACTTACCAGATACTATAAGAGGTTTGTTAAGGGTGTTTCGATTGTAGCAGCACCTTTGACCAAGTTGCTTCAGAAAGGTGTTCCTTTTGTGTGGAATGAGAGAAGACAATAGAGTTTTGAGTAGTTGAAAGCCTATTTGATAGAGACACCGGTCTTGACGTAACCAGAACTGGGGAAAGATTATATGGTGTTTAGTGATGTTTCCTTGAATGGGATAGGTTGTGTGCTTATGCAAGAGGGTAAGGTGGTTGCTTACGCCTCGAGGTAGTTGAAACCCCATGAGAGGAACTATCCTACATATGATCTTGAGCTTGCAACAGTTATCTTCGCCTTGAAGATATGAAGGCATTATCTCTATGGGGAGAAATGCTACATTTACACTGACCACAAGAGTTTGAAGTATCTTCTTACCCCGAAAGAGTTAAACCTGAGACAACATCGGTGGATAGAGTTGTTGAAGGACTATGACTGTGTTATGGAGTACCATCCCGGCAAGGCGAATATGGTTGTCGATGCCTTGAGTAGGAAGTCCATGTCGGACTTGAGAGCTTTGTTTTCTCGATTAAGGATGGCCAATGATAGTGGTTTATTGGTTGAGTTGCGTGTGGAGCCCACACTTGTTTAGGAGATTAAGAGAGCACAAGTGTTAGACGAGGAATTAGTGGCTCAGTTAGAGGCTATTTAAAGAGGTAAATCGTCAGACTTTGAAGTACGAGATGGTGGATTCTTGTACTTCCAAGGTCAGTTATGTGTTCCAGCCTTAGAGGATCTAAGAGATCGTATCTTGAGAGAAGCTCATCGTATTCTGTTTTTTGTTCACCCGGGTAGTAACAAGATGTATCAGGATCTTCGTCCTTTATTTTGGTGGTCGTGTATGAAAAGGGATGTGTCAGAGTTTGTGACTAGATGTTTGGCATGTCAGCAAGTGAAGGCAGAACATCAGGTTCCTTCCGGTTTGCTTCAGTCTATCCAGATTCCACAGTAGAAGTGGGATCGAGTGACCATGGACTGTCACCGGGTTACCG
Source organism: Abelmoschus esculentus (assembly GCA_035048815.1). Taxonomy (NCBI): domain Eukaryota; kingdom Viridiplantae; phylum Streptophyta; class Magnoliopsida; order Malvales; family Malvaceae; genus Abelmoschus; species Abelmoschus esculentus. Next base: position 20,806,839 of record JAUCBN010000011.1, read on the forward strand.
ATGACGTTGAGGAAGCATGATGTTATATGGGTTATAGTTGATCGGTTGACCAAGTTAGCTCACTTCTTACCGGTGAGGATGGACTTCAGTTTGGAAAAGTTAGCTTGATTGTACATCAAGGAGATCGTGAGGTTGCATGGTGTACCTTCATCGATCGTATCGGATAGGGATCCGAGGTTTACTAAAAGGTTGTGGAGGTCTATCCATGAGGCTTTAGACACAAGGTCGTACTTCAGTACAACTTTTCATCCTCAGACCTATAAACAGTCTGAGAGAGTTATCCAGATCTTGGAAGATATGTTTCGGTGTTGTGCGGTAGACTTTGCTCATAGTTAGGAGGAGCAGTTACCGTTGGTAGAGGTTGCTTATAACAACAATTATCAATCAAGCATCAAGATGTCTCCTTTTGAGGCCTTGTACGGGAGTAGATGTAGGACACCTTTGTGTTGAACAGAGCTTAATGAGAGGAAGATAATTGGTTTGGAGCTTGTTAAGGAGACCGGAGAAAAGGTTTAGATCATAAAAGAAATGTTGCAAGCAGCTTTTGACAGATAGAAAGCTTATGCTGATAAGAAGCATAAGCACATCGAGTATGACCTTGGTGTGAAGGTGTTTCTTAAGGTATCTCCATGGAAAGGTATCATCCGGTTTGATCGTAACGGGAAGTTGAGTCCAAGGTACATCGGGCCGTATGAGGTTCTTCAGAGAGTTGGACCGATAGCTTATCATCTAGCTTTACCTCCAAAGTTGGCACATATACACGATATATTCCATGTGTCTATATTGAGACGTTACCGATCTGATCCTTCGCATGTGGTTCAGGTTAAGGAAATCAAAGTCAATATGGATTTGACTTACGAGGAAAGACCCATCGGAATCATGGATAGAGGAGTTAAGAAGCTTAGTAACAAGTGTATACCCTTGGTGTAATCACCTATTTTTAACCGGAAAATTTAAATCTTAAAATTTTCGCATTTTGAATAAGGGCCTATACTATTATATAGTTAATATGCATAATTTATGCATAATTTATGTTTGATTGCCATGTGTTCTCCGTATGTGTGTTTGTTATATGCTTTCTGTGTGCTCTCATTTTTGTTATCGCATGTAGTTATTATATGTAGGTCGAATCACGTGTTTATTACGTGTCATGTATTATTATGTATGTGTGTTATTTAAGTATGTGTGTGTCACATGTATATATTATATACATGTCGTGTATCATATATTAAGTGTTGCATGTGCATTACGTTATATATATGTGTTATTATATATTTAATATTATGTGTTATGTGTGCATTACATGTTATTTATTATAATTATAGTATATAGTTATTATTATTATTAATCTATGTGTTATGTTATTATTGGCCCATAATAAATAAGAACCCATAAAGATTAGATAAATATGAAAGTCTATGATTTAGTTTACAAAGCCCAATCTAGCCCAAATGAACCAAAACCCTAACGTGCCATAACCCTTTACATCAGGTATAGGTGACGCACGAATCTGGACCCTTTAATCAAGTCGAAAATCAACTGACAAATGGAAGGGTAGCCTGCACCCTACACGCAATCTTGCCATCCCCATCTGCCATATCTGACTTTTCGGTTGACTAGTCGTCCTTTCAGATCTAAACTGTTTGTATCACTGCACACCACCACCATTAACCCAAGAAACATGCGAAAAAAAATTTGTTAAGCTAAAAGAAACAAAACACATCAGATCTTCAAGAAAGCAAATACAACAGACTAGGAAAATGACAAAGAATCACATGATGTTCTCTGGAAAGAAAAATAAAGATAAGCAGCTATAAGAGAATCGTTTTTGTAAGAGAGGGGATTTCCATTATCAAAAAAAGTAGCGAGAGAACCAAAAAATCAAAAAGTTTATTTGTAACTAGAGAAATCTCTTTTAACTATCTTTTTCCTATCAATCGAAGCAAAGAGAACATCCAGACTCGTTCTGGTAGAAATTTTTATGCCTTTTTTTATTTTTTAGCATGCATGCATGTTGAATCCAACCAAAAATCCATAATAATACAAAAAAAAGAGAAGATTAAAAAACTTCCTTTGGTGTCGATTGGAATTTTACCGCCGATGATGAACCCCTAATAGGTGAACCGTTGCGAGATGTGAGACCGAATAAAAAGGGTTTTCTCTTCTGATCTTTGAGCGAAATTGAAAGGCTTCCTCTAGTTCATTGCCTAGAGAGGTGGTCGTTAATGGCAGAATGGCCTATGGCCAACAGTATGCTTAGATCTGAACCCTCTTGGTATTTCTGGGAGAGATGAAGCCACTTTTGATTTGAGATATCAAAGGGTTTGTGGTTTCTGGATTTTGAATCATTTTGGTTCTAGAAAATTCATAACGGAACGGTAGGTGAAGATTTTAGGGGATATGGAAAGTCCTATTTTAGGAAATGGTCTCATTTAGGTCAGATTTAATTTTTTTGGATTTATTTTTCATTTAGCCCCACCGTTTTTAATTATTTCCAAAATAAAGATTCCCATGTGGATTTATTACAATTTCAGTCCTCCAATTTCAAACCCCCATTTTAATTTGGTCCCGATTTTGGCCCTTCGAAGCTCTACACTTTCATTTTTCCTTTCAAAGTTGTCTCCTTCTATTCTTTTTTTTGTTTTAGTTTAGTCCATATTTTCCCCTTATCTTAATCCTATCATGATCTATTTATTTTCTTTTATACATGTTTGTTCGATTTCATTATTTTATCCTGCCATGGTCTCATTAAACTTAATTGATTCCAAATATGCATGTTAGTTTCTAAAATTGTATAACAGTATGTGAGTAGTTTCTATAATCGCCTAGGTAATTAAGTCAAAATGAGCAAAATTCCATGTTAATCATGTTGATAAATTTAAAGTTAATCTTTGTTAGGTCTATACTCATAGAATTTTCATATATGGTAGATTAAAACTCCATTGTTCATGTATTTCAATGTTTTAAATTCACTTACCATGTGTTTATCATTTTGACTTTTAATTTAGAAATACAAATGATGATATTTTAATGCTTGTCAATGCGGGCCATAAACTCGTTCGTAAGCGAGGCCAATACCAATATGGTGGTGGTGGTTCGAACGTTTACCTTCGGGTTTAATGCTTTAAAATAAACATGCACACCCAATTAAAAATTAATTCGATCATCAAATTAGCCCAAAAAATTTAATATTATTAAAGAGGTAATTAAACAAAGTACCAATTTTTGGGCGGAGTAGGGGTGCTAATCCTTCCCCATCCGTAACCGACTCCCGAACCCCAATTTTATTGAATCTCTGGTTTTATGATGTTCGGTCTACCTAAATGGTCGGTGGCGACTCTAATTTTACAAAATTATTTTTAAATCGAAAATCCCACATAGAAGACATTAATTTTAAAACGACACACCGAAAATGTTTTTCACGTCGAGAAAGAACATTTTAACGACTTATCGATTTTCACATCGCTACACCTGGAAAAAGTGTTATGGAGGAATCACGGAATCGAAGAAGCAACGAGGGAATTGGAAAAGGATATGAGAGCCAATATCCTCATCTCTTCCTGATAGGTAAATTTCGAGGACAAAATTTTCTTTAAGGAGGGGAGAGTTGTAACGACCTGAATTCAGATCCGAGTGTCAGGTTAAATCGAGGAGTTTGGCCCTTGGTTTTGGGCCTCGGATTGAGTGGTTTGGGGCTTAGGATTGTTGGGCTTGAGTGTTTGTGGGCCTTGAGAGTTTTTAGTAGAGAATAATTTGGTAATTGTCTAAATGAGTTGAATAAAGGGCTTGGGGGTGTTGTTTTCTGCAGAGAGTGAGGTCATAGGAGCAGAGGGTTTTCCTTTTCCTCTCATCTTCTTCATCTAAAGCCTAAGGAAGAGTAAAGGTAAGATCTTGCTAAGTTTGGGTCACAATCCCATTTTCTTGATGAAGAAGAAGTTATAGAGCTGAGGTGGATCTACAAAACGAGGTTTTGTTTGCCAAGTTTGGTGGAAGAAGAGGTTTAAGTGAGGGTTTAAGTTGAGTACAGGAATAGGTTTTGGAGGGTGTAAATCTTTTTTTTCTAGTGTTTTAGACTCTAAGAATTATCATCTTGGTGTTTAATTCACTTCTTATCTTCCCCTTTGTATAAAAACAAGTGGGAGAGTCTTCCAAGAGCTTGGGTAAGGAGAGAGCTTGACGAGTTTTGAAGCTCGGGTTTGTTGCTATTGCTTGCTAAGGTTGGTACTCCCAACTCGTTCTTTACATTACTCATATCATGATAGTTGTATACATATAGATTCTTGATGCATGTGTGCTTGGTTTTGAGCTTGAAGACTTTAATTGTAGAATTTATGTGTTTGAAGACTGAAAAAAGATGTTAAAACACCCTAAATTTCCTTAAGATTAAGTAGGAATACCTTAGAATCGTTTAGATTAAATTTGGGGATGATACTTAAATTTTCTAAGTGAAACCTATAGTTTCGTGCATAGGATATCGATACCAGTAGCTCGTGTATAGATACCCCTGAGAGAAAATTTAGCCTGGTGAGAAAGGGTATCGAACCATGGTTCGATACCGAATCCTCTAGTGGCATCTCTGGTTTGATGCCGGTATCTAATATGGAGCCCCCCCGTGGTTGACCTTTGAGTTGGTCAAAGGGTATCGATGCTAGTATCGATACCCGTGTTTCGATACCCTCTTTGGGTGGGTATCGATGCAGCCTTTTTCGGTACCCCACATAAGGGTATCGATACCCCGGTGTAATCTTGCCAAGATAAGTAGATTTTGAGGTTTGATAATGGTAATTATGGTTCCTTATGAATTTTAAAAACAATGAAATGAATTATTTAACCAATATCGATAATTATAACCCCGGAAGACCAAATTGAGATAATCTTAATATATCTTGTTTTGCTAAGATCCTAGGTGGATCGTTTGTGTGGTTTGAGTCCTTGTGTGATGGAAATCCGGATATCCATAAGTATTGCAACACGTTGAAGGCTATCCGATATAATATGCCGGATGATGTATTGAAGACTTTTATTTTGAGGGTTAGACGGCCTCACTCGAATATGTTCGATGTAACATTCCGAGCATAGGATTGGTTGGGCGGCCTCCATTCCTTTTTGAACGTTGGGTGACCTCGTTCGAAGATGTTAGATGTAACATTCCGGGCATAGAATTTGAGGGCGACCTCAATCCTGAGTGTAGGATCCCAATGTTGTATGGACGCGGGCCTCACTCTTATGTGTGTTGACTTGTTGTGACTTGTATATGCTGTGTGCGATAATATACATCTCATTTATGTCATGTGATAGACAAGCATGCTAGACCATCATACCATGCACGATATTTATATGCCTTGCTTTATTACTTAAGATATGCATGATGTTGGCCGAGTTCGGCATATCCACTGAGCTTTTGTAGCTCAACGTTTGAAATGTATTTTCGTGCATAGGTTAGGTGAAGCCGGTTTCTGTGGAGCACCATTTGAGGTTTGAATTTCAGCATCGATCGTATTGTTAGAGTACATTTATTTGATATTAGGCTAGTACTATGTCGAACCCTATATGTAATTTGTAACTTTGTTTATTTAATTTGGGTCCAGTGTTTAATGGTTTCGTAATATTTTAGAGCTCCGTTTACTTAAAACTATTTTAGGCTTATATTTTAACTCGTATGGATTTTATGAATTATTTTTGGACTTGAGTTTGATTTTATTATCGGACTGTCAAAAGAAATTTTGAAATATAGGTTTTGGGCCGGAGACCCTATGTGACACCGTGTCGAGGGTGTTATAGGGTAGATTGATTATTAAAAAATAAAATTAGAATTGATTAAGATCAGGGTGATCAAAGATCTGCATTTAATTCGATATATTTATTATTTTTATTATTTTTAAAATAATATTTAATCATATTTTTTAATAAAAAACAAAATATTAGCTCGATTACCAACTGATATTATAAGGATTTATTGTAAATTTGTAATAATAGGAGAATTTATTATTAGTAGATAATCTTGTATTACATGGAATTATCTTAATAAAATAATTTCGTTAAATCATAATAATATATAATTTAATAGATATTGTTTAACTAATTAAATAATGTTGTGAAGAAAGTAAAATATAAGAATAAAGTAGGAGAACAAAGATGAGATACAAAAGAGAGAGATTTGTATTATATTCCCGAACTAGGATTGCGTACAATGCTTTGTCCAAAAGTCTATATTTATAGGCATAAGATAGAAACACTAATTCCAATGGGTATTAAACCCTAATAATAAAGACCATTAAAGTTTAACTTAATATATGAATATCCATCCTAAATAAAGATATTCATAACACCCCCTTGGATATCTATGAAGATAATGTGACTCGTTAAAACCTTACTAAGATAAAAACCCTTTGGAAAAAATTCTTAGTGAAGGAAAAAGAGTACACATCTTTGATACGCATAACATTTTGTCTCATTAAAAACCTTACTAGAAAAGCCCATTGGGACAAAACTTAAGAGTGCAACGCGTATCACATTCAAATATTGAGGTAGATTATGCACTAATGGATAAATCTTTCAAATTATTACTTGAAATGAATCGCAGATACTATTCTTATGAAGATCATGAGGGACGAAACTTGAAAGAAATATGTTTCGTTTTATCACATTTGATATATCCATATTGAGATATAAATTTTTCATTATCTTTACATAAGATAGCTTACATCTTATATTGTGAAAGCAACTTATATATCTTAAGGATATGTTTAGCCAAACACATATTTCGGCTTTACCTCATGCATAACAATTATTTAAAGGTAATGATCTTGTAACACTTAAATAATATTTCTAGACAACTAAGATATGATGCTTTCAGATCAAATAATGTATATATTGTACTTTTAGACCAAGAATATCATTACTCTTTTCTTGAGGCAAAAAGAATCTTTGTTTATATTAAGAGATTTAACAACCAAAAGGTTGATCAATGAATATGCATTATGCATGTAAAGCTTCTTTCAAAATTTTTTTGTATGCCGATTGATGCACAAGAATTTGAGGAGACCTCTTCACGAGTCTCAAAAATATTCAAATCATCGATATAGATAACAATAAAAATTCAGAGCTAAACCTATTAATAAAAATGCTCGAAGAAATTAAACAATTCATATAGCCTTATGCTAATAAGTATTCAATGAGACGATTCTATCAAATACGCCTAAATTGTTTCAAACCATAAAAATATATATTTAATATGATTGAATAATATTTTCAAGAACTTGAATTAATTGCTTATGGCAATCTAAATCTTTCTGGAAGTTTCATTTAAATATTATTATCAAGAGGTCCATTCAAATAGGATGTAACAACGTCCATTAGGTAAAAATTGAGTAATTTTATTTATTGTAGACTGATCAAAATCTAAAAGTAATTGCATCCAACACCGAGGAATATATTTTCCTCATAATCAATTTCGTATCTTTGTGAGAATCCTTGTGTAACCAAATTAGCTTATATCTCATAATTTCCCCTTTTAATTTCTCTTTCTCATAAATGCCCATTTATATCCACGATCTTTATAAATGTCAATGTACGGTCTATATTCCCAAATACTTCTCTTTTCAAAAGAGATTTTAGTTTCGCCTCAATTGCCTCTTTCATATTGGCCAATGATTTCTTTGTTTACATTGCCCAATTGATAATGATTCATGATCCACATCATCAAATAAAATCTCTAGTGCTATATTGCGTGCTAATACATTAACGACGTCGATTTAATTTCAATTCCACTTATTACCAAACATGACATAATCTATTGAGATATATTTATTATCAGGTACCTAAGTCATATCAATGTCTTTGTTGGAGACCTTTTAATCTCTTATTAAGATTTTTTATAATTCAATGATTTCTTGTTCAAACTATCATAAAATATAACTCATTTTCTTTATCGAGGATTTTTTATCTTTGGAACTTATTTATCTACTACGCTTGAAGCATAAGTTAGACTCATTAGCAACTAGAGTTTATCCTTCCATGACATCAAATTTAATCGGAGCATTCATAGTTAGTATACGTGACTTACTCACTCTTTAAGGTCAGCAAAATCATCTGGCAATTGATTTGCTAAATGAATTATCCTTTGAACTTATAGTTCATATTGTGTAGTACATGGATCAAAATGAGAAAATGATAATTCATTCCAACTTATTTATTTCTCCAGCTTTTTGTTTCTTCCCCCTAATATTGGGTAAACTGACTATTAAAATAATAGTCAGTAAATCGGATTGTAAATAAATCCTCTATCAGAAGTTCAATATATTTAAATATGATATATATTCCCAACAAAAAACCATTTATATGCGTTATGGTGGATCAATTAGAACATATATCGCACACCCAAAAAATTTAAGATGATAAATATTTAGTCCCTGACCAAAAACCATTTATAATAGAAAAAACTTATAATCATTTGTTGGCTTGATACAAATTAGTGATACATGTAAAATGACATGTCATCAACATTATCAAAACTGATTATCTTTATAAGATAATCTAGAAAATATGTTCGTAATTTTATCAACTGAGCAAGTAGTCTCGCAAACACCAAATTGCGGGTTAATAACAAGGATACATATAATCGTCTAGTCGATGTATCGATAAAAATCGTAAAATATCTAGATAGATTGTAAGAAAGGTGTATAGGCCCACATATATCATCTTGTATCCATTCCAAAAAATTAATAGATTTACACTCTATTTAGTTGTTGATGATTGAATAATCAATTTGCTTTCATAGCAATTATCACATGAAAATTACCTTGAAGAAAATCTTAATTCTTCAATAAATGACCACATGAAAGTGTCAGAAAATCTTCGCATCATAATTGAATCAGAATGGTCTAATCGTTTACGCCAAATAAAATTATCAGTAAACATCTGGTTTACAATATAATGAGCTTCAATTTGTACTAATTCTTTTGTAGTACAATATGGATCACTGTCATGTAATTTTGCCAAGATTTTTTTTATTGTCTTGAGTTATACTCGTAATATTGAGATAGTCAACATACCCTTAACTAATATTCTCAATATATTTCTACAAATATCTTTAAAACTCAATAAGTCTCTTCGCGATTTTCACGAGTATAATGCACTGTAAATATGAAACAAAGTTCCATTTGGCAATAACATATTTGCTCAGTCGGAGCCTTCTGTGATATTAGTACTATAGTATTCACATTATTCCCTTGAATTTAAAATGGGAAAATATACATAATCAGACACCTTTTAATATGTGTTTTATTTCATTCACTTTGGGGAATGAAAAATATGTGCTTTATATCATTCACTTCGTGGAATGACAAAATATTAAATATAGCACATTATATCAAATCAGTTATCTATCAAAGATAAACTCTTAAAAGATCTTTCGAAGCATTGATATTTCAGTTCTTTGAGATATATTACTCACATTTTCCCTTGTATTTCAGTTATCTATTGTAGATTTTCTTCCGAAAGTGATAATATTCTTCAAATAATAAATTAACATAAAACTTAAATAAATAATATGTAAAATAAATTAACGATAAATTAATATAAAGCATAAATAAATAATATGTAAAATATCTTAACGATAAATTAAATAATAATTAAAAATAAATTAAAATAAAACAAAATAAAATAAATAAAAATCAATTATTCTTTTTAGAGCTTATAAAGGAAATAAAATAAATGGAAAATTATTCCCTTCAAGGGTTATGAAAAAATTAACAATATTCAATTGAGTTAGATCAACAACGCCATAATTATTTTCACTATAAAGAAAATCTAGTTATATTTTCTTTCATTTATCATCAATGATTATGGATAAAGTTTATAATACTTTGACGTTTGACAAGTATAAGATCAATGGTTTGTACCATCGCATTGATAACGTAAAGATTTTGATATGATCTCTATCATTTTTGTTATTTTTATAATTCCACTTCTGGTGGATATAAACATTCTCAAAACAATTATCTTATCCATGTTTATTTTATGACCTTAATCGCAACCACAGTTACTAATGTGGCTTTTATTCGTTCCACTATAAAATATCACATTCACTTCAAGGAATGAAGCGGAGACTAATAGGTATTTAAAACTTTTTCACAATATTGTGTCTATAGGATATCATTAATGTGTGAAAAATGGAGTATGTTTTTCTAACATATCCTCATCAGTGATACTCTGACACATAAAGAGTTTTATTCACTAATCATATAGTGAATTATCATGTTTACATTCTTTTAAGGAATGGAACAAATATAATAATCGCATGGAATAAATATCATGCTTGCATAATCGTATTGAATAAACATCATGCATGCATTCACTTTAGGGAATGTCTCCATAAAAATTCTTAGATCAAGACGGTTTTCGTAACTTGAACTTGGGAGAAATTTATAGTCAAATTTTTCGATATAAAAATAGTATTGCTTTCAATCAGATATAAACTTTATAATATTCATACTATTAAATATTAATTGATCAACCAATATATACAATACATACAAGGAACAAAAATTTAATTTTTATACGCGGCGTTGTTAAACTAGTCCACAAGGTCCTTTAAAAAGAACTTCCTTTGAGACTAGTAGCCTCGCAGAACGGGATGTTCAGCTAATATACTTGGATTAAACCAACATAACAAAGAACATATTAATTAATTAAAGGTTTAATATTTATTCTAATATCATGTAATACTTACAACATGATTAAAACATAAACTTTCATCATAATAATAAACAAATATTGGTTATAAATAAAGATAAAAAAATCTCAAAATTTGAATATATGATAGGTTTAATCATCATTATTTTGTTAAAATCTTTTTCGAGAATTGTTGACAAGAACAACGGTAATTGAGCCACTTTATCGCTACACAAATACCAAACAATCAAAGATTTTTAATAAATTAAAAATCAAGTCAAAAATCAAGAAAGAAAGAAAGAAAAATCGATAATTAGAATATAATTGAGGAAAAAGAACTTATCTTTGATTCATGCTAGTAACAAATTCTTTTCAATAACTCTTTTAAGATTCGAACGATAAATACCTTTGTTGGTTAGAGTCTCGTGCTGATAACGTTTTGTGAATAAAGTAAAATATAAGAACAAAGTAGGAGAACAAAGATGATAGGCAAAAAAGAGAGATTTGTATTATATTCCCAAAGTAGGGTTGTGTACAATGTCTTTTTCCAAAAATTTATATTTATAGGCATAGGATAGAAACCCTAATTCCAATAGGTATTAAACCCTAATAATAAAGCCCACTAAAGTTTAATATATGAATATTCACCATAAATAAGGATATTCATAACAAATAATCTAATTAATAAATCAAAATACCGGTGTTCAAATTAAAACCTTCCCTAATTAAGTTGTTATTCATGTAATTGATATTAATCTCAATGAGTCCATTTTAATAACAACTTGAATGTTTGACAGACTAGCAATACATTGCTTTAAAGCTTTGTATAAATAAGGCTAAACAAAATTCAACTCGATTAAAAAAATTAAATTATTTAATTTAAAATGAAAAATACTCAAACCCACGTTTTTTATAAACTCGATTTATCTTAACAATCTTTTTAAATAAAGTTTATATTATTAAATAAAAATTTAAATAAATTAAATTTTTAATAATTTAAAGATTAATTTTTATATTCGGGTCTAGTCTCTTAATTCTATATGATATATACAATTATAAAAATAGTTTAAGTTAAAACTAATTAATAGGTATAAATAAAATTCAACTTAAAAAGCATTTTTTTTGACTCAACTTAAAACTTTTTAAACTTGACTTAATTTAAAAAAATTAAATTATTTTTTTGTTATAAAATAAAAATTCGAATAACTCAATATTTATAATAATTAGTGAATTTATTTTTAAGTTCAAGTTAAGCCCATCAATTTTTTCGGATATAATATAAAAAGAAAAACATGCCTAGTATAAAAAATAATATGAAGAAATATATTACATAATTAAAGAATTTCATTTAAAATTAAAATCAAATTGTACTATAACAAGATATTCATTATACTTAAGCTCATACAAGAACTCAAAAACTCGACTCAAATTTTGTAGAACTAATGTTTTAATATAATAATTGAAAAATAGTTTTGGACTAATTTGAAAAGATTTCAAAAATGGTTCTTATGTCCAAACTACTTGAAACTATATTTAAGATATTTTTTTGAGAGATTTTAAATATGTTTTAAATGATTTAAAGAAACCAAAGAAGTGTCTTTAACCCAGGTGTTTCGATACAACCATGTTTTCAAAGGCAAAATGATAGTGGTATCGATATCTGTTTTGATACCCTTTCACCACTATGAGGTTTGGTTTCGATACTGTTTCGATACACCCCAACGGTCATAAACGATTTTATAAAACCCCCAATGGCTAGGAATAATATCGATACCTATTTCGATACCATGAGCTAGGTGTATCGAAACACCTTGATACCGCTTGGGGTATCGATACCTGTTATTAAATGCAGGTTCAACGGCTATTTCCCAAAATAGCGGTATCGATACCGCTTTCACGTGTTTTGATACCGATCATACCAGAAGAAGAAATAAGCCTTGAAATCAGCTCCAAACGGCTCCAGATTGATCCCAATGGTCACCAACGGCTAGAAGCTCACTTAGGATGATAAAAGGAAGCCTCAAGTATCAAGAGAAGACCAATGCTTCACTTGTACAACATTATGATGAAAGATTTGTCTTAGAGCTTAATTCTCATGTTTTAGGGTAGACAAACACTTGTGAGCTTAATTGTCAATGTATGCTCAAGTGTATTAGGATTGGGTGAGTGCTTTAGATTGCAAACATTAGCCTTGTTAGAACGATTAAACAAGTTTGCTAAGTTTTCTATAGTTTGAGTGAATTCCCAAAGTTCGGTTGTGAACTTTGGATGCTAGATTCGGGTTGTGAATCTAGGATTGTAAGGTTATCCCTTTGAACCTCAAAAGGTTGAAATTCTTAGTGAATTTGGGAAATCCTTAGTGGGAAGCTAAGGTAGTGGATGTAGGCGTGGCCGAACCACTATAAATCCTTGTGTTCTTTGTCCATATTTTTGCTTCCACCACAAACCACCCAAATCACCGATTCTCCATCACTTGGCAAGTTATACCGGTTATTCATCGAGCACCTCCAAGCCCAACAATTGGTATTAGAGCGAGGCTCAATCGAGTAGGATTAACATCCTATTGAGAAGATCCGGTGAGCTCGACTAATTACTGATCAACCGACATTCTATGGCTCAATCCATTGATAAGCTACCATTCTTTCATGGGTCCAACTACTCCTAATGGAAGATAAGGATGAAGTATTTCATCAACTCGAGAGGCTACAAGATATGAGATATAGTTGAAGATGGGCCGTTTATGCCAAAAGGAATAAAGACGGAATGGAGCGTGGAAGACTGCAAGAAGATGATGCTTAATCACAAGGCTTTGTACATTCTTGTTTGTGCATTCCATTCAAACATCTATGAGAAGATCTCTTCTTGTGAGAGTGCCAAGGAAGTTTGGGACAAGCTTGAAGTTACATACGATGGGACAAACGAAGTAAAGGAGACCAAGATTGGACTCCTCAATCAAGAGTATGAAAACTTCAAGATGAATCTGGAAGAGGACATAGCAAAGATGTTCGATAGATTTCCACCATCACAAATGGACTTAAAGTGTAACACCCCAACCCGGATGTCATATTGGGTCTTCGGCCCATCCAAAACTTGTATTTCAAAATTCCTTTCAAAGTCCAACAAGTAAAACAAATTCAAGTACAACATAATTCATAAAGTCCAAAACAAGTTAAAACATAAGCCTAAAATAGTTTAAAGAAATCCGAGCTCCAAAATATTATAGGGTTCGACCCAAATTAAAAAACAGAGTTACGAAAATTACATATAGGGTTCGACACAGTACTATGCCCACTACATCTAATAAGTGTACTCTGACAACAAAGTCGATGTTGAGATTCGAACCTCGATGGTGCTCCACATACCGGCTCCACCTAACCTACGCACGAAAAAACATTTTGAACGCTGAGCTATGAAAGCTCAGTGGATACGCCAAACTCGGCCAACATCAAGCATATCATAAGTAGTAAAGCATGGCATATAAATCTCGTGCATGATATGATGGTCTAGCATGCTTGTCTATCACATGGTATAAATGAATGTAAATTATCGCACACAGCATATACAAAGCATAACAAGTCAACACACAAGAGTGAGACCCGCGTCCACACAGTATCGGGATCCTACATTCAGGATTGAGGCTGCCCTCAAATCCTATTCCCGGAATATTACATCGGACATCTTCGAACGAGGCCGCCCAACGTTCGAAAAGGGGTGGAGGCCGTCTAACCAACCCCATGCTCGGAATGTTACATCGAACATCTTCGAGTGAGGACGCCCAACACTCGGAATAAAAGTCTTCAAATCATCACCCGGCTTATTACATCAGATGGCCTTCCATGTGTTGCAACACTTATGGATATCAGGATTTCCAACACCCAAGGACTCAGACCACACAAAAGATCCACCTGGGATCTTATCACAATAATATATATTAAGGCTTATCATACTTAAGTTTTGGGGTTATAATTATCCATCTTAGTTCGATAATTAGTTTCACTACTTTTAGATTAATGGAAGCCTTTATTAGAAACATCGAGCCCCAAATCTCTACTCAAACTTGGCCAAAATACACAGGGGTATCGATACCCTTAGGTAGGGTATCGAAATACCCTGTATCGGTACCCATCCAAAGAGGGTATCGAAACATGGATATCGATACCAGTATCGATACCCTTTGACCAAATCAAAGGTCAACCATGGAGGGCTAGTCGGTTTGATACTAATATCGATACAATTATGCCACTGGAGGGTTCGGTGTCGAACCATGGTTCGATACCCTTGCTCCTCAAGCCTAAGTTTCTCTCAGGGGTATCGATACACGGGCAACCGATATCGATACCCCCTACACGATTTCAGTTTTGCACTTAGAAACTTCTAAAGATTCAACCCCAAACTCATCTAAAACGATTCCAAAGTATTTTTATTCAATCTTAAGGAAATTTAGGGTGTTTTAACATTATTTCCCAGTCCTTAATCTCATTAGTACAAAAATCATCATTAAAGTTCATCAAGCTCATGCAACCAAGCACACATACATGTATATATATATGAAATGCATTCTACCATGATAAGAATGATGATTAGGAGAGTTTGTAGTACCAACCTTAGTAGCAACAACAACCAAGCAAGCTCCACACCTCTTCAAACTTTTCTCCCTTCTAAGCTTGATGATGGCTCACAAGCCTCTTTCTCTACAAGATAAAGATGTAGAACGAGTTAACAAGGTTTTGGGATGATTCTAGATCTTAAAAACACAAAAGACTCAGATTTGTAAGCTCCTAAAACCCAATCCTGAACTCCCTCTAAACCCCCCCACTAAACCTTCATCCTCACCAAACACACGCTTTCTTACCTTGTTTTATAGATCACAACCCCTCTACAACTTACCATTCACCATCAAAACAAAATTCTGAAGTTACCACAACAAAGATTGAATCTTTCCTACCTTTCTCTTGCAATGATGGAGGAAGAGGATGGGAGACAAAGTGATATCACTCCTTCAACTTTCTGCAGAGTAACATAACACCCCAACCCCTCTTTCATTTATTTTGGCATTTACAAGATTGCCCTCAGCCCACAACTTAAACCCACACACAACCACTCCAAACCAAACAACTAGACCCAACTAGGACCAAAACCAAAGCCTAAACTCTCAGGTCAACCCGACACACTAAACCTAGAATACAGGTCATTACAACTCTCCCCTTCTTAAAGAAAATTTCATCCTCGAAATTTACTTGTTAGGAAGTGATGAGGATACTGAGCTCTCTTATCCTTCTCCGATTCCCATGTTGCCTCCTCGATTCCGTGATTCCTCCATAAAACCTTTACCAAGGGTATACATTTATTCTGAAGTTCCTTAACTCCTCTATCCACGATTCCGATAGGCATTTCCTCGTAAGTTAAATCCATATTAACTTCGATTTCCTCAAGCTGAACCATATGAGAAGAATCGGAACAATAACGTCTCAACATAGACACATGGAACACATCATGTATACGTGTCAACTCTAAAGGCAAAGCTAGCCGATAAGCCACCGGTCTAACCCTTTGAAGAACCTCATACGACCCGATATACCTTGGACTTAACTTTCCCTTGCGACCAAACCAGATAATACCTTTCTATGGAGATACCTTGGGAAATACTTTGTCACCAAGCTCATACTTGATGTGCTTACGCTTCTTATCTGCATAAGCTTTTTGTCTATCAAAAGTTGCTTGTAACCTTTCCTTTATGACCTGAACCTTCTCTTCAGTTTTCTTAACAAGTTCTGAACCCACTATCTTTCTCTCATTGAGCTCTATCCAACACAAAGGTGTCTTACACCTACGACCGTACAAGGCCTCAAAAGGAGCCATCTTGATGCTCGATCGATAACTATTGTTGTAAGCAAACTCTACCAATGGTAGTTGCTCCTTCCAACTACGAGCAAAACCATAGTGCAACACTGAAGCATATCCTCTAAGATCTGGATAACTCTCTCAGACTGTCCGTCGGTCTGAGGGTGAAAAGTTGTACTAAAGTGCAACTTGGTATCTAGAGCCTCGTGGATAGACCTCCACAACCTCACTGTAAACCTCGGATCCCTATCCGATATGATCGATGAAGGTACACAATGCAACCTCACGATCTCTTTAACGTACAATTGAGCCAACTTTTCCAAACTGAAGTCCATCTTTACCGGTAAGAAGTGAGCCGACTTGGTCAACCGGTCAACTATAACCCATATAGCATCATGCTTCCTTAACATCATCGGTAACCCGGTGACAAAGTCCATGGTCCCTCGATCTCACTTCCACTGTGGAATCTGGATAGGCTAAAGCAAACCTGAAGGAACCTGATGTTCCGCCTTCAATTGCTGACATGTCAAACACCTTGTCATAAACTCTGACACATCTCTCTTCATGCACGACCACCAAAAGAAAGGTCGAAGATCCTAGTATATTTTGTTATTACCCGGATAAACAGAAAATGGACTACGGTGAGTTTCTCTCAAGATACGATCCCTTAAATCCTCCAAGGCGGGAACACACAATCGCCCCTAAAAGTATATGAAACCACCATCTCGTATTTCAAAGTCTGATGACTCACCTCTCTAAACAGCCTCTAACTGAGCTACCACCTCCATATCTAACCCCTGAGCTCCCTTTATCTCCTGAACAAGCGTGAGCTCCACACGCAACTTAGCCAACAACCCACCATCATCGATCATCCTCAACCAAGCAAACAAAGCTCTCAAGTCTGACATGGACTTCCTACTCAAAGCATCG
Source organism: Abelmoschus esculentus (assembly GCA_035048815.1). Classification (NCBI taxonomy): domain Eukaryota; kingdom Viridiplantae; phylum Streptophyta; class Magnoliopsida; order Malvales; family Malvaceae; genus Abelmoschus; species Abelmoschus esculentus. The sequence goes on from JAUCBN010000011.1 coordinate 20,824,284, forward strand.
GCGACCACGTTCGCCTTGCTGAGATGATACTATATGATACATTCATAGTCCTTTAACAACTCTATCCACCGTCGCTTTCTTAGATTCAACTCTTTCTGGATAAGCAGATACTTCAAACTCTTATGGTCGATGTAGATGTAGCATTTCTCGTCATAGAGATAATGCCTTCATATCTTCAAAGCGAAGATCACTGCTGCTAGCTTTAGATCATGTGTATGATAGTTCCTCTCATGAGGTTTCAACTGCCTTGAGGCATAAGCAACCACCTTACTCTCTTGCATAAGCACACAACTTAACTCATTCAAGGAAGCATCACTAAACACCACATAATCTTTTCCAGGATCTGGTTGTGTCAAAACTTGGTTGTCTTCTCTCATTCCACACAAAGGAACACCTTTTTGAAGCAGCTTGGTCAAAGGTGTCGCTATGATCGAAAAACCCTTAACGAACCTCCTATAGTATCCGACAAGTCCAAGAAAGCTGCAGACTTCCGATACATTCCTTGATGGTTTCCATTTCACCATAGCTTGGATCTTCTAAGGATCTACTCGGATTCCATCCGCTGCAACTATGTGGCCAAGAAACGCCACCTCTGACAACTAAAACTCGCACTTACTGAACTTGAAGTATAGACGCCTATCCCTCAGAACCTGAAGAACAACCCTTAGGTGGTAGTCATGCTCCTCCTCTGAGCGTGAATACACCAAGATATCATCGATGAACACCACCACAAACTGATCTAGGTACGGCTGAAAGATTCGATTCATCAAGTTCATAAAAGCTGCAAGTGCATTCGAAAGCCCAAACGACATCACTAGAAACTCATAATGTCCGTACCGTGTCCTAAAAGCGGTCTTTTAGACATCCTTATCCACCACCTTCAACTGATATTACCCAGACCTCAGATCTATCTTAGAAAACACACGGGCACCCCTCTACTAATCAAACAGATCATCGACCACCGGTGTTGTTCCCGGCAATACCTCTATCAGAAACTCCAACTCACGGTCGGGAGATAAACCAAGCAATTCTTCCAGGAACACATCATTATACTCATAAATTATCCTCAAACTCTCCAACACCGGGCTCTCTACGCTCACATCCACCACGTGAGCTAAGAAAACCTCACAACCCTACTGGATCAACCTCTGAGCTATCAACGTTGACACCATATTCGGTAAACACATGTTTCTCTCACCTTTCACCATAAGCTTAGAACCATCGGCCACTCACAACTTCAAACTCTTAAATCTATATCCCAAACTCGCATCTTAGATCACCACGAGTGGGTAGACCCCGAGTCCACAAGAGCAACTATAGGTACTGAAAACAAACTGAACGTACCTAAGATCACATCGGTTGCAGCACAGTCCTCTTGTGCCCTCACAGTATACTGTCTCGTTGATGCTTTAGCGGTGTACTAAAAAGTGCCTCCTAAAACATGGCTAGCTCTGCCATGCGAGAACCCACGATCTCTCTGAGCCTGAAACAGAAACCACTGAACCTGACCTAGAGGAGACATCATAGCCTCAAGACAGTCCCTCACAAGATGATCCGGAGGCCCACACTAAAAACAAACTCTGGCATTGTCCCAACACTCTTCTCGGTGGCTCCAGCCACAACGCCTGCAAGTTTGAACACTGACATTGACACTCCTCTGTAAACTCTCTAGACCCCCAGTAGAAGACACAAACTGCCTCCTATATCCCACAGACTCTGACCTCTGATTTGACCTCGAACCCTGATTTGATGCTCCTCTATTCTGTTTCCAACGGTTCCTATTCCTACCAGAGTGAGACTGAGAGTTACCCGCACGACTCTGATTGGTTCCACTAGAGACTCTCTAGCAAACAGACGACCCATAAGTCAAACCCTGAACCTACTCGAGGGACTTAGCACTAGCGGCTAACTCTGAGAACACTGTGGATGGTCTAATAGTGAGATAAGTCTGAATCTCCTTCCTTATACCCCTCAAGAACCTCTTACATCTCATCTTCTCTGTAGCAACAAGCTCTAGAGCATATCGGCTCAAATGAAAAAACTCTTGCTCATAAGTGAAGACCGAATGGTTCCCCTGAACAAGATGGGTAAGCCGCTCCCTCAGAGTGTCGATGTGAGTCTCGGCCACATACTTGCTCTCAAACTCCTCAAGAAAGTCCCCCCACTTAGGACGATGGGGATACCAACCTTACTCAACCGTCTCCCACCGCTCTCTCGTGTTGCCCTTCAGAAGCGATAACACACACGATAGCTTATCCTCTGATCTCAGCCTCATCTATCTCTTGATTTACCTTGTGTCGTGCAACCATTGATCCGCTTTTACGGGATTATCCTATCCCGTACCAAAGAAGTCAACAACACCCTGTCTTTGTACCCTCTCAACAGGTGCCTCACGAGACGTAGAAGATGACCTCGGTATAGCTCTCACTATCCTGCGCAGAGTACGATTCAACTGAGCAAAGTAATTGACCCTTTGACCAACTGTATCATCCGATGGCACCTCCTCATCGGGCTCATACTCGTAGTCGGAGTCTCCTCCTCGAGAACCCTAACTCTTCTCCTAGTCTCTCATACGTCTAGGCATGCTTAACAGTTTTTATACAACAACAACCACAAACAGGATTACACCATCGAAATTTTAGCTTTAGAAGAAGTACTATATCAACTCGAGGGCAAGTACTAGTCTAACACCAATATAACACACTAGACTCCCCTAGGGACTCCTAGAACTGACTCAACTTGGGCTCTGATACCATTAAATGTAACAGCCCAACACAGATATCACATTGGGCCTTCGGCCCAAAACCTGTATTTTAAAATTCCTTTTAAAGTCCAACAAGTAAAACAATTCATAAAGTCCAAAACAAGTTAAAATATAAGCTCAAAATAGTTTAAAGAAATCAGAGCTCTAAAATATTATAGACCCATTTAAACATTCGACACAAATTAAATAACAGTTACAAAAATTATATAGGGGTTTGACACAGTACTATACCTACTACATCTAATAAGTGTACTCCGATAACACAGTCGATGCTGAGATCCTAACATCGATGGTGCTCCACGGACCGGCTTTACTTAACCTACGCACGAAAACATATTTCAGACGCTGAGCTACGAAAGCTCAGTAGATACGCTGAACTCGGCCAACATCATGCATATCATAAGCAGTAAAGCATGGCATATAAATCTCGTGCACGGTATGGTGGTCTAACATGCTTGTCTATCACATGGCATAAATGAATGTATATTATCGCACACAGCATATACAAAGCATAACAAGTCAACACACAATAGTGAGGCCCGCGTCCACATTGCATCGGGATCCTACACTCAAGATTAAGACTGCCCTCAAATCCTATTCTCGGAATATTACATCGAACATCTTCGAACGAGGCCGCCCAATGTTCGGAAAGGGGTGGAGGCCGCCCAACCAATCCCATGCTCGGAATGTTACATCGAACATTTTTGAGTGAGGCCGCCCAACACTCAGAATAAAAGTCTTCAAATCATCATCTGGCATGTTATATCGGATGGTCTTCCACGTGTTGCAACACTTATAGATATCCGAATTTCCAACACACAAAGACTCAGACCATACAAAAGATCCACCTAGGATCTTATCACAATAATATATATTAAGTCTTATCATACTTAAGTTTCGGGCTTATAATTATCCATCTTAGTTCGATAATTAGTTTCACAACTTTTAGATTAATGGAAACCTTTATTAGAATCACTGAGCCCCAAATCTCTACCCAAACTTGGCCAAAATACACAGGGGTATCGATACCCTTAAGTAGGGTATCGAAACACCCTGCATCGATACCCACCCAAAGAGGGTACCGAAACAAGGGTATCGATACTAGTATCGATACCTTTTGACCAACTCAAAGGTCAACCACGAAGGGCTAGCCGGTTTGATACTGGTATTGATACAATTATGCCACTAGAGGGTTCGGTATCGAACCATGGTTCGAAACCCTTGCTCCTCAAGCCTAAGTTTCTCTCAGAGGTATCGATACACGAGCCACCGGTATCCATACCCCATGCACGATTTTAATTCTGCACTTAGAAACTTCTAAAGATTCAACCCCAAACTCATCTAAAATGATTCTAAAGTATTTCTATTCAATCTTAAGGAAATTTAGGGTGTTTTAACATCATTTCCCAGTCCTTAATCTTATTAGTACAAAAATCACCATTAAAGTTCATCAAGCTCATGCAACCAAGCATACATACATGTATTTATATGAAATATATTCTACCATGATGAGAATGATGATTAAGAGAGTTGGGAGTACCAACTTTAGCAGCAACAACAACCAAGCAAGCTCCATACCTCTTCAAGCTTTTCTCCTTCCTAAGCTTGATGATGGCTCACAAGCCTCTTTCTCTACAAGAGAAAGAAGTAGAACGATTTAGCAAGGTCTTGGGATGATTCTAGAGCTTAAAAACACAAAAGACTCAGATTTTTAAGCTCTTAAAACCCAATTCCGAACTTTCTCTAAAACCCCTACTAAACCTTCATCCTCACCAAACACACACTTTCTTACCTTGTTTTATAGATCATAACCCCTCTACAACTTACCCTTCACCACCCAAACAAGATTCTGAAGTTACCAAAACAAAGATTGAATCTTTCCTACCTTTCTCTTACAAGGATGGAGGAAGGGGATGGGAGACAAAGTGATATCACTCCTTCAACTTTCTGCAGAGTAACATAACACCCCAACCCCTTTTTCATCTATTTTGGCATTTACAAGATTGTCCTCAGCCCACAACTTAAACCACACACAACCACTTCAAACCAAACAACTAGACCCAACAAGGCCCAAAACCAAAGCCCAAACTCTCGGGTCAACCTGATACACTAAATCGAGAATCCGGGTCGTTGTATAGAGGATATGGAGAAATCATTCCGGAGGAGAAGCTTGTTCGAAATCTTATCTATTCTATTCTCGAGTCATGGGACTCAAAAAGGACCACCATCATCGAAGCAAAGAATTTGAAGACTCCTAAGCTTGATGAACTCTTGGAGTCACTCCTCACACATCAAATCATGATGAAAGGAAGAGAAGATGAGAAGAAAAAGGAAGTGATTAGATCGATGGGGAAGAAGAAGGTCCAAGATCTTGGTGTAAATGTCAACATCATTGCTCTTAAATCCTCCAAGTGCATCCACTTTGAAGATTCAAGTGAGGAGGATAGTGAAGAAGATGAAGATCTTGCCCAACTCTTCATTGAATTCGATAGATTCGTGAGGAACAAAAGTAGAAAATCTTCAAAGCACGAATCAAAGAAGAAGATGAAGGATTTCCACAAGTTTATCATAAAGGGATCATCTTCAAAGAAGCAAGCATATGTGGCTACTTAGAGTGATAAGGACTCCACCGAAAATGAAGAAGTCAACCTATGCTTGATGGCATTCAATAAGGGGAGGTAGCTTCTAACTCTCAAACTTTAAATTCTTATTCATTTGATTAGTTGCAAGAAGCTTATGATAAATTGATTTTTGATTTCAAAATTACATTTTCAAAGAAAAAGAAATTGATTTCAAAGTTGAAAATTAAAAATGATTTACTTTTGAAAACCAATTTGGAGTTTAAAGCAAAAATGAAAGATTTTTAACTTAAATTTTTTATTTACAAAATTTGCTTCAAATAATGGAGATCATCAAATGGCTTTAGATGATCTTAAGAAAGAAAAAGATTTGATTTCTAAAGAACTTCAAAAGAAAAATGATTTAGGAAAATTAAACTTTTACATGAGACAATGTAGTGCCCCTAGATTTATTGATGGAAAATATTTTAGAAGTGTTTGGGTCCCAAAAGGACTAATCATTTCAACCAAAAAGGATGAAATTGAAAAATGGATTCCTAAGGGGACTAAAATTTGTACACCTAATGTTAAAGGTTCCAAAGCAATTTGGATACCAAAAATTACTTGATTGTCTTGTTTAGGTGTGATAGAGGTATAAGCATCAAGGTGCAAGATTAAGGGGAGCTCCATACACACAAGATGGACACTTGAAAAAGGAAGGCTTCATATCCTCCCTTGAGTTCAAGTGTGGTAAAATCTAGTTTTAGCTTTAATTTTTGTTTATCTTTTGTTAAACTAGATTATCATATATGTTAGATTAACCACTTATTGATGCCTTGAGTAAAGGGGAGCCTTTTGTTTTTTTATGAACAAACTTTTGATATTTGTTTTAAAACAATTAGCATTTTAGAACTCTCATATGTTATGAGCATTAAAGATTTTCAAACTTATTTTGAACCATTTTTGATATAGCAAAAAGGGGAGAATATTTTGAAAAATTGATTTATCAAACGGTTTATTGGGTAAGGGGAGCTTTAATGCTTTGATATTCTTTTATTCTCTTATTCAAATTTTATTTCACAAAGGAGGAGCAGTCTCAAAAACAATTTTTCAACTTTGTTTTATTATATATAAAAAAGGGAGATTGTAGAACTAATGTTTAGATATAATAATTGAAAAATAGTTTTGGACTAATTTGAAAAGATTTCAAAAATGATTCTTATGTCCAAACTACTTGAAAATATATTTAAGATATTTTTTTGAGAGATTTTAAATATGTTTTAAATGATTTAAAGAAACCAAAGAAGTGTCTTTAACCCAGGTGTTTCGATACAACCATGTTTCCAAAGGCAAAATCACAATGGTATCGGTATCTATTTCGATACCCTTTCAACACTGTGAGGTTTGGTTTTGATACACCCCTAACGGTCATAAACGATTTTATAAAACCCCAAACGACTAGGAGTGGTGTCTATACATGTTTCGATATCATGAGCTAGGTGTTTCGAAACACCTTAAAGGTGTTTTGATACTCGTTCTTAAATGCAGGTTCAACGCCTATTTCCCAAAGCAACGATATCCATACCGCTTTCACGTGTTTCGATACCGATCATACCAAAAGAAGAAATAAGCCTTGAAATTAGCTTCAAACGGCTCCAAATTGATCCCAATGGTCACCAACGTCTAGAAGCTCACTTAGGATTATAAAAGGAAGCCTCAAGCATCAAGAGAAGACCAATGCTTCACTTGTAACAACATTATGATGAAATATTTGTCTTAGAGTTTAATTCTCACATTTTTGGATAGATAAACACTTGTGAGCTTAATTGTCAATGTATGCTCAAGTGTATTAGGATTGAGTGAGTGCTTTAGATTGCAAACATTAGCCTTGTTAGAAGGATTAAACAAGTTTGCTAAGTTTTCTATTGTTTGAGTGAATTCCCAAAGTTCGGTTGTGAACTTTGAATGCTAGATTCGGGTTGTGAATCTAGGATTGTAAGGTTATCCCTTTAAACCTCAAAAGGTTGAAATTCTTAGTGAATTTGGGAAATCCTTAGTGGGAAGCTAAGATATTGGATGTAGACGTGGTCGAACCACTATAAATCCTTGTGTTCTTTGTCCATATTTTTGCTTCCACCACAAACTACCCAAATCACCGATTCTCCATCACTTGGCAAGCTATATCGGTTATTCATCGAGCACCTCCAAGCCCAACAAATTTCATAAACTCAATTCAAATAAAAAATACAAATAATAGTCGTAAAATATAACACGTCAACTAGAATAACTCAAAATTTTGACTCAACTCAATCGAACGTTCATCCTTAATAATTAGTACCATAACATCAAAAATGCTTACGATTAAATTTTATAAAAACAAAAGCAATTTGACACGAAAAAAATTAAATTATAAAATATAACTTTTTAACTTAACTAATACAAAATAATTTTACTTAATTCGATCGAACGTTCAACCCTATATACACGTACCAAAACCATAGGACCACACTTAAGAGTGGTGTAAGCATTTAGTGTTTCTCATACTGCTAATTAGTACATTGATCTTCATGTTACAGTCCTGCAATGAACTGCTGTCATAGCTCATTATTCAAGAATCCAGCAGAAAATTACTCATAGAGGAAGCTTGTCCATATTGGAAATGCAACAGAAAATCAAGCACGGAACACTTATAACCCCAACACCTTAGAGAATATGTAAAAAGAATAAACAAGTATCCCAATTTTACTCGTTTTTCTGTTTTGATATCTTACTTATTCTTTAATGAAATGATATTCAATATTACATTTTGTTTTTATTTTAATATCTCAACATAAAAAAAATCAATTATATACTACTCCTTCCGTCCTAAAAATAATGTCTTTTATTGACTTTTTAAAAGTTAAATTTTTAAACTTTGACTATAATTATATTAAATATTTTAAATAATTAAATTTTATAAATTATATATCTAAAATATACTCGATTAGAAGTTTTTAAAATATATTTTTTCATATTTTTATCAATAATAAATTTTAAATAATCAAGAGTCAAAATTAAAAAGTTTGACCTAAAAAAGTCAATAAGAGACAATTTTTATGGGACAGATGGAGTACCTAAAAGAAAGAAAAATATATATGATATACTAATATATATGTAAGGCATAAATTGGTATGGTTTAGTTTGCATATACCAAAGCATGCTATTATTTTATGGATGACAATACTTAATAGATTGCTTATAAAGGATAGACTTCGATGCATGGGTAGGGACATTGATGAGAGACGTATTCTTTGTAATGATACACATGAGAGCAGGAACCATCTATTTGCTAAATGTAGTTCTTTCAGGACTGTCTGGTCTGCTCCTTTGTGGCTTGCATAGGGACATGCAGTGCTGGGATGTTGAGTTGCACTAGTGTGCACAAAACTGAAAGAAAAATCGTTGATAGTTCATGTTCTTAAACTAGCTTGGAGTGCCTTTATATACATTGTTTGGGAGGAAAGGAATAAGAGATTGTTTAGAGCTACTTCTAGAGCCGTAGAGGATATTATACGTAACATAAAAGACGTTTGTGTTCGAACATGAATAGGGATATACATGTGGGTGATGTAAATAATGCTATTTGTGCATCTTGGAGAATTCCCGACTAGGGATGGATGCCCAAATGTGCTCATAGGTTTGTCTTTCTTGTCTTGGATAATAATATAACACAATTTATAAAAAAAATCACATGTAACAAATAATCACGTTATTTTTTTCTCCCAATCAACATATTATATGTACTTTTTTATAATTTTAGTCGACGTAACATACTGATTAGGAGAGAAAATAGCGTAACAACTTACCACGTAATTAGTTTGTCGTTAATTTTTAACATGTAATAAAATAAAAATAAAATATAATGTTAGGTATTATTTTGTCTAAAAAATAAATGAATATTAAAATTGAAAAATAAGTAAAAGTGAGATACTAAATTTATAATTATCTTTATATAAAAATACACACGTGTATATGTTTACAAGGACGGAACTATGATCTAACATTGAAAGTGACAAAACTCTATTAAACCTTTAAATTTAAAATAGAGGAAAAAAGACTTTATTTAAATAGTATTTAAATTTAGGATGAACTACATAAATGATCTCTGACCATACTCTAATTATCTTTTGCATCATTCGACTATCATAAGTTACAAGTTGATCCTATGATTTAAAAATTATAATAAATTGGTCCAATGCCGTTAAAAATTTAACGGTTGATGACATGACATTAATATAAATCGATATAATTATATAATTAACCCTCAAATTCAATATTTATTTTAATTTGACTATAATTCTAAAAATTAATCCACATAATTTTTATAATTTATCAATTTAGTTCCTCTTCCAACTAAAGAGGAATCTTGCTCGGGCTCGCTCTAATACTGTTGAATGAATGTTTAAGATAATCGGGTATTTATCCAATTTTTTTAATTCGGATCGGATACCAAACCCATCATTTCTCGGGTCTAGCCAAAGTCACAATTTAAAATTTTTAGATACCTTTTTTTAATATTTTATTTTAAATATAATTATTATTTAAATAACAATATCTTTATATTCACTATATTCTCGAATCAAACAACGTAATTCATAAATTTCAATCCCACAAACTTTATTTTCAAAAAAGAATTAAGAATTCATTATTAAAAAGAAAATTAAAATTATTAGAAAATAATAAATTTATTTTTTAGAGTTGATAAAATTCGAACTTTACTCGTTCATATATATACACTATTTTTGCATGTACATTAACCAAGATAAAAATCAACTAAATATTTTTTACTATTTAAATTATTAATTTTTATATATTAAAATAAAATAAAATAAACTAATTAAAAATATTAAAAATAAACTTCCATTACTCGTGTTTTGTTTTCGAATTAGATTATGCAATTTAGGTCTTAAATTTTATGTGTAGATTATATAACTAAGTTTTAAAATTTTATATTCGGATGTTAGATTATGTAATTCAAACTCTTAAATTTGTGTATATTTTTTAGGATTAAATTCAAAATTTATAAAAAATAAATAAAATATGGGTACCCGATTATCCGAATTTCCGGGTACTTGGTTTTTGAGTAACCGAAGTATCGGGTATCCGAAAAATCCCAGTCGGAACATGAACTATTTTTTTAACTACTCAGAATTTCGGATACTCGATACTTCAGGTACCATCATGTACCCGAATTTGAACACCCCTAATCTCTAACACGATAGTACAATCAAATGAAAACAGAATGACAAGAAAGCACATTCATCCTCCGATCCAACTCAATGCATGCAGGTTTTATTTTTGGAGAGCAAAACTGAGGATGTCAATGAACAAGAACCATAACAAAGAGATATTTCGAACAAAAGAGAAATCGATATTACAACCCACATAAAGATAAGATCTTGAGAACGTTAAAGGCAAAGATGCTGAACTCCTAATATACGAGAAGAGTATGACAAGATATGCAACAAGCACATAAACACACCCGATTGAAGTCTGAATTAGAGGAAGAATAAGAAAACACAGGAAATGGACTGCATAGCAGGCTTCAAACACAGGCAATCAGTATCATAAAATTTATTAGCTTCAACAGTATATTTGTTTTAACAAGTTTAAAACATCCCTGCATCTCTCTCCTAATGAAATGAAACAAACATGTTCAGAATCAGAAGGGATGCATGTTCCCAGTAACGTAAGTCGCAACGGTTGTGATGTTATCAAACCATATATAGCAGTAGCACATTTCCTAAAGAAAGGGACTCTGATCTTAAGCATGCAAATTTCAAAGGGTATGCTGTTATTAGACCATCACAGAATGTCGAAATTCACAACTGTGATTTCAATCTTGTAAATCTCGGTGTTAAAAATGCAATCATTCTTACTAAGAATACATGAGGTAGAAAATAACTTAGGATTATAAAGAAACGGCCAAAATGACACTAAAATGGAACAGAGCAAGGCGATGTAAGATTCATAGAAATTGTTCGACCAACAATTAAGCCAATTCCATTTTGGATAAGCAAGTTAAGTCACAACCAAGGAACCAAGAATGGATCTAGTGGTGCTGAGGATGGAGTAAGTGGATCACCCCTAAAATTTTGCAATTCTATACCCACAATCACACCATGATGTAAAATACTGAGTCCGTCCTCATGGCAACCAATTATGCTCAAACAACCAAAATCTAGATTGAAAATCATTTCAAAATAAACAAATAAAACCCCATTTCAAATCAACACTTCAATAAGTTAATAACTTATCATTAATTGTGAGAACTTCATGTATAGTCCATCTTTTCCATTCAAACATTCACTAGAAAAGACAAGGAAAGAAAGCTCAGAAACCCACAAATCCTACCTGCCTAACTAGCCTTCCTCATGCTGCTCCAGGGAAACTTCACCTCTCCTCCACCGCGGCTGGAGGCGTATGAGCCCTTCCCTTTCCCTTTCCTCTTCTCCGCCCCATCATCCTTCTCTTTCCCGTCGAGCCAATGCTTCTTCTTTTCCCCTTCTTCAACAACTCCCTTACTCTTACTAGTCTTATTAATACTATCTTTTTCTTCTTTAATCACCTGGATAGGGAAGAGGTCCTGGGATATGGAGAGAGGGGTTCTTAAAGTGACGTAAGCTTTCTTGTAATCGGGTCGGGCAATTAAGAAACCGCCGCGCTTCTTCTTCTTGCCTTCCATGTTGAGGGTACGGACTTGGTCGACATCGAAACCGTAGAGGGATTCGAGGACGCGTTTGATCTCGATCTTGGATGCGGAGGGGATAGTTTTGAGCGCTATTTCTCTGATGTTGGTGAATGTGGTTGGCATCAGTATCTTAATGGGTAGGTTTGCAAAGTGCACAACTCTTCTTCCTAATCTTCCCGCCATGGTCACTCTGGTTCTCTTGCGGCGGAGCTGGAAAATGCGAGGTTTTTGTTGCAGAGAGCTTACCGTCCTTTGCTCTTACTCTACTGCTGCTTAGGTTGAACGGGCCAAGAATGTAGAAATCTTCCAACAAAGCCACGCATTTTACACACAGCATGGCCCAACTCATTTTCATATAATAGGTTTTTTAATGAAAAATCAATCCTTAAATTATATTATTTTTATTTTTTTATTAATTTAAAAATAAATTATTATTTTTATTAGGCTTAATTCAGAAATAAGTGCTTAAACTATATAGTTATTTTTTTGAAATAGGTACCTAATATTTTTTGGCTAAAATAAGTGTCTAAAATATATATTTTTTCTAAAATAGGTATCTAATGCTTTTTTGGTTAAAATAGGTTCTTAAAATTTCATTTTTGTTAGTATTTTAAAGTAATCTCGTTAAAAAAGTTTGTTTAACTTATAAATAGATATTTAAATTATAAATTTTTTTAGATAAGCACCTAAAAAAAATTCAGAAACATAATTAAAGTTAACTAAGGAGATTCAAAGCAAACCCATAATCGTTTTTTAGCTGAATTAAAGAAACAAAGGCTGAGAATTTACAGAGAGATTACCAGAGGTGGTTTCGAATTGAAACAGATCATGAGAAAATATTGAAACAACGTCGTCCGCTGTTGAGACAACATGGACTCCACCAGCTGTGGCAAGCTTGCAGCTGCGGTTAGACAAGAATGTCAGGCCATTCCCCATATTCAAAATCTCTTTAAAATCTATTATTTATTTTTCCTTCCCAGTGGCAGAGATTTATGAAGGGGAGAATAGAGAAACAAAATTAAGAAACGAAGGGAGGAATGGAATTACAGAGGGACACGTGGTTGGGTTTGATTGGTGGTTAATAATTATTCGTTCTGATTTAATGTGAAAATGATACTTATTTAAAAAATATATAATTTGGGTACTTATTTATAAGTTAAACAATTTTTTTTAATGGTGTTACTGTAAAATATTAACGGAATAAAACTTTAGGCACTTATTTCAGCCAAAAAAATATTAGGTACCTATTTCAGAAAAAATATATAGTTTAAGCACTTATTTCAGCCAAAAAAATATTAGGTACTTATTTCAGAAAAAATATATAGTTTAAGCACTTATTTCAACCAAAAAAACATTAGAATTTATTTCAAAAGAAAATATAATATAAACACTTATTTCTGAGTTAAATCTTTTTATTATTTTAAACCTAATAATATCGAATAATAGAAAAGGATGATGTCCATTTAAAAAGATACAAATAAAAAGATAATCCTAATAAGAATATACTGAATCAATTTTCAATCACAGTATTCAAGGAAAACTGATTGTAAGTAAAACCCCTAAAAAATTTTAAAAATTAAAAAAATATTTTTAGTTAAAATTATATTCTAATTTTATAAAATTTATAATTTATATTTTTATCTCTTATTTATTTAAATATTTTAAATAATCTTTTACAAAATAAGATTGAGTTTGGTCATTGATTATTGTGATAGTAAAAGATAAGGCAACCCACTTAAATAGGATTTGAAAAGTTTAATCTACATATATGTCCATTAAACTTTTATTTTGATTTTTCGTTTTTAGTGATATCAAATAATCTATTTAATTTTTATTACGTTAACTTGCTGTTAGTATAAAAAACAAAACAATTTTTTTTTAAAAAATTTAGATTTAATCGTTTTATTTATAAAATATATGTATCGTTAAAGTGTTAAAATAAATTTAAATAATTTTTTTTAAAATTTATTAAAAAATAAATTAAAAATATAACGTTTTCGAATCATGTCTCTTTTCATGCTTTATGTTAAAAAATCTAAAAAATTTAAATTTAAACCTTAACTCTAATTTTTTATATCTTAAATTCTAAATTTTAAATTTATTAATTTAAAATAAAAATATTAATCAAAAATGATAAAAAGATAAACGATTTATGACTAAAAAATAGAATGTTTGATGCTACAAGAAAACATTACGTTTTAAAACTCAACCCCCTCGAAAACGTGTATAGTATGAGCACAGTTTCAGACACCTATTATTTCTCGTCTGTATGTACCGTACTTATTGTCTAGATACTGAAGCAAAAGTTGTAAAGTAGGGTGGAAATTTCCATGTGAACACAACTTTATTACTATGAGGAGATGAGAGTTTGAAGAGAAAAGAACTGTTATTCAATATAGAAATCTGGAAAACTACAATACAATGTTAAGCCTTCATCCTCAATCATTTATACACAATTACTAAGCTCAACTTCCTAACTAAAAGAGAAACTGAAATCGTTAAAGCTGTTATACACAGCTGTATTATTCAAAACCAACTTCCAGCTGAGGGCAGCTTCTGTGGAACGTGTGCATGGCCTGCATGCTCACACGTTAGCTTCCAATATCCACCCTACTCTTCCCACTTTCAACTTCAGCAAGTGAGAATACCCCAAGCTTACACCTGAACGCATCAAACGACCCACGAGAGAGTGCCTTGGTCAGACCATCAGTTATCTGATCTTGAGATGGCACAAAGTTCACTTTTAGCTTGCCTGCAACCACTTTTTCTCGAACGAAATGCACATCAAGCTCAACATGTTTGGCTTTAGAGTGATACACTGGATTAGCACTCATAGCAATTGCACTCGCATTGTCACTCCACACCACTGGAATTTGCTCAAGCTTAACCTTCATTTCACGAAGGAGACAACTGAGCCAAGTTATCTCAGAAGTTGCATCAGCCAAAGATCTATATTCAGCTTCTGTGGTTGAACGAGAAACAACCTTTTGCTTCTTCGAGGACCACTGAACCAAATTGTTTCCTAGAAACACACATCCTCCTGAAATTGATCTTTTATCGTCCATATTTCCTCCCCAATCAGCATCTGTAAAAGCAACCAGACACAATGGCCCAGGTGAAGGTGAGAAGAGCAGACCATAGTCCATCGTTCCATTCAGGTACCTGAGCACACGCTTTGCTGCAGCAAGATGCAATTCACCAGGACAGTACATGAACTGTGCGAGTTTGTTCACACTACACACTATGTCTGGTCTAGTGTGGCATACATATAGAAGCCCACCTACCAAGCTCCTATACTCAGTGGCATTTGTCAGTATACTACCACCATCAAGTGACAACTTGAGAGAAGACACCATTGGTGTGGGTGTGGGATTTGCTTTATCCATGTGAAACTTGGCTAGTAGCTCACCCATATACTTCTTCTGATTCAACAGAATTGAATCCCCAACCTTGATCACACTCATACCTAGGAAATAGTCAAGCTCTCCAAGGTCCTTGAGGGAGAACCTTTCACCTAGCATCTTAATAACTTCTTCGATAGCCTTGTCTGACCCTCCTATAACAATAATGTCATCGACATACACTAAAACATAAGTGCAGGCAGCTGACTCATGTCTTACAAACAAAGATGTGTCTGCTTGTGAATTCAAGAACCCAATTTCTAACAACTGATCTCTCAACCTTGCATACCAATTCCTTGGTGCCTGTCGAAGGCCGTACAAAGCCTTCTGTAGTCTGCACACGAGCCGTGAACCATCAACAGCTCGTTCCTCAAAACCTTCTGGCTGGTCCATGTAAACTAGCTCGTCCAACCCTCCATTGAGGAAGGCATTGTTCACATCTATCTGCCGTAATCTCCATTTGCTGTTGACTGCCAATGCTAATACCACGTTTATGGTGGTTTCTTTGACCACAGGACTGAACGTTTCCTTAAAGTCTTGGCCAGGGACTTGTGAGTAGCCCTTAGCCACCAACCTGGCTTTATATCTTTGAACAGACCCATCAACATTTCTCTTAATCCGAAACAACCACTTGCATCCCATAGTGGTTCTTCCTTCTGGAATCGACTCAAGTACCCAAGTTCCATTTCGCACCAAGGCTTCATACTCATCCATTACTGCCTCCTTCCAACATGGAGAGGTAAGAGCATCGTGAACTGATGATGGCTCCATCTCATCAGTGGTGCTGGAAACCATGTATGCTTTTGGTTTAAACACACCAGTTTTACTGCATGTTACCATTGGATGAATATGAATATTCATGAGAGACGCGTTACCAGATGGCTCCAGCTGAGAAAATCCATTTGCATCTGCTGGAACGGACACTTGAGGTGATGCTGAAGGTTGAACTGGTAAGGTAGGTGAACTGACCACTCGAGGGTTAGACTCTACAGAAGCTGGTGACCCTTCCACTTGTGCCCCTGAAGCCACTAAAGCAGCTGAAAAATCATGTGCAGCTGACAACCCACGTGCACCTGAGGTGGGTGGATCTGACACACTCATACCTTCTGAGAATTCCCCATAACCTGCACCTGACCCAGCACTAGACTCCTGAGCTGTCCTTTGAGACAAATCCCCTCGAGCCTCATCCACTGGTTGTGAGCTGGCAGCATCAACCCTTACAGGAGCAGTAGCAGAAGTCATTTGATCTGCTCCTTGTGACATACCTGGTCCCGGCAAGCCATTGTTGTTTCCTGCACACACCTTCGACGCCCCAGCTACAACTGGAAAAATGGCAGGTGATCGTGCTGGGGAGATCACGGATTGAGTGGGTAGTGACACAGGATTGCCTTTATCAGCAAAAGGGAACACAACCTCATCGAAAAGTACGTGTCGAGAAATGTAAACAGTGCCATCTGCTGCCATGCACTGGTACCCTTTGTGGTTCATACTATAGCCAAGAAACGTACACATTTGTGATCGAAAACTCAGCTTATGTTATTGATAAGCCCTTAAATGAGGGAAACACCTGCAACCAAAGACTCGAAGCATGCTATAGTTAGGAGGTTTACCAAACAACTTCTCAAAAGGAGAGTACCCATTTAGTACAAGCGTAGGCAGTCGATTAATGAGAAAAACAGCAGTACTAACTGCATAAGACCAGTAAGAAAATGGCAATGATGCTTGGGCTAATAGGACAAGAGCCAGTTCAACAATATGCCGATGCTTCCTCTCCACAATGCCGTTTTGCTCAGACGTGTGAGGACACACCAACCTGTGCTTTACACCCATCACCTGCAGTAGTGGAGCCAGACTTCTGTATTCACCACCCCAGTCAGATTGAAGTTCTTTAATGTTGGAGTTGAACTGATTTTTAACCAAGTTGGAAAACAATTGGAAAGCCTGAGTGGCTTGATCCTTAGTCTTCAGGAAGTATATCCAACAATGCCTAGTGCATCCATCAACAAACGAAACATAATATTTATACCCGCAGGAAGTGACATGAGTTGGCCCCTAAAGATCTGTGAACACCACCTGAAAAAGGGTTTCGTACACCGTTTGTGAACTTTGAAACACTAGCTTATGGCTTTTACCAAGCTTACAAGGAACACAAGCACTAGAGACAATGGAATTCTTATTAGAAGAAACATTTACATTCATCTGTTTACACACTTGAGTAAGAGGAGTGTGAGCTGGGTGTCCCAACCTCTGATGCCACAACTCATACAAACACTCATGTTTACTAGTTACATTGACTTCTATTAAGCTATTCGAACAATTAGCTTTGCAAATGGTAGCATCAAACTGGTAAAAGCCTTGATTTTCTTGTCCACGTAACAAAACAGCTCCTGAACTCTCATCTTTGACCATGCACTCCTTAGCATGAAACTCAAAATAAACGGAATTCTCTCTAGCACACTTGGAAACAGACAACAAGTTCTTAGTGATGGTAGGAACATGAAACAATTCATTAAGTACTATACTACGAGAAGCAATGTTAAGAACAGTAGAACCAGATTTAGAGATATTCAGACCAAGACCATTTCCAACTATCAACTTACTTGGACCTGTGTATTCAACTGCATTGTTCACCTTTGATGCATCAGGTGTTACATGATGAGTGGCTCCAGAGTCAACCACCCAGCTGTCAGGCCCAGCCGAGGAGTGATTGTTGCCACAACACGACAGACAGGTATGATCTCCTTCAACAGCAGCTAAATTGGCACTCATTCCAGTGGGATTTGCAGCTAGTACACCCTGAAAGTTTTTGTTAAACCGTTGCCAACACCTGTCTACTGAATGACCAGGTTTACCACACAACTGGCACTGCAACCTCATTCGTCCACGACCACCTTTGTAACCAGATCTACCACCAGGGGAGTGATGGTTGTATACCTTATTCCCAGAATTCCCTTCATTGGTCTGAACCTGCACTACATTAGCCACTACAGGCAACATAGCATGCGTATTGAAACCTTTCAATTGAGCTTCTGCATCAACAAGTGTTGACTTAACTCTGTCCAATGAGAAGGCAGGTTTACTGGAGGTAATCACAGCCATAAAAGACTGATACTCAGCAGGTAAGCCATTTAAAAGAGTCGCAATCTGCTCCATTTCTGAAATAGAACTTCCACACGCAGATAACGCATCACAGACCTCCTTAACTTGTGTGATATAACCCCTCATAGTGTCATCACCTTTCTTCAGAGCCCTAAGCTTACAATGAAGGCTCATGGCACTAGTGGTTGATTTGTTTGCAAAAAACTGCGACACAGTGCTCCAAACAGTAGCAGCTGTCTCGACACCAACAAATTGAGGCAGCAAATTTGGACTTATAGTTGAAAGCAACCAAGACGCAAGGGCACTGTCCTGGGCAACAAAGACTTCATAGTCTTCATTGACCACCAATTCACCATCAGCAGTAACCACCATTTCCGAGGGAGGCGTCGATACACCAAGAAGTAGTTTTTCCAGGCGATGGCTTCGAACAGTCAAGAGTATTTGCTGCTTCCAGAGCAAGAAGTTCATTTCATCAAGAACGACATTGATGCGCTTATTGGTGAACACCTTAGAGGTCTTTGAAGCATCGAATCCTCCAGTTGCCATGACATCAATAGACGAGCACCAAAGAAGGAGAAGGAGACAACAGCAGCGGTCGAGAAATAGTAAGAAGGCAAAGAAGGAGAAAAGATAGCAGCGGTTGAGAAACAGCAAGAAAGTAGACTAAAGAACTCCAAGATCGTTGGCGAAAGATACCATGTGAGGAGATGAGAGTTTGAAGAGAAAAGAACTGTTATTCAATATAGAAATCTGGAAAACTACAATACAATGTTAAGCCTTCATCCTCAATCATTTATACACAATTACTAAGCTCAACTTCCTAACTAAAAGAGAAACTGAAATCGTTAAAGCTGTTATACACAGCTGTATTATTCAAAACCAACTTCCAGCTGAGGGCAGCTTCTGTGGAACGTGTGCATGGCCTGCATGCTCACACGTTAGCTTCCAATAATTACCATATAAAAATCAACTTTAAATTACCTTCAATGCACTATAAAAAACAAAGCCAGGCTCAGGGAGTTTTCCTCATCAACATCCTTCAACTTTTGTTTACAGTTCTAATAATAATACACAGATACAGTGATAATGGCAACCCTTAAAGTTCCAGCTCATGTTCCTGCTCCTTATGAGGATGCCGAGCAGCTTCATCAAGCTTTTGAAGGTTTGTCATTAGATCTATCATCCCTAAACTGAACCGGTCGTATTTCGATCGCAGTATTTTATCTTGATCGTAGACATAACAGATACTATTACGGTACTTATAAATTATTTTTTCCCCAATACCTACGGCTATTTGGACCTTTGATTCTTTTCTACCAGCATCTGTGTGTAAGAATTCTGTGCTTAATGTTTGATCATCTGTTGCAGGCTGGGGTACAAATGAGCAGTTGATAATAGACATATTGGCTCACAGGAACGCTGCACAACGCAATTTGATTCGAAAAACTTACCATGAAGCTTATGGGAAAAACCTCCTCAAGTCTCTGGATGAGGAACTTTCAAGTGACTTTGAGGTCAGATTTGAACACCCTTTTTTCTTATCTTGCATTCAAGACCGTTACGTCGTCTAACTCGAGATTCTTTTACTCGACAGCGAACCGTGTGTAGCGATCTAAAAAAATCCACGATTAATTAAATTCGCTAAAAAATTCTTTTTCGATTATTGGAAAACATTTTCGGGTTCGATGTCAAATTAATGTCTTCCACGTGGGGGTTTTCGGTTTAAAAATAATATTTTATAAAATTGGAGTCGTCACCGGCCGTTTTGGTAGACCGGACACCATAAAACCAGAGATTTTAAAAATTGGGGTTCGGGAGTCAGTTACGCATGGGGAAGGATTAGCACCCCACACCGCCCAAAAATTAGTACTTTAATAATTACCGCTTCATTAATATTAAATTTTCTGGGCTAATTTAACAATCGAATTAATTTTTAATTAAATGTACGCATTTATTTTAAAGCATCTAAACCCGAAGGTAAGCGTCCAAACCACCACCACTACACTGGAGTTGGCCTCGCTTACGACCAAATTTAGAGGCCTGCATTAAACAAATTAATATTTTATTCATGCAACTTAAAAATAAATTAAATACATTACATAAAAAATAAATACATAAAACATAAATATTAATCTAACAAATAAAATCCTAATCTAAAACATAAATTCATAACATACATAAATATTAATCCAAAACATAAATAAAATCTAAATACCAAATAAAATACCAAACATTACATTTCATTAAAATAAAGCCAAAATACAACATAAAGAAAAGAAAATATACCTAAGAGTTCGAACGGTTAACCCCGAGTGATCATCACCGAGATCTTCCACGGTCACTCCAAAATTTTTAACTAGATCAAATCTTAAAAATAGGACCCGATCGAACCACCCAAAATTTGGGGAAAGCTAAGCTCTCAAATTAGGATCATAGGGTACTACCCTCACCCAATTGGTTCTTTTCTTCAAAATGCTCCCCATCCACTCCTTTTATAGGCAATGAGAGAGGGGAAGATCATGTTTCCCACCAATGTGAGATTCCAATCCCACATCATTTTTCCTTTACTTTCTTTCTTCTTCTCTTTTCTCTTTTCATTTCTCTCCCCTTTTTCTTCTATTTTTATTAATAATATTACTACTACAATAATACTAAAAATATTAAAATTTGATAAAAAATGAGTGATTACAAATACCCCTCTTTGCTTGTTCTTGTGAAACAAGAAATAAGCAAAGATAAAAAATCACTCATTTTTTACTGACTTCTCAATCGGTGGTCTTGGAATGGTGTATTTTTCTAAAACTCTCCACCTTCCTTGACCGACTCTTCAGGCTCGTAAGTTCCTTCTGTATCGAACTTGTTTGCCTTCTGGTTTTGAAGTTGCAGGTTACTCCTATATATGACCATTCGTCTTGAGCAGATCTTGTAAAACAAAAGCTCTTCCTATATAGAACTTTCATCCCTAGATCTCGAGCTGAGGTTTCTTCTGTATAAAACCTTTACCCTGAAGTCTTGAGTTACGTGCCCCTCCTACATGGAACTTTCACTCAAAGACGTTGACGAAGATACGAGTTTCTCCTATATAAAACTCCCGGTCTTCCACGCTGTCGGTCTCTCCTATATAAAACCTTTTACGTTATAACGGATCTTGCAAAATAAGGTCCCTTCTATATAGAACTCTTATTTCTGGATCCGGAGTTAGGGTTTCTCCTATATGAAATCTTTCACTCTGAAGTCTCGAGATGCATGCCTCTCCTATATGAAGCTTCACTCTCAGAGACGAAATGAAGATGGGGTCCCTCCTATATAGGACTCCACATTTCGCTGATGCCGGTTTCTCCTATATGAAACCGTCGCATCGTGGATGAACTTTTTCACTAGTAGCTCCTTTTGTATAGAGCTTCGAGTCTTTGTGTTTGGTGTGTACAAGTTATTTCTGTATAAAACCACTACAAATTCTCTTTCTGTGAGACTCAAGTCATATCGGTACCCTCTGTATGGAACCTTCATCTCCAAGTCTTTCGGGACTCATGCCGGGAAGGCTGCCAATATTTTCTCTGAATCAGGACTCACGTCTATAGAGACTGCCAAAAATCTATTTCTTCGTGACTCACGCCAGGAAGGCTGCCAATGTTTTCTCCGAATCGGGACTCATGTCTATAGAGACTGCCAAAAAAATTATTTCTTCAGGATTCACGCCAGGAAGACTGCCAAAAAATCTTTTTTTGAAAACATCTAGGGTTTCTGGATTGCCCCAATGTCTTGATCTTTGTACTCGGTTCCTCTTTCATTTTGGAGACACATTCACTATCTGCCAAGTTTCGTCTCGAGAATGTTTTTCTTTTTTCTTTCTTCTTCTTTTCTTTTTCTTCTTCTTTTTGTGATGTCTTAGTTTCTGTGACCTGCTAGACTTAGCTCTCGGCCTGCTCAGTTTTTCTTTCTCTATACTCTCGTTTAATTGTCGGGCTCAAATTTCCGTGCTCAGCTTAGTTTTTCCTTATTCTCTTCTTCTTTCTTTCTTTCTTTCTTTCTTTCTTTCTTTTCTTTACTTTTACCTCGAGAGATGACTCGGTTCTATCCGTCTGGATATCAGAATAGACTTATCACAGGCGATGTTGAAAATTTGAAGAGTTGATCTTTCTGGTCCAATCTTTCTTATTTTCCTTCTTTATATTGGAAGGTGGTATTCGAATGAGCGTTTATGGAGGGTGCAAAGATGCACAAAATCCTTGTTGGGGTCATCTTTCTTGATCACTATTTGTCTTTTCCTGTAAGACGATTGTTTATCAAAAAGAATGATGTATGAACATTTTCATTATGCATGCGTGTATGATGTATGTTTGGGATGTACATGTGCAACCTATCTATGGGTATGCATTGATACATGAGGTTTTGTTCTCTGTTTCAAAAAGGTTGATGCCCCAATCCTCATTCGGTTGACCATGTAGGCTTCGTTATATAAACTTTATCAGTCATCATGACACCTCTGGTCATATCAGATTCGAGCTTTGATTCTGTCATTTCGTGGACAATGATGCCCCGCTTGTATTCTTTATATTCTCTTCTGGATCAGTATAATGGTTGATCGAACGTCTTTGTGTCCTGACTTCTTTTCTATACTTGTCGGGGTACCTCAATGGAGGCTGACTCTCATTTTCTTAAAAAAATGATTTTATTTGTATGTATTTCTGATGCAAGAAAGATTTAAAATGTATGTAATTTCAGAACATGTTACAAAACAATTTAAGAAAAAGTTTTCTCTCATGAATATCAAATATAATGACATATTTGCCCCAATCTAGCAAAGCTTAACTCTAATGAAGAGCATATTTAGAGGATCCTCGACTATTATGGGGATATAGAAAAATGTGTAGTCTCTTCTAGACTTATCGGGCTTTCAAAAGGAATAATCCCTTCCCTAGTTGCTACCCTTTTTCATGTAGCACTCATTATCTCACATTCTCAACCTGCCCCATCCTTCCCTCATTTGGGTGTCGATCAGGCACTTCGGAGTTTGACGTTCCTTGAAGCAAGGTTAACCTTTGGGCGGAGTGTGATCTAAAGACAATCTCATTTAGTTTGGATGTCCTTGAATGATCAAAATGGTTTTACCAATTAGATCTTGTTCAATGTAAAGATGTTTCTATTATCATTACCTTTCTCTAGGGAAGTCAACTCATCACAGTCCTTTGTCTCGAGGATACTGATAGAGCAAACAACAATACCCCAAATTACTCAGCATAGTCATGATTTGAAAATATTACCATCACTCATAAAGCTAAGGCTTTAGTGGAGTACCCTAGGATTGCCACACTCTTATTCGGATATGCCTATTACCAGGATTTGAACATAGGAATGCTTTTCAATGTAAATTTCCTCATCTTATTTCATTTTACTTCATTTCATTTCGAGTCTCTATCTCTTTTTTTTACCATGTCATTGTTTCTATCTATCTCTTTTAATGATTTCTTGATGTTTGACTTTATGTTATGCGTCATCTCATTTGAGAAAGTCTTGAGAAGGTCTTCAGGGAATATAGGATTCAAGGTCAACTCCTGATTCAAGGATCTTGAATAACAAGTACTTGAGAAGGAATTCTCCTAAAATCGGGAGTTGCCCATTGTCTATTTGCTCATATTGTTCCTCTATTGGCCTTAGTAAACTAGCAGAGACTTTCATTTGTAATATCCCCGTAACATTCAGTCTCTCCTAAATATACAAAACCTTATAGTCGGTTTTTGAGTTTGGAGCAAAGATGCTACCACATTTAAAATTTCATGGACCAAGTGTGTAATGATGTGTACATGTATGTTCAAAAATGTTTGTTAAGCGTACATAGGAAAGCATTGGTAACTCCTAAAAATAAATGAATGTTTAAAGAATTAAAGAATATAAAATCGTTTGATGGAAAAGCATCATTTAAAAGATATGCCCTTACAAAATGCCCTTACTACTTTTTGGGCTCAAAGTAGTGGATTGAACTTTATTTCACAAAAGATTAAATACTGAAATTAGAGAGTCAGAACCTCTCACAACCAAAATTCATCTCGATCGATCTTTAATCCCCAAATCATAACCTCGATCAAGTCTCTATTCTTCATACTTCAAAACACCCGTATCAATTAAATTCTGCACAAGCTTCTTGAAGTAATGACAATTCTCAATAGAATGACCTAGAATGTCTCCATGATACTCACAATGTGCAACAACGTTGTACCATGCAGGGAATAGAGGCTCGAGGGGTGTAAGGATATAATGTCGTACAAGACCTGTCTCGTATAGTTGAGAATAGAGCTCGCTGTATGAAACTGGAAGGGGAGTGAAGGTTGCTCCGTCCTGCCCCCTTCTAGAGCTTTCTTATCCTTTTTGCATTCTCCCGGTCGTAGGGTAATTGAAGGTCCCAGTAGCATTCACTTCACCTTCATTCTTTTTATTGTACTCTTGGGGCTTGTCATCATTGTTGATCCTCCCACTCTTGAGGGCTATCTCTAGAGATTCACCGATTCTGATGAGATTGACAAAATTCTGGGTAGTATGATTGATGAGACGATCATACAAAGCTCCTTTCAACGAATTAATGAATATCGGTATGGTCTCATTTTCGGGGATAGATGGTTGAATCTGGGCGGCCACCTCCCTCCATCGTTGAGCGTATTGACGCAGGCTCTCATTGGACCTTTATCCCAAACTTTCAAGCATGATGCGGCTGGGTACCATGTCTGTTACATGTTTGTACTGTTGTAAAAAAGCTTTGGATAAGTCTTTCCAGGACCTGATGTTCTCGCGACTAAGCCAAGCGTACCATCGGATTGCAGATCCAGTTAGACTATCCTGAAAGTAATGTATCAAAATCTTCTCATCTTTGATGAAAGCAACCATCTTACGACAGTATATTGTGAGGTGTGCGAAAGGGCACGGTGTTCCATCATACTTATTGAATTCTGGACTTTTGAATTTTGGGGGTAAGACCAAATCGGATGCCAAACTTAGCTCACTAGCATCGTTCCATGTCCCTTTTTTAGTCTGAATGGTCTTGAACCTTTCTTCCATCAAGCGAAACTTCAATTCTCACTTCTCTTCAACACTATGTCTGATCTTCTCGATCAGATTTAGATCGGGGATCTTTTCCTCACAAAGCCTTTCAACATCTATAGGCTGGCTCCCGAGAACCTGAACTGGTTGGTTAGCGGATACTCTGGCAGGGTTTACATCATATAGTGCGACGGATTCAACCATATGATGAGAGGTATCTCCATTTGGCTCAGAGGTCTCTTCATTTCTCACTTTTTCTTTCCCATGATTCTTGCCTAGTAGTGCCGTAAGCTCGGATAAAATGGATTCTTGAGACTGAGCAATCTGTGCACTGATACTCTATTCAATATCCCCAAGACGATCCTCTAAGTGTTTCTGACCTCTTTCCAGATTGGTCACACGGTCTTCCATTCTTTTCTTTCGGTAGTATATGAAATTATAATGCGGTGTGGCCAGTGTTTTAAAATGCACTGTCATAATTTGCACATAGTTAGATAATATCAAAATGGTTAAATGCATGTATGATGCATATGCGTATGCAAATAATGCAAAATGTATACAGGTTAAAGGTATTGACCCCTGTTGGTAATCACCCTACTGGATTACTTTCACGGGAAATAGAAGGTCCATTATAAAATTAGGAGAAACTAATCTTATACACAAGTACTAGCCCTAATTCCTATTCCCTATGGCTCTAAGTTGCTTGCTTGACATAGAAATCTCTGTTGCATCATGTGTTTCAGTCTCCTCGGTTGACCTGGTCATATTTCTGATCATCCTTCTGAATCTCTATCTCGAGATTTGTCTAACAATGGTCTTGGTCAAAACCTGAACAACCTTATAGTGTCGGTGTACCTAGTTATGGCTTCTTCTCACTGATGCTCCTTCCAAAGTTCTAAATAATCTTTGATAATCCTGAATGATGATCTCGATCCTTGTAAAATAGGTCGGTAAGGTACTGATCTCTTGTTCTTGTTCTTGTAGTCTGATAAAAACTGTTTCTTCATTGACGCCCTTGGAAATTCAATTCATTACCTTATCAAACCGACGTTCGATATCTGACTCTAACTCAAACCCTGGATGGAGAATGGTACCGGTTTTGCACCTTCGACCAACCCTTACATTGTTAGGCTCTTTGAGGTTTTCTTTTACATATGTTCTTGGTGTTCTATATTTGATTCTAGCTCGACCTTTATATGGTGTGATGATATCGGTTCTATGTCTCTGATAAGCAATTTATCCAACTTTGGTTTCTGTTACATCCTTCACGTTGGCTTGGAATCTCAAACTGACATTCTGATGTAGACTCGAATAAAGGCATGATCATTACCTGGTGTTAATGTCCGGTAGACTGTTGTCTCAGGATCTTCGGTCGTCCTTTAACAGGAGTAAGGGGTCTGATTGATTGTGATAGAAACTCATTCTTTAATCGGTTTCTAACACTAGGGTTGAGGTTTTTAGATACCTCTTTTCCATGGTGAAAGTTTTCTATGTAAGATGAACCACTCGAATCAATACCTCCTAGTGCAATGCAAAAATGTGATGATGCATGCAAAAGGAAAATGAAAACATAAAAATACAAAGTTAGTACCGAGTAAAATAATAAACGCAAAAATAAATTCAGAAAAATAAATTTGCATAACAGTAAACAGAGAAAGACAACCCTAGATATCTCGTCTAGTTCACTTAGGGTATCCGCATGGTTCTAATGGGGTGGGTAATCTAGTTCTCTATATACAGTGTTGGTGCTAAAGGGGACCCAAATTGTCCAAGCTATCCTCTTCTAAGAGTAGCAAGGCCCCCGATCATCACCCATTATAAGCTCATCTTGACCGGGTTCAATTTAGGGGGACCCGTTCGCTTATGCCCATACGAAGGAACGATATCCTCACGAAAGCATAAGGTAGTGGAGCCCCGAAGGTACTTCGGCTAGGGCCCATACAAGAGAACGATATCTCCGCGAAAGCATTAGCCTTTTCCCCCCACTTAGAAGGACGAGTTTAGATGTCAATTTTAAATGCGAAAAAACAAAAGCGCAAACTCAATTATAACTAATTTGGTAAACCGGACACTATAAAACCAGAGATTTTAAAAATTGGGGTTTAGGAGTCGGTTACGGATGGGAAAGGATTAGCACCCCCACACCGCCCAAAAATTGGTACTTCAATAATTACCGCTTCATTAATATTAAATTTTCTGGGCTAATTTAACAATCGAATTAATTTTTAATTAAATGTACGCATTTATTTTAAAGCATCTAAACCCGAAGGTAAGTGTCCGAACCACCACCACTACACTCCAAAATTTTAAAATTTTGATAAAAAATGAGTGATTACACCATGGTTCTGTTTACATTGGACCCTGCAGGCCGTGATGCATATCTGGCTAATGAATCCACCAAGAGATTCAAATCAAGCAATGAGGTTATCTTGGAAATAGCATGCACTAGGTCTTCACATGAGCTGTTCAATGTGAGGAAGGCACACCATGCTCGATACAAGAAATCACTTGAAGAAGATGTTGCACAACATACCAAGGGAGACTTCCACAAGGTTTGGTCTTAAATTTCTTGGCCATGTCTACAATTCTTTCACATGTTCATCGATTACACGCTTGTCGCAGCTTTTGGTCCCACTTGTTAGCGCGTTTCGTTACGAGGGAGACGAGGTGAACATGACATTAGCAAAGTCGGAGGCGAAGATACTTCACGATAAGATCTCGGATAAGGAATACAGTGATGATGAGGTCATTAAGAACGTGACAACAAGGAGTAAGGCACAGCTAAATGCCACTCTGAATCACTACAATACTTCCTTTGAGAATTTCTTCAACAAGGTACTTGCAAGTTGCAAGTTACAAGTTGCAAAGTACAAACATATACAATGTTTTAATTCGAACCTATAACGAAGTATTGGTTTTCAGGACTTGAAGGCCGATGCGGACGACGAATTCCTCAAATTGCTGAGATCTGCAATCAAGTGCTTGACTGTCCCTGAGAAATGTTAGATTTTTTACTCATAAACTCAGTAGCTTAATGAAGAGAGACGGTACTCTCAATTTTATTGATTTTGCTGTAATATCTTCAATAGAAGACCAGCCTATTTATACATGATTTTAGAGTCAGTTTAGAGTCAGTTATCATAACAGTATCTAACAAATACATTCTAACTGTTATTTACCAGCTCTAACTGACTGAGAACAATGATGTAGTACAACCATTCCTAACTACACTCATTGATTAATCTGTTCTACACTAACATTCCCCTAGCAAATCTCGAGTTGTTGAATTCGTTCCTTCTAACCTGCAAAGACAGAACAATAACCAAGAAAAAAACAACAATAACAAAAAAAAACTAACAACCAAACAATAACCAAAGCAGCAACCAAAATTAAACTCATAAAGAAGACATGGATACGACAGACAATTTTGCCCGATATCTATGGAATGCAGGAGCTGATAAAGGCTTTGTCATAACATCTGCAACTTGTTCGAAAGCAGGAACTTCGTTGACTTCTAGCTGACCAGCTGTCACCTTCTCCCGAACAAAATACAAGTCCAATTCTACATGCTTGAACTTGGAATGTAGGACTGGATTAGCTGATAAAGCTACTGCACTTGAATTGTCACACCACAAAACAGGCTTTTTATCTTCATTGATCCCTATTTCTTGTAACAAGGATTCAAGCCAAATAATTTCAGTAGTAGCACAAGCTACACTTCTATATTCAGCCTCAGCAGTAGATCGAGAGACAACTGATTGTTTCTTAGAACCCCAAGAGACAAGATTATTTCCTAAATAGATGCAAAAACCTGTCGTAGAACGTCGATCATCACTATCAGCTCTCCAATTTGCATCAGCATATCCTTCAATAGATAAGAAAGGTGAAGGAACAAACTTGATTCCAAAATCTAATGTTCCACTAAGATATCTCAATATTCTCTTGACTAGCTGAAAATGAGTATCCAAGGGATTCTACATGTATTGACATGCCTTGTTTACAGCAAAAGAGATTTCAGGTTGAGTAATAACTACATATTGTAAGGCCCCTACCAAGCTCCTATATTCTGTAACATTATCAATTGGATCCCCTTTAGTACTAGATAGCCGACAATTAGTCACCATAGGAGTGGGAAGTTCCTTGGCATGATCCAATCCACTCTTCTTTAAAAGTTCAACAATATATTTTCTCTGACAAAGAAACACCACATCTGATTTGTAGAGAACTTCAATGCCTAAGAAGTAATGTAATCTACCAAGATCCTTTAATGAGAATGCTTGATTTAATCTATCAATAACTTGTTGCACGTAATCTGCATCATTGCCTGTTAGAATAATGTCATCAACATAAACTAACACATAGACAACCAGTTTTTCAATTCCCTTAACAAACAATGAGGCATCAGACTTGGTTACCATAAAACCTGTTGATAAAAGATAACCCTTTAGTTTATCAAACCAGGCTCGAGGAGCCTGCTTCAATCCATAAATTGCCTTATTGAGTTTACACACCAATTGTTGCTCTTTTCCTCCTATCTCGTAACCTGGTGGTTGAGTCATGTAAACTTCTTCAGTGAGATCTCCATTTAAAAAGGCATTGTTGATATCTATTTGTTTTAAGCTCCATCCTCTTGACACAGCAAGAGAAATAATAGTCCTTACGATTACTAGTTTTACAACTGGACTAAATACTTCATGAAAATCAATCCCTGCTTCTTGAAGAAAATCTTTTGCTACTAACATTGCCTTGTAACGTTCAATGGACCCATCAACATTACGTTTAAGTTTGAAAATCCACTTACAACTCACAGCTTTCCTGTTTAAGGGCAAAGGCACAAGTGACCAAGTATTGTTGTTGATCAATGCATCATACTCTTTTTGAGCAGCAGCCTTCCAATTTTCATCCTTTAGAGCTTCTCTAATTGTGGTAGGTTCATTTACTTCTAAAGAGCTGCATGCTACATGATAAATTTTGGGTTTCTTAATTCCATTTTTACTCCTGGTAACCATAGGATGAAAATTTCCTTCAGGCCTAATGTTGGATGATCTTGTTGTCACATTTTGAACCTGATCAATAGCTGTAGAAACCTCTTCTGTGACAGGTTCATTTCCAAAACCTTCATTTTGTAATGAATTGTGTGTATTACCACTAGATAGTAACCTTGTGTGATCACGTGAGTTAGGAGTACTCATAGCATTTTCTATAGTTCTAACATTAGAAAAATAAGGAGAGACATTAGAAACACCAACCCTATCGATAGCATCTTGAGAGTGCAAATTCAGTAACTCATCGTTGGAATCTTCATTTATCTGAGAATGATCACAACCAACAGGAGAGGAAGAAATTGCAGTTGTACCTAAAGCATCTTCAACAGGATCGGATATGATAGGAGCATCTCTAGAGTGCAAATCCAGTAACTCATTACTGGTGCTGGAATTTTCATTTGTTGAAAGTTGATTATGACTATTAGAAGGAAAAGAACCTACAGCTATATTTGAATAACCTTGAGGTTGAACAATTTGAGCAGAAGCAGATTGCACTGGAGTAGTTCTCTGTAGTGAAGGTGAACATTCAGTAGGAGGCACATTTTGCAAAATAGAAGCAACATCCTTGTGTCCTGTATGTGTGCTCATAATAGGTAAAACAGTAGTATGAAACAAAGATACATCACCGGAAATTTTAGAATTATTTGATACTATAGAAAATGGAAAGCAATCTTCATCAAATGTCACGTGTCGAGAGATAAAAATCCTGCCATTTGCATCAAGACACTTGTACCCTTTGTGTTGTGAGCTGAAGACTAAAAAGATGCATTGTCTGGTCTTAAAATCCAGTTTGTGAGAATTAAACGGCCTAAGAAAAGGAAAGCATGCACAACCAAATATCCTGAGACTTGAATAATCTGGTATTTTTCTATACAATACCTCATAAGGAGATTGTCCTTGTAACAGCTCTGTAGGTAGTCTATTTATCAAAAAAACTGCAGCAACAAATGCATGACTCCAGTACTTTAACGACATGGATGATTGAGCAAGCAAAGTCAAACCGGTTTCTACTATATGCTTGTGTTTACGCTCTGCTATTCCATTTTGTTCTGAAGTTTTAGGACACGATATTCTATGTTGAATGCCATGTGAAGCTAAACAATCCTTTAAAGCTAAAAATTCACCCCCACCATCAGCTTGTAAAGCTTTTATCTAGCACCCAAACTTAACTTCAACCAATTTATAAAACCTTGTAAAACAATCAGCAACTTCAGATTTCTTTTTCAGTAGATACAACCAAGTGTGTCTAGAATAGATGTCAACAAACGAAACATAGTAATTATAACCTTCAGAGGCAACATGAGCAGGACCCCAAACATCTAAGACTACTAATTGAAAAGGTGCATCATAAGTAGTGTGAGAACTAGAAAATGGTAGTTTATGAGCTTTGCCTTTCAAACACGAAACACACACTTCAGAGATTTTATTAGAATCAAAAGGCACATTACACTTTTTCAGAACAACCTTGAGTGTATGATGAGAAGGATGACCAAGACGTTTATGCCACAAGCTAGTTACATCATTATTTCTAGTAACACTATAAGCATGATAACTATCTGTAGGTTTAGAGAAACTGGAGGATGAAAGCTGGTAAAGACCTTCAAGTGTGAGAATCCCCTCCAAGAGTATAGTTTGAGTCTGAGCATCCTTCACACAACACCGATTAGAATGAAATTCAAAGTAAACATTATTTTCTCTAGCAAGTTGAGAAACAGATAAGAGATTCTTCTTTACTGCTGGAACATGTAACAAATTTTGAAGATAGAGAGGTTTAGATTGAGCCAACAAATAACCATAACCAATTCTACAAATTGGTACACTACTGCCATCTCCCATAAGTAAATGTTGATTACCATTATAAACCGTACCTGAGTTCAAAATATTTCCATTATTGGTGATATGATGAGTAGCTCCCGAGTTTGGATACCAAGTTATGTCAACAGACGTTGCTGGATTCGAAGAAGAACTGGCCATAAGGTTTGCTGACATGGGTGAAACATCTTGAGCAGAGACAAGAACTGGTTGAGCAAAAGATGCAACAGATTGTGGAACCACTGCTGGTTGAAGAACACCTGGTGCAACATATGAAAAATAATTTCCAGTTGAAGAAACAAAATTACCATGACAAGGAAAACCTAGGTGCACAAAAAAATGAGGAGCAGAAACTCCCTGTGCTGCTGCAAATTGCAAAGAAGGTTGTGAAAACATATGATTATAAGCTTGAGCAGGTACAGATTGTGAGATGGTAGTAGGAGCAACATTTCTGGATTGATCATAATGAGAAGAGTCACTTTGAGAATTGGAAGATACTAATTGTTGACTCATAACAAAAGCTTCTGCATTTTGTCCTTGATAACTAAGATCAAAACTATAATAGCACTTTTGAACCACATGACCAAACCTCCCACAAAGTTGACATTGCGGTCAATTATTGAACCTTCCTCGACCTTTACCACGATAATTGTTACCTGTACGTCCTCCTCTAACAAAATTCTGATCATTCTGAGTATGCATAAAATTTGATTCTGTAACTGTCGATAAAGATGAAGACTTCTCATGAGAAGAAGGGGGCTGTTGAGTCACTAAATTTGCCTGAGCTGTTAAAGTTTCAGTAAGAAAATTCAATTGACGAGCCTCACAACCCAAAAGTATGTCAGTTAAAGCATCCAAAGATATAGACTCACGAGAAGCAATGGCTATGACTAATTCATATTCAGCAGATAAACCAGTCAAAACAACACTAACTTGTTCGGATTCAGAAATAACAATTCCAGATGCACTAAGAGTATCACATAGAAGCTTAACCTTAGCAAGAAACTCACTTATGGAAAGATTGTCTTTCTTCTAGGAATGCAACTCATGTCTAAGAGAGAAAATTTTAGCACTAGAGCGAGTGCCAAACAACCTAGATATCGCATTCT
The DNA here is from genome assembly GCA_035048815.1 of Abelmoschus esculentus. Classification (NCBI taxonomy): domain Eukaryota; kingdom Viridiplantae; phylum Streptophyta; class Magnoliopsida; order Malvales; family Malvaceae; genus Abelmoschus; species Abelmoschus esculentus. The sequence continues at coordinate 20,857,834 of JAUCBN010000011.1, forward strand.
ATATGGCTCAAGTAGAGCTTAAACCAGTAAGATGAGGTAGAAATTTTGGATGAATTGTGGATAACAGCCAAGAAGCAAGAAGTTTATCCTGTTGATAATAGGTAATATATTCTGGATTCTCCATATCTTTACCATCTTTATCAATAACAAATTGATTTGGAAATACAGTAGTGTCAGACACATAAGACACCAATCCATAACCATCAATAATCAACAAAATTTGATGCTTCCAAAGTATATATGTCGTTTCAGTGAGCTTAACAGTATCATGCTTAGGAAAGTGATAGGCAGAAACAACCCGAAAACCAGTTGACTGAGGATTATGATTAGTTGATACAACTGGAGATGACGGTTGAGATCTAGTAGTGTTATTAGGCTACTGAGGATTCATATTATTAGGCACACCTTGACTCATGATGGAAGAAAACAAAGACTAACAAACTGATCAAAGCTACGGGGAGTGAGGCATTCAAACAAACACTTGATGTGCAAGTTGAGACGAGAAGAAAGATCCAAGATAGTGTAACGCCTCAAGAATCTTTGAAACACAAATTCAAGAGGACTCAACAATCAGATCCAAAGAACATACAAAACGATCGCTAGTTCAATCTTCAGACTATGAGTCACCACGATGCAAACTTCCTTACGATCTAATATGTTCTTTAGAAAAAATTAGGATTTGAAGGTGATGCAGAAACCAAACGCAAAAAGCAGAATATAGACAAGCAAGGAAAAGCAGATTGCTTATCTATCTTTTGCAACAATTAAAGAAAGACAATGCTTATAACCATAGCAGATCCAAGAAGCGAGTATTCTGAATTGCGCGAAAAAAGATTGCTGCGATTACACCAACTATGGATCACCCTTAGAAGACAAATTCCAACGCAGATCAAGGCTCATGATACCATGTTAGATTCTTTACTCATAAACTCAGTAGCTTAATGAAGAGAGATGGTACTCTCAATTTTATTGATTTTGCTGTAATATCTTCAATAGATGACCAGCCTATTTATACATGATTTTAGAGTCAGTTTAGAGTCAGTTATCATAACAGTATCTAACAGATACATTCTAACTGTTATTTACTAGCTCTAACTGACTGAGAACAATGGTGTAGTACAACCATTCCTAACTACACTCATTGATTAATCTGTTCTACACTAACCAGAAATACTTCGAAAAGGTCATTCGACAAGCCATCAATAAGGTGGGAACAGATGAATGGGCGCTTACTAGAGTTGTGACGACTAGGGCCGAGGTAGACATGGTACGTATTAAGGAGGAATATGAGCGAAGGAACAGTGTGTCTCTCGAAAAAGCGATTGCCGGAGATACTTCCGGAGACTATGAGAAAATGCTTCTTGCCTTGATTGGAGCTGGAGACGTCTGATCTGAGCTGAGATCTGTTTTTCTATATTCAGTTGTTGGTATGAATATGTATTTAGAATGCATTTCAGGCGTGAGAGTTATGTTTGATTGTCTGTGTCCTCTTTGTCTGAACATGGCTTGAGTTTGGTGTTTATATCAACTGTTTCTGCGGTTACAACATGTGAGTGACACACAATATGTGTTACAATTAAATAAATTATGTCTATAATGATATATAACTTTGAAGTATGGAACATACATATGCATGAGCCTTCTAGTCCAAGTGGTTGAGCACCAGCGATGTCAACAGAGTGATTGAGCAATCAATATCAAATGGTGGAGATTATATTTTGGAATAGATATTACTTTAATCACTATTAGCCTGTTAAAAAAAAGTATGGAACATACATATACATAGGATTTCACTTCTAAAAGAATCTTGTTGAGCACGAACCATCTTATTTCAGTGGTTAAGAAAATGATTGTTGTTTTTAGAGGTTACGGGTTCGAACACCAATAATTTAGCACATTGATTCAACGATTAATGTCCAATTGTTGAGCACGAACCATCTTATTTCAGTGGTTAAGAAAACAGTTGTTCTTAGAGGTTACGAGTTCAAGCACCAGTAATGTAACGTATTGATTCAACGATCAATATCTAATGATTGAGAGTATACTTTAAAACAAATACTATTGTAAACACCGTGTGGAAGGAGTCGTTGATTTTCTATTGATTTTCTATTGTATAACGAAGATCAAGTAACCGCATTCTAACCAAGCCTTTGAATATGTTCACAGTTCGGAAGCCAAAGAAATTAATTGATTATTACACAATGAATAATTCTTATATTTATAATTTAATAAACCATTACTCTTCTGTTTAAATCAAATACCATCTAAGCAGTTAATAGACTTATTCAGTATGGTTACTCCATTAACCATGAAGCATTTTACATCTATTATTATAAATAATGTATATTTATCATTACGGATTTTAATAACTTAAAAAACATTAACCAAATAAGTTCAAATAAAGACTTTAAGATTAGCATTTAAAAAGCCTTCGAAGTGTAAAACAATAAAAAGTTTAGAAAGACTAGATTAGTTACATAAATATTAATTATAATCAATAATTTATATATATTAATTATACAATCGACAGTAATAATAAATAATTTAATATTATTATAAATTTAATTATGATTATAATTTAATATTATTATAATGTATGGTTTAAGTATGATAATATCACATGGGGAGCGTATATATTGGGCAACTTTGTGCACACTATACGTGCTATCAGATCGTGTATGGTACAAATATAACAAGGTCCCTATAAGACTACGATAATGAGTATTATCGATAAGACTGCTGTAAAGAATAACCCTGAGATGATGAATTTATGAACGAAAAAGATGGAGCAACCATAGATTTACAGAATAAGTATAAAAGAAGAAAGAAAAAAAATAAGAGAGAAGAATGAGAGAGAGTTTGTTATTCAGTTCGTAACTAAGGCTGAAACCTTTTCATGTTTTTTAATTCATATTTATAGCCCATCTTAAATAAAGTATTAACAAGCTAACAATATAATCGTTTTTTCAATTTATTTACAACTGTATCAATTCTCTAATATTCTCCTGATTTCTTTCTTTTTATGAACTTTAAAACATGATTCAACTCCAAGACTTTCACGAAGTTTTTCAAACACGGTAGGTGGTAATGATTTTGTAAGAATATCAACTATCTGTTTTATAGAGGAAACAAAATTAACAACTAGTTTTTCAAAGAGAACCCTTTCACAAACAAAATAAATATCAATTTTAACATGCTTTACTCTAGTATGATGAGTAAGATTAGCTACCTTGGGTACTGTAAAGGTATTATCACACCATATTGTTAGGAGTTTTGCTGGAGTAACACATATTTTAGTCAATAAATGATCAATCCACATTAATTCAGACACCGTGTTTATCAGACTTTTATATTCTGCTTCAATTGAAGATCTAAACATCACATTTTATTTTTTTTCGAACACCAAATTATAGGGCTACCACCAAAATATATGCAGGATCAAGAAATAGATCTTCTATCTTCTACTGAAGCAACCCAATCTATATCAGAGTAGCATACAATATCAAAGAAACTAGTAGACTTGTATGTAAGATCATAAGATAAAATGTCTTACAGATATGTCACAATTAGAGGTCGAAGAGCGGGAAAAGCAGCACCTGAAATTCAAAATTATGAGAAACGGTACCGTTTTGTTAATGAAGAAACAGACAAAGGACCAGGGAGAGAAAAACCAACATGTCTGAAGCAAGGACCATGAAAGTTGGCAAAGGCTGAGCTAGAGGACAACAGCTGGCATGATCGTTGCTGAGGGAAGGGAAATCCTGACACGTGTGAATGAATAAAACAGTGTCCTTGGAATAGTATAAGAGTTTAGCAAACAATAGAAAAACTTAGCTGATCATTTATGTAAAAACTCTATATTTCCTTCTTGAATCTATATACCTTTCTCTCCTGCAACCCTTAATTTCTGCAACTTTTCTATTTCTCTATTTGAGTTGTGACAATTGGTATCCAGAGCCATTAAAGATCCCTCAAACTGGAAAAAGTTAAAAGTCAATCGAAAATGACTGACTCCAGTGACCTTGCGAGCATTCAAAAAGCTTTAGCAACCATTCAAGATAGGCTGGTTAGCTTGGAGGATGAAGAAAAGGTTCCTAAATGGTGGACTAAACTACAGGACTCGTCTACAACAAGGATAACCATTCTGGAGAAAAGGATGGACACTACTCAAGGGTACCTATAACAAATTCTAGCAGCTGTGCGAGGAAAAGAAGGAGATCTTAGTGCAGGAACTACAGATAGGCCTACAAATGGTGGTAAATGGCAGGCAGGAACCAGTGACAAGGCTCCTACAGTGGTGACCATTTTGGATGATAAAGAAAGATACTCTTATAGGCCAAATGAACCAGGATTGTTGGCCCCCAAACCAACTCACACAACCTTGCCCTAGATGAAACTTAAAATGAAAATGGATGAATCCCTTAAAGAGGAAGGGTTCCAGACAGAAACATCTACCATGGCCATGGGAAATAATAGAGGTATTACCTTTAGACCCAAACTGGAATTATCAATGTTTGATGGCACAAATCCAAGAGGATAGATTAAGAAATGCCAAAAGTATTTCACACTTTTGAGCATCCCAAAAGAGCAGAAAATGGATCTGGTTTCTATGCACCTAGAGGGAAAAGCAGAGGTTTGGTTCGATGGATACATATTACAGAAGCACAGGATAACCTGGCCTGAGTTTACAGCTGACTTGTGTCATAGGTTTACAGATAGAACTTATGCTGATGTGGTGGAAGAATTCAATAAACTGAGTCAAAGATCAACAGTGGAGGAATACCAGTGCAGGTTTGAAGAGCTTAAACCTTATGTCATTTTACAAAATCCCTACCTAGATGAACCATATTTTGTTTCAAGTTTTCTGAGTGGCTTAAAGGAGGAACTTAGGCACAGGGTGAAGGTTCATCAGCCTAAAGAACTGAATGAAGCTTACAGAATAGCTAAGCTACATGAACTGACAATGGAAATTGAAGCAAGGAAGAATAAGCCAAAAATGCTTACCTATAACACTCAGCTCTCAAACACCAAACAGTGGTCACCAGCTACCAGCACACCCCAAAAGAACATCCCATAAACCACCACCAAGCAAACCCTGATTGAGTACAGGCGTGCCAACAACCTCTGCTTCAAATGTGGGGATAAATTCACCCCAGGCCACCAATGCAAGGCTAAGAAGCTCAATATGATGGAGGAAGATGATGAAATAGATGAACCTGAAGAACAAAAAGAAGATCAAATAGAAGAAAATGAAGTTAACAAAAATGAGGACTTAGAGATATCTATCAATGCCTTGACAGGCAGTATGGGCCACAGCACCTTGAGAATCCAAGGATCCATCCGAGGAAGACCAGTGAGCATATTGATTGATAGTGGAAGCACTCATAGCTTCATCAATCTAGGATGAGCTAAAGAAAGGGTAGAAGTTATACCAACTAATCCCTTAGTGATCACAGTAGCAAATGGTGAAAAGTTGTACAGCAGTGCAAAGGCAAAGCAACTCAAATGGAAGATGCAGGGGCACCAATTTGAGCATGACTTTAGAGTACTACTAATGGGAAGGAGTGATATAGTCCTAGGAGTGGACTGGATGAGAAGATATAGTCCAATTAGCATGGACTTTCAACAGATGACATTGAAATTTCTAAAAGATGGCCAGGAAATTACTTTGAAGGGTGGTCAGAAGCAAGCTACACTAAAAATCATTTCTGGGGACAAATTACAAAAACTGGTAGTGAAGGATGCTGAGATATGTGGAGAAATGTATCTGTTGAGTAGCATGGAAGCAGATTATGCTGTAGAACCTCAACTGCAGCCAATTTTAGATAAGTTTTCAGAAGTTTTTCAAGAACCAAAAGGGATGCCACCTCCTAGAGATCATGATCATGCCATAATTCTAAATGAAGGGGCTCAACCAGTAAACTTGAGACCTTATAGATTTCCTCACTTACAAAAAACAGAAGTAGAAAGACAGATATCAGAAATGCTTACTGCCTCAATTATCAGAACTAGTAAGAGCCCATTTGCATCCCCTTGCCTACTTGTAAAGAAAAAAGATGGATCTTGGAGACTATGTGTTGACTACAGAAGACTGAATTCCTTAACTGTGAGGAATCAATTTCCTATTCCTATAGTTGAGGATCTACTAGATGAGCTAGCAGGGGCAAAATTTTTTTCCAAGTTAGACCTCAGGTCAGGTTATTGGCAAATAAGGGTCAAAGAAGAAGACATTGAGAAGACAGCTTTTAGAACCCACCATGGCCACTATGAGTTCAGGGTGATGCCATTTGGATTAACAAATGCACCAACAACCTTTCAATCATTGATGAACTCCCTGTTTGGACCTTATTTAAGAAGGTTTGTTCTTGTCTTCTTTGATGACATTTTAGTTTACAGCAAGTGTCTAGCTGACCATGTTTCACACCTAGAAACAGCTTTACATATCCTGAAAGCTAACCACTTATTTTCCAAGAAGAGCAAATGTTTTTTTGGTCAACAACAGGTTGAATACTTGGGGCATATAATTTCTAAGGAGGGAGTAGCCACTGACCCCTCTAAGGTAGAAGCAATGCAAACCTGGCCTATGGCTACAACATTGAAGGCTCTCAGAGGATTCTTGGGCTTAACAGGATATTATAGACGATTTATTCGAGACTATGGAAGCATGAGTAGACCCTTGACAAACATGATAAAGAAGGATAACTTTCAGTGGACAAAGGAGGCTGCAGATTCCTTCCTCCAACTGAAGGAAGCTATGTGTACTGCCCCACTCTTAGCACTGCCAGACTTCAACAGCACATTTTATTTGGAAACTGATGCCAGCTCCAGAGGAATTGGTGCAGTCCTCTCTCAACAAGGGCGCCCAATTGCATTCGTAAGTAAGGCTCTAGGTCCTAAACACGCAGACCTCTTTGTGTATGAAAGGGAGTACATAACCATTCTAATGGCTGTCACAAAGTGAAGACATTACCTTGAGGGAAACAATTTATTATCAAAACTGATCACGAGCCCTTAAAACATCTATTAGAGCAAAAGTTGACCACTACAATTCAAAAGAAAGGATTGTCCAAATTATTTGGGCTTGATTACTTGATTCAGTATAGAAAAGGCAAACAAAACATTGTGGCAGATGCTCTCTCTAGAAAGGACTCTGAATTATTTCAGCTATCTACAACAAAGATAATTCCATTCTGAGTCAAGGAGGTGGAGGATAGCTACAAAGGGGATGAACTTGCCACAGATCTTATCACTGCATTGACAGTGTCAAAGGATGCTAAAGCAAACTGGACCTTGTCTACTGGTATTCTCAGACATAAACAGAAAGTTTATATTGGCAGTAATGGTCCTCTCAGACATCACATCTTGACTCAACTCCATGATTCCCCTATGGGAGGACATTCTAGAATTCAAGCAACATATTTCAGAATCCACTCTTATTTCTACTGGAAGGGTCTAAAAACACAGGTTCAACAACATGTACAGCAATGTGACATTTGCCAGAGAACTAAAGTGGAACATGTTTCTAAGCCAGGTCTCTTACAGCCAATACCAATACCTACTCAGGCTTGGGAGGTTATTTCAATGGACTTCATTGATGGATTACCTCAGTCCAAGAAGTTTAACTCTATCCTAGTGGTCATAGACAGATTCACTAAATATGGACACTTTATCCCCTTACAACATCCTTACACAGCTTCCACAGTAGCTACTGCTTATTTGGACCAGGTCTTAAAACTCCATGGTTGTCCAAAAGCAACAATCTCGGATCGAGACAAACTTTTTACTAGTAGCTTTTGGAAAGAACTAATGACTTATCTGGGCACTCAGCCTTGGTTTACCACAGCTTACCACCCTGAAACCGATGGCCAAACTGAGAGACTAAACCAGTGCCTCGAGCAATACTTGCGTGGTTTTTGTTTTTTACAACCAAAGAAGTGGGCACAATGGCTCTCCCAAGCCGAATGGTGGTATAACACTAGCTTTCATTCAGCATTGGGCACAACACCTTTTGAGGCGTTGTATGGCTATAAACCTAATATTATGGCTTGGGAAATTAATTCTTCAGCTCAATCAGTGGAAGAGATAACAGCAGCAAGAGAGACAATTACGAAAATGCTCCAGGAAAATCTCAGTAAAGCCCAAGCTCGAATGAAGCAGTATGCTGATTTAAAAAGACAAGAAAGAGAGTTTCAGGTAGGTGATTTTGTTTACCTCAAATTATAACCGTATCGGCAAACTTCAGTTGCTCTCCGATCCAACATCAAACTCGCTGCTCGCTATTATGGCCCTTATCCTATCACCAAGAGAATCGGCTCAGTTGCCTACCAATTACTGCTTCCACCCTCTGCAAAAATACACAATGTGTTTCACGTTAGTCTTTTGAAGAAGAAAATTGGTGATACTACTACTCCTTCAATCGACCCACCTGAAGTAACTGAAGAGGGAAGTTTGAAGATCTATCCCCTCAAGGCCCTCGACAAACGTATGGTGAAGAAAGACAATCGTGCCGTCACTCAGCTCCTCATTCAGTGGACAAATCTAGGGCCGAAAAATGCAACTTGGGAAGATTTTTCTGTTCTCCAGTCCCAATTTCCTGAATTTGACCCTTGGGGACAAGGCTCAAGTGAAGAAGGGGGTATTGTCACAATTAGAGATCGAAGAGCGGGAAAAGCAGCACCTGAAATTCAAAATTATGAGAAACGGTACCGTTTTGTTAATGAAGAAACAGACAAAGGACCAGGGAGAGAAAAACCAACCTGTCTGAAGCAAGGACCATGAAAGTTGGCAAAGGCTGAGCTGGAGGACAACAGCTGGCATGACCGTTGCTGAGGGAAGGAAAATCCTGACACGTGTGAATGAATAAAACAGTTTCCTTGGAATAGTATAAGAGTTTAGCAAACAATAGAAAAACTTAGCTGATCATTTATGTAAAAACTCTATATTTCCTTCTTGAATCTATATACCTTTCTCTCCTGCAACCCTTAATTTCTGCAACTTTTATATTTCTCTATTTGAGTTGTGACAAGATAACGTAAAATACGTTTTATATCTCTCTAATGGATACTCAAGGTTGATTCATGTTCTGACTGATCTTGTTGACAACAAACGCAATATTAGGTTAAGTTAAACACATACTATAATCTTTCAACAATATTATGATCCAATTTAATATCATTGAAAAGTCGACCATCAACTAAAAGTTACTTTGGGCAAACAATCATAGGTGTAGGGGTAGGATTACAATAGGTCATATTAGCCTTTTCAAGTAACCCAGTAATATACTTTCTTTGATTCAAGGTCAAACCAACAACATATTACTGGATCTCCATACCCAAGAAAAATTAGATATTTCACCCTAAAAAAGACAGACCTTTGACTTATAAATACCAAAATTTTTTCTGATTATCATAGGATGACTATTTTAAACAAGAACAAGAACAATAAAAGATGTCACAATGGATATAACATGAGTAGTGGATTGTGAAGATAATAATGCTCGTTGTGAAGAAGATAAGATGAATGCAGAATGAGTAGTGGATTGTGAAGATGGTAACACTTGCTGTGAAGATGGTATTGTTCTAATTCGAGCAATACTCCCCAAATATCTAAATGGATGTAGCATGAGTAATGAATTGTTTGTAGGGTTGATAATACTTATTGTGGAGATGGTAAAATAGGTACAACATGATCAATAGAATGGGAAGATGGTGATACTTGCTGTAGACATGATATGATAGATGTAGTATGATCAATGGAGTGTGGAGGTAGTGATACTTGCTGCGAAGGTGGTAATATGAAAGTAGCATGAGTAGTGGAGTGTGGAGATGATGAACTTGCTCTATCAAGAGACTTAAACATTTGATTAGGAATGAGAGGAAGCTGACTCAAAGATACAAATTTATCTGATGCTTCTTGAGAAGTAATATTTAAAAAGTGAGTTATATCAGAAGAGGAGATAAAAAAATCAAACATAAAATTAAAACGATGTTTTAGAGAAAAAAAAAATTAGACTCATCAAACTTAACATGTCTGAAAATATATGTTCTGCCACTAACATACATATATTTATATCCTTTATAGGAAGGAGATAATCCTAAAAAGACATATGGAGAAGACCTAAATTATAATTTATGATTGCTATAAGGTCTCAACAAAGGATAACACATACAACCAAAAATTTTAAGAAAGAAATAGTCAATTTTTTAAACAAATTTTCATAGGAAAACATATGTTCTATAGCAGCAGAAGGTAACCTGCTAATAAAAAAAATATGAAACTAAGAAAGGTATCATTCTAGTATTGAAGAGGCATACAAGCTTGAGCTAAAAGAGTTAATCCTGTTTTAACAACTTATTTATGTTTTTTATCTACCAACCCATTTTTCTCAGAGGTATATAAAAAAGACACACGATAAATAATACCTTGTTCATGTAAATAAAATTTGAGAGCAAGAAACTCACTTCCTCCATCATTTTATAGTGCCTTGAGTTTTACTCCAAATTGTCGTTCTATTATAGCATGAAACTGAACAAAGACATCTTTGACCTAGTGATTTGTACTTCACACGTAAAGTATGAACCATACCTACTTAAACAGTACCTGTACTAGGAATAAATGGAGTCATCTTGAAGATTGAAGGCATCATTGGTAAGGTGATGAATAGCACCACAATCAAGATACCATGCATTGTCATCCACAAAGGTAGTTGTTGCAAGATGCACTTAAAGACCGAAAGAAGGTTGTATAACTGCAGCAAGTTGAGGTGATGTGAAAATTATAGCGGTGGGACATGTTGGATAGAGAGTTGGACCAGAAATATATTAAAAAAAATAGATGCTAAAACTGATCCTACTAACTGAAGATCTATAAATTGTTTATTGTGATGCAAAACATACTGAGATGCAGGAGAAGACTAACCAGAATAATAAAAAATTTATTGAACTGAGGGTAAAACAATTATTGGTGACAGAAGAGGCATTGTAACTGTATGAGTAGGTGAAGGTGCAGAGGTATAAAAAAAATTGATTGAATAGCTGAGTAATTGGTGTATTAACACTAGTTACAACAGAAACATTAACTTGAGCTAGAGGATCTCTATTGAATATAGACCTAGATGTGATATTATTTTTGTACCTCATGTTAAACTGATAATAACATCTATCTACCAGATGTCCAACCCTTTTACATAATTAACACTGATGTATATTATTAGAAATAAACCCTCTCTACCTCTTCCTCTGTTGTTATAGAATGCACCTGTCAGTTTAATATTTTGACCAGAATTAAAGTTACTAATATAATCACTATACCCAGAGATTACAATATTATTCTGAGGTGGTTGTTAAAAATTTGGGATTATTGGAAAAATGGTATGATAATGAATATTTTGGAGATTAAATTTATGTGGGTTCCTATTTCAACATACTGAAAAACACAAACATCCTCTAGCTAAATAGTGTTCTGTTTCTGTAAAAGTTCGCCGTTGCAGTAAGGTAGCGTTGCTCTCCTTATTGTATTCTACCGTTGTATTCTGGGAGACAGACGTTCCATAGTAACTCCAGCACCGGGAGGGGACGAATTTATTTTAAGGACACTGTGATAGCACAAGCCTCGGTTAAAGTTTTAGAATCATATTTTTTTTTTATTTTGATTTCTGTGATCTTTGCATTTCTAATATATATGTTATTTTAATTTCGCTTACAGGAATTGTATTTAATATATTAATAATTTACTTCGTTTTGTTGTAACAGGGCTAAACTATTCCGTAATAATATGAGATGAAGCATTAACATGCTGTAGAAGTTGATCTTGTCTCATATCGACATCAAGAAATATAATGCTAGCAGAAGCAAGATTGTTTGAAATTGGAATAACAGATAAAATAGTTATAACAGAATCATACTCAATAATTAATCCATTAAGTATAACAACGATGTGTTCTTGTTCTGAAATTCTTCCTCCATAGTTAGCTAAATTATCATAGATCTATTTTATTTTTATTAAAAATTCTTGTATAGTAAGATTACTTTTTTCTATGAATGTAGAAGCCTTCGATAAGACATTAATCTAAAAATTGTCTGACTACTATAAAGTCTATGCGATGTATTCTATATGTTTGAAGTAGTGTTAAGACTAATAAAATAATGCAACACTAGCTCACTTACGATAAACAATAGCCTAGTGGCTAAGGCTCTATCTTGTTCTTCAAATAGTTCAAAGTCGAGATTAATACAAACAACACCATTCTTAGTGATATATTTAGGAGGTGATTGCATATAAGCGACGTGAAGTTTGGACTCCTATGTTTATTTTCAAAGTTTTTATCTGTTTTGTCAAATTGTAATACTTAAGATTGTCGATCCTAAAGGGATTGGATCACCCTTGGTTGCACGTTAATAATACCCTTGGAAAAGTAAAAACACAAGTAAATTGGATTGTGTTGAATATAAAGTAATTAAGCTAAGTAAACAAACGAAATAAATGAAGGAGATCTTAGTGATAATGTAATCACTAATTTTATCCAGGTTTAAACCGGATTTAATTTTAATTTTTATTCGAATAATGGGCTTTAGTTAATTTTAGAATTTATAATAAAAAATTAAAAAACAAAAAAAATATAATAATGGGTTTTATATTTAATTTTGTTCTATTATAAATATGTTAAAAAAATCAAAAACATTATACATATTCATATTACTATCAAACTAAAAATTTCCATAAAAAATATTAAATATTATCTATTTTATTTACTTTGTTTTAATTTTGTTTTGTTTACCACATATCATATTATTATTTTACTTATTAGGTACATTAAATATCATTATAATATTGTATAGCTTAATATTCTGGTTACTGATATTATTCTAATTTCATTTAGTTTTTTAGTTTCGGTTTAATTACTATTTATTATTTCTTAGATATTAAATAAATAATCTGGAATATAAATAAACTTTATCCTTCACTAATTGTGGTTTTATTATCATAGTTATTTTAATTCAATTTTGGTTTCCCGTTCTCATATTACAATTATTATTATTATTATTATTATTATTATTATTATTATTACTATTTGTTATTATATTATGATATTATTTGTAATAAATCATATTAAATAAACCCATAACCAATAAATAAATCCCTCTTTATTATCAGTCCATTATAATCCAATCAACATTAAAAAAACCCAAAAAATTAATTATAATAGCCCAAATAAGAAAATAAATTACGAGGCCTGGTTCAACCTAAACCGGATAAACACAGCCCAGAAATTAACTAAAACCCTAATCTGATAACAACCCAAACCCTAATTCATCTATTTCATTTACACAGCCACCTTATGATCGTTGGATCTGATTTAGATCCAACGTTCCAGATCATACCGAGAGAGACTTCTGGGAGTCCCCACGCGTCGCAAGCGCGCCCCTTCAGCTTCCACGTGCTCCCCTTCAGCTGTTCGAGAATCTTCCATTGTCGCGTTGATTCACGCTCGACCGTCCGTTGCCCACGTCGCCGGTGGTCCCCTCCGATGGCAGCCACGACCTACAAACAAGCAAACAAAAAATATCATCAGATTTGTACTATGTCAGAGCCGAATTATCACTGAAAATCAGAGGACGAATCATGCAATATCAGAGGTAACACAACCAAGAAATTTTAGAAGATCACATGCAACCAATTTCAGAGGCAAAACGATAATCACCAGCAGCAAACCAATCGAAAAATAGGAGACTTTCTTTTTTTTTAATCCAATGTAATTCTCGGTTATTTAAACCGAAAAAGAAACAATGTATAGAGATCGCTCCCACCACTTTTAGAATCAATAGAAACCAAAGATTTCAGTGGTATTTTTTTTTCTCTTCTTTCTGCATACCATAAACAAGAATAGAGTAGGACTTTTTTTTTACCTTTGACATTTCTTTTTCTTCATTGCTCGTCGGTGACTCCTTCTCTTCGACAACAAGCCTATCATCCTTCCTTGGAAGGATGTTCATGGTGAGCCACTGTAGGGACAAGGGGCCAATCGGGTTTCTTCCTCTAGAAAGAACTTTTCTTTCTTTCGGCTTTGGTTTATAAACGAGAAAAAGAGATCCTTTTTGGTTTTATAACGTAGGAAAGGAGATCATTCTTTGTTTATAGATTTCGAAGGGTTTAAAAAAAGGGATTTTGGTTATTTTAAACATGCTGACCACCGTGAGTGGTGGTCGGAATTTAGAGACTACGGCCGGTTTCTGGGTTTTGTGGTGATCGTCTTCTGGAAAAGACGAAGAACATGGTTCATGTTTTTCATTTTCAGAAGAACAGTTCAGAGGAAAATGTGCTTTTGTTTTGAGTTTTTGGAGGAAAATGATGAGAAGGGTTGAATTTAATCTTGTGTTTTTGTTTTATACTTAGCCAATATTTTAAAAATGAGTTATTAACCTCATTAAACCCCTCCGTGTAAGGGTTATCATGTCCTCAGTCCCTCCACATTTTCAAAACCTTTCATTTTCGTCCTGATTTGGACAAATCCGGTTATTTTCAAAATGGCTTAATTAGTTTGGGGTACCTCCGTGCTTGGAAGTTTGATTTTAAACCCTTCCCCTTGGTTAAATCACCTTTTCGATCCTCCAGATTTTAATTCCCTTTTTAATTCGGTCATTTACAGTGATTTTTTATTTCTTTTCCTTTTTAATTTCTTTTATCTTTGCTTTATTTTATTTATTTATTTATTTTATATTTACTCCTATTGATTTATTTGTTTATATTATTAGTATGTTTATTTATTTTGTTCATTATCTCCATGTTTCATGTAAATACTGTTTTAAGCATTTTTTATTATTCATGTTTCTAATTATGTTGTATTATTATTTGCACATGCTTCTAGTTATTTGCCATGTATTTATTTTATGTCATCCATTGTCTTTTATTTTATTTTACATATATTGTTATATTTGATATCTTACATGCATTTGTATTTTATACATGTTATTCCATTTGATTATTTTTCATATTTAGGTTTGTACATGCTTTAGTTTTTGCCCACTCTTGTGTCTTTAAATTATTATTTTTGTTTTAATTAACTCGGTTAGTCATAATTCATACATCTTACATGCGTGTTTAGTGGTATTCGTCATGATGTAAATTCATATTATTTTGTGTATAGTTTTACTTCTCTTTTATAATGTGGCATACTTATTTTTGTCACATTGTTTACTTTTGCATGTTTATCATCATGTTTATTTAACATATTTCATCTTACCATGCACTTTTCACTTATGCTTATCATTTGTACACGAATTTATTTTTTGTATATTGTAACATATATTATGTTTTATTTTATTTTGGCAAATCACATCCAACATTAATTAATTAATCTAATAATTACGTCTTTATTCGATCATAAGGGTCCGTGTTCCAATATAGTGGTCGCGGTGTATGCGTTGCCTTCGAATAAAGGCACGGTAAAAACAAAACTTAATTCGAATATTTAAGCTAACATTAATTTAAACATTACTTTAATCCGGAATTTTCAAGATTATTTAAGCGTCGTTTTAATAAAGATGCTAATTTTGGGCAGTTTTTAAACTCAACCCGTTTTAAAATCGTAACCGACTCTCGAACCTGTCTTTTCCGAATCTCTAGTTTTTATGGTGTCCAACCTACCAAAGAGGTCGGTGACGACTCCCAACTTTTTCAATCACTTTCCAACCTATTTTTAATTATTTTTCAAAATTCTCAATTCACTTTATTTTCGGTCTTTTCAAATCCTAATTCCTAAATTCCATCTCTTTAACCTTAATTCCTAATTTTTAAATCATTCCCAATTTCAATTCAAAACCCTTATTTTTTAATTTTCCACTAGTGACCATTTTTTCCTTTCTACTACACCTATTATGATTTTAAGAAATTTAGGATCGCTACAGATAAAAATAAGGCCAGGTCGATTGCTTCGTAGAGAGGAGTCTAGTTGCACTTATTATCTACTTATTAATGCATTGGGTTAATTTTTCGCTGCGGCGGGTCGCACTAAGGGTCGCTTGACTGCCTAGGCGGGGTTATACCTTGTCGACAACTCAACTTTCCATACTTCGACAAAGAATTCCTTATATGTCTCCTCTTTATCCCTAATTCAGAGAACTAGTGAAATCCATGTCTTGATAATACCTTTCGACGTGAATCAAGGATGAACAACAACCAATGGTATGCGTCCTTTTAGTCGCTGAAACCCTTGCAGATTACTCAATGCTCTTGAGTAAAGACTGTATTCCCTCGTTTTGTGAGCCTAAATCTCTCGATATTAGACAAATAGATTTTTCTTCAAATACTATCATACCAAGCTCATATGCAAAGAAGAGTAAACGCCAAGAGAGAATAAACTATGAAAAAAAACTTTGCATTAATAAATATCATATAAAGTATAACTTTCTTCCCCAACTACTCCAAAACTAACCTGTAGCGACCCTTCCGTTAAAATTGTTAAGTGTAATAAATCGAAAAGTCGCTAGGTTAAAAAAATGAGAAATTAGGTTGAAAATTAAAATTTGAGAAATTAGAACTAAAATTTAGGGATTTTGAATTTGAGAATTTATTTCACAAAGGGAAAATTAAAAATTAGGGTTAGAGATTTAAAAAAAGAATTTAGAAATTTTTAAAAATGGAAAAGGATATAAAAAAGGGTTGGAGTCGCCACCGATCACTTTGATAGATCGAACATCGTAAAAACAAGAGATTCGAAATGATTTAGGTTCGAGAGTCGATTATGGTTAAAAACAATGTTAGCGTTTAAAATCGTCCAAAATTGGCACCTTTATAAAATAACCGCTTAATTAATTTAGGAATTTCTGATTTAAAGTGACATTTAAATTAAAGTTTGTTTAAAAATTCTAATTTAATTTTATTTTAACTGTATCTTTATTTGAAGGTAACACATAAACCGTCACCACTACGCCTGGTGTTAGGCCCGTTACGACCGAATAAAGATGTTTGACATTAGGCTCATTAATTATTATGATGTGATTTAAGCAAATAAAATATAAATAATATTTACAAACATAAATATGAACATGAACAATAAAATAAAAATAAACAAATCAATAAACAATGCATGACGTAATGAAACAAATATGTAGTAAAATAAATAAACAAACATACAAGCATAAATGATATAAAAAATAAATAAACAAATGAATAAAATAAAATAATGATCAAATTAAATAAAAAACAAAATAATAATAATAATAATAATAATAATAATAATAATAATAATAATAATAATAATAAGAATAATAATAAGCCACTGGAATGGACTAAAATAAAAGAAAATGAAATTTTGAGTTAAAATCGAAAGAAAAAACAAGCTTTATTTTTAAATGGTGACCAGATCGAAAATATTTAAAATATTTAGGCCCTCAAAATGTTATTTTAAAGTTAGGAAGGACTGGAAAAAATGTTTTAAAACACAGAGGGACTTAAAATGAAATAAACCTTTACTAAAATCACGATTATGGTCCGAATCGGGACCAGATTGAAAGATTTTAAAAACATGGAGGATACGCATGGTTTAAGAGACACGAAGATATTTATGATTCTAATGTCCTATTTTTAAAATAGGGGTTGAGTATAAAAGTTAATCAGAAATTAAATCATACCTGTTTTTCTCATTTTGTCCAACCGAAAGAAATCAACCCTCTCTGTTCTCTTTGTTTTCTGGGGATTTGGATGAACACTCATAGTGTTCATCCTTCCAAACCCAGAAACTAAAGCATAAACCCAGAAACCACACCGATTACTAGATTTAGGCCACCGCTCACGGTGGCCAGCGAAACCAAAGCCGATAAAAATAGCTTTTTGAATCCCTTTTCAAAATCGAAGAATCAAAAAGTACTTTTCTTTTTTGAAATCGAAACAACCAACCGGTCTTATTCCTTTCGAAACAAAGAAAAGAAAAGAAAGAACCCTTCTTTTTTAACAACCAACTCAGAAGAATAAGAGACGAAAAGGGATTCCTTATTCCTTCACTTTCGGTTCACCCTTGTCGGTGCAATGGCCATGGGATTATCAACGGAGGAAAAGAAAGTCTGACAGTCTCTCACTTGAATAGAAAGATAAACTCAAAAACCCTAATTTATTTTGCTTTTTTATTCGACGCATGCAACTGAAGAAGAGGTTATACCTCTGAAATTGGTTTCTCTTTGTATTGATTTCGAATGGTAGGGGAAGAAGATCCCTTTTACAATTGTTGGAATCGGTTTTATAGCCGAATGGAAATTACATGGATTTTGGAAAATAAAATCTTTCTGAAATGCTATTTGTTGGTCATTTCCTTGTACGATTCGTTTGAAATTCTCTGCGTTTTGGCCTCTGGAAATGTTGTAATTATCCTCTAAATTTTTGCATGTGAATTGGTTGTAATGGTGTACAAATTCTGACATTTTTTGATTGTTTGCGCATGTACGATCGCCAGAGAGGAGGGGATCACCGGAGAAACAAACGAATAGCGATCGGATCGGGAAGTTGAACGGTCGAGATTATCATCCGAAGACTCGCACGTGGAAGGCACGCACGCGTGGGCACGTGGCTATATGCGAACCGACTCTTCTCCTTGCTAAAATTAATAATAATAATAAATAAAACTAAAATAAAAGGATATATATATAAAAGCAAAATAAAAGACAACTGAAAAATAATTAGAAAGAATAGACAAAAGGTTATAAATCAAAATAAAAGGAAATGTCTACAAGGATCAAAATAAAATGAAAAAAAATATTTACGTCTTAAAATTTAGGTGCTTTTATTACAAGCTAAGCACGTTATTTGAATTTAACGAAAATAAAAAATCAGGTTTTCAACCCCAAATAAAATTAGTGGTTATACAACCTAAACCTCAATGGGAGTTTAGAACATGATGAACTTTGTCGGCGACTTTAGGTTTTACTATGAGAACCCGACTTGTTATTCCTAACCCTAGGGGTTGTCTTTATATAAGCCTAGTTTAGGTTAAAGTCTTCCATAAAGGTAAGAGTTCTAAAAGGAAAAGAATACATATTCATATTAAAATGTAATATTTTATTCTATTTTCTAAATTAATTTCTTTAATTCCACATTGACTTTGATCATGACTTGAATCTATTTCTCCACTTTTGTTTCTTCTTGTATTGTGTCCGTCAGAATCGGTATATTTTTCTCCATCTATCGCGCATCAATTATCATTTTTAATCTGCTGTCGTGACCTTCAAAGTGTTGCCGTGGCGGGTGTTTATCTACTTTCCAGCTTTGGTTTCAAGCATCCATCATGCTAACTATCATTACCTGTGTGGTAGTTTCATGTCTAAGAGAGAAAACCATCAACCATACATGTTTTATACCAAATAATAGATAAAACCATGAAATATGTATTGAGATACTAAAATATAGAAAATATACAGAATTATCCATTATTGCCATTAAATCTGTCCTTTATTAACAATAATTGAGTGGAAAAAATGATATAGAAATTAGGACTTTTATGCACTTATCAATAAGCATCAATGTATCATAGCAATCTATGAGTTTTAATGGTGAAAAAAACTTGTTGATGCCATAATAAATAGTTATGATAATCTAAAGCCACTTTCAGATTTTTTGTAGAAAAAAACTTTGAATCATGTGTAGTTCTTGAACTTACTGGGATATAAGTTACAATCGGAACAAATCTTGAGTAGATGCATGCAACACAATATCTTGAGAGGGAGGTGAGATAACAAGATTATGCACATTTATAGTATCTATGGAGCAAAAAAATGTATTAAACATAAAAAATAAACAAAAAAAAAATTAGAAATCTCACGATAAAATAATCAAATTTTCATAGAATCCATGACAGTAGACAACATTTTAGATCAACAAAACAACGAATAAAATTGAAGCAATTAACACAAAACAACCTGAACAAAAAGAATCAAAGTAAAAAGAACCTAAGCACAAAGTCCTAAGTAGAGGAAAACAACCTCATAAAAAATCGAACAACTTCAAGAAAATTCAAGATCGTTGATGGCAATCAACAAAAATTGAGTATCTGCGACCAAAATTGGTTAAGAAATGGCTATGATACCATATAAGAATAACCTTGAGGTGATGAATTTGTGAACGAAAGAGATGAAGTAGCCATAAACTTACAGAATAAGCATAAAAGAGAAAAAAGAAAGAAAATAAAAGAAGAGAATGAAAGAGAGTTTGTTATTCAGTTTTATAACTAAAACTGAAACCTTTACATGTTTTTGATACTTGGGCTTGATACATATTTATAACCCATCTTGAAAAGAATATTAATAAACTAAAATTATAATATTTTGCTAACTTATTTACAACTATATCAATTCTCTAATAACTGCCTATATTTTTCTAAAATTTCAGAGGTAATTATTAGGATGAATGTAAATCAGTTTTCTGCATTTTAGAACGTACCAAGAGTTCATGCATGTACTTACATTGATTGAACCAAATTTTAACCACTCTAGGGCTCCTAAAACTCATTCCTATTTTACCCTAAAAAACCTACTTAAAACTTTAATCCTACTTGTAATCTCCTTGACCCGGTCTAGACGCCACCCGACTCAAACGAGCTATACGGGGAATACCGAGGCTAATCCAGAGACTCGCCTCGATAAACAACCCTAAAAAATTAAAATTTTCCTTTTATGTTTTCTAGTTCCTTTAATTAGATCCTACATGTTCATGCAAGAAATGAATTCAATTGCAGCGAAAACTAAAGAGAAATAAGTCCTAATTTAATCGAACAAGTTTTATGGACCTAATCGTAATTTATAGAATTTTATGTCCTGATTGTGAAATTAAGGTTATCAATATTTAATTAAGTATTTTTTATGCTTGCACATAAATTTTCAGTTTAAAATAATATATACAAGTCATTTTATTGCATGTTCAAAGTTTAAGACTATTTCCAACCTCCAAAGGTTTCATGACATTCTCTATATTTAAATTCATCTAAAAATATTTTAGGCACATGTCATGGCATATTATCTAGATGCATTTCAATCTACTTAACAATAATATATTCAACTCCTAAGTAGTAATGCTTTATTATAAATAACACTCAAATTCAAATATATGGATATCAAGAATCAAACTTTAAAATAACTATATTAATACTAAAGGAATATCAATGGGCAATTTAATTCAAAATCACAAGCTAACATCAACTTTGATATTCATCAAATATGTATAAGCATAAAACCATTTCAAGTCTTAAAAGCATAGACATTATTCACAATATGATAACACATCCTCATTGCTCTCTCACTACTACTAATGTTATAAAGACATACTTGAGCTTTCACTTGGCGGTTACTTGGATTCTTGCTTCTCTTTGCTACCTCCACATTAAATACTATGTATTGCAAGGTAAATGAGAGGGAAAGCATAAGCTTAGTGAGTGAATAAAAACAAGTATAAAAACACCTTGCAATACAACCCAAATTAAACTAATTTCATCAATTTAAAAACATGTCATGCTTTTTATAAAATAAAACAAACATGGCTAACAAAGCCACTTTTAAAACTCAGTAAGTGTCATCAAACCAAGCCGAACAACGCCAACATTAAATTTTAGTAAAAAATATTTTGTAATCACATACTTTACAAGCTAAAACACGAGTCTTACATGCTACTCACACAACAATGCTTACACGTGCATCACGATGCACACAGCTCAAGTCTTACAGGCTAACAACATAGCAATGCTCAAATCACATGCATACCAATGTATAATAATGCATAATACCTTGCATGTATAACACCATATGCAATCAAGTGAAAATCATGACACTTACTTTTGAAAAAATAAAAACATATATTGGTACTAGTAATCTGATTTGTACTACTCCAAATTGTTAGGATAAACGGGTAACCGCATTTTAGTACTACTCCAGAGCATGCACATGTTGATACTACTCTAAACATGAATTATCTCACCTTGCTGTCTGGTGACAGTACTATTCCAATCAACCCGCATGTGACAGTACTACTCCCATCACATAGCATTAGAATAAAAGGCAAAATGCAACACACAAGGAATTTATACACGTACGACTTTTGAATATTTATAGTGCACTCTAGACCCTATTGATCGATCAACTTATCCCATAAGGTTCATCACTTAACTAGCCAATAAATTATAAAAAATCAATGCTCAAAACTTAATTCAAAACAGAATTTAAATAACATGTATCACACTTTTCACGCATCACTTATAAAAACTGGTAAAACTACTTTTATCTTATTTTTCAAAACAAAATCGTGGGAACATCGAATGCATATAAAATCTCTTTTAAAAATAGTTTATGAGCATTTATATACATGCATAATCACATATGTACAACACAATAAGAGCATGACAAATAACGTTGTAAAAACAAGGCATAATATGGGAACCTTTAAGAAAGTAATACTTTAAAACTTACTTTCGAGTATAGGGAGGTTTTTCAATCCTTCCCTACACCCTCAAACCTTTGAAAAATATTTAAAACCATGCCAAATTGGCAGCTCTCATAATTCACTCACCGATAACCGATACTTGCTCGTCAAACCACCGAAACAAACCAGAACGCCTTCAAACGCGATCGCCTAACTCTTGTTCTGTTTCAAGCATCAAAACCAAGGGGTTTAACGCTTCTAAACTCACAAAAGAAACCAACAAGTCGGATCCCTACACAACAACCCTTAAAACCTATCAAAACTAAAATCGAAAATTTGTCAGAACACACCAAATCTCACTTAAGCCTATAATTCAGGATTATGGATATTTAAATCACTTTATAGACTTCCTAACACATTAAAAATAATCCATTTAAGACCCAAAAACAGTGGGTAAAAACCCTTGAACGAAAATTGAGATTTTTAGCCAAAAAAACCGTTTTTTATGAAATTAAAGGATTAAAATAATTTCTCCAAGTCAAGAACTTAGGAATTTCAGTAAAGAACTTTATTTTTCTATAGGATTGATAAAATTTCACCTCCAAAACTGATCTAATTGCTTTCCGAGTTTTAAAACGAGAAAACAATGATAAAACAAGAAAATTTGAAGGAGAAAAGTTAAGATAATTATTGTAAACGATTTTTAGTGGAAAATAATGAGTTTTTACCTTGAAAACTTGATGAACGATTGCCTCCAAAGAGGAAAAATGAAAATTAGAAAAATATGTGATGTTTAGGTTAATTAAAAAGAGTTTTAAGAGTTTTAAATTGAGTTTAATTAAGTTATTTAATTTAAAATAGATTTTGGGCTTAATTAATTAATATTTGGAAAACCTAGACTAGCTAGGATTATAATTAGATCAAAGCCACTTAAAGATTCAAAGTTTTGGCTTGTTTCATAAAGTTATCCCTATATTTTCAATTTTTATAAAACAGTCACTAATTTCAAAATCTTAGAGTTTCAAGGGTTGATTTTCAAAATTGATTTGACCAAAGTCTAATATATATTATTTAAGGATTTTAGAATATTTTTCCTCACTTTATTTCGATAGAAAAATAATTTTTAGGTATTTAATCTTGAACTAGACTAAACTGACTAAACCGATCCACTAACTTCTAAGCCCAAACTTGGGGCGTTACAACTCTCCCCCACTTAAGAAATTTCGTCCTCAAAATTTTCACCGTGGAAAGAGTTAAGGAGACTGCTCTTCACCATTTCCTCTCACTCCCATGTGACTTTCTAAATACCAAGATACCACTTAAAACACTCCGACCCACACGAGGATCTTACCATAAAGGACCTATTCTACCAAAACCAAAATCTCAATATACATCTCTTAAAAAAAGATTCAGTCTCATCCTTACACCATCCGTCATCACAATTTGCAATGATTCAAAGAACAATGACACACAAAAACACAATGGTTTGTTCTGACACTCCTTGCACCCTCAAGCTAAAAGCAAAATCATTTTTTTCCTAACGACCTAAACTCTCCTTACTGAAGGTTACCAAATAACTCTCGACAACTACAACAACTTCCACTAATAAGCTTAACTTTCTCAAACGTATTCCAACATATATGGCAACAATCAAAACTTTCCACCGAGTCTCACTCACCACAACAACACATAACAACTTCCACCAACATAAACCTTAAACAGTACCACTCAATCACATAAATTCTAAACACGATTATAAGCAACTCTATCAACAACAACATCCTTACCAAGAACCCAAAAGATTCATGTCACAACATCTTAACATACTTTTCCAGACCTGAATAACTCACTCATACCAGTTACATGTCTATTAACGAGAGAATACCCATAAACTCATTTGGAAACCCATCATCTGTCTTAAAACTTTACCACATTAAAGCATAATGCTCAACAGCTCCAACCGTTCTCAAAGAAAATACTCTTTTAACTGCCAAGAAATCACGCTACCCAAATTTACGAAGATTTGTTCACACACCTTACTCTAATACTTACGACGACAACAACATTCTCAAAGAATACTGGACCGCAAGCTCAATTTACCAACAAAACAAACATTCACTTTCAACTCATCCTCATCCAAAACAAGTCCATCAAACAACAACCACTTTCAAACTCCTTTCACAATTCCTTACTTACAAATACATAGAAAAGACTACCACAAACGTTGATTAATATATCATTCTAACTTATAACATCATACAACACAACATGTCATATAGACATAAAAGACAACCAACACCACAGCTAAAACCCATCAATCATAACCTCAACTATGCCCTGCACATGCGGTTCCACCAAACATCCAATAGCAACTTACCTCAAAACTTTTTATCCATGAAAAGTCTCACCTACAACTCTATCACTAGACTAACACACTTTGATAAACTTAACCGTACCAACACTTCTTTTGACTTCACAACACTCTTAAACTACTCCACTACAACCCATAATGATAATACACACAACTTTTCCCAAATAATGACTCACTAATGGAACCATAATACTACCTGATATTATGATCAACCAACTTTTATCTCACTTAGATTTTTCCAAGCCCAAACTTTTGCCTCTTTAACCTTTCCAAACCTAATGTCACGCATCCGTCCACTCACCTTAACATCCTCCTTAGTGTTAAGCAACAAAAACACAAGAAAAGTCAAATGTAAACAGAAAATTCAACAAACACAAACCCTCGCAATACCTTAACTCTCTTTTTCCAAAATATTTTCCTTTCCTTTCCAGAAACCCAATTGGTGCTTTTCAGCATAAACTCTAGATCAGTTACACCCCTAATCTAACCACTTTCTGAACCATACCAAACAAAATATACCTGGTAGTACTTCCATCAAACACAAAGATAACACGATATCTCTTACGCAACCTAACTTTCACCGAAGAAACCTCGCAAAAGTTAGCCTTCTGCTTTACTAACAATCAACTTCAACCAAAATTACTCTCAAGGCACTCAACCTGAGTTCAACCATCCATAACTCCCAAAACAACTAACCAATCATTATCTAAGATTACTTCCCAACCAGAACCAAAAGACAATAGGCTCAAAACCAACAAGAGTATCTTCCAAGCACTTTTATAAACCTATAACTTTTTCTTAAAGAACTGACCTCAACACAACTTCCGTTTTCAAGAGGAAAACGTTTGCAAATATGGACAATGTATGCATGAGTCCGATATATCATCCTAGATGCCTATGCAAGTGCATGCAAATGTAATTTATTGTCATGCTCAAGAATGCATATATGTCTTAAGATGTCTAATGTATATGCATATAAGTGCTCTTATACTATGCATGATTGTTGTCCATACTCACAAATAACATCCTCAACTCCGGAACTTCAATTTTTTTACCTCTTCAACATTCTAAACCATAGAAACTTTGCACTCAAGAGTACACAACCACACCATAATCTAAACGTTTCTAACACGTTCAATTCACCTTACACACAAAGCACTTTGAAACTGCCAAATGCAATCCAATGATGTAGTCTTTTTTTGCTCACCAACACAACAGGTTCTCAGAATAAACTGATTCAAAACCACTTTACACTCAAACACGATCGAGGATCTAGTCAACTCAAGATCAAATATCATAACACCACAACACAAATCTGTTTACTCTTTCTGATCTTCACAACTCCTCTATTACCAAGTTTTAACTTTCTTTTTGGTCTCATATCAAGCACAATAAAAAATAATAATTTTAACATGCAAAAACATTTTGCAAAACCTATGAGGCCAGCGCAAAGCAAGTTCCAAGTAGCTCAAGTATAATATATAATAATTTCGTAGTAGTAGTTAGAGCAATGGTACCCAAAATAAACCCCAACAATATATACTTAATCATCACATAGAATAATCGTCAA
This sequence comes from Abelmoschus esculentus, assembly GCA_035048815.1. Taxonomy (NCBI): domain Eukaryota; kingdom Viridiplantae; phylum Streptophyta; class Magnoliopsida; order Malvales; family Malvaceae; genus Abelmoschus; species Abelmoschus esculentus. Next base: position 20,884,164 of record JAUCBN010000011.1, read on the forward strand.
CTATATGATTAGCATCAAGAACATATAACCATGCAACAAGTGTATTTTTCACAACCTGTATTAAGCATCATATAAAGTCACCTCAAAGTTTCATGCATTAACCAATGCAAATTTAAACTAGTTTCCTACACTACATGACATATCAAAAAAACACAAATTTCATGAGATATTCAACTCATAAATCATTTTTAAAACCAACTGACATCAATGTATGCAATATTTAAAATCTAAACACATTTTACTTTTATAAATTTCACATGCAAGGTAACCTTAAAACATGGTCAAAATATCTTCATATAATTAAAGTCATAACTAAGCAACAAAACTCCATTATGCTTACAAACAACAATTCATATAACAACATTTAAGCATATCAAAATTTAATCATGCTTTATCAACAATCATATATATAACAAACATCCAATCATAGTAAAATTTTAATCATTCTTGCAAACATCGTGCTTGACAGAGAAAGGCCTAAGTTACTATGTCACAACACAAATCAATCACATATCGAACACCATGCATCTCATACAATAACATAAAATTTTTAAACATTCACCGTGCATAAGAAATATTTTAAAAAAAGTTAACTCTCATGTCAAACAAAACTTCCCAAAAGGTTTCGTAAACCTAAGCTTTGATACCACCAAATATAACCCCTCAACCCGGTTTAGACGCCACCCGACTCGAACGAGCTACACGGGAAATACTAAGGCTAATCCAAAGACTCATCCCAATAAACAACCCTAAAAAATTAAAATTTTTCTTTTATGTTTTCTAGTTACTTTAATTAGACCCTACATGTTCATGCAAGGACTGAATTCAATTGCAGTAAAAACTAAAGAGAAACGAATCCTAATTTAATCGAACAAGTTTTATGGACCTAATCGTAATTTCTATAATTTTATATCCTGATTGTGAAATTAAGATTATCAATATTTAATTAAGTATTTTCATACTTGCACGTAAATTTTTAGTTTAAAATAATATCTACAAGTTATTTTATTGCATACTCAAAGTTTAAAACTATTTTCAGCCTCCAAAGGTTTCATGATATTCTCTATATGCAAATTCATCTAAAAACACTTTAAGCACATGTCATGGCATATTATCTAGATGCACTTCAACCTAGTTAACAACAATATATTCAACTCCTAAGTAGTCATGCTTCATTATAAACAACACTCAAATTCAAACATAGAGATATCAAGAATCAAACTTTAAAATAATTATATTAATACTAAAGGAATATCAATGAGCAATTTAATTCAAAGTCACAAGCTAACATCAACTTTGATATTCATCAAATATGTATAAGCATATAACTATTCAAGTTTCAAAAGCATAGATATTATTCACAATATGATAACACATCCCCATTGCTCTCTCACTATTACTAATGTTATAAACACATACTTGAGCTTTCACTTGACGGTTACCTGGATCCTAGTTTCTCTTTCCTGCCTCCACATTAAATATACTGTATTGCAAGGTAAATGAGAGGGTAAGCATAATCTTAGTGAGTGAATAAAAACAAGTATAAAAATACATTGCAATGCAGCCCATATTAAACTAATTTCATCAATTTAAAAACATGTCATGCTTTTTATAAAACAAAACAAACATTGCTAACAAAGCCACTTTTAAAACTCAGTAAGTGTCATCAAACCAAGGCGAACAACGTCATCATTAAATTTTAGTAAAAACCATTTTGTAATCACATGCTTTACAAGCTAAAACACAATTCTTACATGCTACTCACATAGCAATGCTTACACGTACATCTCGATACACAAAGCTCAAGTCTTACATGTTAACAACATAGCAATGCTCAAATCACATGCATACCAATGCATAAAACCTCGAACGCATAACACAATCAAGTGAAAAGTATGACACTTACCTTTGAAAAAAATAAAAACATATATTGGTTCTAGTGATCTGATTTGTACTACTTCAAATCGTTAGGATAAACGGACAATCGCATGTTAGTACTACTCTAGAGCATGCACACGTTGATACTACTCTCAACATGAATTATCTCACCTTGGTGTCCGGTGACAGTACTACTCCGATCAACCCGCATGTCACAGTACTACTCCTATCACATAGCATTAGAATAAAAGGCAAAATGCAACACACAAGGAATTTATACATGTACGACTTTTGAATGTTTATAGTACACTCTAGACCCTATTGATCGATCAACTTATCCCATAAGATTCATCACTTAACTAGCCAATATATTATCAAAAATCAATGCTCAAAACTTAATTCAAAACATAATTTAAATAACATGTATCACACTTTTCACGCATCACTTGTAAAAACCAGTAAAATCACTTTTATCTTATTTTTCAAAATAAAACCATGAGAACATTGAATGCATATAAAATATCTTGTAAATATAGTTCCATGAGCATTTATATATATACATAATCACATATGCACAACACAACAAGAGCATTACAAATAACATTGTAAAAACAAGACATAATATGAGAACCTTTAAGAAAACAATACTTTAAAACATACTTCCGAGTATTTGAAGGTTGTTAATCCCTTCCCTACACCCTAAAAACTTTGAAAAATATTTAAAACCATGCCAAATTGGCAGCCCTCATAATCCATTCATCGATAACCGATACTTGCTCGCCAAACCACCGAAATAAACTAAAACGCCTTCAAACGTGATCGTCTAACTCTTTTCCTGTTTCAAGCATCAAAACCAAGGGGTTTAATGCTTCTAAACACACAAAAGAAACCAACAAGTCGGGTCCCTACACAACAACCCTTAAAACCTATCAAAACTAAAATCAAAAATTTGTCGGAACACACCAAACTTCACTTAAGCCTATAATCCAGGATTATGGATATTAAAATCACTTTATAAACATCCTAACACATTAAAAATAATCCTTTTAAGACCCAAAAACAGTGGGTAAAAACCTTTGAACGAAAATTGAGATTTTTAGCCGAAAAAAACCATTTTTTATGAAATTAAAGGATTAAAACAATTTCTCCAAGCCAAGAACTTGGGAATTTCAGTAAAGAACTTTATTGTCCCTAAAGGATTATAATTGGATCAAAACCCTTAAAGATTTAAAGTTTTGGCTTGTTTCATAAAATTGTCCCTAAATTTTCATTTTTTACAAAACGATCACTAATTTCAAAATCTTAGAGTTTTAAGGGTCGATTTTCAAAATTGATTTGACCAAAGTCTAATATATTATTTAAGGATTTTAGAATATTTTTTGTCACTTAATTTTGATAGAAAACTAATTTTTAGGTATTTAATCTCGAACTAGGCTAAACCGACTAAACCAGCCCACTAACTTCTAAGCCCAAATTTGGGCATTACACTACCATTTAAAATCAAACCTATCTTGTTGGATAGATTGCTTTGAGTGAACAAATTTCTTTCTAACAAACAAACATGAAACATTAATCTAGGCTCCAAGATTTAGCTTTTGATGGTGGCATATAAAAGAGAAATGGGTTAAAAAAATAAAAGAGGAAGTGATGAAAGTGATGTGATCTCATATGTTTTATATATGCAGAAAAACAACTCTTCCTTTTCTTTTTATCTTCTATAATTAAGCCCTAATCAAGGCCCCAATCCCAACAACAATTTTAACCCTAAACCCTTTCGTGGCCCAAACTCAAAACTCAAATTTCTTAAGTTATCCTAATATTCGAGTCTTAAAACATGAATCATGACATTAAGGGACAGTCGAAAAAGGATACAAGATTTTTATTTCAATCGTATCATTTTCATTGTTAAGTTTATTTAAAAAATATTAAAATATAAATAATTAAATTTTAAGAGTTCTAGATTAATTTAAAAAGCACATGTTACACAATTGTCAATACATAATTTTTTTAAGTTAAATTAACGTTAAAATTAATTACATGAAAAACATATTATATAATATAAATCAAATAGTAAAACACTGAAAAAGTAGAAAAAATAATAGTAAAAATATATAAATTATGATATAAATAATAAAACATTACTCCTCCTTCCTGAATTTAAGCAGCAACCAGAGAGTCTGTTGTGGAAGAAGGATCAGGGACAGAGGTTGAAGATGAATGGAGTTCTTCTTTATCTGCCTTTGCACCTACAACGGTCAATCTTCTTTTCCTTTCGTCTTGCTTCATCTGCACCGCCCGACACCATTCACTGCAAAATGCCGTATTCCCCCTGCATTTATCATATCATTAGAATACGAATCCAATCCCATCATCAATTTTAAAAATCCAAACGCAGAATAGAACATTGGCATTACCTGTACATAAAAATGTCACGAGCTGGCGTTAGGCGGCGGTTACAAAGGCAACAAGAGCGCAAAAAGGGAGAAGTTTGAGAATCTAGGAATTCAGGCGGAGGAGCGAATGGGGAGGGAGAATCATCTGAATGTGTTGGGCGTTGGGAAGGTACCGCCATGTCTTTAAGATCTGCGGGCAGCCCTCTCATGCTTGTCGTCCTCTTCATGGAACGTTTTCCTGGCAACATTCTGGGATTTGTAGATTGTTTTTTTTTTGTTGATATTTTTTTGCCCCTCTTTCTCTCGTTCTCTTTTGATTTTTCAGAGAAGAAAGGAAGAGAGAGAGAGAATTGGAAGGAAGGGCGAGGGGATGGGAGGAAGGGAAACGAAAGTGAATAAGAATGGGAGAGAGAGAGTTAGGGCCGTTACTTTCGGGCACGGGCGGGGTCATAATTAGGGGTGCGAAAAAAAAAATGATAAACCGAAATCGACTTTGAAATCCGAAAAAATCGAATCGGAAAAATAATTAATTAAACTAAAAAATAATTTGGGGTTGAGTTTTTATTCTTTTTATAAAAATCGATTCGGTTACGGTTTACGATTTTAAAAAAACCGGTTAACTGAATCGATCGGTTATATAATATATATTATTTTAATATTTTATATTAAAAAATTATATTTTAATTTATTTTCTAATTTTGAAAAAGTAAAATTATATTTTAATTCTCTCTCAAGTAAGACAGATAAACTCTGAATGGGATGATTAAAAATGAGAGAAAAACATCTTATTTATAGGTTGAAAACAGGGGCAAATCTGTCTGAAAATCAAATAAAATCTGATTTAAATTTAAATTTTAAATTTAATATCAGATAATATCTATCCAAAAATAGTAGATTTGATAACAGAAAATATCCATTTAAATCTCGGATAAAATCTATTCAAAATTAGATTTATTAACAGATAAAATCTAATTAAATCTCAGATAATCTGTTAATATCTATCTAAAAATAGTAGATTTTATAACCGAAAATATCCATTTAAATCTCGAATATTTTGTTATTAAATCTATTCGGTTAAGTATTTAAAATTCAAAGAAAATTTTAAATCAACTGAACTGCTCTCATACAACCTATAAAAACAGAGTGTGGGATTCAAGCACTACATATTTCCAACAATCTCAACCATATATTTTATTTGACCTCAAACTCAGATCAAAATCATAATTTTTTTCTACTTGAGTTTAATTCAACAAGATATTTCTTATAAAAAAAATTAATGTCATTACTTCAAAATATAGATAAATAATCAAAATAGTATAAAAACTCTAATTTAAATTGAAAATATTTGAGCATACAATTTGATTAATTCAATTTTAAAATAAGAATTACAAATTTCACTATAGAATATGCTACGGATACATAGCCCACTAAACACAAGCACTATACATTAAAGATCTCAACATATTAGAATCTTGCACCGAAAATATCCTTCACTCTGATGATAAACCTAAGTATGAAAACAACGATTCAAAATGCTGATCTTATAAAGTTTAGTGATATACATCTATTCTAATATACTTCATGTTAATTATAAAACATAATCCTTTAAGTTGATATAGACAATAAGGAAAAATAAATAAACATGTGGTGTTATAACTAATCACCCAAGAACATGCTCTCATCATAGAAAAATATCATACATGACACAAGGCAAAATCATACTCTTGATCTTACCGAACCATCCAAGCGAAACACACAAATCATACCATAAACCTAGAATGATGTCTGGTGTTACATAGTTTTGCAATTGTGTATTCGGGAAAAGATTTAACCATTGTGGTTCAACATTTTTCTTTGGGTATCTGGATCCCATCAAACGATGCTTAACTAAACTATATAAGTGTTCCTTCAACACACAACAAGGACACTAATTCCACACAATTAAGTTTACCAATTTGTTAATACATCATGAAAGTGTATATTAATATTCTCATTAGTTAATATTCTACGTTAATTATCATATTTTTATCAACATAATAGATTATTTTGTTCAGTAGGTATCAATACTCAAATACAAGTCACTATGATACCCCTAAGTACCGGTACTCACACGCATATCGACATTAATAGAGTTTACTAAAAGTCTTTAATTTTCTTAAGTACCGGTACGACTAACACATACCAATACAATCCCCAATCATATATTAGCATGGCCAAAGTTTGTACAATACCTCTACCCCATGAGTTCACAATATTTTTTTAATTACGATTTGACAACACTTTATTCAACCTCTAAAACTTATAAAATTCATTTAAGTATGTTGCTAACGCTTTTAATTAATTATTACTACTATTGACTTTTCATCCATTTAATTTAATATTAATTTTCAATTCCATAAATATTTTGTAATACCCTGACTCGGGTGTCACGTTGGGCCTCCGGTCTAAAATCCGTATTTCAAAATTTCCTTTGAAAATCCAATAATAAAGTCATTTCAAGTCCAAATACGATTAATACAATCAATTTAATTTAAAACAAAAGCCTAAAGTAGTTTAATGTGACCGAAGCTCCAAATTACTACAAACCTATTTAAAGCATTCGACTTAAATTAATTAAACAAGTTACAAATACATATAGGGTCTGACAAAGTACTAGCCCACTACATCTATCACTGTACCTTACATAAAGTCGATGCTGAATTCCAAACCTCGATGGTGGTCCAAAAGAACCGGCTCCGCCTAACATACGCATAAAAACACATTTCAAACGCTGAGCTACGAAAGCTCAATGGGCACGCCGAACTCGGCCAACATCATGCATATCATAAGCAGTAAAGCAGAACATATAAACATCGTGCATGATATGATGATCTAACATGCTTGCTTAACATATGACATAAGTGAGATGTATATAATCGCACACAGCATATACAAATCAATCAGTCAACACAATGTAGTGAGGCTCGTGTCCATACAATATTGGGATCCTACACTATGAGTAGGGTCCGCGTCCACACAACATCGGGATCCTATACATAAGGATGAGGCCCGCGTCCACACAACATTGAGATCCTACAAATCCCATACTCAAAATGTTACATCGAGTATCTTCGAATGAGGCCCGCATCCACACAGCATTGAGATCCTACATTCGGGATAGTCATCAAATCATCACCCAGAATATTACCATAACAAAGACTCGAACCACACAAGCGATCCACCTAGGATCTTACCATAACAAGATATATTAGGGTTTATCATTCTTAAGTCTTTCGGGGTTATAATTATCAATCTTAGTTCGATAATTAGTTTCACAACTTTTAGATTAGAGGAACCCTTTATTAATATCATCGAGCCCCAAAGTTCTACTCAAACTTGGCCAAAATATACAGGGGTGTCGATACCCTTATATGGGGTATTGAAATACCCCGCATCGATGCCCACCTAAAGAGGGTATCAAAACATGAGCATCGATACTGGTATCGATACCCTTTGACCAATTCAAAAGTCAAAAAAGGGGAAAAAACGATTTGATACAGGTATCGATGCAAAAAGCCACTAGAGTGTTCGATATCGAACCATGGTTCGATACCCCCTCCATTAAAGCCTATATCTCACTCAGGGGTATCGATACCGGTGGCTCGTGTATCGATACCCCCTACACGAACCTATAAGTTTCACCTGAAATTTCTAAGGATCAATCCCCCAAACTTAACCAAAATGAAGCTAAGGCATTTTAAATCATTATTATTAATGTTTAGAGTGTTTTAACACCATTATCCAGTCCTTAATCTCATTATTATGAAAATCACCATTAAATCTCATCAAGCTCATGCAACCAAGCACACATCCATGTATTTATATAAAGTGCATTCTACCATGATAAGGATGATGAATATGAGAGTTGGGAGTACCAACCTATAGAAAAGCAGCAACCAAAACCCGAACTCACTCTTTCAAGCTCTTTCTTTTTGCTCAAGCCTTGAGATGAGACCTCAACTTCTTTCTCTCTCTAAAAACACCCTTTCATCGAACTAAACAAAGAACATCTTGTTGTGTAGATCTCCTCAAGATTTACCTCTTTCTCTTCAACACAAAAACGAGATTCTAAAGAAATCTACCCAAGATCAGACCTTTCTCAAACCTTTTCTCAAGATGAAAATAAAGGAGATGGAAGAAACTTTACAAAAAACATGACCTCATTTCTGCAGAGACACCCCATCTAAACCCCTCTCTCTTTGTCATCTATTTGTGTAATTACTAAAAATCCACCAGCTTAAGCCCAACACACTCTCAAAACCCAAAAGCTTAAGGCCCAAACAAGGCCTAAACCCTCGGGGTCAACCCGACACACTAAACCAAAAATCCGGGTCATTACAACTCTCCACTCCTTAAAGAAAATTTTGTCCTTGAAATTTACCTAAGAGAAACAAGTGCGAAAAGAGCAACCTCATACAGTCTTATAGACCTTGGACTTAACTTGCCTTTTCTTCCAAACGGATGATCCCTTTCTACGACAATACTTCCAAGAGCACATTTTTTTCTCTCCCACCCCATACTCCATTTCTGTCAGTTTCAAATCAAGTGCGAAAATCAATGATGCAACATAGTAGCATATCCTCAAGAATCTGAATCACTCTCTTTGACTGCCCATCTAATTGAGGATGATATGATGTACTGAAATTCAACTGGCTACCCCAAAGCACTGTGCAAACACTCCCAAAATCTGGTTGTGAATCTCAAATATCTGTTAGACACAATCGATTTCTGTACAATATGCAGTGTCGCAATCTCACTAACGTATAAATCTACCAGCCTATCTAACGAGTAAGTGATAAGGATAACAATAAAGTGAGCATATTTCATGAAACGATCAACTATAACCCAAATTGAGTTCTTCTTCGAAGGGGTCAACGACAAACCGGATACAAAATCTATGGCGATATTTTTCCACTTCCCGTTTCCATTCAAAAATCTTCAACGGCTATAACAAACTAGACGGAAACTGATATTCTGCTTTAACTCTCTGACAAGCCATACATTTACTCACATAATCTGTAACATCTCTTTTCAGACCAAGCAAGAAGTACTCATCCTACAAACCACGATATATCTTCGTACTACCTGGACGTGTAGCAAAAAGACTACTATGCGTTTTAGTCAGAACCATACGTCTTCAATCACTATCATTCGGCATAACTGATAAGTGCTTAACTCACTATCACTTTTTACACTTTTCATGGGCACTTATCATCAATTCTACACCTACTTGGACCAATGCATATACTTAATGTAATATATTTAGGGATGATGCTATTAAAGATATCATTTATTGAAAAGGCATACTTTACTGCATTTTCATGTCTGTGCAAACTAAGACCGAGGCAAGACCTGATGCCGAGGCAGTAGAGGATAAATAGCAATATGGCAGGCAAACTAAGGAGAAAAATGAGGAGAACGTTGCTGAACACGAAGCCCAAGGATCAGAGCTGGACAACATGAGGAAAGCCCAAGGACAAGGCTACGCGGGAAAAAGCCTTCTAGAAGATTTAAACTTGGAAATATTTAACCTATGTACATAACTTGTTCCCTACTCCAAGTTGTACTCTTTTTAGGAAATGTTTACCCTAGGTCAAGCCTATATAAGGCATAGCCGTCCAAGGGATCAAGAGAACCGGATTTGAGAGAGTTCACCCTATGAATAATTCTTCCCATCATGTTCTAAGTTTTCTTAGGATTTAGTGAAAATTGTCGAGTATTGTGAGAAGAGATTGTATCTTATTTCTTGTTTCAATACAATAAAATATCAAGGATTACTTACTCTTTGCCATTCTTTGTTCTTGCATCCAAGCTCGAGAGAGAAGTTTGTAAGTAATTTATTTGTCTAGACTCGGGAGAGTTAAACTCACGAAAGGAGTAAGTGCGATATTCAACTTGATTGGAGAATATTAACTCACCCTTGGGATAGGTTGACGTTTCAGCAGCTAAAAGAAGTGTGAGATTGGTTGTTGGTTATAATTGATTAACGCCAGGAGGTATCATCAAGGACTGATCATCAACAGTGTTCCGACTTAGGGATAAGCGGATCCATCAAGGGACACTTTGCCAAACTTTGGTAAATCTACCCAAGAGCAAGGGATTACCGCGGCAGAGAACACTATCGTTTCCGAAGACAGTAATCTGTAATACTACCGAGGAAGTGTAGTGCAATTGCATTGGACAGAAACAGATCAATCAATTCCACTATACAACACAACTGGATACTACCCTCTTTCTCAATTTGATCTCATTCTATTTAGTTTTCCTTAACTGCTTTATTTAGTTAAATCACAACCCTAATTCACTTGTGTTTTTATTTTCTTTTACAGAGCAAGAAGATCAAAGGAAGCATATTAAGTAAACCAATCCCTGTGGAGACGATAATTGATTTACTTATCACTTTATTACTTGACGACGTGTATACTTATACTACAATTGCACATATTTAGCGCGCATCAAGTTTTTGGTGCTGTTGCCGGGGATTGGCAATTAAATTTTGTTTTCTTTATTTTCTTGCTTTTATTTTAGTTATTCTATTTTTTATTTATTTTTATTTTTGGTTTAATTTTGGTGTATGACTAGGGCCATCCCAAGCAATCCATTGTACGAGATTGATCTAGAAATTGAAAGAATCTACCAAGGGTTGAGAACACAGATCCAAGGTGTCATGAAAGTAAATCAAGGAAACCAGAACTTACCTGCTGGCAATGGAGGCCTTCCACAGCAACCACTGCCGCGGCAGTTAACTGTTAGAGATTTTCTAGTGGAAGATCTGAATGGATTGAACCCTGGAGTTTTTACACCAGAGATAGAAGCAATCCACTTCGAACTCAAACCAGTGATGTTCAATATGCTCAATACTATTGGACAATTTAGTGGGTTTTCAACTGAAAATGCCTGACAACATCTCAAGTCCTTCATGGAAGTCTACAACTCATTCAAAATCCAAGGAATCCATGAAGACATTTTGAGATTAAAACTTTCCCCCTATTCACTGAGGGATAGAGCCAAGACTTGATTAAATAGCATTTCGACAGGATCTATAAGATCTTGGAGTAAACTCTGTCGAGAATTCATTACGCGATTTAACCCTACCAACTTATATGATTGAATCCGTAATGAAATTACTTCTTTTCGACAGACTGATGACGAACCTATGTACGAGGCTTGGGAATGCTAGAAAGAGTTACTAAACAAATGTCCACTACATGGATTTCCACTATGGACACAAGTAACCATGTTCTACAATGCTACCAATGCCACAACAAGGATGATGTTAGATGCCTCGACAAATGGAACACTCCTTGACAAAGCTCCAGAAGAAGCTATTGAGATTCTGAACAAACTTGAAAGGAACGATTTTCAATTCCCTACTTCTAGGCGAGGAGGAGTAAGACGCCAAGCCATAGTGAATGAATTAGAAACTACCAATTCAGTGGCAGCACAATTGACATCTTTAACAAAAATGGTTCAAAACATGCAAGTACAACAAAATATTTATGAGGTAAAAGCGATCAATTCTTTTGAGTATATGCAAGATGAGGAATCTGGTTTTTATGTGGGAAACTACAACCAGAATAACAATATGATGTCCAACACATATAATCCGGCATGGAAAAGGCATCCAAATTTTTCATGGAGCAATCCTAATAATGCCTTGAACCCTACTATCCAAGCCTCAGGTTTTCAGTATACATTGTCGCAACAGCATGTTCAGTAGTTACTGCCGCAGCAGTAGATGCATCAGTAACAACCTATGAATTTATTAGAGAATACTCTAAAGGCTTTCATAATGAAAATATAATCATATATGGCTGAGAATAGCAGTTTCATGAAGAGAACTAATGACTTCATGAATAAAATTGAGATGAGGCTGCAAAATCAAGAAGCTGCAATTAAATAACTAGAAACCCAAGTTGGTCAATTTTCTCAAAGGCAGAATACTAGACCACAAGGGGGACTACCTAGCAATACTGAAGTTGTTAAGGGAATAGGCCATGAACAATGCAAAGCAATCACTACAAGAAGTGGCCTACAACTTTAAGAGACATCAGGCAATCCAGGAAACAAAGTTCCACCAGTAACATAAGAGGAATCAAACAATGAGGACTTGGTTGCTGAACAAACTAATCATGAGAACACTAGCCTAGCAGAAGGCTCAGGAGCACCTAAACAAGCTGCCGAGATAATAAGAAACACAATAATTCCAGGTATTAAATTCCAAACTAATAAGACCCTGGAAGAGATGAGACCAAAACCACCTTTCCCACAAAGGTTGAAAAAAAAACAAGACCACCAGTTCAAAAAGTTCCTGGATATTTTAAAGCAAGTCCACATCAACTTGCCATTTGTTGAGGCAATTGAACAAATGCCCAACAATGCTAAATTCTTGAAATACATTGTGTCTAAAAGAGAGAAGCTTTGTGAGTTTGAAACAGTGGCATCAACTAAAGGATGCATGGCACTACTGCACAATCGTATGCCGCCCAAACTGAAGGATCCTAGATGCTTTACAATACCTTGCACGATTGGTAAAACTTATGAAGGAAAGTCCTTATGTGACCTAGGAGAAAGCATCAATCTCATGCCCAAATTTATCTTTCAAAAGCTTGGAATAGGAAGGGCAAAGTCTACGACAGTGCTGCTCCAACTTGCAGATAGATCCTATGTGCATCCTGAAGGATAAATAGAGGACATATTGGTAAGGGTAGACAAATTTATTTTTCCTGTTGACTTCCTTGTCCTTGATTGTGAAGTAGATAATAATGTACTGATCATCGTGAGAAGGCCTTTTCTTGCCACTAGACGAACCTTAATTGATGTGGAAAATGGAGAGTTGACAATGATGGTTAATGACCAACAAGTTAAACTCATTTCCCTCCATAAATTGAAAAAAAATTGATGATTCAGAAGAGTGCAAAGTCCTCCACACAACAAATGTAGACACCAAGATATCCTGCCTTGGTAGCATACTCGGAAGATTATTTGACAAGAAAATTAAGCCTGAGGTGGAGGCAAAAAATAAGGATAGGCATAAAACAGAAGGGAATGGCCAACACTTGAAGAAATATCCAATCCAACAAGAGATAAACAGATTGAGAGATGCATTTACATGCACTCCACCAGTAACATAATCTCTTCCCTTCTACTTTATTTATTATATTAGGATTAGTTTTAGTTTAGGATTTTTATTTTTATCTTTTTAATTTTTGTTATTAATGTTTTTATTTTAAGTTTTTTTTAGGACAATAAAAGCAAGAATAAGGGAGAAATAGTTCACAGCAGGAATTCTACCGAGGCAGTAAATAGTGTCAGAAGCCGCGACAGTCCCAATGGGTATAAATAGTTTAACGACTATCTACTGAATTTTTCGCTGCGATAGTAAATGCAAACGGGTAGTGAATTCAATACCTCTACAAAAATGGCTAGTAGTTTAAACGGCTACAAGGCTGAGGCCTATATAAACAGTCTCCTTCTTTTGAACTATTCACTCTTGCATTCTTGATTTCTTTAGAATTATACTAAATCAATCATTAAATCATCATAAAAACATGATTGAACTCATCTAATTTCCAACATTAAATGATATCCAAAAAGATTTCACAAAAACATCATAAAAACATTAGATCTAACATTAAAAACATAGAATCAAGTGTTTATTCAAAGATTAGCAAGCTAATACTTGGGAATTTCAATAAAGAACCTTAGAAAAGAATAAAAATCCAGAAAATTACCTTCAAGATCTATTCACCAAAAATATGAGATTTTCCCCTTCTTGATTCCTTGCAATTTGATGAAGATTTGATGAAATCAATGCATAGGTTTTGTAAAGGATGGAAGGATGATGCAAATGTTGTAATCTTTGTTGGAAAAAGATGCAAAAATCAGAAAGGAATTGAAGATATCAACTTTAGAGAGAGTGGAGAGAAAATGAGAGAAAAAGATGAAAGAAAAAAGATGAGAAAAGTGGTTTTGATAGAAAATGATTAAAAACCAAATTAAAGTAATTAAAAATATATTTTGGTGAATAAATCATCATTAAAAATTAGAAATGGGTTTATGGCCCTCTAAGGATTCTAAGTTTAGCTTGCTTTTCAATTTAGTCACTAAAATACATTAATTGCCGAAAATCACCAAATTGGTCCTCCAATTTTCCAAAAATTACAAATTGATCATTTATGCATAATTAAGCATAATTAAAAATCATTATAAAATCCAAATTATTTTCTTTTAATTTGAAACATATTTTTTTAATATTTCAAACCACCTTCCAAATTATTATTTTTCTTAATTAAAAATATCCTTATTTTATTTTTCCCGGAATTAATGAACCGGAGAACCCGATTCGTCCCGAATCGAATTCCCCTAACTAAGCCTAACTAATAACCTCAAAAACGGGATGTTATCACTCTCCCCCTCTTAAGAAAATTTCTTCCTCGAAATTTACCTGAAGTAAACAAGTGAGGAAACTGCTCCTCCATGCTTTTCCTTGTCTCCCATGTTGCTTCTCCCATACCTCGGTGTTTCCAAAGCACTTTAACCAAATCTATGGTCTTCCCTCGAAGAACCTTTGTATCCACATCCAAAATCCTCACCTGTTCTTCCTCATAACTCATAACTCATATCCTCTTTTAACTTAATCTCCTCAACCGGAACAACATGAGAAGGATCTGATCTATATCTACGAAGCATTGATACATGAAAAACATCATGCATCTTACTCAACTCCTCTGGCAACCTTAACCTATAAGCAACAGGACCAACACGCTCCAACACCTCATATGGTCCAATAAAACGAGGACTCAACTTTCCCTTACGCCCAAACCTCATCATTTTCTTCCATGGAGAAACCTTAAGGAACACTTTGTCCCCAACATCATACTCTATCTCCCTACGCTTCAAATTGGCATAAGACTTCTGTCTATCCGAAGCATCGGTCACTACATTGGCTTTCCCCGGATGATACTCAATCGACAAATCATAGTCCTTAAGCAACTCCATCCATCTTCGTTGCCTAAGATTCAAATCCTTTTGTGACATGAGATATTTCAAACTCTTATGATCCGTGTATATAGTACACTTCTCTCCATACAAGTAATGTCTCCAAATCTTTAAGGCAAAAACCACCGCCGCCAACTCCAAATCATGCGTCGGATAATTTTTTTCATGCACCCTCAACTGTCTAGAAGCATAAGCTACAACTTTCCCCTCTTGCATCAAAACACACCCGAGACCAACATACGATGCATCACTATAAACCACAAAATCCTTACTGAATTCGGGTTGCACCAACATTGGTGCACTAGTCAACACTTCCTTCAACTTCTCAAAACTCTTTTGTTGACTTTCTGTAACATCCCGTTTTTGGGGTTATTAGTTAGGCTTAGTTAGGGGAATTCGATTCGGGACGAATCGGGTTCTCCGGTTCATTAATTCCAGGAAAAATAAAATAAGGATATTTTTAATTAAGAAAAATAATAATTTGGAAGGTGGTTTGAAATATTAAAAAAATATATTTCAAATTAAAAGAAAATAATTTGGATTTTATAATGATTTTTAATTATGCTTAATTATGCATAAATGACCAATTTGTAATTTTTGGAAAATTGGAGGACCAATTTGGTGATTTTCGGCAATTAATGTATTTTAGTGACTAAATTGAAAAGCAAGCTAAACTTAGAATCCTTAGAGGGCCATAAACCCATTTCTAATTTTTAATGATGATTTATTCACCAAAATATATTTTTAATTACTTTAATTTAGTTTTTAATCATTTTCTACCAAAACCACTTTTCTCATCTTTTTCTCTCATCTTTTTCTCTCATTTTCTCTCTATTTTCTCTTCATCTTTTCTCTTCAATTCCTTGCTGATTTTTGCATCTTTTTCCACAAAGATTACATCATTTGCATCATCCTTCCATCCTTTACAAAACCTATGCATTGATTTCATCAAATTGCAAGGAATTAAGAAGGGAAAATCTTATATTTTTGGTGAATAGATCTTGATGGTAATTTTCTGGATTTCTATTCTTTTCTAAGGTTCTTTATTGAAATTCCCAATTGTTAGCTTGCTAATCTTTGAATAAACACTTGATTCTATGTTTTTAATGTTAGATCTAATGTTTTTGTGATGTTTTTGTGAAATCTTTTTGGATCTCATTTAATGCCGGAAATTAGATGAGTTCAATCATGTTTTTATGATGATTTAATGATTGATTGAGTCTTGATTTGATATCATATTAATCTAATCCCGGAATAGTGCAATCGGTGTAGTTTTAAGTTGCTTTTCGGTTGTTTTATGGGCTGTTTTAGATGCTTAAATGTTGCTGGAGATATAAGGATGGTTTGGATGTGTTTTTGGATTATAATTGAGGTGGATTAGATGTTAGATTCGTTAGGTTTTGGGCTGATGTTCTTTGGATACGTTTCGACTTAGTTTACGGTCTTTTCGGCTAAGTTTTTGGTAGTTTAATGGTGATCGGATATGGTTGTTGGTTTGAGCATGTTGTGATGGGAGAATGCTCTGTTTTTAATATTGTAGAAGAGGTACAAGAAGAAGCTTGATTACTGGTGCGTTGGTGCGATCATCGGAGAGCGGCTAAAGCTCGTTTCGCTTGTTGGTGAGTGGTTTTGGATTTAAAGCGACTCGGGTTTGGTACGTTCTGTTTTTGGGGGCTATGGAAGAGTGTGAAAACCTTCCATAGTTCAAGAGTAAGTAAAGTATTTGTTTTAATGAACCGATATGAGTTTCGGCTATTTTCGACAAAGGTATTTTATTGGTAATGGAATGGAATTTATGAAAATGC
The DNA here is from genome assembly GCA_035048815.1 of Abelmoschus esculentus. Taxonomy (NCBI): domain Eukaryota; kingdom Viridiplantae; phylum Streptophyta; class Magnoliopsida; order Malvales; family Malvaceae; genus Abelmoschus; species Abelmoschus esculentus. The sequence goes on from JAUCBN010000011.1 coordinate 20,901,280, forward strand.
ATGAGCATGTTTTGAAATGGCGCATACATGAGAGATACTTGCTGAATTGCATAGCTTATTTAGCATCTATGATTATGGAAAATTATGAGAAATGTTTTGGAATACAATATGGTTATTTGCCTTATACATGATGGTGCCTTTGGGCATATCTTTTGGTTCATTTGTTCAATATATTATGCATGCATTGTGAGCAGCAAGATATCATGCACATTTGATTATGATATTGGCTTAGTGACACTACTTTAGATTCGAATACGATGACATGTCATTAGGATTGTCTTAAGTACACTATAATCAAAACTAAAAATACAGAATATTGCCTACACGTAACAAGGGTGACTTTGTGTCCAACCGTGCGTGGTAGAGCCGCCTACACGTAACAGGGGTGACTATGTATCCGATCGTGCGTGGTAGTGCTAATGGTGACTTCGTGTCATGTCAATGGTGACTTCGTGTCATGACGAGACTATGGTCTCATGGATCCGTGTATTCGGTGAACTCAAGGTTCACAATAAGTGATCACTTGAAAGCCAATATACATACATGAAATTGAGAAGAGTATTGAGCATCATTTATAAATTGTTTTGATACGGCTACGTGAACTCAAAGATACATATGATTTATTGAATATGAGCATGAGATGTAAGCATGCATGGTTTAACAAAGTATTGCAAACTATGATTTTATTATGGTTTTAAATAGATGCATTGATGATTTGTGTAGAGCTTCCTCACTAAGCATGTTTGCTTAAGCTCTCTTTTCATCCATGCAGAGAAATAAAGGCACTTGGAGCTTCGTTCGAGGCAAGGGAACCAAGGGGAAGATTCACTTGAATTTGGTATGTTTTGGCAATAATTGGGCAAGGCAATGTGTAACCCAACCTATGTGTAGTGTGTGTAATTAGGCTTTGGTTTATGTTGTAATAAGACCATTATTGTTTGGATGTTAATTGTTGAACTTTGGATTGCTTGAATAGTTGAAGCATGTTCTAACATGTATTTGTTGGATTGATATGTTGAACATCACTTTTCTTAGGGAGCATGCCTATAGCTTGAATGATGTCCATGACGTAGTTAATTATGTACTATATGTTGTTAATCATGTTTAGGATTGAAGCATTTAGTGGTTCTAATTAATGGTTGAGTATTGAGCTCTTGGTTTGTACTTGGTGAATTGAACAATTGGTTCCAGACCCAAAGTTTTGAAACCTTTGATTGAAGGTTCTGAAACCATTGCAAAATAGTTTCGAAACCTTTAGAAGGTTTCGGAACCTTTCGGGGAGTTTCAATTCTGGGATGCTATTGGACACGATAAGTTTTGAAACTTTCAAGGAAAGTTTCGAAACCTTTTTCAGAAAGTTTCGGAACCTCTGGGAAGGTTTCGAAACCTTTGATCACCTAGAATTGAAAGTTGCTGGAAATTATATTTTAGTCCCGGTTATCTTCCTTTGGTCGATTAAGGTACTTACCGATGTTATTTTGAACTGAAATTTTGCATGCATGCATAAAGTTGACTTAATTTCAAGATGGTTATTATAATTTGGGTAAATTCCTTGTATTTTGGAGTATTTACACTTTGGTCCCTAAAATTGAGAAACATGAAATTGATAATGTTAGATTGATCTGTTTGAGTTGAAATTTGCTGTGTTGAATACCTGGATGTCTAATTGATCATTGGTGGAAAGAACTTCTACTTTACTAATTGTATTTAAAAGTTTTACGTTTTAGTCCTTAATCTATGTTAGTGTTTAATCGGATGTTGTTTTAATTAAAATGTTACCAATAATGCTTTGTATGAGACCTTGACACATAGGAATAAGATTGTGCATCTAGGAAAGATAAAAAAAATATAACGGTTTTTAGTGTTGTTTATCGAATCGGACCCTTGTGGGTTTGGTTTGATATTCCCCGTGTAACTCATTAGTGTCGGTTTTGTCTAGGCCGGGCTAAGGGTGTTACATTTGGTGGTATCAGAGCCAGGTTGAATAAAACGTGTTGATGATTTAATAAAATGTGTTGATGGTTTGTTGAGTGTGTAGTTGGTTTGTCGAGTATGTATTGGGTTGCCATGTCTTGTATTGGTATGTTAGAATGCTAGAATGAGTATGGTATGTTGATGTTGTATGCGTACTTATATATTGTGAATGCATTTAGAATAATTATGAGTAAAAGAGGTGGTTAGTTACACATTGCCTATGCCAATATGTTTTAGATGTTCTTCGGTTTCCCTTGGATCTTGCCCGAATGTAAGTTTATGATGTTTTGATGTTTTGTTTTAAAACTGCATGTTTGAAGTTTCTAGACAATGCCTCCAAGACGTGAGACGCGTGCTACCGCGAGCTTGATCACCGATGGTCAGGCCGAGGGAGAGGCGAATGTGAGGGAGGAACCGCTTCCACCTCCTCCACCAGTTGGTGTGCCAACCGCTGGTGTGTCTCCAGTTCCAGTGGGAGGCCAGTTTGGAGACTTTGCACTGTTCATACAGGCTATGACGGGTGCGTTTCAGGCAGCTATAGCTGGAGTGCAAGTACCGGCTCCCGCACCTGCCGTTGTAGTTACCTCAGGACTACCGCTTGAGCGTTTGCATAGCTTGGGAGGTGTTGAGTTCCGCGGATCTGAGCCGAGTGCGGCTGAGGAGTGGCTGGCTAGTACAAAGAGGATTATGGATCAGATGGACTGTCAGGATGCCCGTAGGTTGGGTTGTGTGGTCTCTCTACTTTAGGGGGATGCATATAGATGGTGGACTACCACGAGAGCGGGTGTAGCAGTTGCTAACCTGACGTGGGAGTACTTTAGGACCGCCTTTGTGCAGAAGTTCTTGGGTCCACAGTACGAGGATGCGCGGAAGAGGGAGTTTATGTCCTTGGTGCAGGGTACTGGGAGTGTGACTGATTATGAGATACAGTTTATCCGGTTGAGTCACTATGCTCCTAAGTTGGTTCCTACGGAGCATAAGAGGTGTGATAGGTTCCGGTATGGTTTGGATCCGGAGACCAAGACTTACTTGTTGGCTGCGGAGTATACTGAGTTTGATGTGCTCGTTAATCGGGCTAAGGATGTCGAGGAGTCTTTGAGGGAGGCTCGGAAGTCTTCCGATGCCGGAAAGAGGCTTGCTGAGGCTAGTACCCAAGGTGGTAAGGGTAAGAGGTTTCGGGACAACCGATATAGAGCTGATCGACGCCGAGGTGACTTTAGACACGGTGGTCGTGCTCAGTAGTATGGTAGAGGTGGTGATGCAGCAGTTTGTAACTTGTGTTCTCGACGCCATCCGGGAGAGTGTTGGTGGGCCACTGGTGCCTGTATTGGTTGTGGATCTAAGGATCACAGGAAGAGGGATTGTCCGAGGTTTGCTGGTGAGGTTGGTAACCGAGCTGAGGTTGCCGTGGTACCTGGCAGAGGATGCGGCGGAGGTAGAGGTCATTTTCAGAGACAGGGAGATGGCCGTAGAGTTTATGCTCAGTGCGGGGCCCACAATGCTACAGATGTGGTTGCAGGTACTTTTTCTTTGCGGAATGTACCGTTGTTTTCTTTGATAGATTCGGGATCTACGCATTCTTATGTTTTGAGTGAGCATGCATATATGTTGGATATCCCTGTTGATGTTCTAGATGTGGGAGTTGTGGTTACTAGTTCTTTGGGTGAGATGGTGACCGTTAAAAAGTTGTGTAGGAGATGTCCGTTGGAGGTGCAAGGGCATGTCTTTGAGGTTGACTTGATGGAGTTGCCATTTCATGGTTTTGACCTTATCTTGGGAGTTGATTGGTTGACGGAGCATAGGGTCGTGGTGGATTTTGAGAAGAAACGGGTTACTTTGAGGTTGTTGGATGGTAGTGAGGTTGTGGTTAAGAGTGAGTATACGAGATTCTTGTCTAATGTGGTTTTGGCTTTACAAGCGGAAAGGTTGATGCAACATGGAGGTGTAGCATATCTAGCTTATGTGATGAATCCGGGGATAGGAGAGGTTCGGGTGCAGGACATTCGAACGGTATGTGACTTTCTAGAAGTTTTTCCTGAGGAGTTGCCAAGATTACCTCCCGATCGTGATGTGGAGTTTAGTATCGAGACCTATGCTGGTACTAATCCGGTGTCCATTGCTCCGTATCGCATGGCACCTAAGGAGTTAAAGGAGTTAAAGATGCAGTTGCAAGAGTTGCTTGACCGTGGTTTCATACGACCGAGTGTGTCACCATAGGGTGCACCGGTGTTGTTTATGAAGAAGAAAGATGGCACAATGAGGATGTGCATTGATTATCGGCAATTGAATAAGTTGACCGTGAAGAATAAGTATCCTTTGCCGAGGATTGATGATTTGTTTGACCAGTTTCGAGGAGCAAGTGTGTTCTCGAAGATTGATTTGAGATCAGGATACTACCAACTGAAAGTGAAGGAGGAGGATGTGTTGAAAACGACTTTTCGAACAAGATATGGTCATTATGAGTTTTTGGTGATGCCGTTTGGTTTGACGAATGCCCCTGCTGCTTTTATGGATATGATGAACCGGGTGTTTCATGAGTACTTGGATCAGTTTGTAGTGGTGTTCATAGATGATATCCTCGTGTATTCACGTACCGAGGAAGATCATGATCGGCATTTGCGGTTGGTGTGAAGATGTATAGAGATCTCAAAAGAGAACCAGTTGTATGTTAAGTTAAGTAAGTGTGAGTTTTGGTTAAAAGAGGTGGTGTTTCTTGGTCATGTGGTGTCAGAAAAGGGTATTAGTGTTGATCCAAAGAAGATAGAGGCTGTTATGGGTTGGAAGCAACCGAGGTCGGTGTCCGAGGTTCGGAGTTTCCTAGGTTTGGCTGGGTATTATCGTATGTTCGTTGAGGGTTTTTCAAGCATTGCTACTCATATGACTAAGTTGTTGCAAAAGAAGGTTCCTTTTGAGTGGAAAGAAAGTCAACAAAAGAGTTTTGAGAAGTTGAAGGAAGTGTTGACTAGTGCACCGGTGTTGGTGCAACCCGAATCCGGTAAGGATTTTGTGGTTTATAGTGATGCATCGTATGTTGGTCTCGGGTGTGTTTTGATGCAAGAGGGGAAAGTTGTAGCTTATGCTTCTAGACAGTTGAGGGTGCATGAAAAGAATTATCCGACGCATGATTTGGAGTTGGCGGCGGCGGTTTTTCCTTTGAAGATCTGGAGACATTACTTGTATGAAGAGAAGTGTACTATATACACGGATCATAAGAGTTTGAAATATCTCATGTCACAAAAGGATTTGAATCTTAGGCAACGAAGATGGATGGAGTTGCTTAAGGACTATGATTTGTCGATTGAGTATCATCCGGGGAAAGCCAATGTAGTGACCGATGCTTTGAGCCGTAAGGCGGCGGTTGAGTTGAGAGCGATGTTTGCTAGACTTAGTATCTCTAAGGAAGGTGGTTTAGTGGCGGAGTTGCAAGTAAAACCGGATTTGGTTGAGATGATCAAGGTGAAACAGTTAGAAGATGAGACTTTGGTACCTTTTGTGGAGGATATTGCAGAGGGTAGACCGACCGAGTATCATTTTGATGATGATGAGGTGTTGTATTTTAGAGGTCGGATTGTGGTGCCCGATGATCAGGAGTTGAGGCAAGCTATCTTGGTGGAGGCTCATACTAGCCCGTTTGCTATGCATCCGGGTGGTGTGAAGATGTATAGAGATCTCAAAAGTGTTTACTTTTGGGTTGGTTTAAAGAGAGATGTGACGGAGTTTGTTTCTCGTTGTATGGTGTGTCAGCGGGTGAAAGCTGAACATCAGTTTCCTGCAGGTTTGTTGCAACCGGTTCAAGTTCCGGAAAGGAAATGGGAGAGAATCACTATGGATTTTGTGACGGGGTTGCCGTTAACATCGTCCAAAAAGGATTCTATATGGGTGATTGTTGATAGGTTTACGAAGTGTGCATATTTTCTTGCCGTGTATACGACGTACTCCATGGATAAGTTGGCGGGTTTGTATGTTTCTGAGGTGGTAAGGTTGCATGGGGTGCCTAAGTCGATCATATCGGATAGAGATCCGAGATTTACATCCAAGTTTTGGAGGAGTTTGCAGACAGCTTTGGGTACGAGGCTTAGTTTTAGTACGGCTTATCATCCAGAGACGGATGGACAGTCTGAGCGTATTATTCAGACCTTAGAGGATATGTTGAGGTGTTGTGTCATCGAGTTTCAAGGTTCTTGGGATAAGCAATTGCCGTTGGTAGAGTTTGCTTACAATAATAGTTTTCAGACGAGTATACAGATGGCACCGTTTGAGGCGTTGTATGGGCGCAAGTGTCGTACACCTTTATGTTGGAAGGAAGTTGGACAGAAGTATGTTTCTTTGCCTCAAATGTTGAAGGATACGGATGAGAAAGTTAAGTTGATATGTACTAAACTTAAGGAAGCTTCGGATAGACAGAAGTCCTATGCCAATTTGAAGCGTAGGGAGGTAGAGTATGATGTTGGGGACAAAGTGTTCCTTAAGGTTTCTCCATGGAAGAAAGTGATGAGGTTTGGGCGTAAGGGAAAGTTGAGTCCTCGTTTTATTGGACCGTATGAGGTGTTGGAGCGTGTTGGTCCTGTTGCTTATAGGTTGAGGTTGTCGGAGGAGTTGAGTAAGATGCATGATGTTTTTCATGTATCAATGCTTCGTAGATATAGATCGGATCCTTCTCATGTTGTTCCGGTTGAGGAGATTGAGTTAAAAGAGGATATGAGTTATGAGGAAGAACCGGTGAGGATTTTGGGTGTGGATACAAAGGTTCTTCGAGGGAAGACCATAGATTTGGTTAAAGTACTTTGGAAACACCGAGGTGTGGAAGAAGCAACATGGGAGACAAGGAAAAGCATGGAGGAGCAGTTTCCTCACTTGTTTACTTCAGGTAAATTTCGAGGAAGAAATTTTCTTAAGAGGGGGAGAGTTGTAACATCCCGTTTTGGGGGTTATTAGTTAGACTTAGTTAGGGGAATTCGATTCGGGACGAATCGGGTTCTTCGGTTCATTAATTCCGGGAAAAATAAAATAAGGATATTTTTAATTAAGAAAAATAATAATTTGGAAGGTGGTTTGAAATATTAAAAAATATGTTTCAAATTAAAAGAAAATAATTTGGATTTTATAATGATTTTTGATTATGCTTAATTATGCATAAATGACCAATTTGTAATTTTTGGAAAATTGGAGGACCAATTTGGTGATTTTCGGCAATTAATATATTTTAGTGACTAAATTGAAAAGCAAGCTAAACTTAGAATCCTTAGAGGGCCATAAACTCATTTCTAATTTTTAATGATGGTTTATTCACCAAAATATATTTTTAATTACTTTAATTTGGTTTTTAATCATTTTCTACCAAAACCACTTTTCCCATCTTTTTCTCTCATCTTTTTCTCTCATTTTCTCTCCACTTTCTCTTCATATTTTCTCTTCAATTCCTTGCTGATTTTTGCATCTTTTTCCACAATGATTACATCATTTGCATCATCCTTCCATCCTTTACAAAACCTATGCATTGATTTCATCAAATCTTCATCAAATTGCAAGGAATCAAGAAGGAAAAAATCTCATATTTTTGGTGAATAGATCTTGAAGGTAATTTTCTGGATTTCTATTCTTTTCTAAGGTTCTTTATTGAAATTCCCAAGTGTTAGCTTGCTAATCTTTGAATAAACACTTGATTCTATGTTTTTAATGTTAGATCTAATGTTTTTGTGAAATCTTTTTGGATCTCATTTAATGCCGAAAATTAGATGAGTTCAATCATGTTTTTATGATGATTTAATGATTGATTGAGTCTTGATTTGATATCACATTAATCTAATCCCGGAATAGTGCAATCGGTGTAGTTTTAAGTTGCTTTTCGATTGTTTTATGGGCTATTTTAGATGCTTAAATGTTGCTGGAGATATAAGGATGGTTTGGATGTGTTTTTGGATTATAATTGAGGTGGATTAGATGTTAGATTCGTTAGGTTTTGGGCTGATGTTGTTCGGATACGTTTCGGCTTAGTTTACGGTCTTTTCGGCTAAGTTTTTGGTAGTTTAATAGTGATCGGATATGGCTGTTGGTTTGAGCATGTTGTGATGTGAGAATGCTCTGTTTTTAATATTGTAGAAGAGGTACAAGAAGAAGCTTGATTGCTGGTGCGTTGGTGCGATCATCGGAGAGCGGCGAAAGCTCGTTTTGCTTGTTGGTGAGTGATTCCGGATTTAAAGCAAATCGGATTTAAACCCAACCCATGTGTAGTGTGTGTAATTAGGCTTTGGTTTATGTTGTAATAAGACCATTATTGTTTGGATGTTAATTGTTGAACTTTGGATTGCTTGAATAGTTGAAGCATGTTCTAGCATGTATTTGTTGGATTGATATGTTGAACATCACTTTTCTTAGGGAGCATGCCTATAGCTTGAATGATGTCCATGACGTAGTTAATTATGTACCATATGTTGTTAATCATGTTTAGGATTGAAGCATTTAGTGGTTCTAATTAATGGTTGAGTATTGAGCTCTTGGTTTGTACTTGGTGAATTGAACAATTGGTTCCAGATCCAAAGTTTCGAAACCTTTGATTAAAGGTTCCGAAACCATTGCAAAATAGTTTCGAAACCTTTAGAAGGTTTCGGAACCTTTCGGGCAGTTTCAATTCTGGGATGCTACTGGACGCGATAAGTTTCGAAACTTTCAAGGAAAGTTTTGAAGCCTTTTTTAGAAAGTTTTGGAACCTTTGGGAAGGTTTCGAAACCTTTGATCACCAAGAATTGAAAGTTGCTGGAAATTATATTTTAGTCCCGGATATCTTCCTTTGTTCGATTAAGGTACTTACCGATGTTATTTTGAGCTGAAATTTTACATGTATGCTTAAAGTTGGCTTAATTTCAAGATGGTTATTATAATTTGGATAAAATCCTTGTGTTTTGGAAGATTTATATTTTGGTCCCTAAATTAGAGAAACACGCAATTGATGATGTTAGAATAATCCGTTTGAGTTGAAATTTGCTGTGAGGAACTCTTGTATGTTTAATTGTATTTTGTCGAAGAGAATTTATATTTTGTTAATAGGATTTAAAAGTTTTACGTTTTAGTCCTTAATCTATGTTAGTGTTTAATCGGATGGTTGTTTATAATTAATGTGTTACCGACAATGCTTTGTATGAGACCTTGTCACGTAGGAATAAGATTGTGCATCTAGTAAGATAAAATAAAAAAAAAGTAACAGTTTTAGGGTTGTTTATCAAATCGAACCTTCACGGGTTTGGTTTGATATTCCCCGTATAACCCGTTAGTGCTGGTTTTGTCTAGGCCGGGCTAAGGGGATTACACCCCATACATCAAACAATTCCACTTCGGGAATGTTTTATAGAGGCATTTCATTCCTTCTTGATACATTTACCATCCTTTGACATCAATCACATCTTTGGCAATATTCCTGTGCATCTTTATATAAACTTGGTCGGTATAGTCCTGATTGTAACACTTTAGCTGCTATTTTGTTACCGCCGAAGTGCCCGCCATAAGGGGATGCATAGGAGTTTGTTAGTACCTTTTCTTGTTCTTCTTCGGGAATGTATCGTCTTATGATTTGATATGCGCATTGTTTAAATAGAAATGGATCATCCCAAAGATAATGCTTTACCTCATGTTTGAACCTTTTCTTTCCTTGATTGTTAAGGCAGTGTGATAGATGTATTTAGATAATGTTTTCGCAATTTTGTCTAATGTGATTTCAGGGTCCTCTGCTGATATTTTCCATACAATTGTTATGGCGGCAAGTAATTTTTCATCAGAGAAATTCTCTTTTATTTCCTGCTCTGATTTTGTTGTTTCGTTTTCTTCTAGGCGGGATAGATGATCGGCCACTGGGTTTTCTATTCCCTTCCTATCCTTTATTTCAACCACGAATTCTTATAGTAGTAGTAGTATACACCGTATTAGATGAGGTTTTGCATCCTTCTTTGTCAGCAGGTATTTTATAGTAGAGTGATCTGTATGTTCAATAACCTTGTTGTCGATGAGATATGATCTAAAGTTATCGAATGCAAAAACTACGGCTAATAACTCTTTTTCTGTTGTGGTATAATTAACTTGGGTATCGTTTAAGGTTTTACTTGCATAATGTATTACATGAATGATCTTATTCTTCTGTTGCCCTAGCACTGCTCCGAAAACATAGTTGTTCGCATCACACATAAGTTCAAAAGGTTCGTTCCAGTCGGGTGGTAACACTATAGGTGCTGATATAAGTTTTTGTTTCAAGGTTTCGAAGGCTTTCGCACATTCTTTATAAAAAATAAACGGTTTGTTTTGTTCTAGCAATGAGAATAAGGGTTTGGTTATTTTAGAGAAATACTCAATAAACCGTTGGTAGAAACCAGCATGCCCAAGGAAACTATGTATACCCTTGACCGATGTTGGTGGCGGCAATTTTTCTATCACTTCTATCTTTGCCTTATCAACTTCAATGCCGCAATAGGAGATTTTGTGGCTAAGTGCTATTCCTTTGTCAACCATAAAATGACATTTTTCCCAATTCAGAATTAGGTTTGTTTCTTCACATCTTTGTAGTACTTTCTCCAGGTTGTTTAGACAGTTCTCAAAGTCATCTCCCAATACTGAAAAATCATCCATAAAAATTTCTAGGTGATCTTCAATCATATAGGAGAAGATTGCCATCATACACCGTAGAAAGGTGACAGGTGTGTTACATAGTCCAAATGACAATCTTCTGAATACGTATGTTCCATATGGGCATGTAAAGGTTGTTTTAGCTTGGTCTTCGGGTGCTATGACAATTTGATTGTATCTTGAGTAGCCATCTAGAAAACAATAGTAGGGCTTACCGGCTAATCTATCAAGCATTTGGTCGATGAATGGTAAGGGGAAATGATCCTTTCTTGTTGCTTGATTTAGTTTTCGATAATCCATACATACTCTTCATCCGGTTACAGTTCTAGTTGGGATCAATTACTTGTTTTCGTTCGAGATTATTGTCATTTTGCCCTTTTTTGGTACGCATTACACTGGACTTACCCACTTGCTTTCTGATATGGGATAAATAGTTCTTGTATCCAACCACTTGATTATTTCTTTTCTTACCACTTTCTTCATTGCATGATTTAATCTTCTCTGTGCATCAATGGTTGGTTTATGTTCTTCTTTTAATAAGATTTTATGCATGCATAAAGATGAGCTAATTCCCTTCAGATCTGCAATTGTCCAGCCAATTGCCTTAGTATGCCGTCGTAGCATGTTGATTAACTACTCTTCCTGTTCAGGCTGCAACTTAGAGGAGATGATTACTGATAAAGTATTATTTAATCCCAAATATGCATATTTTAATTGCTCAGGTGAGGGTTTTAATTCCAATTCTGGAGGATGTTCTAAAGATGGTTTGTATTTTTTGTTTTCATTTGAAGTGTAATCAAAAGATTCAAAGTGCTTACCTGGGTATGTGGTTACCAAATTACCTTCTTCTGCTTGTTTTTCCTCTGGCTTTTGGCCATTTATGCATGGTTCTCCGTAAAAACAGCAGCCGTGGCAATCAACACTACTGCCTTGGCTGGTTGTGTCAGAAAATTTGGTTTCCTCCTCGTGATCGAGTTCTTTTGATTCCTCTAGATACCTTAGAGTGTTAAAAACGTTGATCATTACTTGTTAATCACTAACCCTTATGATTAGAGGTTTGAATGAGCCAAGAACTTGAGAATTTAAATAAAGAACTTAATAATTTAGAGGTTTGAATGATTCTCACCTCCAAATTTGATTCAACCTTCTTCCAAGGTTTAAAATCAAGTAAAACCGTAGAAAAACGAAGAAGATTTGAAGAAGAAAATTATAGGAATTTAAACCAATGAAATTTGATTGACAATAATAGATATTTACCTTGAAAAGATGATGAAAAATCTATCTTGGAGTAGAAGAAACCGAAATTTAAAGAGGGGAAAGATACTTGACACTAATTTTGAGTTTTAGTTAAAAATTAAAGAATTTTGATTTATTAGGTTAAAACATGGAATTAAAGGTTGTTTATATAGGCTCTTTGAAGGTTTAGATTATATAAGATTAGTATTTGATCAAAGCCTCTTAAAGATTCAAAGTTTTGGCCCAATTATAATTTGGTTAGTCAATTTTCAATTTTTTATAAAATAGTCACTAGTTTCAAAAGTCATGATGCCACTAAAGTTAGGACGATCTTTCTAGTGATCCATGTACGTTTAATCCGAAATCGGGAGGAAGAGATGCGATGACTTACGGTTCCTTAATAAGCAGCAAAAACAATAACTAGATTTGCTACAATCATGATCGTTCGACAATTCAAATCTTTAGCCTTCACGAATATCGTCTCGGCCTCTACTCAGTTCACCCGGTTGAGAGCAAATCTCGAAAAACTATTTTTTGTGATTTTAGGATTTTGGAAATTCGAGATTCTCTAATGTGGCTGCTAGAACCAAAGATCCTTTATATATATGTGAAACCCTAAGTATAAGAGTTTTATTCTGAATTTGTTTAGGAAATAATTACTTTTATCATTTCTTTAAATTTCAGAATCTATATTTAATTCGAATTTGAAAAGGGATATAATTACTTTAATTATATCCTTTATTTAAAATTTGGCATTAAATATAATCTACTTATACATATATATATATATATATTGCTCCTTTTCAACCATTGGATGTTACCCTGTAGGCTCATTGTAACGTTATTAATAATATTAGAACAATTCTAATATTACAAACAATGAGTGACCTCTAGCATTATATCATTTTCATCTAAGTTACAAGAGATCATGATTCAATGTATCATATTCGTGACCAACTCTTTTAATATATTATATCCTTTTGTCCTTTTATATCTTTAATAGGTACAAGTCTTGGAATAGTCACACTTGTAGAGCCTATTTTAATGTTTCTTGGTATCTAGAATGAACTACTTTTAATGAATAATTTGTTGTAACACCCCGACCCGGATGTCACATTGGGCCTCCGGCCTGAAACCCATATTTCAAAATTTCCTTTGAAAGTCCAATAATAAAGTCAATTCAATTCTAAATACGATCCATAAAATCCATTTAATTTAAAACAAAAGCCCAAAATAGTTTAAAATGAGCGGAGCTCCAAATTACTACAAACACATTTAAAACATTTGACCCAATTAAAATAACAGAGTTACAAAAATACATATAGGGTCTGACAAAGTACTAGCCCACTACATCTATCATTGTATCCTGACACAAAGTCGATGTTGAATTCTAAACCTCGATGGTGCTCCACAAGAACCGGCTCTACCTAACCTACGCACGAAAACACATTTCGAACGCTCAGCTATGAAAGCTCAGTGGGCATGCCAAACTCGGCCAACATCATGCATATCATAAACAGTAAAGCATGACATATAAATCTCGTACATGATATGATGGTCTAACATGCTTGCCTAACACATGGCATAAATGAATGTATATTATCGCACACAGCATATACAAATCATAACAAGTCAACACATAAGAGTGAGGCCCGCGTCCATACAGCATCGGGATCCTACACTCAGGATTGAGGCCGCCCTCAAATCCTATGCCCGGAATGTTACATCGGACATCTTCGAACGAGGTCGCCCAACGTTCTTCGGAAAGGGGTGGAGGCTGCCTAACCAACCCCATGCTCGGAATGTTACATCGAATATCTTCGAGTGAGGCCGCCCAACACTCAGAATAAAAGTCTTTAATCATCACCCGGCATGTTACATCGGATGACCTTCAACGTGTTGCAACACTTATGGATATCCGGATTTCCAACACACAAAAACTCAAACCACACAAGCAATCCGCCTAGGATCTTAGCACAACAAGATATATTAAGGCTTATCATACTTAAGTCTTTCGGGGTTATAATTATCAATCTTAATTCGATAATTAGTTTCACAACTTTTAGATTAATAAAATTATTTATTAAAAACACCGAGCCTAAAACTCTACTCCAACTTGGCCCAAAAGCACAGGGGTATCGATACCCTTAGGTAGGGTATCGAAACACCCTGCATCGATACCCACCCAAAGAGGGGATCAAAACATGGGTATCGATGCTAGTATCGATACCCTTTGACCAATCCAAAAGTCAACAAAAAGGGGAGAAACCGCTTCGATACTGGTATCGATGCAATTATACCACTGGAGGGCTCGGTATCGAACCATGGTTCGATACCCTTGCTCCTCAATCCTATGTTCCTCTTAGGGGTATCGATACACAAGCCACCGGTATCGATACCCCCTACACGATTTCAGTTCTGTACTTAGAAACTTCTAAAGATTCAATCCCCAAACTCATCTAAAACGATTCTAAAGTATTTCTATTCAATCTTAAGGAAGTTTAGGGTGTTTTAACATCATTTTTCAACCCTCTAACACAATAATACAAATCCCACCATTAAGGCTCATCAAGCTCAAACCATGCACACATACACCAAAACTATATGAATGCTTCCTACCATGAAATGCATAATGATTAAAAGAGTTGGGAGTACCAACCTCAAGCACACAGCAACCAAAAACCGAACTCACTCTTCCAAGCTCTTTCCTTTGCCCAAACTTGATGATGGATCTCCAACTTCTTTCTCTACAAGAAAGGGATTAAAAACCAACTCTTAGACACTTCTATAGATGTTTCTAACTCTTAAAAACATCATGAAAACCATAGAAACAACCCTCCAAATTTCAATCTCAGATTCCCCATACACCTTCTCTTTTTCACCAAACCAAACAACTCATACCTTGTTTTGTAGATCAAGAACAACTCTAAAACTTACCCTTCTGACACAAAACGTGATTCTTCGGCAAAACCAACAAGATCCAACCTTTTTCTATCTACTTCCTTGCTTCTAAGGAGAAGAGAAATGGAAAAAAGAGAAGAATGAGATCATCCCTGCAGAAAATAAAACCCCCATCCCCTTCTTTTTCTCATCTCATAGATAAATACCAAAATACCCTTACTAAACCAAGCCTAACTCTCAACCCAACAAGATTAAGGCCCAAAACCACTAAACCCGGGGCTCAAAACCGAAGTCCAAACTCTCGGGTTAAACCGACGCTCGGATCCGAATCCGAGTCGTTATATTCGTGATATCTCATATCAACATATTCAATAATGGCCATGCATTTCTAGTCTCACTCAATCAAGTGGCCTTTGATATATTTTCCTATTATATAGGAAGGACAAATCCTATCTTGATCATTCACATCTCACTAAATACATTGTAGTATGTTCAAAGTCAGTTTTTATAGTATAAATAATTACGATACACGTTTAACTGCATCAAAACATAAAACAACATATGTTGAGATAGTAATAATCTCAAGTCTAAGGATCATACATATAGTTGTCACTATGAGCAATATCGTGACCGTCACATAATAATCCAAGATATATGCTCATAGTGGGTCAATCCAATATATTATTCTCTACTAATATTTTCATGTATTAATTCTGACATCTCTGTGTCAATGAAAACTCATTGTCATCAATTAGTCACATATTAGTCTTAAGCATATTATTATTGTCTGTAATCACTAATTTTATACGGAGTAAACCCGTTTTATTTTTCAATTTTATTTTTATCTTTAATAATGGGCTTTAGTTAATTTTAGCGTTTATGATGAAAAAATATAAAAAAATGTAATAATGGGTTTATTTTTCAATATTTGTTTAGTTCCTTTTATTTATAAAAATACATTAAAAAATCAAAAAAGATTATATACATATATTAAACTAAAAATTTTCTAAAAAAACATTATAAATTATTACTTATTTCAATTTTGTTTTTGTTTAATACATGTCCTATTTCAATATTATTTTTATTAGTAGTATGTTTGTTTTTATAGAATATTTATATACTTTAAATTTATTTAGCTTTCGGTTTTGTTTTTGTTACTAATTATTTATTATTATTATCACACTTTCTAATCTTGTTATTTAGCTTTTTTTTAATATTTTAATCTTTTATTTTCTCTTTATTATCTTTTTTTTTAAATATTATATTATTATTATACTTTTGTTATTTAAAACAAAAATAAAAAATACTACATTCTTAATATCTTTTATATAAATAATTGTTTTCTCCCCTTTTGTTTTTTTCTTTATTATTAATGTTATATTATTATTTTTATTACATATTATGTTATTTTATATTTCCGTTTTAATTTTATTATTATTATTATTGTTATCTCTTTATTATTATTATTATTAAATAAATAAATATCAGATATTAAATAAAACCAGAAATAATAAATGAACAAACCCAAATAATATTAGTTTAACAGTTCAAATTACAAACTCAGTTTAAACTCAAAAACTCGTTTTAATTACTAAGCTCACACATAAATTAAATTTGAGCCCAATACTAAAATTAATTAAAGCTCGAACCGGTTTACATTAAAGATACCCTAAATGCCTCTTTGTTCTCCATGCGCAGACAGCAGAAGACTGTTAGATCAGGGGGCGATCTAACGGTTGACATTGATCCGGATAAAAGGTTCTAAATCACCCAACACGCCCACGCGCTGGTACTTCGGATCTCCACACGCACGTGCGTAGTGTCACAGACCTAGCCCTCGTACCCCTAGGTGGCGGGTCTTAGCCCTTGCACTCTTGGGTGGCTAATACATGCGACACTTGAAAAAGAACACATCCTAGACAAATCAGCCTTCACCACGTCCTTCACCAAGGACCAAACACGGAAGCGTCATCTCGATTAGCGTCGGGCAATATAACCAATCCGAAACGGAATCTCACAGGGCCTAGCGAATTCTAGAAGGCAACCCCATGGTTCCAAGTCAAGCGTGATATGGGGCACTAAGGCCCTAAACCGTCCCTAGGACACCCCCTAGAGAGGCGTTGTGCCATCCACTTGGCCCCAACGACCCGCACACCTAGGCCTCATGTGGGCCTATGAGAAGGTCACTTACACCATGGTAGCTCCACTACTAGCCTATGGCGAGGGGGATGATGGAGACCCAACACCAGTTCACTTCCCCCTAAAGAGCTAATAAAACTTACCAAGTATGCCACGAGTAGACGTTGCTTCGTCCCAACCGGGGACACTTTCTGAACAGGGCCTTCAATGCCTTCCAAAAGCATCCCGACTCCCCTCCTTACTTGGTTGCTCCTTAGGGCTCGCTCATATCAGCTCCGAGGCTCGCATCTACTCGCATCTGCTCGGTCTCGAACGGGTTCGTCACGATGGGATCTCGATGCAACATGAGACAATCGTGACACGTAGCACATGCTCGATGCCTCAAATTCCCGTTGATTTTTTAGCTCCTGATCATCGATTTCCGTTGATCCCCTTTGCCTCTCCGTGAGCCATGCATGCACAAGCAAACAAAGGATCATCAGATTTTGTACAACAATGGAGCCAAAATTCAAAATTTCAGAGGCTACACCAACAATTCCAGTACATGAATTCGGCCAACAATTCAGAAAATATCAGGATCAATTAATCTAACAAATCGACATCAACAGAAGCAAACTAATAGAAAAATTCCAGAGCTTTTTTCTTTTTTTCTATTTGCCTTGTACTTTCGGTTATAAAAACCAAAACAAAAAACATTGTAAGGTATCCGATTTTTCCCCTCCATTATCAATGAAAAGAAGCATTTTTAGAGGTAATTCCTCTTTTGTTTGCATACATCAAATCGAAAACAAAAAAATAAGAAAGTTTAGGTTTTTATTACCTTCAAACCATTTTGATTCTCCTTTCTTCTTGTCTCTTTGAATCCGGCGATAAGCCTCGCGGCCTGTTGTTGGTGAGCCGAGAGGAAGAAATTTGAAAATCGTTCTTCAGAACTGGGTCTTCCCTTTGCTTCTCTTGAAAGAAAGTTTTTTCTTTTGTCTCGCCTTCGATCTTCAAAAAACAAAAGAGATTTGATTTTTTTTCTCGGTTTCTAATAGCAAAAAAGAAAAAGTTTCGAAGGCAGTGGCCGGCGTGGTGGTTTACGGCTTTTCTTATGGTGATTTCTAGGTTGGTGGAAGAACAAGATGATTGTTCATCCTCTGTTCTTGGTTTTGTTCGAGAGAAAACAGAAAATGAGGGTTTATCTTTGTTTTTCGGTTTTAAAATGGCTAAAGGGGGAGTTCATTGGTTTCAAATGTGTTTTATAGTGGAGGCTTTTTAAAAATGGGTTTTTTACGTTCATTAAACCCCTCCGTGTCGTGCAAACCACTCCCGAAGTCCTTTCAAGTTTTTCAGAGATCTCATTTTGGTCTCAATTTAGACTCAATCGGTTATCTTGAAAAGGGTTTTATTGATTATAAGTCCCTCCGCGTTTTAGGTTTCTCTTTTAAGCCATTCCTCATTTTAAAAATAACTCACGTGACCCCTTTAACTTTGTTTTGACTTACAAAATGGTCCTAATTTGTTTAAATGTTTTCTTGAGTCCCAACCCCTGTGAATCTGTTTTTAATTCATTTCCGCCCCTATAACTCAAATTTGTCATATTTTCTTATTATTTTTAATCCTGTAATTTGGTATATATTTTATTTTGGTACTATTTACAGTCTTAGAATTCATTGTTGTTATTTATTTATTTATTTATTTACTTAATGTTTTTTTTACCTATTCATGTATATATTTCTTTGATTGTTTTGTTTATTATTTAGTTCTCATGTATATATCTTTTTCTTTTTCATTTCACATTTGTATGTTAGTAAGAATATGCCTCAAGTACCATTTGTCATTATCAAAAAAACATGGTTATACTTGTTACATATTTATCATGATGTATGTGGTACATGACCATTCATGTGAATAAGTTTTAAATGGCATCTTAAGTCTATGTATGCTTGCATTTACTTATTTGGTTAATCTATATATAGTTTATTTATGTGTTCATGATTATTAGATTAGCTCTTTGATATTTATCATTTTGCTTACTTTATCTTAGTTTTTTACATTCGCATGTACATAAGTATTTTGTCAAGTGGTTTGTTAATATATGTTATTCATGCATATTTAATTTTTATTAGAGTTGTTTAATTTATTTACATGTGTTATTTTGCTTATCTATTTATATGTATTTATGTATTTATTTTTATATACATTTTATTACGCATTTTATTATCTTACAATCGAAATCATAATCAACATCCTAATTAATGAATTAATTAATACTTTACTCGGTCGTAGCGGGCCCACCTTACCAAACGTAATGTTGGCGGTGTATGCGTCTATCTTCGAGTAAAGAGGTGTTAAAATAAACTCGAATTTATAATTAAATGTCAACTTAATTGTCACTTTAATTTAGAAAAATTTAATGTTAAATAAACGATAAATATTTTTAAGGTACCAATTTTGGGCGGTTTGAAAATGCTAACCCCGTTTTTAACCATAACTGACTCTCGAACCCTCGTCTTTTTAAATCTCTGGTTTTATGGTGTCCGGTCTACCAAAGTTGACCGGTCGTGACTCCCTTTGCTTTTAAATAGTTTTCCAATTAATTTTCAAATTATTTCCCAATATTTCTAATTTGTTTTTTACCATGTAAATCCATTTTTCAAATCTTTCCGATAAATTCCATAATTTTCCCTAAATTCCCAAAATTTCAAATTTTCAATTCAATCCTTTTTAAACCCTAATCCTTTTTAAAAATTTCCTTCCCCAAATTTCAAATCCCTAATTTCTTAATTTTCAATTTTAATTCCTGGTTTTCCAAATTTTCTTTTTAACTAAAATCCCTAATTTCAAAAGCTCTTTCTAATTTTAAATCCCCAATCTTTTAAAACCCTAATTTTCAAATTTCTCTTTTTCAAATCAAAATTTATTTTCCAACCCATATTTCAGTTTAATCCCTAATTTTCTAATTTTAACCTAGTTTTTCCACTAGCGACTTTTTATTTGCAAACTCGATTTCAAAAAAGGGTCGCTACAGTGTCCATACCTATAATAATACTTAATTAAGGATCTTTTAATAATAATACATATATTATTATATGGACCTTATTGTTTCTCAGTTTATATTATACATTGACACATATATCTGAAAACAACAATGGTAATGCCTTTATTCAATAAAATTGGTAAATAAAAGTATCCTTACAATTATCATATGATTGGTCTTTGGGCATACTCTAACAATCTCCCACTAGAATTAAGACCAATCACTCACATATCTAATACCGAGTGACTCAGTGTGATAATCACGCTTCTGTTGCGTCAAAGGCTTCGTCAAGGGATCAACAATGTTATCATCTGTGTGTACTCTGCATATCTCCATATCTCCTCAATCTATGATCTTTCGAATAAGATGGAAGCGTCTAAGAATATGTTTGGATCGTTGATGAGATTTGGGTTCCTTTGCTTGTGCAATGGCTCCATTGTTGTCACAACGAAGTTCTATTTCATCTAATATGCTTGGAACAACCCCTAGTTCGGATATGAACTTTTTGATTCAAACAACTTCCTTTGCTGCTTCACTAGCTGCAACATACTCAGCCTCTGTCGTAGAATCAACTACTGTGTCTTGCTTAGAACTTTTCCAGCTTACAACACCTCCGTTAAGGCAAAAAATAAATCCAGATTGCGATATTGAGTCATCCTTGTCTGTTTAGAAACTAGCATCAATATAATCTTTTATACTAAGCTCTTCTTTGCCTCCATATACAAGAAATGTATCCTTAGTTCTTCTCAAGTACTTAAGGATGTTTTTGACTGCTACCCAATGACTTTCATCAGGGTTTACCTGATATCAACATTTCATACTTGAGGCATACAATACATCTGGTCGAGTACATATCTAAAATGTAACCTTTTTATGTTTTAAATTTCAAATAATATTATATACAAACAAAATTTTGTATATTTATAAATATTTAATTTAATTTTTTTTTTATTTTGGGTTTCTCTTTTTTGAGATCTTGTATAGTCAATCCTATTATGTCTGTCTAAAATCCCACTAACAAGAAAAGTTATGTACTAATATATGGAATGACTAAGTAGATAATGATATAATTCCTCCTTTCAGTGAAGTTGAATATGTTATCAAGGGATATTATAGAGTGAAATGGGTTAAAATGAGGCAAAACCAAAAATATTATAAAAATTTATAAAAATTTTAGTATATACCAAATTTTTTACAAAAAGTGTAACAAATTTGATATGTATTGTACAAAAATTTTAAAAAATTCAGAAGTAAAAAAATTTAGGCATATGTCGAAAAGTTGTCATCAAAATTTTATAAGTTTGATAATAATTTCCGTTTGCCTCATTTTAATTTTATTTTAATTCGTTTCAAAGAAAGATTACGGATCATCAAAACGGTGCTATGTGTTCAGGAACCAAACCTTAATCCCAAGAAGCAACAGAGGAAGAGCAAGAATTTAATGAAGAGGAGGTGGAGGAACAAGAAGAGTAAGAAGTAGATGACGAGAAAACACATTACACAAGCTCAACAATCCCTCACTCTAGCTGCTCGAGAGGGGTTTCCATTCTACTGATCAACTCGAACACGAAGAAACCAATATCCAGAAAACCATTGTGGAGACAGCCAACAGCACTCGTCCATCCTGTCTGAGAAGCTGCAAGACCAAAGCAAGAACACGATTTCCTTGCGGTCTGAAGATGGTACCCCCTCGGTTCTGCTTCAACTTATTGCCTGTGGGAACTTGGGCATTAACAAATCCAAGAACGTGCCTAGGGTGAAGCAACCGGTGGTACCAAACAATTCGGTGAAGAAGAGTGAAAATCTGCATAGGTAAAGGCTGATAAGATGATCGGATGATAAGTTGCATGTCTGACAAGTTTGGTGATCTGCATGCGGCGGCGGAGTATTTCAGTTCGATTAACGATTATAAATTTAAAAGTTCGGTTAATTTAGTTTTTATAATTCGGTTTGACCATCGACCAAATTAACTGTTTGAATACCTAAATGTAAATTTAATTTTTTATTTTAAAATTTATTTTTTATATAATTTTAATGATATTAAATTTATATGCATATATAATTTCTTATTTATAAAATTATATTTTGAATATAATTTTATTATTACTAAAATTTGATGTATATATTTATTAATATATTATTGGGTAAATTATAAAAGTTATTATTAAATTAAACTTTAAAAACGATGGATTTACTGACTAAACTCTATCCATTGAATTATTTTAGTGGTATAGTGTTAATTTTTTCAATATTTTGGCATGACTTGACATATTTTATTATTATTAAATATAAAAATTAATTTAAATTGAAAATCAAAAATAAAACCCCCAAACTTAGGTGAGAGTGTGACCGGTAGAAGTGAAGGGAAGAGTTTTGGGGTTATTGATTGGAGATTGGATATGATTTAAAATTTTATTTTTTATTCTATTTTTTATTTTTAAGATTTTTTTAACAAAGTTTTAGATTTAATTATTGCAATCCAATTGATAACACAATCAGAAGGCCAAATAAACAAATAAAAATGATGAAGTTGGGGTTGTAAGGTTTTCATATATAATAACATTTTATATAATAACATTTTTTTATTAGAGAAGGGATACCAACACGAATCTCATTCAAAAAAACTAATCCTAAACTGGGGAAAAAAGAGTATCCGTATTGGTACTACAAAGAAGCAAGGCACAAAAATACAAGATACACAGCAGAATCAAACAGTACCCAAATCGCTATGGAGCACATCAATAATATCCAGAGGAGGCTCCATGAACCTGTAATAATCAAGAGGAAGGTCTTTTACCAATTTCGCTAATTTATCAGCTACTGCATTGCAAGAACGACTCACCCACATAAATCGGACCTCCCAATCCTTACTTTGCATCAAAGCTAAATGAGTTCTGAGGGATGAATGAATATTATTCAGGTCCCTCTTGGACAAACACTTAAAAACCTCTTTACTATGCATCTCAATAATAACCTGATGAAAGTTAAGAGACCAAGTAGTCTCAAGACCCGTAAACACTCCCCATAACTCAGAATCAAACACAGAACAAATACCAATTTTTTCGAGAAGCCGAAACACCATCACCCATACTCATCCCTTCCCACGCCTCCACAAGTCGAAAACCCCGAATTCATATCCCGAGTTCTACCCGTATTGACCTTAATCCAACCAGGATAAGATTTATCCCAGCGTTCGATATTAAAATCAACACACGACAAATTATACATGGTTCATTGCAAAGCCAAAGCCCGTCTACAGTCATCACGCAAACGATAACTCTAATGAAGCAAACTTTCAAGTGAATACTCATCCGAATGAAAAATACGTTAATTGCGTTGAAGCTAAGAATTCCATAATAAACAACCAAACAACAAGTCCCAGTCCTCAATCTCCGCAACAAAATAACTAGGATCATGAAGGTTGTATACAATCCAATTACACAACTCCATATTGAAAAATTCTTGCATTTTGTTAGTCTTCACTAGTTGTAACCAAACACCTTTTATCTCAAGACAATCATGAAGAATATGAGAAACATCATCAATCACCGCGCCACAGACATCACAACTTGCATCATCCGCTATGTGTCGTCGGACATATTCCGCATTTGTCATGACTCCATTATTACACAAAGATCACATGAAGATCTTAATCCTTGGAAGACTTCTATATTTATAAATGACCTTCCAAACATGATTAGACGTAGCCACAGATTGATCAACATAGATCTCATAAGAAGATTTAACGATAAATCCTCTAGAACATTCTAACAACCATCCCGGTAAGTCATTAAAATTACCATGAAGAGGAGGTTTTATGCAATGATTCTAACAATATCATGAGGAAGTAGATCATAAAATTACTCCTATTTCCAGTATCCAACAGCATTAACCATAGATTGAACAGAACAACTCATCACAATAGAGTTGTTACCATCTAGCCGGTGCTGACGTAACGTACCACACTCTCCCACCCAAGAATCATTCCAAAAATCAATAGACAATCCATCACCTACACTCCATATAATATTATCTCGAACTTCGTGCTAAACCATTTACAAACCTCTCCAAAGCCGAGAACATCTTCTAGTCGGCAAGCAAGATGGCAATGTATCCTGAATTTTGTATTTAGCGCGAAGAGCTTGAACCCAAAGTTTATCCGGACAAGAAACAAAGTTGAAAGCATGCTTCATAAGGAAAGACATGTTTTGAATATGCAGTTTTCGGAACCCCAACCCACCACTAACCACCGGGTAGAAAATTTATCCCAATTGATCAAATGACGATCACGACTATCCCTCGTGTGTCCCCAAATAAAATTATGAATAATGTACTCCAGTTCATCACAAACATTTCTTGGTAGCATAGTTGACTGCATGGATACATTGGAATAGCAGTCAATATCGATTTGGCTAATACAATTCGACCAGCTAAAGATAACGATTTTACCATCCATCCAGATAGTTTATCAGCAATCTTTTGTACAAGATAATGATATGTAGCACTAGTAACTCGACCATGAAGAAGCAGAAAACCCAAATATTTGCCTAAATCAGTAACACGTTGAAAACCAAAAAGATCACTAGTATCATCTTGAATTCAAGGTAAGATATTATTGGAAAAGAACATACTTGTTTTAGAGATACTAATCTTTTGTTCGGAACTATTACAGAAGTCATCGAGTACTCGTTGAATAACATCAAATTGATCAGTTGAGACTTCAGCAAACAATATTAAATCATTTGCAAAGAAAAGGTGAGAAATATGTGGCCCACTCCTATTGAAACGAAACGACTTCCAATTCCTCAGCTCAACCTCTCCAACAATCGCATAAGCTAACAGCTCCATACATAACACAAACAGGTAAGGAGATAAAGGATCTCCTTGCCTAATCCCCCTAGAAAGGATGAACTCATTAGTCCTTGATCCATTCAAGAGAATTTGCGTAGTTACGGAAGAAACACCACTCATAACAATATTACGAAAATTAGTAGGTAAACCCAGCTCAGAAAGAGTATCATCAATAAAAGACCACTCTAATCGATCATAGGCTTCTAGATCAACCTTAATGGCCATCCATCCTCTCGCACCTTTTTTAATACGCATCGAATGAATTACCTCTTGAGCTAAGACAATATTATCCGTGATCGATCTACCAGGGACAAAGCTAGATTGGTTTGCAGAAACCCAAGTATTCATGTACGGCTTAAGACGATTAACCAAAACTTTCCTGAGAATTTTATACATCACCATGCAGAGACTAATAGGCCGAAACCAAGCCAAATTCTCCGAGGAGTCCACCTTAGGGATAAGCACCAAAAGAGTTCTGTTAAGGCTAGGCAGAACCACCCACAATTAAACATTTCTTGGACAACCTGGCAAACTGAGCCACACACAATAGACCAATTACGCTGATATAATAACATTTAGTGGTTCGAAAGAGTTGTTTCGCTCAAACTTTTTTTAATTTAATATTTATTAAATAAATTTTTTATTTTTTAGATTTTAGATTTTAGATTTAAAGGTTTAATCGATTCGTCTCTTCTAATATTTAATCTTAATGACATCATAGCAAACAGAGAATTTTTATTAAAATGGCACATAATCTAAGTCAATGGAATTCCTTTGAAACTGTTATCAATCGGACATTAATTATTAAATCAAGAATAAATGATAAAAATTTATAAAAGGTACAAAGTAAAGGAACTAGATTTTAAATATAGAAAGAGTGTACGGACCGAGGGAAGAATTAGACCTAATGTTTCAAAGACTCAAACTATTCCTACAAAATGAGAGATTATTAGGTGAACCATGTTCATCACGTCATCTATGATCTAAGTAATTAGAACCGTTGATCTCTAAATAATCACCTAATAACTACCCACCCACTAAGTACATGTAGGAAAGAGGTGGTGATTCACTTGGAAAAAAATTAAGATCAACGGTCCTGATTAATTGGGATCATGAATGACGTGGTGAACAGAGTTCACCTAATAATTTTTCCTACAACAACAGACTCCAGAGGCCGGAAATCGTCTGCTTTTCAATGGTAGTCTTCGCTTTATATAAGTTGATTTAGAGTTTAGGATAAAGGGTTGTAGTTAGAGTTTAGGAAAATAGAAGTAGAGTGTTATTTTTAGGGTGTAGGTTGGTTTGAGATTAAAAAATAAGAATTAGAGTTTATAATTTAGTTTTTAAATTTTTTAACAAGAGACATGAAATAAAACATGATAAAGAAGAGAAATTTCTACTCTTCGTTGAAATAAAACATAAATACAGCTTGATAATAAAAAAAACTAAACTTAATTTTTTTAACTATAAAACATAAATAAAAAACTGAGAAATAGACAAAGGATTTTTATTCTATTTGTAGCTCATTCAAATCCCAAATCCCAAATTGAAATTACAGCTTGATCATCCACGTCCTCCTGCAACAATGGAGACGCCATGTCTCCTCTTTGCTTCAGAAATTCTTCAGGCAATGGCAGATCTTCAATTGTACCACTCAAATACTCTATATAATCTTGCAAAGTAAAGCCAGATATATCCTCGACTTCATTCATCTGCAGATTACCCTGATGATCAGACACAAAACCAGACCATATGGGATGAGATGAGTGTCGGATTCGGCACTTGTTTCTCCACTACTGCTGTAGGAACTACTGGATTCATGGCCAGTCCTCGACCTCTTGTTCAAGAACCATTCAATGGAATTTTGAGCACACTTCCTCTTACCATGACTCTGGTTATCTACTTGATCACTATGTTTTGAGTCGTCTTCTTCCTTTTTATCTTCGGATGGGGAGATTTTAAGACATTTTTCAGTTAGTTTTGATAGGGCCTCTTCATGGTTAACCACTTTAGACCAAGTTGCTGTCTCTTTGGCTGTCATCTTATGTTGCAGACACTTTGATTGTCGCACCAGTCGCCTCATCCTGTCTAAATTTGGAGACATGTGTTTGATCACCGCCGCCAGCACGCTGACTTTCCAAGCTTTTTTAAGGTCGTGAGGCTTTCTATAAGGAGGAGGACCGTGTTGTTGTGCCATCCCTTGTTCGCCCCACCAAATCTCATTCCCCGTAGGCCACCATGGTGGCGCATGGCCCTTGTCCAGCGGAAACCTCCTTTGGGGTGGCATGCAGTGTTGCATGAGAGCAGACAGAAGTGAGCCGAGAGTCGTGTCCTGTAATTCATGGAGGAGATGCATACAAGAAACCGGGTCCAACTCCAATCCTCCTTGTTCGGTAATAGTCGGCATGAATTCTGCCACCGCAAGAGGCGCGTCTTTGTCGAAACGGACGTTTTCTTTCCACCACTTGCGGAGACTGTCGGATGATCCGGTGATGGGCTTACCCTTCGCAGGAACTATACCGTAAACGAACCCTTTGCCTTTGCAAACCTCCATGATTTTCACCATGCATTTGAGTATGGAATCTTGTGCTCTAGACATCTTCTTGCGGCGAGACGCTTCTTGTTTGGCCTCCGACAACCGATCAGACTCCTCGTTCTTACGCTTCTCCTGCATCTTTTGCAGCCGTAAACGGTCCTTCCACATCCGTTTCTTCAGCTCCTCGTAGCTGATCTCCTCCTCGTAATCGTCCTCCTCCTCCTTTGCGCCCTCCATTTCGTTACCGGAGGTAGGAGGTTCTGTTTCATCAAAAAACTTAACCATGTCTTTCTGTTTGTTCGATTCCGAATACAGAGTTGAAGATATATATATTGTCCATTAATGGCGGTGTAAAGAATGAGAAGTATGTAGGTGTGTATGATGATGATGACAACCAGATAACCATTCATGATTTTTTGCTGCTAAGAAAACGTCTGGATCTTTATGGAGAGTTTGATTGGTGAAGTAGTTGGTGTGAAGCGGAGAAGAAATTCAGGAGAATCCTACAAGTATGACGAAGGGGATGAAGATTAGTTCAGCCAAGCTACCAGGACACATGTATACGTGATATATAAATTTTATGAACATCCCGTAGTAGTAGTAATAATAAGGATAAATTATTCCCGTGATCATCCAATTAATTGAGATACTTATTTTGGTCATTTAACTTTTAAACATTACTTATTTTAGTCATTATTGTTAAAATTCTTACTAAGAAATTCACGAGTGACGTGTCATTTAAATAAAATATGTTAATTACACATTTAATTCATGTAATTTATTTACTATTTTAATTTAGTCCTAATTTTAAATTAATAAATAAAATTAATTACACAGTTGATTGATGACACATATCATCACCGAATTAGATGACTCATATCGTCACATGTGTTCGAAATATATCTTTTGAGAAAATAAAATAGAGTAAATATAGTGTAAGAGGTTCAAATATAATTTTAATAAAAAATAATACTTGATATTAAATATACAATTAAAAATATTTGAATATTCAAAATTTTTTGATACTAAATATACGAATAAAAATATTCGGATAAAAATCACAAATATTAGAATATTTAGATTTAAAAATATTCAAATACTTATGATTTTTATTTGAATGTTGGAATAAAAATATTTATGATTTTTATTCAAATATCCGAATATTTTTTATTCGAATATTTAAAATCTAAATATTTTTATTCAAATATTTTATTAATACAAATATTCTAATATTTATTATTTTTATATGAATATTTTTATTCAAATATTTGTTATACAAATATTTTTGTTTGGATATTTGTTATACGAATATTTTTATTCGTATATTTAATATCAAAATATTTTTCTACGAATATTTAATATCTGAATATTTTTATTCAAATATTTTTATACGAGTATTTAACATCCAAATACTTTTATTCGAATATGTAAAATCTAAATATTTTTAAATCCAAATATTCAAATATTTATGATTTTTATTCGAATTTTTTATTCGAATATTTACTATACAAATATTTTTATTCGTATATTTAATATCAAAATATTTTTATACGAATATTTAACATCTAAATAATTTTATTCGAATATTTAATATACTAATAAAACAATTCATCTTTGATATTTTTACTTTTTGGTCATAAGTTCAAATCCAACCAAAAACATTCAACTCTCTTATTTTATTTCAGCCAACGTGTCATCACTTGGTAATGACATGTGTCATTACCCCGATTGTGTAATTAATGTTATTCAATTTTATTAAAATTAGGATCAAATTGATTTAATAGATAAATAATATGAACTAAATGTGTATTTCTTCAATTTTTTTTATTAACGTACACGTCATCATTCCGTCAGTCCTCCATTTAAATTTTAACGGCAATGATTAAAATAGGTAGGGTTTAAAAGTTGGGTGACCTAATTGATGATTATTTAGTTGGGTGACCAAAATAGGTATTCTCAATTAGTTGGGTGGTCATTGGAGTTAGGGGTGAGTATTCGATCGAATACAGTCGAGTTGAGTCAAAAAATTTCGAGTTATTCGAGTTGACGAGTCATATTTTACAACTCAAACTTTATTTTAAATTTTTCGTTTTGAGTCGAGTTTAAAAAATTCGAGTTGAGTCAAATCGAGTCGAGTTTTTGAGTTCCTATAAATATTTAATTATAATTATTTATCATGTTATAGTATAATTTGATTCCAATTTAGACGATTTTCTCTAATCATATAAGATATACATGTATATTTTTTCATATGTAGCAATATTTCTTTATATTTTTATATATCAATATATATATATCATAAAAAATGAGAGATTCGTCTTAAACTTAAAGTTATTCATTTAATTACTAAAAATTTCGAGTTATTCGAGTTTCCATTTTACAACTCAAACTTTATTTGAATTTTTTTTGAGTCGAGTCGTGTCAAAACAAGTTGAGTATTTTTCCTTCGAGTCGAGTTGAATTATTCAGTTTTTTTGAGTTAAGTCGAGTTTTGCTCACCCCTAATTGAAATAGTTTACCCTAATAATAATAATAAATGATTTTGATATGTCTTGGGGTTTAGATTTCTTAGTTTCGGTTGTTTTCGCCTCTACTTTATATTTCATGGTTATTTATAATAATTTAGATAATTATTGATTGAAAGTTATCGTAATAGTTTGATTGAACATTTTAAAAATGAAGTTTAAAACTGATTTGTCATCGAATGAGACTATATTAATTGATTGGTCAGGATATTTATTTTTTATATTTTTAATGTTTAAATATAAAATTAAAAAGTAATGGAAACCTAAAAATTAATATTACAATCATTGAAAATCAAAAAATTAAATATTATAAATTAATTTTGTAACAATTACATTACTCATCTAATGATATTTAACGAAAATTATTGTTCAAGTGACCATAATTTACACAACGAAAACATAAATAATCATAATAATCAAATTTAAAAATCAGTGACTAAAATATACAACCCTTAAAAATATCATCTTATCTAATTTTGATCATTTATTATGATCATCTTAGATAAGATGATATTTTTTTCTTTTAATATTATTAATATCAACAAATATCTATATTATTTATAATATAAATGATCATCTTAGATAAGATGATATTTTTTTCTTTTAATATTATTAATATCAACAAATATCTATATTATTTATAATATAAATAAGTTGTCTTACATGAGCAGATATGAAAAAAATGATATTTTGAAATATGTACCACAAATATCTATATTATTTATAATATAAATAGGTTTTCCTTTGACTAAGGATTCATGGAGATTTAATGTTGATGACACCACAGGCAGATACAAAGAAATAGATATGCATCAATCGTATATATATTCACATGTATTTAATTTATTATTTGATTAATTTAAATTAAATATTATAAAATTTATTATAAAAATAATTATTTTATTATAATTTATTTAATTTATAATTTTAAAATTTAAAACGTTGATCTTATTAAAAAAATTAATACCTTCTTTTATTAGAATATCTGATTATTGATATAACCTTAATCTTTTGTGGGTCATTCATATGTGTATGCTTTAAATTAACACATCATCCCTAAAATTATGGAAAATATTTTTTTAAAAATAATAAATTGGTCTCGTTAAAAATCATATTCTTATTAATAAAAATGTTTACAGTAAAAAACATAGGCCCAAACCCATAATTATAAAGAATAGCAATGGTTCAAGCTCCAACTAAAACTCAAAATTAAAATCTAACTATTACCTAATACCTCGTTCGGCAAGCATATCAGCTTTCACATTAAAAGCCCTAAAAACATGCCGAATAACAATTTAATTTTAATTAATGACTTCCATCAGATCATGAACCTGAATGGAATAAACCTTAGAAGGACTAAGTTTTTCGGTCACTTAATCTACAACCACTTTATAATCAAATTCAATGATTAATCTAAATTTTTTAGGCATAAAGATAATTTTAACTCTTATCGTTTATAATTTTTATCGTTTTGGCCCTTATTCTTTCTTTAGGATAAATTTAACCCTTAACTTATATCTTTTTGACAAATAGCTTATTTTTTAACTACCATGATAATTGGACCGTTAAAAATCTAACAATGTGACATTTCATATGCATATAATAATATATTTTAAATAACATAACATCTAATCTATCAAATACATATATATATGAAATATAATTTTATTCTAATATAAAATATAAAATAATTAAAATTCAAATAAAATATTAAAAAATTAATTAATTCTAAAATAAAATGCTATTAAACATTCTCAACTTTAACTACGATAGAATCAAAATTCTATCTTAAAAAAATAATTAATTTTGAACTGTATTCATATTATTTTAAGATAGGACTTTGATACTATCGTAATTAAGGTTGTGAATCTTTAGTAGCCTTTTATTTTAGAATTAATTAATTTCTAATATTTTATTTAAATTTTAATTGTTTTATATTTTATATTAGAATAAAATTATATTATATATATATATATGTATTTCATAGGTTAGATGCCATTCATTTAAAATATATTATCATATGCATATGACATGTCATCGTCATTAAATTTTTAACTGTCCAATTATCATGGTAGTTAAAAAATAAGTTATTTGTCAAAAATATATAGGTTAAGAGCTAAATTTATCCCAAAAAAGAATAATGATCAAAATGATAAAAATTATAAACATTAAAGGTTAAAATTATCTTTATACCAATTTTTTAACCCACCTAGAATTGAGAAATTTGAATATACGAACTTAGAATGCATAAAATTCAATCAACTAAAGGTAGATCCCAGTAAATTCTAAAAACTGAAATAGAATATCACCCATATATTTTTTAGCAAACCTTCAACACCACCAGCCAATCTTGCAACTGAGAAGGCCCATTCAACATTTAGTTTCAAAAAATCACGAGGAGGACACCATTTTGATGAACATGAGATCTTAATTATCTTTCGACACAAATTAGTTACAAGTGAGGGATCCGAAACTAGAATATCAATGGATACAAGCCATTAAGACTATTTTGTCTTCAATCAAAAAGTTAACCTATATTGCAACCCCATCGATTCGGTCTAGACAAAACCCGAATCGAACAGGCTACACGGGAAATATCGAGGATAATCCGAAGAATCATCCTGATAAACAATCTTATTTTTTTCTTTTATCTTATCTAAATGCTTTATTTATCTCCTACATGTACATGCATAACTTGTATTTAATTACAGCGGAAACGGATGTGGAACGAGTCTTAATTCGATCGAATATGTTTTAGGGGTTAAAATGTAAATTTCTGGAATTTCAGGGTCCAATTTTGAAACTAAAGTTACCAACCTTTAATTAAGTTCATTACATGTTTGTATCTCAAATTTCATCTCTAACTAAGATCTATAACTCATTTAATTGCATACATATGTTTTAGGGACTAAAATGTAAGGAATTTAAACTTATCTTTCAGCCTTTAACTAACTTAACCACTATGGTATTGATACCCCTTGGTCCCGTTTCGAAACTCAGGCTATTTCTCGCTCGATACCCCTTGGTCCCGTTTCGAAACTTGCGTAACAAGACCACGTTTTGATACGGTTAAAACCCTGTTTCGATACGATTCAACACTGTCAAAACAAATATCGAAATTCTGGCCAAGCGTATTGATATGCCTTATTAAATTCAAGTTGTCTTTTCAAAACGTGTTCATAAGCTATTGATATCCATGCTAAATTTTTCAGATTTTCCCTTGCGTTCAAGCCTGTGTTTCGTTACGCTATGAAGTTGTTCCAAAATCATCTGCCCAAAAACTACAAGATTCTATATTTCACTAACTCAAAAGGTTCAAAACCAACTTCTAGATGCATATTCACCTAAAGAACATTAACACATATTATAGCCTACTTACGAGATGCATAACAACCTAGATAATAAGATTCTAACTCAATTTAGCATGCTTCAACATCAATA
This sequence comes from Abelmoschus esculentus, assembly GCA_035048815.1. Taxonomy (NCBI): domain Eukaryota; kingdom Viridiplantae; phylum Streptophyta; class Magnoliopsida; order Malvales; family Malvaceae; genus Abelmoschus; species Abelmoschus esculentus. Next base: position 20,934,512 of record JAUCBN010000011.1, read on the forward strand.
ATCTCACATAAGAACAAACATCAATCAAGGGTTAATATAACCAGCATGTATACTAATGGGCAAATCAAATCAAATCCAAAGTCACAAAGCTAAAATCAACATCGATAATCAACATAGCTATTAAAAGTATCATTAGAATAAGCAACATTCTCAATATGATATAACATTTTTATTTCTCTCTCACTACTACTAATATTATAAAGACATACTTGAGCTTTCACTTGGTTGATACCTGAATTCTTGGTTCTCTCGGCAGACTCTACAACTTTCACTCTGCATTGCAAGGTAAAAGAGAGGGTAAGAAAAATCTTAGTGAGGTTTTAAAAACACAATGTAAAATACCTTGCAATACAACCCATAATAAATCAATTTTATCAATTTAAAATAAAGTCATGCTCTTTGTAAAGCACAACGTTCATGGCTAACAATGTCATCTTTGAAAAATCAACAAGTATTATTAAACTATTACTAACAATGTCACCATTAAAGATCAATGAAAACCTTTTTGAAAACTCATGCTTTACATGCAAAACTCAAGACTTATATGTTATTTACCTAGCAAGGCTTTATAAAATCTCATGCAAACTCTTTTGTAAAATAAGAAGAAAACACAACACTTGGTTTTTACGCATATTAATATTTATGGTTCGATTAGATTCACCTCTAGTCATTAGGATAAACAAGCTCTCGTTGGTTCTCTTTAACGAGGTTATATAGAGGTTTACTTTTACCATGTCAATCTCACCATAGTCTGTGGGATAGATCGTCATGCCTAGATGTGATAAGAACACTTATACCACACAACATTAGGCTCACCTCTAATGCATCAATAAGAAATTTATCACACGTATGAATTTTATATATTATCGTACACTCGCACCCTATTGATCGATCTACTTATCCCTCTTAAATCATCACTTAATTATCCATAAAAATCAAAATCAATGCTCAAGTTATTAATTCAAAACAATATATTAACCACATGCATCCCACTATCTCATGCATCAATTGCATAAACTGATAAAACTACTTTTCTCATGTTTTCAAAACAAAACCATGTGAGCATCTTATGCATATAAAAACCTTTATAAAAACAGTCTCATGAGCATAAAAACACATGCATAATAAAGTATGCAAAACACAATAAGAGCACGACAAATAACATAGTAAAAACACGATGTAATACGAGAACCTTTAAGAAAGCAAAATATTTAACTTACTTCCGAGTTTAGAGAGGTTTCTCACACCTTCCCTACATCCTAAACCTTTGAAAACACAAATAAAACACTGCCGAATAGGCAGCCCTCATAATCTACTCACAAATCATTCACCGATTAACCGAAACTTACTTGTTAAGTCACCAAAACACGTTTCGGTTTATCCGAACACCGTTAAACTTGTTTTCCTTCTTTTCGAACTGATTAAAGCATCAAGAACAAAAGGTTTAGTGCATCAAAGTGCATCCAAACAACCTCTAACACGGACCTATACATAGAAGCCCCTAAAACACCCTAAAACTTAACCAAAAACTCATCAAAAAACTCTCCAAACACCTTGTAATCACTAATTTTATCCGGGGCGAAAACCCGTTTTTTATTTTCCTCTGAATAATGGGTATTATAATCCTAAAATCAAAAGGCTTATATACATGAGTGTTTTTATCGCGGGCTTAATGAATGTAAATAAATTAATAAAATACATTATTGGTTTCTTTAAATTTCTCTTTTTTATATAAACCTTTTAATTATGGAATTTTATTAGAAGTATATATGTATATATATATATATATAAGTATTTACCCTCTTTTACTTTTGACTTTGTAAATATAAAGTATATATGTTATAATTTCCTTTAAATAATCAAAAAATATTTTCTTGTTTATCCATTTTTGTATATAATATTATTAATCTCTACTTATATATATAATTTTTGATTCCTTTATTTTTATTACTATTATAATAATTATTACGTATTTTAAACTAAAAAAAGCCCAAAAATACTATAACATTAAAGATTATTTATTTTTCAATTTCGGTCTCATACGTATTTTAAACTCCCTTCATACTGCCATGTCCTGCTTGGTACGATGTTAACACAGGTTGCGAATACCACGCCGGTGTAACAGGACACTCGATAGAGAACTGCATGATGTTCAAAAAGACAGTGCAAAACTTGATTAACAACGGGCTTCTGAAAATTGATTCGTCAGGCATGGCATCCAGCTCCTCACCTAAATATGGTAAACGCTAAATAGACAGAACGATTAAGGTGGTTCAGAAGTAATGCCCCAGCTAGGAGAAGTGTTAGGCGCATCTCAGTCTTTCTTGTCCTAGATAATCGCTTGCATTAACAAATCTGGCATTTTTTGTCTTTTGTGTTTTAATTAATCTTGCTACTATTGGCCTAAAAGTAGCAATGACTTTATGTAAAAGCCATATGTTTTTAATTTCAATTAAGAGATGCCTTTTGTTAAAATGTTTTGTATATCTCTCTTTTTATTCAAATTTCCTTGGATGCCACGTGCTTATGACTCAATTACAAGATGGTTGGAATGTTGTGATTACAATGAAATATGATTCTTCAATCAGTAGCTTCCGTCAGTAATGCACGAGAAATGAGATTACTACTCCTTTAGTGATATTTAATGATAAGAAAATCTCCTAAAAAAAGGGACCCGATGATATTAGATGATCTTAAGAATCTCAAATAAGGGCATAAGGATTGCATCTAAAAGAAGGAAAGAGAGGAAAAACAAAGAAAAAGGAAAAGAATAAGAAAAAGAAAAAGAAAATGAAAATGAAGAAAAAAGAGATCGAGGAAAAAAAAGAAGAAAAAGAGAAGAGAGAACATATTAAACAAAAAGCACTCCAATATTCGAAACCTGATAATAGGTATATTTGAACAAGAGTGTGAAAGTATTCGGGGCACTCATCTGAAGTGATAGACCTAATAAGGTAGCAATGCACCATCCGAAATCTTTTCTTCATGAGTGATGGTAATATTTTCAAATTCATGACTATGACGAGTAAGTCGGAGCTCAGTTGTATGCTCCATCTTGATCTTCCAGATAAAGGACTGTGATGAGTTGATTTCCCCCGAAAAAAAATAAGGAAAATGAAAAATAACGAGAGAGAAAAAAAGAGAAAAAAAAGGAAAAGAAAAAAAGAAAAAGAAAAGAAAGAAAAAAAGAAAAGGAAAAATATTTCCATAGTTAGATGCATTCTGAAGCAAATCGAATTCTCGAGAAAATGCTAGTAGGAAAAGCTTGAATATATATAAGGAGAAAGTATTGAGAACTAGAAGGAGTAGCTTTCGAATAGATCGAGCAAATACGATAATCATGAGGATGAACCAATCAATCTGAAAAGAATTCAAAATATTCAAATATCGACACAACTTCTAAAGATTAAACTTCTAGGGTTGAGTCTAAAGCACTCGATATCCAAGGAACCTCTTTTCTATCTGTTATTCATTTCCTTTTAAAATTTTTGTTTGCCAAAACCCATTTAAATTTTGCTTCATTTACAATTATTGAATTGTTTTAAAAGTTTACAAACAAGACCATTAATGCAAATGATCATCTTTGATATAAACCAAGAAGAAGGGGCAATGTGTGATATTAGGTGTTGTCGTAAAAGACCACTCTGATTATAAGGTGATACATTTCAAGAAGTCAGGTCAGCATAAATAACTAAGGATTACTCGAGCCTATTGAGGTTATAGTTCGAGTAAAGACAGACATCAAGGCTTTGAGGCAAAAGTATATTGGGGACAATAAAGAGAATCGATCGGAAGGCCTAGAGGCAGAAGTCAAAGTGGAATCCAAGAGGGTAATCCCAAACGAAAATGAATATCAAATAACCCAAGCCTGAGAATTGAGAGCCATTACTACAAGCGGGAAATATGAGTATTCCAAGATTGATACTTTAGAATTTTATAGTGGAATAAGAATAAGAGAATAACCGTAAGAGGAGAAGAATATGAAAAAAGAAAAAAAGAAAAAAATGTCAAATTTCAGATGTTAGCTAGTCTTTTACCATAATGTTTTGAATAAGCAGACCCGAGATTTTTGGGGCACGTATTTAACCTAATATTGCGATCTAAGACTTGTCATGAAAACTCATTGAAAAATTAGGGTTGAGACAAAGCCGAAAGAAATGAGGCATAATTGAATAGAACATTTTGACTCATCAACGTAAGTTAGTTCTAGTCTTTTGAAGAGTCGGATAAAAGAAAAAATAGCGAGGATAGGATGACCTTTTGTCCAAGATTGAACCTTGAGGAATTTGGGGCATATGTTCACCTTGTCCTTTGTGAAAGAAAAAGAAAAAAAAAAGGGAAGAAAAAAGGAAAATAAGAAGAGAGAAAAAGAGAAAAAAAGAAAAAAAGGCCTCTAGGTGAATGTCGAACATATAGAAGATGATTGAGTTGCAAATTTGAGGCATCTTGTTTTGATCGACACAATAAAAACAATCCCTTTTTTAAGACAAGACAACAAATGAAGATCTAGAAGAGATTGAAGCCCGATGTGATAGGAAGCGAAAATCTACCCTCTAAGAAAAGAAGGAAAACAAAAAGAAAAAGAAAAATGATACTCATGCATCATTTAGGGTAAATGTTCATGCATTGCTAGTTTAAACATTCATGCATCATATAGGTTAAATGTTAATGTATCATTTAGGTTAGATATTCATGCATCATTAGCATTCCATTGTTGCATTTTATACATTTTAAACAGAAATTCTGAGGATGGATCGGAAACTTGATCTATAGCTCACTAGAGAAGAAACAAGTCTAGAAGAATCATGAGTCTGTGGATTTGTTCGATGATAGACAATAGAAGGAAGAGAAAGAGAAAAGGCAAAGAAGAATGAAAAGAGAAAAGAAGAACGCAAAGAAAGAAAGAAAAGAGAGAAAGAGAAAAAAAGAAAGAAGAAAAGAAAAAGAAAAAGAAAAAAAGAAAAAAAAGAAAGAAGAGAAAGAAGAGAAAGAGAAAACTAGAACAGAAGAAAGAAAAAAGAAGAAAAAGGAAAGAAAAGAAAGAAGAATAAAAAGATAAAAAAAAAAGAAAAAATGACACCCGTGCATCATTTAGGTTAAGCTTCTAGGCATTACGAGCATTCTAATTCATGTCATCATTGCATTCTGCTCATTTTTAAACAGAGATTTTAAAGATAGATCAAAGATTCAATCCACAGTTCCACGAGAAAAAAGATGGATCTTAACAAAGAATCCAAAGTCATGAAAAGCCTTCCAACCTCTAGTTATTTGGGGGCAACGAGCCTTTTTTATGTATCAAGGCAATTAAATATCAAGACATCTAGATTAAATATTAGGTATTCTCTAAAGGGAAATACCACTTTGTTACGAGATATTCAAGTGTTCTTTAAACAAAATACCACTCTATATTTGAGCATCATTTTGATCCTTCATTAAGGATGTTTAAAAAAAAAGAAAAGAAAAACAAAAGAAAGAACAAAGAAATGAGAAAAAGAAAGAGAAAAATAAGTAAAAAAAGAGAGAGTAGAAAAAAAAAGAGAAAGAAAAACAAAGAAAGAGAAAGAAAAAGAAAAAGAAAAGAGAAGAGAGAGAGAGAAAAATGTGAGAAAAGACTGTCAGAAATCGATGCTTTTATATTCAGGGTATTAGAAAAAAGAAGAAAAAAGGAAGGAAGAAGAGAGAGAGGAAGAATGAAAGAGAAGAAAAAGATAAGAAGAAGAAGGATAAAAAAAGAAAGAAAAAAAGAAGGAAAAAACACGAAAAGAAAAGAAGAAAGAAAAAAGAAAAAAGGGGAGAAGAAGAAGAAAACAGAGAAACAGTCGAGATCAACCTAGTGAGAACATGTAGACTCCAACAAAGGATTTCTTTAATACTGAGACGGTATACGCTCGAAGAAAGGGACCGTTCACTATGATATATGCCTAAAGAAGGGGGTCATGCTTTGCGATATACGCTCGAAAAGAGGGGTCGCCTACCACGGTATACACCTGAAGAGAGGGAGCATTCACTATGACATACGCCTAAAGAAAAGGGTCATGCTTTACGACATACGCTCGAAGAAAGGGGTCACCTACCACGGTATACGCTCGAAGAAAGAGACCATTCATTATGACATACGCCTGAAGAAAGGGGGTCATGTTTTGCGACATACGTTCGAAGAGAGGGGTCGCCTACCAAGGCATACGCTCGAAGAGAGGGATCGTTCACTATGACATACGCCTGAAGAAAGGGGTCATACTTTGCGACATACGCTCGAAGAGAAGGGTCACCTACCATGGTATACGCTCGAAGAGAGGGAGTGTCAGATGCTTCAATGATCAGAAATCAGAGCATCTCAAAGATATGGATTCTATGGAAAAGGGATCAACATTGTTAGAATTCCAAATTTAGGGTGTCATATAGGAGAGACTCAAGTCGAAGACTTTTGCGAAGAGCTTTATATAGGAAAGACTCGAAGATTTTCAGAGACTGGTTCTATATAGGAAGGACCAACATTTCAAACAGTTCAGAGCTTAAAGTATCATAGAGGGGGGGACTCGCAACTCAGAATCTTTAAATTTTGCTCAAAATATCTAAATAAGGGAATCAAAATTCGTTTATAAAATTTCACTTTTGATATGTGCAGGTGATCGCAATTCAGAATACCGATCATGGCAAACTGATTAGGGGATCAAGGAATGGAAGGGTTATCAAAATCACGGAGAAAGGGCTTCCAGATCAGACTCTCCAAACATGGAAATCGGATAAAATTAGTGTTTATTGTCTTTGTTTCATCATTGTTTTACAACGATAAGCAAAGAGTGACAGCTGTAATCACTAATTTTGTCCGGGGCGAAAACCCGTTTTTTATTTTCCTCCGAATAATGGGCATTATAATCCTAAAATCAAAAAGCTTATATACATGGGTGTTTTTATCGTGAGCTTAATGAATGTAAATAAATTAATAAAATACATTATTGGTTTCTATAAATTTCTCTTTTTTATACAAACCTTTTAATTATGGAATTTTATTAGAAATATATATATATATACATATAAGTATTTACCCTCTTTTTCTTTTGACTTTGTAAATATAAAGTATATAAGTTATAATTGCCTTTAAATAATAAAAAATATTGTCTTGTTTATCCATTTTTGTATATACTATTATTAATCTCTACTTATATATATAATTTTCAATTACTTTATTTTTATTACTATTATAATAATTATTACATATTTTAAAATAAAAAAGCCCAAAAATACTATAACATTAAAGATTATTATTTACTTTTCAATTTCGGTCTCATACTTTTCATTATTGTTGTTATTATTATTATTATTATTATTATTATTATTATTATTATTATTATTCTTCGTTTATGATATTATTATTATTATGTAAATTAGATACATATTTAATAAAAACCAAAATAATTAAATAATAAACCCATATTATAAACAAATAAGTTAGCCCAAAATATATTTAATTAGCAGTCCATACAAAATTAAGTCCAACAATAATAAATCTACAAAACCCAAGTTATATTAATAGCCCACAAACAATTAAAATATACAAGCCTGAACCTAATGACATGAGCCCAATGACCCAACCGGTTACAACCTAACCCTAGCTTTCTCTTGTTTTCATGCGCAGCTAGTCTCCCACCGTTGGATCCAATCTGGATCGTTGGATCCAGATTGAAACGAGAAAAACCCTCCAAATCGCTGCTCGCTCCACACGCGCCAGCTGTCATCCACCCACGCACGCATCGTCCACACGCACGTGTCTCTTCAAATGCTTGAAGGTCGGTCGCTTTCTTCCAATCGCAGGCGTCCGCTTCGATGGCCATTATCCGATGGTCCCCTCTCCACCGATTTGATCACATACACAACAAAACAACAAGAAATTATTATCAGTAGAGTCGTACACCCACCAAGCAAAAACTACAAATTTTGCAGTGAAGTCAGAGGATAATGGCCAACACATTTTAGTAATCACAGAAGCCATTCGACCAAGATGTCAGGGTGCATGACCGACCAAATTGCAGACACATCAAAGGCATATACATCCAAGAAATTCCAGCAAAACAAAGAAATTTTTAGGCTTTTTTTTCTTTTTGTAATCCGGCTATAAAAGCGGGATCAAAATATCATGTAAAGGGTTCCTCCCTCTTCGAAATCAATAGAAAAAACAATATTTCAGAGGTTAAAGGTTGGAGTGGTTTTACCTTTCTGGGGGGGAGGTGAACATCGTTCGTTCTTATGATTTCCCTTCTTTGCCGGCAACAAGCCTCACACCTCTACGGTGTCGTCAGTGAGCCGAAGAGAAGAGAGGATCCCTGTTCTCTTTCTGCCGTTTCGAATCGAAGGGACTTCCTTCGTGGGTTTTAAAGAAAAACGTCTTGGTTTTGAAAACAAAAGAAGTTTTCCGATCTACTTTTAGAAGAGAAGTGGTTCTGATTTTGTTTTTGTTTGTGAAATAAAGGGTTCAACTAAGTTCGGGGCTTTGAAAGGAAAAGATTTTGAGGGTTTTTGTTTTCACCGACCACCGCTAATGGTGGCCGAAATCTGGGTTTAGGGGTTGTCTTCTGGAAAGTAAGATGAACAAGAATGATGTTCATCTCCTTTCGGTTGAAGGGATCAGAGAATAAAGAGTTTTCTTTTTTCTCCTTCAAATTTGAAAATGGCTAAAAGGGGAAGGATTTTTTTAAGTGTCTTTTATAGCGGTCAAATAAGAGGATGGGTTATTTGCACTCATTAAATCCCTTCGTGTTTCAAAAAATACGCCCGCAGTCCTTCCCTTTTCTTCTGGTTTTATAATTTAGTCACCATTTTCGTTCGAATCGTTTATTTTAAATAGTTTATTCACATACGAGTTTGTCCGTGTATGGAGGCTTATTTTCGGGCCCTTCCTCATTGTAAAATAACGTTTTAAGGGCTCACATGTTTTCAAAAGCTTTTATTTTGATCATTACCTATTATTATTTTACTTTGATTTTAATCCTGAAATTTCTTTTTATTTTACTTCAGTCCCATTTCCAGAATCCTTTTTATTTATATGTTTGTTTATTTATAACCTTTTATTTATTTGTTTATTGTTTTTTTTTTGTTGTTGTTTTGTTTATTAATGTATTTATTCATGTTTTCTCTTTAGTATATACATTTGTGTCATTTTTTATGCTTTTACTTATGTTAGTTATATTTGTGTAAATATTTTGGTGCATTTTGTTATACTTCTCATGCATGTCTTTTTGTTACTCATCATGATGTAAATTCACTTTTTTCTTTTTTTTTTCGTTTTCTTTTTTTATTCTTTTTTCTTTTTTCGTATTTTTCTCCCTTTTTTTATTTTTCTTTTTTTTCATTTTTTTCTTCTTCTTTCTTTCATTTTTTCGTGGAACAAGACGTTACTACTCTTCAATTCTTTGTCCTGAAAAAAAAGGGTAAGAAAAGAGAATGATAAAAAGAAGGGCTTAAAGGCTAAAGTTGAGGTGAAACAAAAAAAGATATAGGCTCAAAATTGGTTCACTAATGGAAAATTAAAAAGGTAGGTTTTTTCTTGGGTAAAAATGGGGTAAATCCTATGCCCAAATCATATCAAAATATCATATTTCATGTGTAGCCTCAAAATGTATTCATACCACAAGTTCTAGATTTCCAATATTTAATTCGACACACTCAAACAAGGAAAACGAGTATAAAAAATAGATGAAACATGCTCAAGGCTCAATACCTTACCAAAGTGTGTTACATTAATCAAACTAGGTGAAAGTTCAATAGACAAAATCAAGGCATGTTACAAAGAAGTTAAATTAAATTCCTACTCATGCAATTCAACTATCAAGAGTGTTCTAAATCCAAAATAATTAAAAGAGCTTAGTTATTCATAGTATGCTTAAGATATTTGATGAAAATGAAAGAAATTAACTAAGCATTCAACCAATTCAATCAAGTCATCCAATCAAGCAAATTATAAAACAAGTAAGATGAAATTTGATTCAACCTTTACTCCCCCTCACTTAAATCATATTGTCTCAATATGAAAATTAAAGTACAAGAGAAGGAATAGAGATACTCCCCGTGTCTAAGTTGAGCTTTTGTAAGGGGTATGCAACTCCTCATTTACTTTTTCAAGTTTCAGCACGACCAAGCCTTTTGAATCTAAGACAAATTCTTTGTAAATTTATTTGAAAATAAATTAGATAAAAATAGAAAAAAATAAATGAATGAAAATAAATTAATAAAAACAAACAAAGAAAATGAGTTGCCTCTCATTTAGCGCTTCGTTTAACGTCATTAGCTTGACGACCTGATTTAGACTACAGATTCTGTGAGAAGTTCTTTTTCCAATTCACGTGCTTTGTCCAACTGAGAATTTCTCTATAAAAAATTTTTCGACCATGGCGTTTCTTCAACTTTTTCAGTAAAGTATCTTCTTTAATATGCAACTTATCCGGTGGTAACTTTAACTCGATCTTTGATTCCTGCAAGATTGATGGAAAAGATTTAATTTTTGAAGGCATTAAATGAAAATTAGAAGTAGAATAAATTGTAGAAAAAATTTCTTCAAACTTCATATCTTTAAATTCCTCTTTTTCTAATTCCCTACAAAAATCAAATATCAAATTAGTCTCCAAAAATTCATTAGCAAATGGATCAATAATATCAACAAAATTCAAGCTTGCCACATTATCTGGATATTTCATGGCTTTATATACATCAAACTTGACAACTTCTCCATTAAATTCCATAGTTAAAATGCCACTACGAACATCAATCTTCGCGTGTGTTGTGCTCAAGAATGGTCGCCCAAGAAGTATTTTAGATCTAATATTATTGCGATCATTTTCCATGTCAATTATATAAAAATAAGCAGGAAATATTAAATCATTTACCTTCACTAAAACATTTTCTAGAACTCCCTCGGGGTAGATGATCGATCGATCAGCGAGTTGTACTATCAACCTCGTCTCTTTCAATGGTTCATTGGTAATTTTGTTATAGATGGAAAATGGCATCACATTGATAGATGCGCCTAAATCACACATTGCGCGCTTGATTCCAACACTATCAATTTTGCACGGTATGGCAAACATACCTTGATCTTTGTATTTGGGAGGTAGCTTTCTTTGAAAACTTGCCGAAATATTCTCGCCCAGGTTTACTTTTTCATGACCAGTCAATCATCGTCGGTTTGTGCAGAGGTCTTTGAGAAACTTCGCATACTTTGGTATTTTTTGAATTGCATCGAGAAGAGGAATATTTATCTCCACCTTTCTGAAGACGTCAAGAATTTCCTTCTCTTCTGCTTTCTTGTCATGCTTCACAAGCCTAGAAGGAAAAGGAGGCAAAGTGTCGTAAGTAGAAGGAAAAGACGAGGGAGAAACAACTTTACCAGAATTATTTGAAGGTGAAGATTCTTTTTCCAAGTTTTTTGGTGGTGCATCCTCTTTTTGTTTGTCGGTCTCTTTCGCGGACTTGTTCGGTTGATCAGGTGAGATGATGGTGCCACTTTGCAAAGTAATTGAACTCACATTTTCTCTCGGATTTGATTCGGTTTGTGAAGGCAACCGACCCTGTGATTCTAGGCGGCCAACAGTCTGAGCTAATTGTGTTAATTGTTTTCCAAGTTCTTGAATTTCTCGTTGGGTTTGAGATTGGAACTTCTCTTGGGATGTGGCTAACTTTTCAACAATTGACTCAAGGGAAGATTTCTGTGGGGCTTGACGTAGGAAAGGAGGGGGCCTCGCTTGATAATTCTGATTGTTACCGTATCTTAGGTTTGGATGATCTCTCCATCCTGGATTAAAAGTATTACCATACGGGTTATATGCTCTTTGAGGAGGTCCCAAAAAATTTCCTACGACATAAATATTTGCTTCGGATACATCTTGTAACAATGGACAATAGTCTGTCGGATGATCTGTCATTGTGCAAATTCCACAAGCTTTCGCTATTCCAATTTTTCTTGAAACAAGCGAATTAACTATGTCAGTTAATTTGTTGAGTTTATTTTCAATTGAAACAACACTTACCTCGTGAACCCGTCGGCTAGGTTCACTTAAGCTAAATTGTTGTGAGTTTTCCGCCATAGTGAAAATTAACGTTCTTGCCGCCGTGGTTGTCATGTTAATGAGAGCACCACCACTAGCGGCATCAACCATTTTTCTATCAACTGGAAGCATTCCTTCATAAAGGTATTGAAGGAGTGTTTGCTCAGAAAGACCATGCTGCGGACAACTGGCGCACAATTTTTTAAACCTCTCCCAGTAATCATAAAGTGTTTCGTATTCTTTTTGTTGAATTCCCAAAATACATTGCCTTAACTCACTTGCTTTTTCCACTGGGAAAAACCTGTCAAGGAAAACACGTGATAGTTCAACCCAAGAGGTAATTGAATTAGGTGGTAAATAAAATAGCCACTCCTTAGCTGTTCCGGCTAAAGAAAAAGGAAATGCTCTCAATTTGATTTGATCCTCGGAAACTCCTAGAGGCTTCATACTGCTCCACACCATATGAAATTCTGCGAGATGCTTATGTGGGCTTTCACTAGGCAGGCCATTATAGGTAGGAAAGAGATGGATCAATCTTGTCTTAAGTTGAAACGGGGTTTCGCCATTAGGAAAGGTGATGCAAAGTGGTTGTTGCATCTCGGGGGCTGCATTTAACTCTCTAATCGTTTGGTTGACCATCTGTCTTGGTTTAAAATTTGCGTTTGATGAGGTAAGATATATGTTCGGATTCGACTCTCCGTAGGATTGGGTATGAGATAATGATTCAGAATTAGATTCCGAACTAGCTTGCTTGTCTTGATCTCTTTGTTGTTTCTTCTTGCGAAGCGTTTCACCGTGAGTTCTACGAGCTCTTGCTTTGATTTCCGAGTCAAGTTCAACAAGATTTCCCGGTTTGCTCCTGGTCATAAAAACAAAACAAAATTTAATTAGTAATTTTCCGAAAACTCCCCGAAAACGGCGCCAATTTTGATAAGCGTTGTTTTTTAAGTCAAAATAAAATATTCCTCTTTAAATTAAATAAATAAAAGATAGTATAATAAAGAGGGTCGATCCACAGAGAATTTGGAACTTCTAATGTAATTCTGTATTGATTTCAGTCCAGGATGCTGCAAATAATTAATTAAAAGGGGGGTTGATGAGATTGCGATGAAAAATAAATAAAATAAAATATAAAAATAAAAATTGAGAGAAAGAAATAATAGTTAAAAATGACAATGAAGAAATCGCCTCGAGCTAACTTTGTTTCAATTCTGTCGATCATTGAAAATGATTTTTACTTCAGATTCATGTCGGTTACAGTCTACAAGGACCAACCCATTGTAACTTGCCTTTCTCTCTTGTAACCAATCTTCCCAAGCCTATCTTTAAAAGATGATTCTTGAGTGGATTAACCACAGCTATTGTCGTTAAAACAATCAGATTAAGTATTGGAAAAGCCCGACTCGGATTATGTTGTCTCATCGAGAATCGAATCCGGTCTTATTTTTCCTTAGTGGACCGCCACTAAGTGTGTTCACAAGAAGTCAAAATTGCCACAGGCAAATCCTTCCTCCCACTGTATATTAAAACAACATCTAGACCAACGAGCTCTTTTTGGTTTGAAAAATGTTTTAATTTTGTAAGTAAGGCCGATTGTTAAACTAATAAAACAGAAAAATAAGAATGTTTCCCGAAGGCATAAAAGAATTGATTCATTGTTAGCTCTCGGCTTAAAAGAAATTAGCTAAGCATGATATCAACTATCATACTTAGCATATTTTTGTAAAATATTAAAAAGATTAAAAATAAAGAAATGAAAAGAAATTTTATAAAATAAAGAAGCAAGACAAGAATTCAAAGACAAGGTGATGGATGATCTAAAGCCTTACCCATAGAGGGTATTTATAGGCTACTAATAACCTAAAAATAATAAACTAATTCAAAAATAAAATAAAAGATAAAAAGATAATTCTTGAGTTTAAAATTTAAAAACAAAATATCTTATCCTAAAAATCTTCTCAAATCTCGCTGACTGGACTATCTCCAGAATCTTCTAAAATCTTCTAGAAAATGTATAAATTGTCTTTTTTAACCACCAATTATAGAAACAGGTCACTGCACATTAAACATACAAAATTCACTCAAATTAGCAGTGATAAATTCATGAAAATAAGATAATTAGCAATTAAAATGTAACAAATTAAATCTCCAATCAGTATTAAAAAAGGTGTTTTTAAACTTCTTTTGGTGCCAAAATATGTTTAAAAGTTGGGTTTTCAATGGTACTCCCGAAATGGTTTGTTATGGGTATTTTTGGAGGTTAAAAATTTAAATTTTTTGTTTGGTTTTGTTGAAAATAAAGGGTTGGAGGTATATAGAACCTTGGTAGGTGTTTTTAGAATGTTAAAGGATGGCTTTTGAGTAGTTAAATGAGGTAGATGATTGAATTCCCGAAGTGGTTGCATTAGGCAATTTTTTAAAGCGGAAAATGACTGTTTTGGGGGTATTTTAGTGTGGAAATGAAGGACTGATGGTTATACTATATATGAGTTATGTTTTGGACATGTTTTGAAGTATTTTAGGTGTTTAAATTGAAGGATAATTGCTATGTTTTGCTTAAGTATGAAAATGAGAATATTTGGAATGAATTTAGCTTTCAATTATTGAGAAAATATTGTGGATTTGTGAGCTGATGTAAAATAGTGAATTTATGGTTTATTAAGCGGTTAATACTTTAATTTTGGTTGGTTTGAAGCAGCACATTTGGTTCTGGGTGATTCGAGTGCAATTCCGGAAGGTTCGAGGCTCGATTTGGCTACCGTTAGAGTTGTGTGGTGAGTGGAAAAATGTTTTGAACTTGGTTTTGGTTCAAGGAAGATTTTGGGAGTTTGGATTAGGCTTGATAAGCTAATCTAAACTCAAGAGTAAGATCTACCCATTTTACTTACCTTGTATGCTTGTTAAATGGTAAAGATTGGAAAGCTTGTTATGTTTAATTGTTATTGATGGCATGTTAATTGTTATGTTGAGTATGTTGTTTATCTATTGATTAATGACATGTTAATATGTTATGTGAGATATTTTTAAGATGTTGCAGGTTATGCTTGTAAGTGGTAAGTAAGACCACTTGGTTATGGTAAGAAATATACCTGGGTGGCTATGTAAGACCGGTAAGAGGTGTAAGATGTAAGATGTTGTAAGATAATATTATGGTAATGATGTTGGCATTCGTTGAGTCATACCGGGTATAATTGGTCGACCAATAGGATGTAAGAATAGTGCACTATGAGACAAAATTCGCATACATGTCATATAAATTCGGTCGTGTCAGATAAAACTCGTATACGTGTAAGATAATTTCGACCATGTCAGATAAATTCGTATGTGTGTAAGAAGTTTCCGCATATCCGTGTATAATAACCGAGTTTGCCAATATACTTATCTTAATTACTATGAATATGTGTTTTTATGTTATATTGTGGACTTTGGTTGCTCTCGTAGGTTGTAAGATGCTATGATATTATATGCATATAATGATATTAGTGTTATTTTCAAATAAAGCTTGAACCCTGCATTTTCATAGTTACATTTTTGAGTTCTGCTCACTAAGCATTTATGCTTACGATCTTGTTTTCTAACAATGCAGATCGTTAGCTTGAGAGTTAGCAGGGTGTGAGGAAGGGTGTCCCAACGTGTTGCTCGTTAGCTTAAGTATGATTTAGTTGCAGTAAAGTATTAGCTAGCAATGGGATATGCTATGTTGTTTAGGAGCATTGTTTGACTCCTATGTTAACTTATGTTTTGGATGATTTTGTACATGGTTTATATTCGCCATAGTCGCCTTGAGTTAGCATGTTGATTTATATTTTGAAGTTATAGTCATGTGGATATTATCTTTGATGTTGTTTGAACTCTTTTATGTATAAACTCTATGTCTTTTTGCTTGAGCATGATTCGAATGGATGTGTTTGAGTTTTAAGCATGTGTAACCTGATCCTTGAGTTCTATAATATCTTATGCATGTTAAGTATGCTTGTATGTGGTTGTTGGATAATCTTTAGCTGTTTTTTCTTTAAAATTCGTCCAGATGCAGGGGTTTTTGGTTTTATCTCGTATCAATACACCAATGTTGTTTTGAGCTTTCGGGCTTTCGGTTTCACCTCGTACCGATACACCAATGTTGTTTTGAGATTTTAGGCTTTTGGTAAGCCTAATAAGGTTAGCTTAGAGCCCGTGTGCAGATACTGATAAGTGCTCAATTCACTATCACTTTTTACACCTTTCATGGACAATAATCACTAAATCTACACCTTCTTGGACTAATGTATGTGCTTAATGTGATATATTTAGATATTTTGCTGTTGTAACTTATAGAGATGATATTTATAGAAAAGACAAGCTTTACTACACTTTTATGCATTTGCAGGAAAAACTATTGACGCGACAGCAATTGAGGTCGAGGCAGGACCTGATGCCGAGGCAACACCTGTAGGACAAGTATTGATATTATAGGCGAGCTGAAGAGAAAAATGAGCTAGACATTTCTGGACAAGCAGCACAAGGATCGGAACTGGGTAACACATGGAAAGCCCAAGTCAAAGGTGTTAGACTTATTTTGATATAACTTAAAATGAACTTTAAAGGACTAGTTTGTAAAAAATTATAAAATATTTTTCTCAAAATAAAATTTTCAGAAACTCAATTTAATGTTGTCAAAATGGTTTATAACATATTTGACTTTTTATCCATATCGAACATACTTTTAAAAGTCAACAAAATGGTCAAAAATGTTTTTCAAAGCCAAAGTCTCGAAACCTTGTTAAAAGGTTTTGAAACTTTCAGGACAGAATAACCTGTATTTTGAATCCCTAGCAAAGGTTTCGAAACCTCTATGAAGGTTTTGAAACTTTCAACCTGTAACGGTTAGTTTTATTTAAAATTCTTAAAGGTTTCAAAACCTCTGGTAAAAGTTTCGAAACTTCTGTGCAGGTGAGCATTAAATGCTCAATCTTAATGAAAACCAACGGCTCCAAAGTACTCCCAACGGCTACAAACGGTTAGAAACAATTAAGAGCACACAAAAGAGGTATGAAAACAATATTGGAACAACAAGAAAGCCTATCCAAACAATCAAGCATTCATAGATTCAAGTTTATCCCAAATTTCTTTAGCATTAGAACATGATGATACTCTTCCATATTCATCCGGACCAAGAGCACAAAATAGAAGATGCATTGCCTTGACATTGGTAGAAAATTTCTTGTTTTCTTCATTGTTCCATGTCTCCATGCCACTAGTTGGTACGGTGTAACCACTTATGATTATCTTCCAAGCTTCTAGATCCTAAGCTTGAATCAATAACCTCATTCGATTCTTCCAATAGGCATAGTTGACTCCATTGAAGAAAGGAGGCTTGTTGGTGGGTTGAGAGTCTCCCCAAGCTTCAATAGTGGAGGAGGAAGCCATGTATGACCTTGAAAATGATTGAACACTTCTTGGATCTTCACAAGAGGTTGTTAGACCTTCCAATGAGCCTCGCTCTGATACTAATTGTTGAGTGTTGCAATCGATCGAAAAACACCAAGAGGGGGGTGAATTGGATTTTTAAAATTTGGTGGACACTAATTGCAAAGGAAGGAAATTGCAAGGTGATTTAGAGTGGTTCAACTTCCTCAATGAAGTCTACATCCACTATCTTAGTGACCACACTAAGGATTTTCCACAAATTCACTAATTTGTCTTTCCTTTAAGGATAAGGAGTAACCTTACTCAATTCAATAGACTTATACCCCAAAGTCTATTAAATCAATCCCCAAATTTGAGTACAAAGAAGAAAATAAGAAAATCCTCACAAGGTAGATGTTTGCACAAATTAAGCTCTCTCACACACCCAATTAAACACTAGTAAAAAGATTACAAATGAAGAACACACTAGTGTTTTTGCAAGAAAGGTTGGAAATGAAGCACAACTTGAATCTATGAATGCTTGAATGTTTGGACAGGCTTTCTTGTTGTTCCAATATTATTTTTAGACCTCTTTTGTATGCTCTTAATTGTTTCTAACCGTTGGTAGCCGTTGGGAGTACTTTGGAGCCGTTGGTTGTCATTAAGATTGAGCATTTAAAGCTCACGTGCACAGAAGTTTCGAAACCTTTAAGAATTTTAAATAAAACTAGCCGTTACAGGTTGAAAGTTTCGAAACCTTTATAGAGGTTTCGAAACCTTTGCTAGGGTTTCGAAATACTGGTTATTCTGTCCTGAAAGTTTCGAAACCTTTCAACAAGGTTTCGAGACTTTGGCTTTGAAAAACATTTTTTACCATTTTGTTGACTTTTAAAAGTATATTCGATATGGATAAAAAGTCAAACATTTTATAAACCATTTTGACAACATTAAATCGAGTTTTTGAAAATTTTAGTTCGAGAAAAATATTTTACAAATTTTTACAAATTAGTCCTTGAAAGTTTATTTTAAGTTATATCAAAATAAGTCTAACAAAAGGCCACGCGGGAAAAGCATCCTAGTTGGAATAAACTTGGAAATATTTTATTTATGTACTTGACTTGTGTCCTACTCCAAGTTGTATTCCTACTTAGGAAAGGTTTGCCCTAGTCCAAGCCTATATAAGTCATAGCCGTCCAAGGAGAGAGAGCACTTAGCATCATAGACGACATAGACTAGAGAGCCGACTTCATCTTAGGGTTTTCTTTACTTTCATTATGTTCTAGTTTTATTTAGGCTTAGGTGAAAGTTGTAGAGTATTAGTGAGAAGAGATTGAACTTTGTTTCTTGTTTCAATGCAATAAAATATCAAAGTTTGCTTATTCTTTGTCATTCTTTGTTCTTGCATTCAAGCTCGGGAGAGAAGTTTGTGAGTAATCCATTTATCTAATATCGGGAGAGTTAGATTCACGAAAGGAATAAGTACGATATTTCAATCGGGAAATACTAACTCGACCTAGAGATAGGTTAGAGTTTTAGCGGCTAAAAGAAGTGTGGGATTGGTTGATGATTATAATTGATTCACGCCGGGAGGTATCATCAAAGACTGGTCATCAACAGTACTTCGACTTAGGGATAAGTGAAGTCATCAAAGGATGCTTTGCCGAACTTGGTAAAGTCTACCCAAGAGCAAGGGATTGCCGCGGTGGACGAGCATAATTGTTGTCGAGTCAGTATTCTACAGTACTGCCGAGGCAGTGTTGTGCGATTGAATTGGATAGAAACAAGTCAATTGAATCCACTATACAACACAACTGAATCCTAGCCACTTTCTTTATCTTATTATCTTATTATTTAATTTTCAAGTTATTTAGTTTACTCAACCCAATATTACCTGTGTTTTTATTTTATTTCTTTTATAGAGCAAGAAGAAAAAAAAGACATTAAGTAGATCAATTCCTGTGGAGACGATATCTGATATACTTATCACTTTTATTACTTGCGACGTATTCACTTGCGCAAATTGCGCACTTTTGACACGCAACAAGTTTTTGGCGCCGTTGTCGGGGATTGACAATTAAATTTTGTTTTTTTTTATTTTCTTGCTTTTAGTTATTTTTATTTTTATTTTACTTTGGTTCGTTTTTGGAGTATGACCAGGGCCAACCCAACCAACCATTTGTACAAACTAGATCCAAAGATTGAACGTACACGGTAAAGGTTGAGGAGACAAATCGAAGAAGCTATGACAGTCAATCTAAGAGAACAGAACTTACCTACCGGCAATGGAGGCCTTCCGCCGCCACCACTGTCGCGGTAGCTCACTATTTGAGATTTCCTTGAAGAGGATTTAAATGGGTTAAATCCTGGAGTTGTTACACCAGAAATAGAAGCGGCCCGCTTTGAACTGAAACTTGTCATGTTAAATATGCTCAATACTATTGGACAGTTTGGTGGGTCTATGACAGAAGATGTTAGGCTGCATCTTAAGTCATTCATGGAGATCAATAATTTCTTCAAAATCCAAGGAGTCCATGAAGATGTCTTGAGATTAAAATTATTCCCCTATTCATTGAGGTATAGGGTAAAAACCTGGTTAAATAGCATTCCAGCAGGATCTATAAGATCTTTGAGTGAATTATGTCGTGATTTCATTACAAACTTTAATCCTACAAATTTATATGATCGTATTCATAATGAAATTACCTCTTTCCGATAGGTAGATGATGAACCTATGTATGAGGCATGGGAGCGCTATACGGAGTTAGTGTACAAGTGTCCTTTGCATGGATTTTCATTATGGACACAAGTGACCATGTTTTATAATGCTACCAATGCCTCAACAAGGATGATGTTAGACGCCTCTGCCAATGGAACACTCCTTGACGAAGCACCTAAGGAAGCTATAGAGATCCTGAACAAACTCACAAAGAACGATTTTCAATTCCCTACATCTAGGCGAGGATGAGTAAGACGCCAAGCCACAGTGAATGAGTTAGAAACATCCAATTTAGTGGCAGCACAATTGGCCTCTCTTACTAAGATGGTGCAAAACATGCAAATGCAACACAATACCCATGAGGTTAAGGCCATAGATTCTTTCTACAATTTATGTAAAGGTAACCATAGTTCTTCTAAATGTATGTAGAATCAGGAATCTAGCCTATATGTTGGAAACTACAACCGAAACAATATGATATCCAATACATACAACCCATCATGGAAGAGGCATCCAACTTTTTCAAGGAGTAATCTAAACAATGCCTTGAATCCAACTACTCAACCCCTAGGTTTCCAGCAACCAACGCAAATGTAACATTTGTCGCAGCAGCAGGTCCACAATCATTGCCGCAGCAGATACATCAGCAGCAGCCTGCAAGTTCACTTGAAAATTCTCTTAAGGCCTTTATGATGAAAACAGAATCATACATGGCAGAGAATAGTAACTTCATCAAAAAAACAGATGCATTCATAAATAGAATTGAGATGAGGTTGCAGAACCAAGAGGCAATAATTAAAGCACTGGAAACTCAGGTTGGGCAGTTTGCTCAGAATATAAATACTAGACTACAAGGAGGATTACCTAGCAATACTGAAGTTGCTAAGGTTATAGGACATGAACAATGTAAGGCAATTACTACTAGGAGTGGTCTACAACTTAAGGAGAAGTTAGGAAACTCAGCAGACAAAGTCCCACTAGTAGAACAAGAAGAATTAGACAATAAGGACTTGGATGCTGAATCAAAAGATTATGTCTTAAAAATCTCAGCACAAAGTACTGCCCCAACAGAGAACTAGGCATTACCTCGACAAGCTGCCAAGACAGCAAAAGACCCAGTGGTGTCAGGTATTAAATTCCAAACTAATGAGACCCTGGGAGAGATGCGACCACCACCATCTTTTCCACGAAGGTTGAAATAGCAGAAATAGGACCACCAATTTAAAAAATTGTTAGACATCTTAAAGCAAGTTCACATCAACCTGTCATTTGTGGAAGCAATTGAACAAATGCCAAACTATGTCAAATTCTTAAAAGATATTGTGTCTAAAAGAAATAGGCTTGGTGAGTTTGAAACAGTGGTTGCAACTGAAGGATGCATGGCAATGTTGCATAATCGCATGCCTCCTAAATTGAAAGATCCTAGATGCTTTACCATACCTTGTGCGATAGGTAACCACTACGAAGGGAAGACCCTATGTGATCTTGGAGCAAGCATAAATTTGATGCCTAAATTTGTCTTCCAAAAGCTTGGAAAAAGAAGGGAAAAAACTACAACAATGATGCTCCAACTAGAAGATAGATCGTATGTGCAACCTGAAGGAAAAATCGAGGACATATTAGTAAGAGTGGATAAATTTATTTTTCTCACTGACTTTCTTGTCCTTGATTGTGAAGCAAATGACAATGCACCAATCATCTTGGGGAGACCTTTCCTTGCCACTGGATGCACGCTCATAGATATGAAAAAAGAAGAGTTGACAATGAGAGTTAATGACCAATAAGTCAAACTCAATGCTTTCCAGAAGTTGAAAAGACATGATGATCCAGAGGACTGCAAAGTTATCCATAACACAGATGCAGGCAGAAAATATCTTGCCTCAGCAACCACTGCCTCGACAGTATGCTCAGCAGAAAAATTGATGCTTGTTACAATAGAATACTAAGCAGTAAGATTAAGCCAGAACTGCAGGAAGCCAATAGGGCAGCACATTGTCCAGGCACATTCAGGTCCAAATGGTCAGAACCACATGGTTCAGTAAAGATCAAATCAAAAAGGGATAGACATGAATCTAAAGAGAATGGCCAACATCTGAAGCATTATTTTGGCCAACAAGCGACAATCACCTTAGGAGATGCACTTGTATGCACTCCTCCCGTGACATAATCTTTTTCCCATTTTGATTTTTTTAGGATTAGTTTAGTTTATAGTTATTTTTTATTATTATATTGTATTATTTTTCTTGTTAATGTTTAGTTTTTTAGGATAATAAGCAAGAATAATGGTGAAGAAATTCATAATAGGAGATATGCTGCCGTGGTAGAAAACAGTGCAATGGTCGTAGCAGTCTCAACGGGCAGAACAGTGTAACGGTTAGTCTGTCGAAATTCTCGCCGCGGCAATAAAGGCTAACGGTAGTAAAGGCTAACAGCAGTAAATGCTAACAGCTAGTTGATTTAAACGGCTATAAGGCCGAAGCCTTTATAAACACCCTCTCCCTCTTGAACTATTTACTTTTGCATTCTTGAACTTTTTAGAATTATTTGCTACTATCTCTCTTGCAATACTCTATACTTATCTCCAAGCTTTTTTATTACTTTTAGAAAGTCTCCAAGATAATCTCCAACATATTTAACTTTCCACTACTTATCCATGGCCACTTACAACTGATTCGCATCTGCCACTGTTAAAGACCATTTCAATAAGTCTTTCATTGCTAGACAATTGTGGGAAGAACAAGGGTTCCAACACTTTGATTAGGAAAATTACGGCATCGAGCATTACTTGTTCGACAAGATCAAGTACCAAGAATGACAAGTCTTTTGCCTACAACCTACCCAGGCCAATGCCATAATCGTGCAGGAATTCTACGCTCATGGGCCGAGCAAGGACTCTCTGTACATTCACTGCCGAGGCAGGCCAGTCAGACTTGATGCTGAGACAATCAATCTATTCTATAGCCTAGCCCCTGATCGTGATGACCATGCTACATTCATGGAGGACATCACCAATGAAGATTATGAGCTGATCAAAGACAACCTTTTATACGACAATACTCATTGGGAAACCGGTGCCCATAGAGGATCAGTGGTAAGGCAGAATCTTAGGCCCGAGGCCAAGCTATGGAACACTTTTGTCAAAAGACGCCTCATCGCAACTTCCTACAACATCATGGTCGACCGAAGAAGATTGGTGCTCATTCAATCAATCATCAACAAATGAAGCATCAATGTTGGAGAGATATCTTAAGAGAAATCTACAACTTCGGTAAGAAGGATAAAGGATCCTTATATTTTCCTAGTTTAATTACGGTATTTGCAATGTAGCAGGTGTACCAATGGTAGAAACGGACAAATTCACCTTCCAAAGGCGTGGGTGGACTAGGGAATTATGCCATAAAATTATGCAAATCACACAGACAGAGCCAGTCTAGGCAACTCCTCAATAATACACTGCTGGCACCACTGTCGGGGCTCAGTACATGGTAAACATACCTGATGTTGCCCACACCACTGCCGCAGCAGACCCCTACCAGAAGATACTTTCAAGGATGACAACTATGGATCTTCAACAGCAACGGTACATGGAGTACCAAAGGGACTTCAACAATACATTTGCCTAGATGATGCTCTATAATTTTCCCAACCAAGGGGTGTCGTTTTCAGAATTCTCCATCAATATGTTTATCATAGTTGCACCCTACACAAAGACGAATCCAGCTCTAGGACCACGACCATTCCATACTACTGGCCCTTAGCAACATTCCATGCTACCGGCACATCTAGGGCAGCAGACTCTACCGCGGTATCATCTGTCAGCAGATGACCATCCAGGAGGAAAACAGTCTTCAGCACTCCACCAGGATCCCCCATTATCATGGGTAGTCTCTAGTAGAGATAGATGTCTATGTACATCAAAGTTCAACCGCTGTTGGGCCAAACATTCACCATGCTTGGGCAGATGCAATGAATGAAGGCGGGACAGATATTATGGTCATCGAGGAAATTGTCGAAGAAGAAGAAGGAGAAGAAGTGGACGCTTTAATGCAACGGACACCACTAACAAGAGTTCAGCCGCCCCGACAAGTAAAAACTCAGCCATCACCATCACCAAGGATGAAACAGTCAGCAGCAAGGCCACAAAAATTGATTGTTACCAGTAGTTCTTTAGAGTCTCTTTAATTTTCACATATTTATGCTACTTTTATATATCTTTACTTGTTTCATTTTCCTACTGCGTGCCATTAATGTAAGCATTAAGGATAATGCTTGGTTCGAGTTTAGGGGTGTAGATCCACTGTCGAGGCAATTCACTGCCACGGCCTTGACATGAAAGGAAGTATTTAAGTGGTTTATCAATTTTTTTATATCCACCACCTTATTTGAACTA
This sequence comes from Abelmoschus esculentus, assembly GCA_035048815.1. NCBI lineage: Eukaryota > Viridiplantae > Streptophyta > Magnoliopsida > Malvales > Malvaceae > Abelmoschus > Abelmoschus esculentus. The sequence goes on from JAUCBN010000011.1 coordinate 20,959,038, forward strand.
TTGTCTATACTTTTATACTTCATCTACATCAATATTGCCTTAGTTTATTCTTTTAAGGCAATAGAAATCTTTCTCCTTACCATGATTAGGTCCTGTTTAGAAGGCTTAACTTAGGATACTTAAGGAAGAAAACTTAGAAGCTTGCTATAAGATTGAACCTAAAAACACTTTTGAGACTTGTTGGATTATAGGAATTTTTTTAATGAACTTAGGTGATAAAGACTTAGATTTTTGGAAACTTGACTAGAGGTGCCTATCACTGGCTCTAGGAATCACTCTTCTTCATACTAGAGGTTCCCGAAATTGGCTCTAGTATGCTTAAAAATGAACAAGTAAAAGGAAGGAAATATTGATGAGAAAACACAATCCTTGAGGTGCTTGAAATTGGCTCAAGAATTTGTTGTTTGAAGAAGAGTACACTAAATCCAAATCTATTTGTCTTGAACTTAGAGTTTGTCTAAGAAATTTTTTAATCAAACTTGTCCATAAAAACGCACACACTCAGAAAATCTTATAGCTTGTTTCTGAGTAATTCCTTAGGTAGCCGAAAGGTTAAGGCTTAAGAAAAAACATAGTTATGGTGGAGAGAATAGATGAAAACATAAGACCAAGAGAGAGTAAGGTTTGGCAAATTGATGGTTCGCATTGCTTGAGGACAAGCAATAGTTTGAGCTTGTGGGTGTGATAAGTGCTCAATTCACTATCACTTTTTATATCTTTCATGGAAAATAACCACTAAATCTACACCTACTTGGACTAATGCATGTGCTTAATGTGAGATATTTAGATATTTATAGAAAAGGCAAACTTTACTACACTTTAATGCATTTGTAGGAAAAACTATTGCCACGACAGCAATTGAGATCGAGGCAGGACCTGATACCGGGGTAGCACCTGTAAGATAAGCATTGATATTATAGGCGAGATGAAGAGAAAAATGAGCTGGACATTTCTGGATAAGCAGCACAAGGATCGAAGCTGGGTAGCACATGGAAAGCTCAAGTCAAAGGCCACGTTGGAAAAACATCCTAGTTGGAATAAACTTGGAAATATTTTATTTATGTATTTGACTTGTGTCTTACTCCAAGTTGTATTCCTACTTAAGAAAGGTTTTCCCTAGGCCAAGCCTATATAAGTCATAGCCGTTCAAGGAGAGAGAGCACTTAGCATCATAGACGATATAGACTAGAGAGCCGACTTCATCTTAGGGTTTTCTTTACTTTCATTATGTTCTAATTTTATTTAGGCTTAGGTGAAAGTTGTAAAGTATTAGTGAGAAGAGATTGAACTTTGTTTCTTGTTTTAATGCAATAAAATATCAAGGTTTGCTTATTCTTTGCCATTCTTTGTTCTTGCATTCAAGCTCGGGAGAGAAGTTTGTGAGTAATCTATTTATCTAATATTATAAAAGTTTGATTCATGAAAGGAATAAGTATGGTATTTTAATCGGGAAATACTAACTCGGCCTAGAGATAGGTTAGAGTTTTAGTGGCTAAAAGAAGTGTGAGATTGGTTGATGATTATAATTGATTCACGTCGGGAGGTATCATCAAGGACTGTTCATTAACAGTACTTCGACTTAGGGATAAGCGGAGTCATCAAAGGACATTTTGCCAAACTTTGGTAAAGTCTACCCAAGAGCAAGGATTGTCGCGGAAAACAAGCATCATTACCGTCGAGGCAGTAATCTGCAGTACTACCGAGGCAGTTTTGTGCGATTGCATTGGACAGAAACAAGTCAATTGGATCTACTATATAACACAATTGGATCTTGGCCACTTTCTTTATTTTATTATCTTTATTATTTAATTTTCAAGTTATTTAGTTTACTCAACCCAAAATTACCTATATTTTTATTTTATTTCTTTTATAGAGCAAGAAGACAAAAGAAAAAATAATAAGTAGACCAATCATTGTGGAGATGATATCTGATATACTTATCACTTTTATTACGTGCGACATGTTCACTTGCACAAACTATGCACTTTTGATACGCAACAGATACGTTAGTCATTTGGGCTTGGAAAAGATTTCTAGGGTTGGTTATTGGAGTCAGGTCTTCGAACTTGGCTTTGGTAACCCTAGTATAGCCACTTCAGGTCAGCCTTGCGACTAGGCCGGGTCGAGGGGGTTACATTTGTTGGTATCAAAGCCTTAGTTTAATGCTCTTGGACTATTTTTACGGTGTTGACAGGTAAGGGAGGTAAGTTTACAATGTTTGGATGCAAAATCTCAGTGTTTGCCTTGCACGGTGATTGTATATGCCATGTTGATTGTTGGTAGTATTGTACGGTGTTTGAAAGTTTATGTTGAGTTGTTTATCGTGTGGAAACATAGCTTTCTGATCCCATTTCTAATAATACATTATTGGAAAATAATTTTTAGTAAAGGAATACTTGAGCACCTTGGACCCCGCCTTTGCTAACCCAATCTTGTTTGTTTTTTCTTTTTGTAGTTGTTATCTCCCTTGTTCGATATGTTGAGGCGGAGGGATAGGCCTAGGGCTAGGGCTGTAAAGCCCGAGGCTGTTGTTGAGGACGGGCATGTATAGTAGAGGATGTGCTACCTCTTCTAGAGGGCGATGGAAAGAATGTTGGAGGTGCTGGGTCTCAGGTTGGACAAGGTGGCCAAGGTTTGACCGGTATAGATATGACCACGTTGGTTCAAGCTATAGCTGGAGATTTTTAGGTAGTCGTAACCAGGGCATAAGCTGTCGCACCACTTCAGGGTGAGGGCACTGGGTTGCCACTAGAGAGACTTTGTAGTTTGGGTGAAGAGGAGTTTCGAGGGTTATCACCTGATAGATCAGAGGCGTGGTTTGATAAGACCGTCCGTATCTTGACACAAATGGGATATACTGAAGCGTACAGACTAGGTTGTGTTGTTTGTCTGCTTTAGGGTGATGCCTACACCTAGTGGGTCACCATTACTTTAAGTATGTCATACGATGAGATTTCTTGGGAGTTCTTCGAGTCCGCCTTCCATAAGAAGTATCTGGGTCCACGCTATATTGATGAGAAAAAAAAGGGAATTTATGGCCTTACTTCAGGGTGGTATGTGTGTGATAGATTATAAGATTTGATTTGTTAGATTGAGTCAATATGCGCCAGAGATAGTTCCTACTGAGAGGGAACGATGTGACCACTTTCGATATGGACTGAATGAAGAAGTGAAGAGGTAGATGTTGGCTACTGACTATACAGGTTTTGATGTCTTGGTCGCTAGAGCCAAGGACATCGAGCACAGTTTGGGTCTGACCAAACGTGCTGGAAGGTCTAGTTCTAGGAAGAGGTCTGTGGGTTTCGATAGAGGTGATGCCAAGAGGTATAGGGACACTAGACATCATTTTGATCATGGGCATGGAAACTCAGGTCGAGGCCATCAGGGCCAAGGAGTTGTTGCTCATGCTATTGTGTGTGCTAGATGTGGTAGGCACCATGCTAGAGAGTGTTGGGGTGTACGGATGAGTGCTGAAACTGTAAATCTCGAGAACATTTGAGGCGTAACTACCCGAATTTAGCTAAAGGTGCATCGATTCAGGTTTAGGCTTCCGCTAGAGCTATTGATTATCATCGAGGCCGTGGGAGCGGTCGAGGAAATTTTTAGCCAAGGAATGATGGTCAGCGGAATGTGGCTCATATGGTTGCAATTCTGCCAGAGGATGGTGGGGCGGCTAGGGTTTATACTCAGTGAGAAGGATAGAACGACACCGATGTGATCGCAGGTAATTTCTCGATACAATCTTTGAGTTTGCTTTCCTTGATTGACTTTGGGTCCATGCATTCATATATTTTGAGTGAGCATGCTAGGATGTTGGATATACCTTGTGAGACACTAGATATAGGTGTTAGTGTTACTAGTTCATTTGGAGATACCGTAGGGGTTAAAAAGAAGTATAGACGATGTCCGTTGATGGTTTAGGGGTATATGTTCCCAGTTGATATGATGGAATTGTCATTGTATGATTTTGATGTGATTTTGGGTATGGATTGGCTGACAGAGCATAGAGCTAGGATAAACTTCGAGACCAAGAGAGTTTATTTGAATCTTGTAGATGATCATGGGATTGTGGTAGTAGGTGAGAACGTGAAGTTCTTATCAAATGTTTTTCAGCTCTAGAGGCTCAGAGGTTAGTTGAGTTGGGATGTGAGGCATACCTAGCATATGTGATGAACCCAAACATGAATGAAGTCAGACGTAGGATATTAGGACGGTGTATGATTTTCCGAGTGTGTTTCTAGAAGAGTTGTCTGGTTGCCACCAGACAGAGAGGTTGAGTTTGCTATAGAGACGTATTCAGATTTTGCTCTTGTTTCGATTACTCTATATCGTATGGCACCGAAAGAACTAAAAGAGTTAAAGACTCAATTGCAAGAACTATCAAATAGAGGTTTTATCTGACCGAGTTCTTCGCCTTGGAGCGCATCTGTGTTGTTTGTGAAGAAGAAAGACGGTAGTATGAGGATGTGCATCGACTACAGATAGTTGAATCAGTTGACAGTGAAGAACAATATTCGCTGCCGAGAATTAATGATATGTTTGATCAGCTTAGAGGTGCTACCGTGTTTTCCAAGATAGACTTGAGATCATGGTACTATCAGTTGAAGGTAAAAGAAGTCGATGTGACGAAGATAGCTTTCTGTACAAGGTATGGTCACTATGAGTTTCTGGTTATGCCTTTCTGGTTGACAAATGCACCAGTTGTTTTCATGGACATGATGAACAGAATTTTTCGCGAGTACTTGGATCAATTTATGGTTGTGTTCATTGATGACATATTGGTGTACTCACGTACTGAGGAAGACCATGATAGACACTTAAAGTTAGTATTACAGACTTTGTTGGATCACCAATTGTATTCCAAGTTCAGCAAGTGTGAGTTCTAGATCAGAGAAGTTGTTTTATTAGGACATGTAGTGTCAGCTGAAGGGACTAAAGTAGATCCTAAGAAGATAGAAATGATTGTGAGTTGGAAGTAACCAAAGTCTATCACAGAGATTCGTAGTTTCCTAGGCTTAGCAGGTTACTATAGGAGGTTTGTGAATGGATTTTCAAAGATAGCTGCTCCTTTGACTAAGTTGCTTCAAAAGAATGTTTAGTTTCAATGGTCAGATGCAAGACAACAAGCCCTTGAGAAACTGAAAGAAGCTTTGACAGATGCGTTGGTTTTGATATAGCCACTGTCAAGGAAGAAGTATGTGATCTATAGTGATGCTTCATATGTAGGGCTAGGTTGTGTGCCTATGCAAGACAGAAGAGATGTAGCTTACGCTTCGAGACAGTTGAAGAACCATGAGTGCAATTATCCGACCCATGATATAGAGCTAGCCGCAGTTGTGTTTGCCTTGAAGATTTGGAGGCATTACTTGTATGGTGAGAGATGCACAGTGTACACAGATCACAATAGTTTGAAGTATCTGATGACACAAAGAGAGTTAAATCTAAGACAGCACAGATGGCTCGAATTATTGAAAGACTATGATCTCAAGATTAAGTATCATCCGGATAAAGACAATATAGTGGCAAATGCTTTGAGTAGGAAGGTAGCTATTGAGTTGAGAGCTATGTTTGCTAGATTGAGCTTATCAGGTGATGATGGCTTGGTAGCCGAGCTTTAGGTTAGACCTACTTTAGGTCAGTTGACCAGAGAGAAACAGTTGTCATATAGATCTTTGGCACCTCACGTGCAAGATATAGCTGAAGGAAGACCTACATAGTACAGTTTCAGAGATGATGGTGTATTGTGTTTCAGAGACAGAGTAGTTGTATTGAATGACAGTGATTTGAGACGTATGATTCTAAACGAAGCGTATAATAATCCTTTTGCTATGTATCCGGGTAGTACAAAGATGTACCATGATTTGAAGGATGAGTACTTCTGAATTGGTTTGAAGAGAGATGTTGTCGAATATGTGAGTAAGTGTATGGTTTGTTAGAGAGTTAAGGTAGAACATCAGTTTTCGTTTGGTTTATTACAGTTGTTGAAGATTCCGAAATGGAAATGGGAAAATATCACCATAGATTTTGTATCCAGTTTACCTTTGACTCCTTCGAAGAAGAACTCAGTTTGGGTTATAGTTGATCACTTCAATAAGTGTGCTCACTTTATTGTTGTTCATACGACTTACTCGTTAGATAAGTTGACAGATTTATACATCAGTGAGATTGTGAGACTGCATGGTGTGCCAAAATCGATTATTTTTTATAAAGATTCGAGATTTAAAGCCAGATTTTAAGAGTATTTGCACAGTGCTTTGGGTAGCCATTTAAATTTTAGTACTTCGTATCATCCGCAATCAGATGGGCAATCAGAGAGAGTTACTCAGATTCTCAAGGATATGTTACATTGTTGCATCATTTATTTTCAAGGTACTTAGGAGAAGCACCTGTCATTAGTTGAGTTTGCGTATAACAACAGTTATCAGTCGAGTATTCAGATAACTCCGTATGAGGTTTTATATGGAAAAAAGTGCAGAACTCCATTTTGTTAGGCTGAAGCAGGTTAGAAATTGATATCGATGCTTGATTTGCTTAAGGGGACTACCGAGAAAGTGAAGTTGATTTGTGATCGGTTAAAGGCAGCTTCAGATAGGCAAAAATCGTATGTGGATTTGAAACGGAAAGAAATAGAGTATGTTGTGGGTGATAAAGTGTTCTTGAAAGTTTCGCTTTGGAAGAAGGTGATGAGATTCGGTAGAAAGGGTAATATGAGTCCGAGGTATATTGGACCATATGAGATTGTGAAACGGATTGGTATTGTTTCTTATCAGTTGCGTTTGCCTCCAGAGTTTGAAAAGATTTATGATGTGTTTCACGTGTCGATTCTCCGAAAGTATAGATCAGATCCGTCTCATGTTATACCAGTGGAAAAGATTGTGTTGAATTCATATTTGACCTATGACGAAGAACCAATCGAGATCTTAGCCTCTGATAGTAAGGTGTTGCTTGGAAGATCTATCGAGTTGGTCAAAGTGAAGTGGCAACACCGACGGGTAGAAGAAGCCACTTGGGAGAGAAAGGAGGATATGGAGAAGTAGTTTCTGTATCTTTTTCCTTCAGGTAAGAATTTTGGGGACGAAATTCCTTAAGTAGGGGAGAATTGTAACATCCCGGTTTTGGATCTAGGAGTTTAGACCCGATATAATTTCAAATTGTTTATTTTCAAAATTTATGTTTTAGAACCTATTTAAAGTAAAAATGGTTTAAAAAGGAGTTTTGAAAGAAAAGAGGGGTAATAGGGGACCACTTATGTGATTTCTCCCAAAACACTCATGGAAGACATAAAAATTTAACAAAAAAGGGGTTTTCATTCAAAAAAAGAAGACAACTTTTTACTCTTCATCTTTTCCAAAAGGTTTTCCCCATTACAAGAACAAGCTTTCTTCTTCATATGAGTGATTTTGAAAAGGTAAATCATTCTTTAACTTAATTTTTTTATTCTTCACATTATTATACTATGGATTTTGTTTTTATCCCTTGAGATTTTAGTTACATGTTGGAAATGGGTTTTGAAAAGGAATTTTCGGATGGGTTTTAAAGGGGTATTAAAAAGGGTGTTTTTAAACTTCTTTTGGTGCCAAAATATATTTAAAAGTTGGGTTTTTAATGGTATTCCCGATATGGTTTGTTACGGGTATTTTTAGAGGTTAAAAACTTGAGTTTTTGGTTGGGTTTTGTTGAAAATAAAAGGCATGAGGTATATAAAACCTTGGTAGGTATTTTTAAAATGTTAAAGGATGGCTTTTGAGTAGTTAAATGACGTAGATGATTGAATTCCCGATGTGGCTGCATTAGGTAATTTTTGAAAGTGGAAAATGAGTGTTTTGAGGTGTTTTAGTGTAGAAAAGAAGGGCTGATGGTTATACTATATATGAGTTATGTTTTGGACATGTTTTGAAGTATTTTAGGTGTTTAAATTGAAGGATGATGGTTGTTCTTTGCTTAATTACGAAAATGAGAATATTTGGAATGAATTTGGCTTTCAATTATTGAGAAAATATTGTGGATTTATGAGCTGATATAAAACAGTGCATTTGTGGTTGATTATGAGGTTAATACTTTAATTTTGGTTGGTTTGAAGCAATACATTTGGTTCCGGGTGATTCGAGTGCAATTCTAGAAGGTTCGGGGTTCGATTTGGCTACCGTTAGAGTTGTATGGTGAGTGGAAAAATGTTTTGAACTTGGTTTTGGTTCAAGGATGATTTTGGGAGTTTGGATTAGGCTTGATAAGCTAATCTAAACTCAAGAGTAAGATCTACCCATTTTACTTACCTTGTATGCTTGTTAGACGGTAAAGATTGGAAAGCTTGTTATGTTTAATTGTTGTTGATGACATGTTAATTGTTATGTTGAGTGAGTTATTTATCTATTGATTAATGACATGTTAATATGCTACGTGAGATATTTGTAAGATGTTGCAGGTTATGCTTGTAAGTGGTAAGTAAGACCACTTGGATATGGTAAGAAATATAGCTGGGTGGCTTATGTAAGACCAATAAGAGGTGTAAGATGTAAGATGTTGTAAGATAATATTATGGTAATGATGTTGGCATTCGTTGAGTTATACCAGGTATAATTGGTCGACTAATAGGATGTAAGAATAATGCACTATAAGACAAAATTCATACACGTGTTAGATAAATTCGGTTGTGTCAGATAAAACTCGTATACGTGTAAGATAAATTCGGTCGTGTTAGATAAATTCGTGTGTGTGTAAGACGTTTTTGCATATCCGTGTATAATAACCGAGTTTGCCAACATTCTTATCTTAATTACTATAAATATGTGTTTTTATGTTATGTTGTGGACTTTGGTTGCTCTCGTAGGTTGTAAGATGCTATGCTATGATGTTAGATGCATATATTGATGTTAGTGTTTATTTTCAAATAAAGCTTGAACCCTACATTGTCATAGTTACGTTTTTGAGTTTTGCTCACTAAGTATTTATACTTACGCTCTCGTTTTTCGATAATGTAGATCGTTAGCTTGGGAGTTAGCACGGTGTGAGGAAGGGCTTCCAAGCGTGTTGCTCGTTAACTCAAGTATGATTTAGTTGCAGTAAAGTATTAGCTAGCAATGGGATATGTTATGTTGTTTAGGAGCATTTTTTGACTCCTATGTTAACTTATGTTTTGGATGATTTCGTGCATGGTTTATATTCGCCATGGTCGCCTTGAGTTAGCATGCTGATTTATATTTTGAAGTTATGGTTATGTGGATATTATCTTTGATGTTGTTTGAACTCTTTTATGTATGAACTCTATGTCTTGTTGCTTGAGCATGATTCGAATGGATGCGTTTGAGTTTCAAGCATGTGTAACCTGATCCTTGAGTTCTATAATGTCTTATGCATGTTAAGTATGTTTGTACGTGGTTGTTGGATAATCTTTAGCTGTTTGTGCTTTAAAATTCGTCCAGATGTAGGGGTTTTTGGTTTCATCTCGTACCGATACACCAATGTTGTTTTGAGCTTTCGGGCTTTTGGTAAGCACAATAAAGTTGGCTTAGAGCCTGTGTGCAGATACGTTGGTCGTTTGGGCACGATAAAGCTTTCTAGGGTTGGTTATTGGAGTCGTCTCAAGAAGAGATTAAAGGTCTCCAATAGAGACATTAACATGACTTAGGTACCTGATAATACAGAGATCTAAATAGATTATATCATGTATGATAATAAGTGGAACTAAATTAAATCAACGTCGATAATATATTTGCATGCAATATAGCACTAGAGATTTTAGTTGATACCGTGGATCATGAATCATTTTCAATTGGGCAATATAAACAAAGAAGTGATTGGCCAGCATGGAAAGAGACAATTGAGGTAAAACTAAAATCTTTTTCGAAAAAAGAAGTATTTGGGCCTGTAGCCCATATATTGAAATATGTAAAGCTCGTGGATATAAATGAACCTTTGTGAGAAAGAGAAATCAAAAGAGGAAATCACAAGATATAAGCTCATTTGGTTGCATAAGGATACTCACAAAGACATGAAATCGATTATGAGGAAACTATATTCCTCAATGGTAGATACAACTACTTTTAGATTTTGATCAGTCTGACAATAAATAAAATTACTCAGTTTCCGCCTAATGGATGTTGTTACACCCTATTTGTATGAGCCTCTTGATAGTAATATTTACATGAAACTTTCGAAAAGATTTAGATTTCCAGAGAAAAATAATTCAAGTTCTCAAGAATATTATTCAATCATATGGAATATGTATTTTTATAGCATAAAACAATTTAGGCGTATTTGGTATAATCGCCCTATTAAATACTTATTAGCGGAAAACTATAAGAATGATTCAATTTCCTCGATCATTTTTATTAAGAAGTTTAGTTTTGGGCTTGTCTTTGTTTTTATTTTTGATGATTTGAATATCGTTGAGACTTGTGAAGAGATCTCCTCTACAATGAAATCCTTGTGCATCAATCGACATATGAATAAAAATGTTTAAAGGGACTTTACATTATAACACATATTCATTGATCACCCTTATGGTTGTTAGGTCTCTTAATGTAAACAAAGATCCATTCCACCATCGAGAAAAGGGTGATGATATTCTTGGTCTAAAAGCACCATATATACATTATTTGATCTAGAAGCATCATATCTTAGTTGATCTAGAAATACTATTTAAGTGTTACGAGATTATTACCTTTAAATAATTGTTATGTATGAGACAAAGTCGAAATATGTGTTTGACTAAACATATCTAGAAGATATGTGAAATGCTTTCACAAGGTAAGATGCAAGCTATCTTGTGTAGAGATAATACAAAATTTATATCTCAAGGTTGATACATCAAATATGATAAAACGAAACATATTTCTTTAAACTTTTGTCCTTCATGATATTTAGAATAATAATATTCGATGAATCATTTCAAGCAATAATTTAAAAGATTTATCCATTAGTTCATAATCTACTTCAACATTTGAAGATTGTATTCAAGATTAAATTATGAAGATTCAAAGATCTTATGTGATATTTTCATGAGGGGAGTAAGTACGTGTTGCACTCTTTTTCCCTTAACCGAAGTTTTGTCCCACTGTTTTTTCCTGGTAAGATTTTTAATGAGGCAACATGTTATGCGTATCAAAGATGTGCATGATCTTTTTCCTCCACTAAGATTTTTTTTTACAGAGTTTTTATATTAGTAAAGTTTTAACAAGACACACCATCTTTATGGATATCCAATGAGAGTGTTGTGAATATCATTATTTATGATGGATATTCATATATTAAATGAGACTTTAATATATTTTATTATTAGGGTTTAATACCCATTGGAATTAGAGTTTCTATCTTATGCCTATAAATATATACTTTTAGAGAAAACATTATACACAACCCTACTTTGAGAATATAAAAAAGTATCTCATCTTTGTTCATCTATTTGTTCATATTTTTTACTTTATTCACAATGGAAAAGCCATTACCCTCTCCACTTTCACCCATTAATCCATTATTTGAGTTCAAATTAAACTTAATTCAAGGACATGAGAAAAAAATATTTACATAAAATTATTAGAGTAAATTACAATGGATGTCACTCAGTTATTAAAAGTTATGTTTGAATCATTTATTGATGGGTAACATTATATCTAAGTCACTTAATTAATAAATGTTATATTTGGATCACTCAATTATAGATAAGGTTATAATTTGGTCACCCTTGTATTTAAAAAGTTTATCAATTTGTATATTAGATTAACTAATAATTTTAAATGAAGTATTGTAATGTTAATAAGGGTATACAAGTGATTTGGAAGAAAAAAAATATCAAATTGATATGCTTTTTAAATATGAAGGGTGACTCAAATATAACATTTAATAATCGAGTATCCCAAATATAACCTTACCTACAAATTAAGTGAATCAAATGTAATTTTCAATAATTAGGTGACCTAAATATAACCATACTCATAATAATCAGGTGACCTAAATTTAACTTTACCATTTTGAGTAAGTCTCAAGTTCGAACGTTATGTATACAAAATATCCTTATCGAAAAACTCACTCGCCAAAATTAGATGTACGATATGGATCGATCCAGATTAATCAAAACGAAACTTTAAAAACCGAAAGAAAAAAAAAATCACAATTTTTTTATCAGTCTTACGCTCAGGGTGGAAGTCAACTAAAGGATTTGATTCCTTCACGCATCAATTTCAATTTTTTTATTACTTAACGTATTCATATTTTGATTGCCAATTCGCTCTACACTTATTTTATTACAAGAATTTCTACCCTTTCTCATATATTTTAGCACGTATTCATACACAAATAATTTAACATCTTTGCTTCTTCCGACATTTGAGTTTGAATCGAATATATTTAAGTTAGGATTTAAGAGTTTATATCAAAAGATGTAGCATTTAAAGTTTATCGTTAGAATTTAGAGTTTAGTATTAAGATATTAGGTTAGAATTTTAGTTTTTATATCTCTATTATGAAGGATTGTGTAATTTTTTATATAATTTGTGTATCAAAATATAACAAAAATATATTTATAAAACTTTATTTATCGAGGGATCACAAATGCAATGATAAAGGATTTGTTACAAATTTATACTGATTTTATGTTTGATCGTTAAAAGCACATTGAGTAATATCCTGATGATTGTATACAATAATTTTAAAATTTGTGATTAATATCTATCTTATAAATAATTAATATAACATAAAAATGTAATCAATGAGTTTATTATGATTGACACCTAGAAAAATAGAAAGAGAAAAATATCATTGTGATGATTAGTGGTGTTTAAAATTATCTGATTAGGTCAGGTACATAATCTAAGAATAATTAGGCAAGCTTGGATCAAATATTTTTTTAATTATCAGGGTACTCGAACCGACTAATTTAAGTATATATATTAGTTTTAAATTATAGTTTTATTTTAAATTTTTAATATTTATACTTAAAATTAAATTTAAATCTCTAAATTAATTTTATGTTTGTATTATATACTTTTAAATTTTAAAATTTTTAAATCTATATTTATTAATTTGTTAATACCTTAAAAAATAGATTAATATTTTAATATTATTTTAATAATAAAATTTAATAAATATATATATATTCAAAAAACCTAAAATTAACTTTAAATCATTAATTTTTATATTTGATCATGTATTATAAAATTTTAAAATTTATGTGATTAATATAAGAATTTTTTAATTTTAAAATAAAAAATTATAAATTGAGTATTTGTCACCCGATTAATCGATTAGTCGATTAGTCGAATACTCAAATTTAATAGGTATCCGATTTAACTAAATCAAGATATGAACAAAAAAATTAATACCCGAAAAAAATATAACCTAACTTTTTAGATATCCAATAATTAGCACCTTTATTAATAATATTATAAAATAATATTTTTAATTTTTTCCAGTCAATTTTTGTATGATATACTTTATTTTGCTACAATGCTTATGAAGTAGCCAACTCTTCCAAATCCCTAGATTAGATGATTATACAATCTCAAATATATTTTAAATATTACGATAATAATATCAGTCAAAGTAAATCCAAACTTTAAAACTGTAATCTTACTTATACAGCACGGAAACTAATTCCATTCAAAGGAGGGGAAGCAACGAAATCATCCGCCCAGATTCATCCACGTCAACAACTTATCCAATCTCCACATGGAAAAGCGCGCCAATTTAACTACCTTCGTTACAGCTAATAACCAATCGCCACGTGCATACTTCTATAAGGACACGTCACCTGAACCTTCGGTTTTAAGTTACTCAATCTCCCCCTTCCCAGTCTCATTCAAAAATCACACAGACCTTTTCCACACCATTTTTTTTCTTTCGGTAAAGAAATTCATGGAACCGCCGCATCGGAGAAGCGAGGATGAATCGCAACCGTCCATCGCCGACGTGAACCGCCGTATCCAACGCTTATCCCTTCACCTGACTCCACCCCTGCCCCTCCAACGTTCATCTCAGATCGACATGCTGACATGCGCCAAAGCCAATAAGCTGGAGGTCGACGTTACCTCCCTTTCAAGCTACATGAGAGGGGAGCACAGGGAGATTCAAGAGAAAATCTTTGATTTCTTTAACTCTAGGCCAGATTTGCAAACCCCAATCGAGATCTCAATGAAGGAACACAGGGAGCTATGTTTGAGACAGCTTTTGGGGCTGGTTAGAGAAGCCAATATCAAGCCTTTTAGATTTGTTGTTGAAGATCCTGCCAAGTATTTTTCTATTTCAGAGGCCATTGGGAGCGTTGATATATCACTTGGTATCAAATTTGGGGTGCAATATAGGTAAATATGTTGTTCTTTTTCTATCTCATTCAATGTTAAAGTTCTAGTCTGGTACTTTTGTTTTTATTTTTATATTTGGATTTTGGGTATATAAGTTAAGGTATTATTAGTTGTTAGTATTAGATTGAATCGAAAAACAATTCGAGTTAGTCTGGTTTAGGAGTATACGATTTTCTTTTATAACTTCTTTATTAGATATTTTGTTGGTAGAATCAAATTTATGAAATTTGAGTCAACTTAATCGAGTTTAGGTTTAAATTTAATTATAAATATTTATATTGTTATGATATTAATTGATTTCGATTGAAATAATTTTCTATAATTGTATATGACATGTATATTTCCTCACATTTATATGCTATACACACATGTGTAAGGGAGTTTCAATACTCCATCTTGAAAAATGATCTACTAATTTTTAAAATTTTCGAGTTATTCGAGTTTTATTATTATATCTGCTTGCATTTATCAAATTATCTATCCGAGTCGATTTTTTCGTGTAGTTGAGTTTTGAGGAGTATAATGGATGAAACCCCATTGATATGGAAGCATGATGCTAACCGACGTGATATCTAAATAATTTCTTTCACCTGCATAAATTTTAAAGTTTACTAATTTATATTTTAGTCTGAAGTTGATGTTGAATGCTTCATTATGCAGTCTTTGGGGAGGTTCTGTGCTGAACTTAGGAACCAAAAAGCACCGTGATAAGTATTTTGATGGAATTGACAATTTGGATTATCTTGGTTGCTTTGCTATGACAGAACTACATCATGGTGAGCTGAGACGCCTGCTCGTTATATATGTGTTTCCCATTATTTCTTGGATTATATACTGTTTGTGCTTCCTTTGACATTATCATTCTGCTGTTCTGCATTAGAACTCATCATGCATGCAACAGACTGTGAATCAAATCTGCAAATATATTATTTGAGAAATTCGTGTTATAGGCAAAATGGAGGATGGAGAAATTCGTGTTATAGGCAAAGTGGAGTACTGTGCCTTTTCATGTTTGTGTATGGGTACTGTGCCTTTTCATGTTTGTGTATCATTCTGGTGTTGAAAAGTGAAACTATTTCTCTGCCCTCGAGTGGTTTGTTTTTTGTTCATGGTCTGCTAAGCTTGCATTCCGTACTGAATTGTTGGTTTTGTTCTTAAAAGGCTCAAATGTTCAGGGTCTCCAGACCACTGCAACATTTGATCCAATTACAGATGAATTTGTAATCAACACTCCAAATGACGGGGCCATTAAATGGTGGATCGGCAATGCTGCTGTTCATGGCAAGTTCGCAACTGTTTTCGCTAGGATGATTTTACCAACACATGACTCTAAAGGAGTTTCTGATATGGGAGTCCATGCTTTCATTGTGCCAATAAGGGATCTAAAAAGTCACCAGATACTTCCAGGAATCGAAATAAATGATTGTGGCCACAAAATTGGCCTGAATGGGGTGGATAATGGTGCACTGAGATTCCATTCAGTCAGAGTTCCTCGAGATAATCTTCTTAATCGATTTGGGGATGTCACCCGAGATGGAAAATACACAAGTAGTCTCCCTACAATAAACAAACGTTTCGCTGCTACTCTTGGTGAACTTGTAGGTGGGAGGGTTGGCCTTGCACATTCTTCTGTTGGTATCCTCAAGATTTCGGTCACTATTGCAGTACGGTACTCCTTATTACGTCAACAGTTTGGTCCTCCCAGACAGCCTGAAGTGAGCATTCTTGATTATCAATCTCAACAGCACAAGCTCATGCCGATGCTGGCTTCGACTTATGCATTTCATTTCGCCAGTAAGTATTTGGTGGAGAAATATTCAGAGATGAAGAAGACGCATGATGAACAACTAGTTGGAGATGTACATGCTCTTTCTGCAGGACTTAAGTCCTACGTGACATCATATACAGCTAAGTCATTGAGTACCTGCAGGGAAGCCTGTGGAGGCCATGGGTATGCTGCCGTCAACCGGTTTGGTACCTTGAGGAATGATCATGACATTTTCCAGACATTTGAAGGAGACAATACAGTACTTCTGCAACAGGTACAAGACAAACCCCATACTTGTCTGGTATAAAGAATTAACTATCTAGAAATATTTTAGCTATACAAGGACAAGGACAAACTTCTTTAGAACTTTTTACTGTAATGTAGGTAGCTGGAGATTTATTGAAGCAATACAAGGATAAATTCCAAGGTGGTGCTCTTTCTCTCACATGGAACTACTTGAAAGAATCTATGAACACATACTTGTCTCAGCCAAATCCTGTAACTGCTCGTTGGGAAAGTGCAGATCACTTGCGAGACCCTAAATTCCAGTTAGATGCCTTCCGGGTGAGTGTTTTCTTTGGCATTGTACTTTGTTGTTTCGTCGGTTTAATCTGTAAGTAACTCAACTTCTTTATAATTTTGGTATTCAGTACCGGACCTCAAGACTGCTTCAAAGTGTAGCAGCACGACTTCAAAAGCACACTAAAACTCTTGGAAGCTTTGGTGCTTGGAATAGGTGTCTGAATCACCTTCTCACACTTGCAGAGTCTCATATTGAATCTGTCATACTTGCGAAGTTTATTGAAGCTGTGCAGAAGTACTTCCTGAACTTAGCTACCAAATTCATTCTTTTTTCTTTTCTACATTCCACATATATAATTATCTGAGTTTCTTATTGTTATGAACATAATTTCAGCTGTCCTGATGCAAGTAGTCAAGCTGCTCTAAAACTCTTATGTGATCTGTATGCCCTGGATCGGATCTGGAAAGACATAGGAACGTACCGTAATGTTGATTATGTTGCACCAAACAAAGCTAAGGTATAGCATCATCCCTAGAGAGCTGGAAAGACTATAAACATCACATGCACGGTTATGATACATATGTCCTAGCATTTGTGTATATCCGAGTTATCAAGTGTTGCCAGACACAATTTTAATGAGGTTTCATTAATACAAAGATTTTCTCCATGCAGGCAATCAACAAGCTCACACAGTACCTGAGTTTCCAGGTGCGAAATATTGCCGGTGAACTTATAGATGCGTTCGATCTTCCGCCTTATATTCTAAGAGCCCCGATTGCAATGCAGTCAGAAGCATATTCTCAGTACACACAGCTTGTGGGGTTCTAATGACTAGAAGAAAAAGAGCAAAATTCCAAGGTTAGCTTGGAACAAACAAGTTCCACAATTAGATAGATTCTTTTACTCTATATCTATATATAGTTATTTTACCAGATTAAACCAAGGATTGAAGGTAAATGCAGTTGTTGAAACCCTAGGTTTGCAAAGAACAATGTGCTGAAGCTTGAAAACAGATTTATTTGTAATTCACTTATGAATAAAAGAATTTCAACGTATGCCAAATTTAGTTGCAGTTTGTTGTTTTTCAATGATGCTAAGATACAGGGGGATGAAACATCGTTCTAAATTGCTCCATTTTTAAAGCACCTCCTACCACAAACCCTGTGAAAAAGGAGGAAACTGAGATTTAAAAAAGGGACCAACTAAGAAATCGGTAATAGTTTGGTGACCAAAGTAAAAAAGCAATAATAGTTTGGTGACCAAACTAAGAAATCAAGTACTGAGGCATGCAACTCGAGCATATTTAAGATGATTATTATCCTCTTTTTCTCTTTTTCGCTGAGACTACTCATTTCAGAAGCCCAAGAAAACATGACAATTATTTCTATTGGCCAGAAACATTAAGGCTTCAAACAAAAGCATTTAGTATTTATTTTCATGCTTACACATACTACAACGGAGCTCTAAAGAGCAAATTCATGAGACTGAAATCATTTTTCCTTTCTCAGAACCAGTGGAGATTCTGATTCGGCCTTTAGAAGGAAAACTCGAATGCCAAATAAAGTACAATCAACAATCACATGCCAAATGGTGATAATTCATGTGTTAAACAGCAACAGCAGGCCTGAGGGAGATGAGTGCTTTCTTAATTCTCTCAAAAGCAGCTTGTAAGGTGGCGAGGGATGATGCATATGATATGCGAATGCAGCTATCGTACAAACAGTCTTTAAAGTTTTATCTTCGATATTCAACACAAGATTCCGTCACGTCCATAAATATTTTAGTGACACAGCCTTGGCCTTCATAATCTCTTTATAGAAAAGAGCTTTGAAACAGCATTCATTGACACATACCTGAGCATTGTCCAGGAATTATAGACAAAGTGACTCAGAATTTTCGATTTTACCAAAACCTTCAGTTTCTACTCCATAGTAAGAACTGAAATCAATGAAGAGATAGAAAGCGCCCTGCAACCAAAAGTAGTGGAAGCGAGAAGTACGTTAAATGAAGAGCTAAAATCTTGAAACATTGAAGAAAATTGGACGGCATGCATGAATTAGTGTGTAAATAAATAGGGTTTGCCAAATAATAGATTTTGCGTCAATATGAGGTACCTGAGGTTCTGTTATCTTAACACCTTCCAGTTCCCCAAAGCTTCTAACCAAGAAATCTCGCCGTTCCCTGAATGCTTTCAACATGGTGGAAACTGCTTCTCCACCAGCATATCCCCAGCCTAATGCAGCAACCCCAGCTTTTTGTGCTATACTGCTGGCTCCTGAAGTGGACTGAAACATATAAACCAAATTTAGGTTTAGATTCTGCATAATGCTTAAACTACCAAAGCACATTTAACTAATACATTCATGATTTGATATGCATAACATACATAAGTGTAGGACTTATATGGCTTGTTTCCATTCCTTGAATTTAGGGATTTTATAAATATTTTCTTTTTATTATAATCCTTACTTAAAGATAAGTTTGTATATATAAAGAGATGTATTTTGATCTATTGAAATAAGAAGTAATACAGAGAATTTCTCTGTTTTCTACATGGTATCAGTTTGGGTTTCGATTATTCTTTAAAATATAAACTTACGATGACCATTTTCTCTTCTTCTCATACTTCTTCCATCGAAATCAACTCTTCACCAGAATTTACATGCCCTAGTAAGGCAAATCTGGTATTGAAAAGAAACTGAAGGCACATCATTTTCTACATCCTTTTTATCTACACAACTCACTCCAAATTGGATCATCGACTCTGGGCCTCTGACCATATGACTGATAACAAGGAGTTTTTTCAAATACTCAGAATTCCTTTTAGTAGATCTATTAGAACTGCTAATGACTCCCTTTCTAAAATATAAGGACGTGGTTATGTTATTATTAATGATAATCTGCAACTGCATGATGTTTTATTTGTCCCAAATCTTGTCTGCAATCTTATCTTTGCTAGCAAGCTCTCAAGATTTAAAGTGTTCCACAAATTTTAATGCTTTTGGTTGCGTATTGCAGGAAATGGACTCAAAGAAGATAATTGACAATGCTAGTTTGCTTAATAGCCTCTATGTTCTTCATGGAACTTCACCTTTCTCTATCTCCCAGTCTCATTGTTCTCTTATAACTTTAGGACAATTTGATGATGTTTTATTATGCCATTTTAGGTTAGGACATTCTAGTTTTCAATAACTTGCCAAAATATATCATTCTTTATTTAAAAATAAAAAAGCAAGTTCTTTTAAATGTCATATTTGTACTCTTGTTAAACAAACCAAAACATCTTATATTTATCTACATATAAACCTTCTCACCCTTTTTTTTGATCCATAGTGATATTTGGGGTCCTTCTAGAATATAAATGGTAGTAAATGGTTTATTACGTTTATAGATGATCAAAGTAGGATTATTTGGACATAATTGATGATGGATAAATCTGAAATTGAAAGAATTTTTGAGGGATTTTATACAATGGTGTTTACCCAATTCCATACTAAAATCCAGCTGTTTAAATCTAACAATGGCAGTGAATTTTTTGCTAGGTCTTTGGGTGATTCTTTTCGAAAAAAGGGAATAGTGCAAATTAGTTCATGTGCTGACACTCCACAATAGAATGGAGTTGCTGTAACCCCTAAAATTAACCTAATTTCTTAGATTACAAGTTAGGGTTTACAGACTGAAAACTTGTTTTGCAAGCTAGGGTTTTTATAAAATTAAATATATTATTCGGATAAATTATTAAATAATTAATAATTTAAAATGATGAAAATTAAATATTTAAATAATTAGTTCAACCCATAAATTTCATAAACAATAAATGTTACAGAAACCGATTAAAAGTGTAATGTCCACTATACAGAAATTATTATTCAAATAAAAATAATCCGGAATCCGAAACTGTAAAACATGCTACTAATAAGAATCTGAATCAGGATCCTCCAAGTACCGTACCGAGCCTAGGACTGAGATCTGAAACAAGAAGCTGAGAGGGTATAAGCTAGGGAGCCTAGTGTGTCTCTAGAGCAGATAAACGGATTTACAGAGCAGTAAAATGCAGATGATATAAAGTATGCATGTTATGCACCCAACTCCGAACACCACAGAAGAGTAGTTCCCCAGAACCACTCTAACACCATCATACCAACAGAAGTGGTATCTCGACCCGTAGGTGGAGCCACTGAACAGAAGTGATAAATCACTAACTTCCTCGTACACATATAATCTATCAGATATCATGTTATATGCATATACAGAATAGAATGCATGCCTTATAGTCTAACAGGAGGCAAGCATGACAGATATCATGATCAGAAATAAAATGTCAGAATGATACATGATCATACGGGCTTAACAGAAGTCGAGTATATAGAATAACAGAGTTTAACAAGATTAACGAAAGAGAACACACCTGAAGCAGAAGACTCAACGTCAACTCTGACGTCTACTGGACTCGGCTCTACCACCAGATTGAGCAGGTGTAGAGTCTACAAATAACGGAATAAGTTAGACATCCTACTATGCCATTATACTGAAAAGTATATTAAACAGAATTAAATCGTTACTCACGTGAAGGCCCCGAATGCGGATGAATAGGACAACGTACAGGAGGAGGAGGAGGCAACTGCTCGGGGTCAGAATCCACGTCACCTAAAGCAAACAGAAACTGATTCAGAATCTGATACTGATAACTTCCAGATAATAAATCGAACATAAAAGCCCCAAAAACGAAACTTTGGGTTCGAATTTCGAAAAACGAACAGTGCTATTGGACTCAGGACGTCAAAAAACATAAAGTGAGCCCGGGTTGAAAAAGTCAACTGCTGACATCAACATTGGTCAACGCTGACGTCAGCGATGACGTCAGTAGTGACGTCAACCGGGTCGGTCAGGTAGGTTAGGTTGGGTTCGGGTCGGTCGAGTCGGATTCAGGTTTTCGGGCCGGGTCGCGGGTTTTGGGCTCTGTAAACTTTCCCTGGAAAATCTGGGAATTTCCCAGATTTTCTCAGGAAACAAACAAGGCCAAAACGTGATTCTAACCCCCCTAGGCACGATTCGATTCAAAACAACCTAAATTAACTCCTAAACGATTCGGCACAAAAACCCAACATCAACAACACACCAAAACATATTTAAACCAAGAATCGAAACCCACTTTATATCACTTTCTAACTCAACAAAATAACCCCCTTATTCATGCTTGAATCTTAGTCGAAACCTTGCTCTCTTATACGAGTTAATCAATACCAAAACAACACACCAACAAACAACTGAAAGTACAAGCCAAGGATTGAATGCTTACCCACTTACCACAATCGACGAAGGAGGAAGACAACTCCTAGAGTAAAACCGACAGAAAAACAGAGGCAAAGAGAGAGTGATTCGAATGATTTTGAAACCCTAAACCAAAGCAAAGATTCGAATTTTTAATCCTAAAATTAAAGGAGAATTTAATTCTCCATTAACATTGGATCGGTTATCAGAATTTAGGGGAAGAAACATTACTCTTATGAAATGGGTAAATCACATTACAAGGGTCTGAAGGGTCAGAAAGATACTCAATTTGTTCATTAAATCAACAGTCAAAATCCCCCAAAACTAGGGTTTAAACTAAGGATTTTGACTCTAAATTAGGGGAAAAATCGGATTGTGACAACTCTCCCCCCCTTACAGAAATTTCGTCCTCGAAATTTACCTGGATCAAAAAGATGTGGATACTGGGCTTTGATAACAGATTTGGGCTCCCACGTAGCCTCATCAAGACCTCGATTACGCCAGAGAACCTTAACCATCTAAATGGTTTTCCTCCGAAGAACTCTCTGGTCTTGTGCAATAATCTCAACGGGTTCCTCCTCATAACACAGATCTGGCCGAATCTCAAAATCCTCAACAGACAGAATATGAGACGGATCTGCTCGATAGCGTCTCAGTACAAAAACATGAAACACATCATGGATACGCTTGAGTTCAGGTGGTAACTCAAGCTGATAAGCTACAGGTCCAATATGTTTGATAATCCGGTAGGGTCCAATATATCTGGGACTGAGCTTGCCCTTACGGCTAAAACGTAGTACCTTCCTCCACAAAGATACTTTCAGAAAAACCTCGTCACCAACCTCAAACTCGAGATCCTTACGCCTCAAATCCGCTTAAGATTTCTGTCTGTCAAAAGCGTCTTTGAGCCGATCCCGAATCAATCTAACAGTCTCCTCAGCCTCATGCACAAGATCTGGACCCAGTAAACGGTGCTCAGTGAGCTTAGTCCAACCAATCGGGGTACGATACTTACGCCCGTACAGAGCCTCATAAGGTGTCATCTTAATACTGACCTGATAACTGTTATTGTATGCGAACTCTGCCAAAGGTAAGAAATCCTCCCAACTACCTCTGAAATCCAGAATACATCCTCTCAACATATCCTCAAGGATCTGAATCACACGCTTAGACTGACCATCGGTCTGAGGGTGATAAGCAATGCTGAAGTTTAACCAAGTACCCAGAGCAGTATGCAGAGATCCCCAGAACTTTGACGTAAACCTCGATCCCGATCAGATATAATGGACAGAGGAACTCCATGCAGCCGAACAATCTCAAAGATGTATAATCGGGCCAACTTGCTCAGAGGGTTAGTGGTCTTGACAGGTATGAAGTGTGTAGACTTGGTCAAACGATCTACGATAACCCAAACAGAATCCTTCTTTGATGGTGTCAAAGGTAAACCACTGACAAAATCCATGGTCACACGCTCCCATTTCCACTGAGGAATCTCAATATGCTGAAGAAGCCCAGATGGACGCTGATGTTCTGCTTTAACTTTCTGGCAAGTCAAGCACTTGGATACAAAACTGACAACATCGCGTTTGAGACCTTTCCACTAGTACTTTTCTCGGAGATTCTTATACATCTTATCACCACTAGGATGCATAGAATACGGATTATCATGAGCTTCTCGTAGAATAACCTGCTTCAGTTCAGAGTTCCTCAGAACACAGAGTCGACCCTGGAAACACAAAACACCATCCTGATTCAGAGAAAAATCCTGAGAAGTTCCCTCCTGAACTTCCACAATACGGTGAGCCAAGTACGGATCATTAGTCTGTTCAGCCTGAATCTTAGATATCAGAGTAGGAACCACCCGAAGCTCTGCTAATGGACTGTCATCCTCAAACACTCATCCGAGCAAACAAAGCTCTCAGATCAGAAATGGCGTTGCGACTCAAAGCATCCGCAACGATATTAGCTTTACCAGGATGATGATCAATCTCACAGTCATAGTCTTTCAGAAGCTCTAACCAGCGACGGTGTCTCAGATTAAGTTTCTTCTGAGTGAGAAGGTACTTAAGACTCTTACGATCTGTGAAGATGTAACACTTCTCCCTATAGCGATAGTGTCTCTAGATTTTTAAAGCAAAAATTACGGCTGCTAACTCTAGATCATGGGTGGGGTAGTTACACTCATGCGGTTTTAACTGTCGAGACGCATAAGCCACTACCTTTCCATCCTGCATCAGAACACAATCCAAACCGGTGTATGAGGCATCACTGTAAACAGTATAGGTTTTCCCGACTCTGGCTGTATCAGAACTGGTGCTTATGTCAGAACGGATTTGAGTTTCTCAAAACTCTTCTGCTGAGCCTCAGACTAGGTAAATAGAATATCTTTCCGCAGAAGCTTAGTTAACGGAGCGGCTATGGAAGAAAAGCCCTCCACAAACCTCCGATAATAACCAGCTAGTCCCAGAAAACTGCAAATCTCTGCTACATTCTTGGGTTGTTTCCAATATGTAATAGCCTCAATTTTCTTCGGATCAACCTGAATACCCTTAGCTGAAACCACGTGTCCTAGAAAAACAACCTCAGAAAGCCAGAACTCACATTTGCTGAACTTTGCATAAAGCTGTTTCTCCCTCAGAGTCTTAACACAATACGGAGATGCTGCTCATGCTCATCTTTAGACTTGGAGTAGACCAGAATATCATCTATGAAAACCACTACAGACTGATCAGATAGGGTCAAAACACCCTATTCATCATGTCCATGAATGTTGCAGGGGTATTCGTAAGACCGAATGGCATTACCAAAAACTCGTAATGACCATAACGAGTTCAGAAAGCTATCTTGGACACATCAGAATCCTTAACCTTGAGTTGGTAATAACCAGATCTCAGGTCTATCTTAGAGAAAATAGAAGCTCCTCGGAACTGATCAAACAGATCGTCAATGCGGGGAAGGGGGTACTTGTTCGTGATGGTCAACTTGTTCAACTTCTGGTAGTCAATACACAAGCGCAGAGAGCCATCTTTCTTTTTAACAAACAGAACAGGGGCTCCCCACGAAGAAACACTGTATCGTATGAAACCTCTATCCAGAAGTTCCTGTAGCTGAACCTTAAGCTCCTTAAGCTCCTTCGGAGCCATCCGATATGGTGCCATAGACACGGGAGTAGTCCCCGGATACAACTCAATACCGAACTCTACCTTCTCACGATTAGGGTTACTCCCGGTAGCTATTTTGGAAAAACATCTGGAAATTCACACACCACTCGAATTTTATCCATTCCAGAATCAGATTGCCTCGGGTTAAGAATGTAGGCAAGATAGGCTATAGACCCCTTCCTGATCATCTTTTCAACTTTCAGGGCAGATATAAGATTAAACAGATAACCTCTACGCTCATCGATGAGAGTTACCTCTAGATCATCAGAAGTTCTTAGAGTTGCCCTCTTACGCTCGCAGTCTAGAGTAACTTAGTGAGCAGATAACCAATCCATCCCCAAAATCAAGTCAAAGTCCACAAATGGCAACTGCATCAGATTAGCAGGAAAGATTTCCCCTTGGACCTCAAGAAGATAATCCCTGTAAACTTTGGTAACCTCCACCGGGTGACCTACAGGACTATAAACTGAGACAGAACTACCAATATCTTCTACTGGAATTTCTAGATACCCCGATACAGAACTAGAGACATACAAATGTGTCGACCCATTATCTAATAGTGCAAAGAAAGGAATAGCATGTACAGAAAAAGTACCAACAATGACGTCTGGCTTATCCTGGTCCTCTTGTCTCCTCGTAGTATAAACCATGCCAGGCTGAGATCCTCCTGATCTGGCAGCTCCTCTGAACTGACTAGGTCTGCCCCTACTACCAGTACTTGATGCTGCGGGTCTACCCTGTCATCTTCCCCCAGTTGGGGTCTGAACTGATGCCTGTGATTGCCCCGGAGTATAACCAGACTGTGGTGCTACTGGACAGTCTTTGTGACGGTGATTAAGAGAATCACATCGGAAGCAGGCTCCACTCCGCATGCGACACTCTCCGAAGTGCCATTTCTTACAGAAAGTACACTAGGTAAAGCTCGGGTACTAGTGGATCCAGCTCCACTAGCAGCAGGCACAACAAAGGCAGTTGGTCTAGAACGTGCAGAACTCTGAGGCTCAAAATCATCGCGTCCCCTTTTTTGGGACTGAAAACCCTGACTGTGCTGGGCAGGTGCGACAGGCTGTCGTCTACCTCTATCTTGACCTTGGGATTCCAGCTGAACCCTCAAAATCTCATTACGCTCGGCTGTCCTGGCACGTCGAGTGATCATCTTGTACTCCGTATCATGATGTGTGGCAGCTGGAATCTTCAGTGGTACCCGGAGTCCTTTCAGAAAGTGGTCACACTTTTGCTTCTCAGTCGACACAATACCAGGAGCATACTGGAGTAGTCTCAGGAACTCTATCTCATAATCCTTAACAGACATGTCGTTCTGCTGCAGATTCAGAAAATTCTCTCGGCATTTAGCCAAGTACTCAAGACCCATATACCGATCCTCAAAACTCTATCTGAAGAATTCCCAGTTGATCTTCTTTGAAGCAATAACCTTTTCTTCTGCCTCCCACCAGTTCAGGTCCTCTCCCTGAAGCAAAGATACAACAGCCCTCAATTTCGTATCGCAGGGGTATTCCATCTCAATGAACAGTCGCTGAAGCTTCTTCAGCCAGTATTCTACATCGACTAGGTCAGTACCGGTCTTGCCATCAAACATGGTCATCCCGGCAGATAAAAGCTCGATAGATATGGGTTTCATAGAACCCTCATTCTGTCGCAGATATCTGAGTAACTCCCTTTGCACAGTCACGGAGTCTAAACCGATAATCTCACTGTCATCAGGCACATAAGGTCCCTCACTCTGGACCGGCTGATCAACCTCGGCTTACTGAGCCTCGGTCTGTATCTCGGGATGATCATCCCCTCCTAGATTCTGGGTCAAACTCTGATCTTGTGGTGGGTCCACAGGAGGCGGAACATCACTAGAAGAAGCAACAGATCGACCTCGGCCACGGACTCGGCCACGACCTCTACCGGTCTCTAAACAGGTACTTCGACGCGGTGGTATAGTAGAGTATCTACAGAAAGACAAACAGAATCCTACATTATAATCGGTACTTGGAGTAATATTTAAAATATTCCAAAAATTTTTAAAATACGAGTCAAAACAGAAATCTGGATTTTCAAATAATTGTTTTTACAAAACATTTTCTAGATCAAAAATCATTTTTGGACTTCACAGTCCGTGGGTTGAACCGGGCTCTGATACCATTAAATGTAACCCCTAAAATTAACCTAATTTCTTAGATTACAAGTTAGGGTTTACAGACTGAAAACTTGTTTCGCAAGCTAGGGTTTTTATAAAATTAAATATATTATTCGGATAAATTATTAAATAATTAATAATTTAAAATACTGAAAATTAAATATTTAAATAATTAGTTCAACCCATAAATTTCATAAACAATAAATGTCACAAAAACCGATTAAAAGTGTAATGTCCACTATACAGAAATTATTATTCAAATAAAAATAATCCGGAATCCGAAACTGTAAAATATACTACTAATAAGAATTTGAATCAGGATCCTCTAAGTACTGTACCCAGCCTAGGACTGAGATATGAAACAAGAAGCTGAGAGGGTGTAAGCTAGGGAGCCTAGTGCGTCTCTAGAGCAGATACACGGATTTACAGAGCAGTAAAATGCAGATGATGTAAAGTATGCATATTATGCACCCAACTCCGAACACCACAGAAGAGTAGTTCCCCAGAACCACTCTAACACCATCATACCAACAGAAGTGGTATCTCGACCCGTAGGTGGAGCCACTGAACAGAAGTGATAAATCACTAACTTCCTCGTAAACATATAATCTATCAGATATCATGTTATATGCATATACAGAATAGAATGCATGCCTTATAGTCTAACATGAGGTAAGCATGACGGATATCATGATCAGAAATAAAATGTCAGAATGATGCATGATCATACGGGCTTAACAGAAGTCGAGTATACAGAATAACAGAGTTTAACAAGATTAACGAAAGAGAACACACCTGAAGCAAAAGACTCAACGTCAACACCTGAAGCAGAAGACTCAACATCAACTCTGACGTCTACTGGACTCGGCTCTACCACCAGATTGAGCAGGTGTAGAGTCTACAAATAACGGAATAAGTTAGACATCCTACTATGCCATTATACTGAAAAGTATACTAAATAGAATTAAATCGTTACTCACGTGAAGGCCCCGAATGCAGATGAATAGGACAACGTATAGGAGGAGGAGGAGGCAACTGCTCGGGGTCAAAATCCACGTCACCTGAAGCAAACAGAAACTGATTCAGAATCCGATACTGATAACTTCCAGATAACAAATCGAACATAAAATCCCCAAAAACGAAACTTTGGGTTCGAATTTCGAAAAACGAACAGTGCTATTGGACTCAGGACGTCGAAAAATATAAAGTGGGCCTATGTCAAAAAAGTCAACTGCTGACGTCAGCATTGGTCAACACTGACGTCAGCAGTGACATCAACAGGTCAACACTGACGTCAGTAGTGACGTCAACGATGACATCAACAGTGACATTAGTCGGGTCGGTCAGGTCGGGTTCGGGTCGGTCGAATTAGGTCAGGTTTTCGGGTCGGGTCGTGGGTTTCGGGCTCTGTAAACTTTCCCTGAAAAATCTGGGAATTTCCCAGATTTTCTCAGGAAACAAACAAGGCCAAAACGTGATTCTAACCCCCCTAGGCACGATTCGATTCAAAACAACCTAAATTAACTCCTAAACGATTCGGCACAAAAACCCAGCATCAACAACACACCAAAACAGATTTAAACCAAGAATCGAAACCCACTTTATATCATTTTCTAACTCAACAAAATAACCCCCTTATTCATGCTTGAATCTTAGTCGAAACAGATTTACCATACCTTGTGCGATTGGTAACAATTATGAAGGAAAGGCACTATGTGACCTAGGAGCAAGCATCAACCTTATGCCTAAATCAGTTTTTTAAAAGCTTGGAATAGGAAGGGTAAAGCCTACAACAGTGCTGCTCCAACTTGCGGATAGATCCTATATATATACATCTTGAAGGAAAGATAGAGGAAATATTGGTAAGGGTTGACAAGTTTATTTTCCATGCCGACTTCCTTGTCCTTGACTGTGACGCTGATGATAATGCACCGATCATCCTAGGAAGACCTTTCTTTGCTACTGTACGAATCTTAATAGATGTGGAGAATGGAGAGTTAACAATGAGGGTCAATGATCAGCAAATCAAACTCAATGTTTTCCAAACCTTGAAAAGACATGATGATCTAGAAGATTGTCAGATGCTGGACAATGCAGATGCAGTTCATGCAAGACTCTGTCTCAGCAACAATTGCCTCGGCAACAACCTCAACAATACACCACAGGTTTGCCTCGGCAACACAGTTGATGACTGCTATAGCAGTATATTAGATAGTGTATAAGTATCAAGTAATGAAGAAGCCAACTAGACAAGCTCATCTTTCAGGAAAGTATTTCGAACCTTTAGACTACCTAGGTAAAGATAAAACATCCATAAAAGAACCAGTAGTTACTGAATTAAAACCCTAACCTAAAAAATTGAAATATGCTTATTTGGGAGCCAATCACACAATGTCCGTAATTATTTCCTCTAAGTTGCAGCCAGAATAGGAACAAAGCTTGATCAAGATGCTACGGCAACACAAAAAGGCACTTGAATGGTCCATTGATGATTTGAAGGGAATAAGCTCGGCAGTGTGTATGCATAAAATCCTTTTAGAGGAAGATTATAAACCCACTGTTGAGGCCCCAAAGAGACTTAACCATTCAATGAAGGAGGTAGTACGTAAGGAAATAATCAAATGGCTTGATGCTAGAATTATCTATCCTATTTCTGACAGTGTATGGGTAAGCCCGGTATAATGTATACCCAAGAAAGGTGGTATGACTGTCATAACTAACGAAAATAACGAGTTGATCCCAACCAGGACTGTGACCTGTTGGAGGGTTTGTATGGATTATCGCAAGTTGAATAAGGCAACCAAGAATGATCATTTTTCTTTAGCCTTTATTGATGAAATGCTTGATAGACTTGCGGGTAAACCTTACTACTGTTTCCTTGATGGTTATTCAGGATATAATCAAATTTCCATTGATCCAGAAGACCAGGCAAAAAATATCTTCACCTGCCCATATGGAATATATGCATTTAGAAGAATGTCGTTCGGCCTCTATAATGCCCCGGCTACCTTTCAGAAGTGCATGATGACAATTTTTTCGTACATGATAGAGGACTTCCTGGAGATATCTATGGATGATTTTTCAGTCTTTGGAGACAACTTTGATCACTGCCTTGGCAATTTGGAAAAAGTGCTGCAAAGATGTGAAGAATCCAATTTGGTCCTCAATTGGGAAAAATGCCACTTAATGATGAATGAGGGCATAGTATTGGGACATAAAATATCATCAGAAGGAATTGAAGTGGATAAAGCAAAAATTGATGTGATAAAGAATTTCCCTTTACCAATTTCTGTGAAAGGAGTTCGAAACTTCTTAGGCCATGCAGGCTTTTATAGGAGGTTTATTTCTAACTTTTCTAAAATTTCTAAACCTCTCTGTAACCTGCTTGAACAAAACAGAAAATTCAAATTCAACAAGGAATATATTGAAGCATTCGAAGCCCTAAAAGAGAAATTGGTCATAACACCAATAGTGGTCCCACCAGATTGCTCATTTCCCTTCGAATTAATGTGCGATGCAAGTGATCATGTTGTCGGGGCAACACTTGGACAAAGAAAGAGCAATCTGTTCCATGTCATCTACTACGCTAGTAAGATACTCAATGATGCTCAAATAAACTACACCACAACAGAGAAGGAATTACTAGCAGTAGTATTTGCCTTTGACAAATTCCGATCATATCTTATCAGAATAAAAGTTATTGTCCATATGGATCACTCGACAATCAAATATCTATTCTCAAAGAAGGATGTCAAACCAAGGCTGATTAGATGGATCCTTCTTTTACAAGAATTCGATGTGGAAATCAAGGACAAAAAAGGTACTGAGAATCAGGTAGCAGATCACCTTTCCAGACTGGAAAACGAAGGCAATAACAATTCAATGAAAGAAATACAAGATGACTTCCCAGATGAACAAATACTGCATGTCGAAGTAACTGCCGAAGACACTGTCGACACATCAATCACAGTAGTATACAACCATGCGGCCGAGGCATTGAATAACTACATCTCGACAACCTTAAAAGAAGACCTGACTGCAGTAACAACTACTCCCTGGTATGCTGATCTTGTCAATTATTTAGTTAGTGGAATTATCCCTTATAACCTTAACTATAATGAAAAGAAGAGGTTTCAACATAATGCAAAGCATTATTTCTGGGACGATCCTCTTTTGTTTAAGCAATGTGTAGATCAAGTTATAAGAAGATGTGTTCCGGAAGATGAACAGCAAGAAGTGCTTAGGCATTGTCATGATTCACCTTGTGGAGGACATTTTGGAGAAAACAGAACAACAGCTAAGGTGCTTCAATTAGGCCTTTATTGGCCACACCATTCAAGGATGCCCTACTCTATTGCAAGAATTATGACCGATGCCAAAGGACAGACAATATATCTAGGCGCAATGAGATGCCATAGAAACCCATACTGGAAGTAGAATTATTTGATGTTTGGGGAATATATTTGATGGGGCCATTCCCATCTTCTCAAGGTAATCTCTACATTCTAGTGGCAATAGACTATGTCTCAAAATGGGTCGAAGCAATTGCCATACCTCACAATGACTCCAAGACTGTATAAAAATTTCTCAAGAAAAACATTTTCACAAGATTTGGAGTCCCTAGAGCCATTATCAGCGATGAAGGCAAACACTTTGATAACAGACTCATTGCTGCGACATTAAAGAAATTAGGTGTCACTCAAAAAATTGTCACGACATACCATCCACAAACAAATAGGCAAGCTGAAATTTCGAATAAAGAGTTAAAGCAAATCCTTGAAAAGGTGATAAACCCATCTAGAAAGGATTTGTCTCAACGTCTAGATGATACACTATGGGCATATAGGACAACCTATAAAACCCCTTTAGGAACATCCCAATACAGGCTGATATTTGGAAAAGCATGCCATTTGTCAGTTGAAATTAAGCACAAAGCTTATTGGGCAGTAAAGAATTTAAACATGGAGTGGGAAAAAGCTGGCCAGAAACGACTTCTAGATCTCAATGAAATAGAAAAATTCAGAGCGGCAGCCTATGAAAATGCCAAGATCTATAAAGAGAAGACAAAATGATGACATGACAGAAAATTACTGCCGAGGCAGTTCTTACTAGGGCAGGAAGTTCTACTTTTCAACCCCAGACTTAAACTATTCCCAGGCAAACTCAAGTCAAGATGGTCAGGCCCATTTGAAGTTGTCCAAGTTTATCCACATGGAGCAGTCACAATCAAATCATATAGGGATGAGACTGAATTTAAAGTGAATGGCCAACGGTTGAAGCACTATTCAGATCAACAAGAGATGAAAACTATAGAGATCATCACTTTAGGAGATGCACTTACATGTATCCTTATTATGAAATAACTCTTTCCTCTTATCTTCATTTGCATTTTAGGATTAATTTTAATTTAGACTATTTTTAGTAATTTTTTTCTTGTCTATTTTAGGGTAAGAAACAAGGATTAAAGATGCAATCACTCAACAAGTCCACAACAACCCTTCTTCTTGTTGCTTATATAAATTGTTTTCTTTTACCTGCTTATATTTTTACCTATTATCTGCCCATAAATTAAGCATTGAGGACAATGCTTGGTTTGAGTTTGGGAGTGTAGAGCTACTGCCGAGGCAATCTACTACCGCGGTCTTACCATGAAAAGGAAGTTTTAAGTGATAAAATTTTTTGTTTTATGTCCACCACTATAATTAAAACTGTTGTCATACTTTTGCACTGCTCTTTATCAGTTTTGTCTTAGTTTATTCTTAAGGGCAATAAAAATCTTTCTCCTTACCATAGTTAGGATCTGTTTTAAAGACTTAATTCTAGGATACTTAAGGAGAAAAACTTAGAAGCTTACGATAAGGTCGAACTTTAAAAACACTTTTTGGACTTGTTTGGCTATAGGAATTCGTTTAATGAACTTAGGTGATAAAAACTTAGATTATGGAAAGGTGACTAGAGGTGCCTATAATCGGCTCTAGGAAAATACTCTTCTTCATGCTAGAGATGCCCGAAATTGGCTCTAGTATGCATAAAAGAATAGCAAAAGAAATAAGGAGTTAAGAAATAGAAAACACAATACTTGAGATTCCCGAAATTGGCTCAAGGAATTGTTGCTATAAGAAGAGTACACTAAATCCAAGTCTATTTATCTTGAACTTAGAGTTTATCTAAGAAGGTGTTTATTCAAACTTGTCCACAAAAACGCACATACACACTAGCCTTATAGTTTATCTTCTAAGTACACCCTTAGGAAACCGAAAGGTTAAGTCTAAAGAATAGACATAGTTATGATGGGGAGAATAGATGGAAACATAAGATTAAGAGAGGATAGAGTTTGACAAATTGATGGATTGCATTGCTTGAGGACAAGCAATAGTTCGAGTTTGGGGGTGTGATAAGTGCTCAACTTACTATCACTTTCTACACTTTTCATGGACACTATCACCAAATCTACACCTACTTGAACCAATGCATGTGCTTAATATGATATATTTAGGGATTGTGCCATTGAAGACAATATTTATAGAAAAGGCATACTTTACTGCATTTTCTTATCTATGCAAGAACAAGTACTACCGAGGCAGCAGAATGAGGCCGAAGCCAGACTTGATACCGAGGCAGTAGAGGAGAAAAAATAATATGACTGGAAATTGAAGGAAAAAAATACGGAGAACGTTGCTGAAAAAAAAGCCCAAGAATCGAACCTGAACAACACAAGAAAAACCCAAGGACAAGGCCACGCGGGATGAAACCTTCTAGAATATCAAACTTGGAAATATTTACCCTATGTACATAACTTGTTACCTACACCAAGTTGTACTCTAATTAGGAAAGGTTTGCCTTAGGTCAAGCCTATATAAGGCATAGCCATCCTAGGGGTTAGAGAGATAATAAATTCGGCCAATACACCTATACTGAGAGAACTTTCACCTTAGGGACAATTCTACCCATCATGTTCTAAAGTTCTCTTAGGGTTTGGTGAAGGTTGTTGAGTATTTGTGAGATAAGATTGTACTTTGTTTCTTGTTCCTAATGCAATAAAATATCGAAGTTTGCTTATCCTTTGTCATTCCTTGTTCTTACATTCAAGTTCGAGAGAGAAGTTTGTGAGTAATCCATTTATCTAATATCGAGAGAGTTAGATTCACGAAAGGGATAAGTATGGTGTTTCAATCGAGAAACACTAACTCGACCTAGAGATAGGTTAAGAGTTTCAGCGGCTAAGAGAAGTGTGTGATTGATTAGTGATTATAATTGATTCACGCTGAGAGTTACAATCAAGAACTAGTCATTAATAGTATTTCGACTTAGAGATAAGCGGAATCAATAAAGGACACTTTATTGAACTTTGGTAAATCGGCCCAAGAGCAAGAGATTGTCGTGGCAGAAAACATTGTCGCTGCCGAGACAGTATCTGTAGTACTGCCGAAGCAGTGCAGTGCAATTGCATTGGACAAAAGCAGATCAATCAAAACTACTATACAACACAACTGGATCTTACCTTATCTCTCTCATATTCTCTTTATTTAGTTAGTTTATTTAGTTTAATCAATACCCAACGTATTTGTGTTTTTATTTTTATTTTACAGAAGCAAGAAGACCAAAGGAAGCATATTAAGTACACCAATCCCTGTGGAGATGATACTTGATTTACTTATCACTTTATTACTTGACGACGTGTACACTTGCACTCCAATTGCGCATATCTAGCACGCATCAACTACCAAACTTAAGAGAACTCTAATTGTATTTAGCTTAGTTACATGAGCAAAAGTCTCATTATAATCAATTTCATAGGTTTGAGTAAAACCTTTGGCTACCAACCTTGCTTTATACCTCTATATACTACCATCAAAGTTTTATTTTATGGATAACACCCACTTGCATCCAACTGGTTTCTTACCTAGCGAAAGATATATAATAATCCAAGTATCATTCTTTTTCAAGTTCTTCAATCTCCTCTTCAACAAATTTTTTCCATTTAGAATCATTTAGAGCCTCCTCAATAGTGTCAGGTATTTGTTCTTTATCTAAGCAAGCTATAAAAGCCTTGAAAGATGTCATTAGATTAATATAAGCAACATACCTTTGAATGGAATGCTTTGTACATTCTCTTACCCATTTCCTTTTAGCAATTGGCAAATCATCAACCTCAGGTAACGAAGAAGGAATCTCAGTTAGAACATTACCTTCATCATTCTCATTGGCAACTGAACTCAAGTCCAATTCTTGGCTACTGTTAGATTGCAAAACAACCTCTAGAATAGTTTTCTATTTTCTGGTGTAAACTTTCAATAGCTTAGAGGATTGAGGAGTTTGTGAGGGAGGTTTAGGTGACAATTGAGGAGTAGTAACAATAGATGAAAGATGAAAAGTTGTAGGAGTAATAATAGGTGAAGAAGTGAAAGAGTTATGAGGTTCAAATGAAAAAGGATTATTAATAAATAAATCTGAAGAATAAACCTGAGTTCTGAGAGGCTGAAAGACATCACTTATTCTCCCCCTGATTTTCAGTCGAGTGGAAATAAAGTTCATGTTCAAAAAAGGTGATATCCAATAAAGTAAAAAAAACTTTTGAGAAGGAGGATGATAACATTTGTAGCACTTCTTAAGTGAAAAATACCGTACCAAGATACACTTCAAAGATCTAGGATCTAGTTTTGATATAGAGGGAGCAGAATCCTTTACAAACACAGTGCAACCAAAAACTTTAAAAGGAAGATTAGATGTGTGACACCCTCGCCCCGGGTTAGGAGACGGGGGCATCGGTCGGACAAAAAATTCATTTATTTGTATAACATTATGGGTTGATCTCTATTAATACTTACTTATTTTACGAACCAAGTTCTTGTATTGCTTACCATAATTCGAGGCTAATTTAAAACTTTTCGATACTTAAACAATTCTCATTTCGATTCTCGAATTCCATTCATTTATCAGTTATAGTGTCAATAAATTTGATCTAAATCTCTAGACAAGTTTTTAATCGTTTAATCATCATTGACACTATCTTATTGATCAAGCCAATTTCCATGTTAAAGTTTGAACCAATTTAGTTAGGGAGGTATCGATACCCCTATAATGGTGGTATTGAAACAGGTATCGAACTAGGGTTCGATACTGGTCATAGGCGTTGACCGTTTGACTTGTTGACTTTAGGGCAAGACATCTTGGTTCGAATCATGCTTCGATACCTTTTTGACACTAGAGGCCCCAATACTGAACCATGTATCTAACCGGGCTTTCTTCGTTGACTCGTTGACTATGGATGGATATCGAACCAGGGGAACTTGAGGAGCTCACTTTCAAGGGTGGTATCGATACCCAAGCTAGTGGTATCTATACCCCTACTCGAAATTGGCAAATTTTAAGCCTTTCAAACACTTAGACATTTCCAAAGGGCTATCTAGATGATCTCACCCATCCCTAAGCCTTAAGGGTCATTAGACATGCTTAGACATCATATAACAATTCACTAAACCTATTCATTTTAGCCAATTCATTATACATTCCAATATTCAAACCATTCTTCTTGCCTTATCTTTACCATGACTACTTAAGTAATCATGTTAGTATCCTAAGTTCACATTTCCTAAACACCAAGATAATTGAAACATTTACCAAATGCATGCTTCCAAGGCAAACATACCAACCATAGCCAAGAACTCAAAATGTGCAAGGCTAGCCTACCAAAACATTATGCCATATGGCTTACATACCAAAACAATTATCAAGCTACATATATATATATATTTACAAATCATGAGACATGCCCTCAAATGCATAGGGTAATAAAATATGATCACTAATGCCACCATACTAGGAGTTATCAAAAGTTCACTCGTGAACCTATGGTTTGGGAAAGAGGAAACAAAAGAGTGTAAGTACTAAGAAGTATTTAGTGAGGTAGCCCTAAGTCTAACCAATTTAAACATTAGTCAAGGCAAATAATATGCTTCAAATAACAATCAACCAATTACACATAGCAATCCGAACATCGTATAACATGCTTAACATATAACTTATTTATCATGTTTATCATGCATCTAATTCATTATGCCAATAACATGCAACTCAATTTCAAAACTATAGGCTCAATAGCCAATTCATACTTAGATGTTCAATAGCAAGTCATATTCAAATATTTTATGGCAAAATCATATCCAATACTCAAATCCATATCATATCGAATGTTCGAAGGCAATGTCATATCAAATGCTCTATGGCAAGTTCATATCATATGCTTTGTGGCAAATTCATATCAAATGCTCTATGGCAAATTCATATCATATACTCTGTGGTTCATATCATATGCTCTGTGGCAAATTCATATCAAATGCTCCATGGCAAATTCATATCATATGCTCTATGGCAAATTCATATCAAATGCTCCATGGCAAATTCATATCATATGCTTTATGGCAAATTCATATCAAATGCTCCATGGAAAATTCAAATCATATGCTCTATGGCAAATTCTTAATTTTAGTTTTTCAAATTAGTTTTAAATGATGTCTTGGTATAGTTAGACTAGGTAAGCGAGTCAACAGAAGTACCACAAGGTATTGACAGAAGTGCCACAAGGACACTAACAAAAGATAACCATGGTATCTACAAATGGTGACTAACCACCAACAAAGATAACCATAGTATCAACAGAAGTACGAAGTACTGATCAGAAGCACCGAAGTACTAACAAATGAGCTCAGACCCTAGGCATGCCGTACTACCTATGACCAACTATAGACCAAGGCTCAATCGGTGTTTCACATTCAGTTGATCTTCCATTTTACTTATTCAAGTTCCTTATTACAATGATGTACATGACATGGCATTATCAAGAGCATGTATTAAGCTATTATTCTCAAAACAGATGTCATACCACTAACCAAACATCTATCATGCTAGCTTAAGGTCTTACCCATCATATTACCAAACAAATGATCAAATCACAAAGACATACTTCATGCATGAATCACATACCTGGCATCCGTAGCCGTGTGCCGTTACTTACCTCGGCATTTTCGAGCTATGCAAAATGTATTAAGCTAGACTAACACCTAGCATATAATCATGGAATCAAACATGTTCTTAACATTTAATCCTCCTTCCCATATTAGCAAATAGTTTATTAGTCCGATTACAATTCAAATTAATTCAAATAACAAAGGTGGTTAGGACCCTAGGTCCTAATCCTAAGGTTTGTCACACTCACTAATTCTCCGAGCTATCAAGGGTTGTAGATCGCAACCCCTTTGCCTCGTTTCCTCGCTACGTCGAGCCTCTCTTGATCTTCAATCTCTTCTCTCGGGTTATCTAACAATCCATATACAATAGCTATGTATCAAGACATTTTCAATCATCTAATTCAAGTGTTCTTAAGCTTAACAAATATAAACATGTGCATTGATTCGTTACGGACAGTTTTACTACCCTTTAACGAAACGATCGTATCTCCTAGCTCCGATGTCCGATTTTTGTCCATTTTACCTCGTTGAAAAGCTAAGAGAATCCTCTAAAAATACAATTTAACCTTAAATTTTAATTCCTAATCGATCGGCTCCAGATTTCATTCGAAATAGATCTGGCCAGATTCCTAGGACTGCTCGGGTAGCCCTACGGAATAGCTTATATCTTTCTCTACCAGACTCGGATTAAGGTTCCGTGAATTTTAACTTAAACTAGGTATACATGAGTATCATAGTTTAAAATTTCAGCTCCAAATTCCTTAAATCCCGACTTAGGGAATTTTTCAAAGATAGCTACCCGGAATGACCTTTCTAGACAATTTTGGTTAATTTTCACTCTTATAGGTTTGAATCTAATCCGAGCTCATTCTTAGAAATTTTTCAGCACCTTAAATATGAAATCACATCCTCCAATCCATTTTACAACAACTTATTAACCCAATTAACACAAATATATCATTTTCATATTTTCGATTTCTAAGTTTTCTAACTTAAATTGTTCATTCCTCAAAATTCATACCAAATAAATTCTTATCTTTAGATTAGGCACTCTAACAACCTAACCTAACACAATATCATCATAAAATTGTCAAAACCAAAAAGCTTAAACTCCCATAAACTTGATTTCGGAAGGAAAAGCTTACCAATATTGTTAAACTTGAACTCTTAGCCCAAATTCATAACCATGCAAAGCTTCCAATCTCTTCTTTTATATTTTCTCCCATGTTTCTCTCTCAAGCCTCCCTCTCCTCTAATTTCTCTTGTTGCCGTGAGAATGAAGAAGAATGAGGAGAATTTAGGCTCTTTTGTTTGTCTATTATTGAGGGTGAAAGGACTACCCTGCCCTTAATGAAATGCCTAATGTTAGTTTATCACAAGGGGTAGTCTATGGAATTCTCTTTTTATCATACAATGCTCAAGCTTTTAATTTAATTAATTTGGTCCCTTTTCTAATTCAATTTACACATGATTTAATTTAATTTACTACCATTCGAATATTTCTTCTAACCTGATTTTTAGGGTGTTACAAGATGACAATGGTTTAAAATTTGGGTAACTCTAAAAAAAACAACTCTAGGTGTTCTATATTGTAAAACCTTACTAGGCATTCGATTAATGAGATAGGTCGCGGTTAAGAAAGC
The DNA here is from genome assembly GCA_035048815.1 of Abelmoschus esculentus. Lineage (NCBI taxonomy): Eukaryota > Viridiplantae > Streptophyta > Magnoliopsida > Malvales > Malvaceae > Abelmoschus > Abelmoschus esculentus. The sequence goes on from JAUCBN010000011.1 coordinate 20,998,811, forward strand.
TTCGCCCCACAAATACTTAGGATTGTTAGTGGTGAACATCAAAGACCTAGTAATCAATAACAAATGCCTATTTTTCTTTCAGCAACCCCATTTTGTTGTGGTGTATCCACACAAATGCTTATTTGAACAATCCCCTTTTATTAAAAAATTCTCTCAATGACTTGGTAAAATATTCACTCTCATTATCAGATTTGAATATCTAAATTTTACATCCAAATTGGGTTTCAACCATATTATAAAATTTCTCAAAAACAGAGGCTACTTCAGATTTATCCCTTAACAAATATGTCAAAATTATTCTACTATGATCATCAATGAAAGTGACAAACAACCTACTACCAGTTACATTCTTCACTCGAGAACGACCCCAAACATCACTATGAATCAATGAAAAAGATTGGGAAGGTTTATAGAGAGATGGTAAATAATATGTTTTTGTCTGTTTAGCAAGAGGACATATATGACATTTAAAAGAACTTGGTTTTTTATTAACAAACAATTTATGGAATAATTTAACAAGATAATGGAAATTAGGATGCCCTAACCTAAAATGTCATAACATTATATTATCAATTTGTCCTAAAGAAGTAAAACAACAAGAAGTATTTGGTATGGCAGATAGTTTATTACCGAGAAGGACATAAAGACCATTTTGTAAGCTAGCATTGCCAAGCATTTTCCTCGAATTCATTGCCTATAAAAAAACAACCAGATTTAGTAAACTGTAATGAAAACTTCAAATTCTTGAAGAGTTTACTAACAGAGATGAGATTACAGGTAAGATTAGGCACAAACAGAACATCTCCAAACAACAAGTTATCATTAACGAGGACCGAGCCACTTCCTTTGATAGGAGAGAAATAGCCATCGGATGTTTTAAAAGAATTTGTAGAAGATGAATCTAACAAATTAAGGAATAAATCTCTGTTACTAATCATGTGATCAGATGCTCCAAAATCGATAATCCATGTTGATGTACCTTTAGAAGAAGAGTGCAGTAGGAGAACAAATATTTTGTATCCCTTTATCCTCCACGAGAGCTAAATTTGTTTCACAGGTTACTGTCGAACCCGAAATTTCTTGAAACAACTACAATCCAACCTTTTATTTTGTTATGTGTAACATCTCAGAGGTTGTCGAAAGGAATCCCATTAAGAATTCGGACTAGGATCGATATTAGACTGATACCATGTAGAAAATCAACTTCCAGCTTTATGAAAAAATAAAATAATATTAAAAAAAGAAAAAAGAAAATTTAAGCTTTTTGTGAAAATGAAGAAGAAACATAATTGATTTTCTGTTATTGAATGAATGATTTTGTTTATACAAGCTAATACCTTTTTATAGGTTTTAGAATAGGACTTTGAATACAATTAAAAGTCCTAATTACTTTAGACTTTTAATCCTATAAATTTAAGACTTTTAATTATACTAAAATTATCTATAAGTAATAGATCTTAACTCAAATTCTTACTAGTACTATATATATCGCATAGACTCGCACTCTATATAATCTTACACAAATGATTACAGAGTAAGCCTTTAAATAGGCTAAAATAGAATTTTAATGACTAAAATTATATTTATCTCTAATTTAAATAATATTTATTTCTAATTTAAATAAGACTTCTAATAAATCTAGACTACTAATTAGGAATAAACTTTAATTAAATATTAAATAAAAAACTCAAACACTCCTCGTTAATTTAGACTTCTTCTCAAGCTCTAACACTTGTTGGATAACTAACATTTATCATTGACCAGACTAGATATAACTTTTCCAGTGAATGTAATAAGTCAACATATGACCAACCCTAAAGAGGAAAACTTGACAACAACAAATCGAATTCTTAGGTACTTGAAGAAGACTCTTGGACATGGTTTATTGTTTAAGAAAAATCAAGACAAATCAGTGAAGGTTTTTACAAATTCTAGCTGGGCAGGAGAACTCACAGAAAGAAGATCAACTAATAGCTACTGTACTTTTGTTTGGGGAAATCTCGTGACTTGGAGAAGAAAGTATCAATCAGTTGTATCCATAAGTAGAGTAGAAGCAGAATTTCGAGACTTAGCACTAGGAATGTGTGAAGGAATTTGGTTACTTAAGTTGCTTAAAGAGTTAAATGCAGACCAAGAATACAAGTTTGAGGTTTTGTGTGATAATCAGTCTGCGATTCAGATTACTAAAAATCTTGTTCAACATGATAGAACTAAACATGTTGAAATAGACAAACATTTTATTTCGAAAAAAAAAATCAACAATGGGCTAGCTTCTTTGACATACATTCCAACTGAAGAACAACTAGAAGATGTTCTCACAAAAGCTTTACCCAAATCAACTTTCGATGCATTCTTATCTAAGCTGGGACTCTACAATATATACTCTCCAGCTTGCGGGGAGTGTAGGATTATATGGCTTGTTTTCATCCCTTGAATTTAGGGATTTTATAAATATTCTTTTTTTATTACAATCCCTTATTTTAAGGGATTCTTTCTTCTATGTTTAATATCTTTTTGTACTTAGAATTTTCTTAATTAGAGATAAGTTTATATATATAAAGAGATGTATTCTAACCTATTGAAATAAGAAGTAATACAAAGAATTTCTCTGTTTTCTATAATAAGTACACTATTAGATGTATCAACGTATTGCCACTAATTGACATATTGGTATTCCATTGCCTTATTCTGTCCGACATCAGCAATACGAGTCATTATGTATCAGTTTCAATCAGTTAGAGATCCACGCACACTCAGCAGTGTTCTTTACATAAACACTTGCAAACCAGGATAAGCAAAACACGGACATTATGTTGGTTAATGACATGTTTTGGTTTTCCGCAAACACAAGCAATTTTAGCTTTTCAAGCACAATCCAATTACCTAATTCTCATGAAACACGTCCTAATTTGGCTCAACCATTCTCTTCATTCAAACTGCAGCATTAACCCTCAAGCAAAATACTGTCATCAAACTGGTCAAGTATGAATTAACAACTACATCCCAAACTGTCCGTTCTTGTAAGCAACAGTTGAAGTTACCACAATATTTAACTTCCGGAATGATGCAGGAGTAAAATTAGAACTGATTTAGGTTGAAAACCTTTCCAGAGCAGCAGAAATACCACAAGCACTAATGTTGGCTAACTTGTTTAAAAATAGGTGTTTAAAAGAAGGATGCAGTGAAACAACAAAAAAATCACAAACAAGGTATACAACCCACTAAAGAACATTAGCGCAAGTTCATTCAGATACTTGACCAGCATATGTCAGAGATTAGTACTGGCCAAGGTAGTCAGTACCAATGGAAGCACTGCTTTTTCTCTAGTACTGGTACATATTACTACCAGTGTCTTCTGATGTACTTTTTCAAGTTTTTCAGTATTCTTAAAATATTGTTCATATATAACATAGACACGCAAATATACCTCAATTAGATACATATAAATATATTCAATATAAATTTTAAAATTAGTAATTAAGTTCAATAACTTAATTAAATAATTATATTTCATTTAAAATAAATGTAACTATAAATATAAGAATACTTAAGAGAAAAATTTGGATTAAATCTTGTACTAATTGGCACAAGCTGGTACACACAATTACAGCCTGGTATTGACCAAAAATGGACCAAAACACGAACAAAAATCTTCTACCTCTTTTATGTGTCTCCTTTGATTTTTTAAAAAAATTCAATTTTAAACTCTAAACTCTTATTTTCTATATCCTAAACCCTACACCCTAAAAAAATACACCTTACCTCTAATTTACTAAACCCTAACCAAAACTCTTAACCTAATTTGAAGTGTGGGCATAAATGGAGGCATAGGGAAGGAGATGATTTACACTCCCAAAACACACCGAGGTTTTGACTATAACGGAACTTAACTACTTGGAACCGGTTTAAGAATGGAACGACTGGTACAGTACCAACTACCATGGTAGTGGCTGGCCGCATCTGCGGTCACCAATAACATCAAATCCAAGAAAAAAGCGCCAAATCGTCTGGTCATTCCCTATAGCCAGACTAGCAGCAAAATCCAATCGATCACCAATAAAGTTCTTCAGAGTTTATTATAGGAAAAGGCAATAGCATTGCTACACCATCACCAATGCATGCAGGATACAGTTTTCTCTGACAAAAATGAATATGATAAGTAAATGTAACATACCTGACTCTGGATTTTATTACATGGCGCAACAAAGTGTTTAGGTCCGGCAATATATCCAAGTCGCCATCCAGTCATTGCAAAAGCCTATAAATATCATATTCAAAATGTCAATCCTCAAAATGGCCGCTAAAGGAACTAAGCCAAAGTTAAGCATGGAAAATTCTTCAATTGAATAGAAGGAACTATTTAAAACGAGGTTTAAATGCAATCGAGTTACCTTGGAAAAGCCATCGACTGTTATGGTCTGCTCCCACATGCCTGGCAATGATGCAAAGCTTGTGTTAGTTGCTGGTGCATAAAATATATGTTCGTATATTTCATCAGATAGCACCTGAGTAAGTCAATAACAAAAAGCTCAGTGTTGGAGTATCAGCATAGCATATGTCTGAAATTTCAAGCTATGTAATAATACCAGAAGCCTGGGATGCTTTGCTACAATTTCTGCAATTTTTTCAAGCAATTTCTTAGGGTAAACAGACCCAGTTGGATTAGATGGAGAGCATAGAATCAGTAGTCTCGACTTTTCAGTGATTTTAGACTCCAGGAGCTCTGGATCCAATAGAAAATTATCAGAGATGAGCGTTTGAAGAATAATGGGTGTTGCATCTGCCAGCCTTGCCAATTCCGGGTAACTCATCCAATATGGAGCAGGAATTATTACCTGAAATAAATTTGCGCTCGTAATCATGCTACCTCTCATAACTCTTCTTGCTGGAAGCATGATTTTGAGTACCTAATTAAAGCTACTGGCAGATAATACATTTGGAAGGAAGATCTAACAATATGAACACGAAATAACATTCTAGCATGCAGGAAAATGTTATGGTATTTACAAACTTTATATTATTTTCTTATTTATAGGTTATTTTAATTCATTTGTTTTCCTATCCTCACTTTCTTGACAAAGCTAGGTTAATACTTGATCTATATTATGCCAAGCGTTTCAAATCCATATTTTATTTCTTATTGCCTAAATTTGTACCCTGGAAACTGGAAGTTAAATATGCATGCTGAAACTTTGATAGCACAATCAATGAAGAAATTTGGTCTATAACTATCACTAGTCACTACAAGGTAGCATATCAAAAATCTCGTATTTGAGAACAGATACTGCAATCAACTTAACAGATAATCACACACAGCTACACATTCTTATAAAATAAAAGTATAAAACTGTAGTTTTAACAAAGTTTGAGTTTGGGTACCTCAGCTTCATGGGGTATTTCTAAAGTAAATAAGTTCTAAAGTAGAAGGCACCTTTGATATTCTAAGACGAGAATTTAGTTTCAGACTCATCTCAATATGCAATCATCGGAAACAATGGTATTTGAAAGTAACCTTTTCTTACATATTAAAAACTTATTCATGGAATTTGTGTCGGCACTTTATTCTTGTTTTGATAGAAAAATTAATCAATGGAAAGAATTCCATATTCCAAGAATATTTACTAAATTCAAAGGTAAAAATTTCATCTAGAAAGTCCAATTCTATGAACTTTAGTGATTTGAAGGAAAGAAGATAAACATTGTGTAGCATTGGGTGAAAAAGGAAATACATCTACAAGTTCACAACTAAGTCAAAAGGGGTGAGGAAATACATCTACAAGTTCACAACTAGGTCAAAAGGGGTGGGGGGATTTCTTAAGGCGTATTCCTAGCATGCTCAGTGGTAAAGATGATCAAACAGAAAAAACTATACCTCATCCCTAGTAGAACAAACTGCAAGAACTGCTTGAAGGATACTCTGTTTAGCACCATTATTGGCAACAATTTTATTAGGTGTAAGTGTTGGAATTATGGAAAGATCACAAAAGATATGGATTGTTTTCATCCCTTCAATTAAGGGATTTTGTAAATATCTCTTATTATTATAATCCCTTATTCTAAGGATTATATTTTCTAGAATTAGTTTATTTCCTAATCTTTAGTTTCCTAAGTTAGAGATATTTTTGTATATAAATATGTGTTATGTTCTATTGAAATATATCAAGAAAAACAGAGAATTACTCTAATTTCTGCATGGTATTAGAGCAGGTTATGTAAATTATAGAGTAATTTGAGAGAAAAAGTACTCTCAAAAACTTTATTAAAAAACTCAATGCTTTAAAGAACAAACCCTTAGTCCTTTTATAGACTAATTACTAAGTATAAGTAGAATAAAACTCTAAAATACTAATTAAAGATAAACTCTATCTAAAAGACTTATAGATAAGAATAGAATTCAAACTAGACTAAAACTCCTAATTATTTGCTATAGATAACTCATATTAATAATATCAACACTCCCCCTCAAACTGGTGAGTAGATATTGACTAATCCTAGTTTGGATGTAAACTTGTTGAAGGTGCTTCTTGGAAGTGCCTTGGTGAGAATGTCAGCTAGCTGTTATTGTGTAGGAATAAAGTTTAGCTTGACCTTTCCACTTGTAATTTTCTCTGAAATGAAGTGTCTGTCTAGTTCCACATATTTTGTTCTGTCGTGTTGTACTGGGTTCTTTGCAATGCTTATTGCAGATTGGTTATTACAATAGACTTCAAATTCTTTGCTAGAGTGTAACTTCAATTCTGATAGGAGTCTTTGAATTTAAATTCCTTCACAAATCCCATTTGCTAACGATCTGAACTCTGCTTCAGAACTGCTTCTTGCAACTACTTGTTGTTTCTTGCTTTTCCATGTCACCAAATTTCCCCATACTCTAGCACAATAGCCACTGGTTGATCTTCTAGCTATCAATTCTCCTACCCAGCTTGCATCAGTAAATATCTCCACTTTTCTACTATTATTCTATGCAAAGAATATTCCATGTCCTGGAGTCATCTTCAAGTATCTCAGAATTCTCATTACTGCCTTTAGGTGTTCTTCTTTCGGATTGCCCATAAATTGACTAACAATGCTTACAGGAAAAACAATGTCTGGTCGAGTAAGTGATAGATAAATTAGCTTATCCATTAGTTTCTGATATTGCTCTTTGTTTGTAGGAACTCCTTGATCTTCAGGTTTAAATTTTAGATTTGATTCCGTAGGTGTCTCTGCAGGCTTACACCCTAACATTCCTGTTTCTGAAAGAAGATCTAATATGTATTTTCTCTGGTTGATTATAATCCTAGAGTTTGATCTTGCCACTTCCATTCCTAAAAAATATCTCAAGTAACCCAAGTCCTTTACCTCGAACTCAGAGGCAAGAAAAGTTTTTAGCTTTCTAATTTCATGATCATCATCACCTGTTATTATTATGTCATCAACATAGACTATCAATATAGTCCTTTTATTTCCTGAAGAAGTCTTCACAAATAGAGTATGATCAGACTGACATTGATAGTAGCCGACTTTCAAGACTGCTTTAGTGAATCTATCAAACTAGGCCCTAGGAGATTGTTTTAGATCATATAGAGATTTTATAAGCTTACATACTTGATTTGAATTGCCAGGTAATCCTGTCGGTCTGTGTATGTAGACTTCTTCCTCTAGATTACCATTCAGGAATGCATTCTTTATGTCAAGCTGATGTAAAGGCCAATCTAAGTTTACAACAATAGACAAGAGAAACCTCACAGTGTTGATTTTATCTACAGGTACAAATGTTTTATGATAATTAATCTCATAAGATTGAGTAAATCCTCTTGCTACTAACCTTGCTTTGAATCTTTCAATGCTTCCATCCAAGTTATATTTTATTGTAAAGATTCATTTGCAACTCACTGCCTTTTTTTCAGGAGGCAACTCAGTCATCGCCCATGTTTTGTTTTCTTCCAAGGCCTTAATTTCATCCTCTACAGCTTTCCTCCACTTAGGATCTTGTAGAGCTTCATGTACAGTTTTTGGAATCTGTACCTTGTCGATTTTTGTTGTAAATGCTTTGAAATTTGGCATTAACTTTTCGTAGGCTATATATCTCTGAATTGGGTGACTAGTACATTTCCTGACACCTTTCCTTAAAGCAATAGGTAAGTTAGATGTATCAGAAGTATCAACAATACAATCATCATTTAAATTTTTCATATCTTCCTCCTCCAAGGATTATGGAATTGGTTCCATTTCATGAACAGTTTTCGGTTGTGTAGTTTCCTGAGTAAGTCTTTTGTTTCTCCTTGTATAGACACTGAGTTCCTTATTTACAAGTTGGTTCTCTGGAACAACATTCGGTGTAATAGGAGATTTTTCACTTTCCTTTATAGGTTCAGGAACAGATTCATGAGTATCATAAAGAGGTTTATTTTGAGTGATATCTGGTGTGTGTGTCGGCTCATTTAGGGGTAGTTGTATTTGAGGAGATTGAAATTCATTCCATTACTCCCCTTGAATTTTAGAATCTGAAAAATAAGGTAAGGTCTTATGAAATGTGACATCCATAGAAATAAAAAATTTCTTATGTTTTGGAGAGTGACATTTATAGCCTTTCTTTTGTGAAGAATAACCAAGGAAGACACACTGAATAGCCCGAAGGTCTAACTTACCCCTAAATTGTTTGTGAATATGAACAAAAATAGTAGAGCCAAAAATTTTTAAAGGTAGAGTGCAAGTTAAAGGCTTAAAGAATGGAAAACTCTGAAGAAAGACTTCCTTAGGAGTTTTAAAACCCAAAATTCTGCTTAGTAATCTATTAATGAGAAACGTGGCATGAAGTAAAGCTTCTCCCCAAAAAGAATGAAAAATATTTGAGGATATCATTAAAGATCGAACCACCTCTAACAAGTGCCTATTTTTCTTTTCAGCCACTCCATTTTGTTGTGGAGTATCAACACATGAACTAATATGAATAATACCTTTGTCTTGAAAAAATTTTCCTAAAGAAGTAGTAAAGAATTCACTACCATTATCACTCTTAAAGATTTTTATTCGACTGTGGAACTGATTTTCAACCATGAAGAAGACATACTTGAAAATATTTTCAGTGTCAGACTTATTTTTCATTAGGAAAGTCCAAGTAAGTCTAGTATGATAATCTATGAATGAAACAAATCATCTAGCCCCATTAATATTCTTCACATTAGAAGGACCCCAAATGTCACTATGTATTAGGGAAAAAGGTGTAGATACCTTATAAGAAGAAGAAGGGTAAGGTGATCTTTTGTGTTTTGCAAATTGGCATACATTACAAGTAAAAGATAAAGGATCTTTATTAATAAATAAATATGGGAAAATCTTTTGAAGATAACTAAAACTTGGATATCCAAGACGAAAATACCAAAGTAAGATATCACTAGAACCTAAATCTGGTATGCTAGAGGATAAAGAAAAAAATGCAACTTGGTTGGACTTGTCTCTTAGGAGAAAGACCTTCAAGGATGTAGATGCCATCACACAACTTAGCACTGCCAATCAATTTCCCCGACTCCATTTCTTGAAAAACACAACCATTATTAGTGAATATAATCGAACAGGAAGATCACTACATAACTTATTTACGGAAAACAAGTTGTATTGTAAGCCAGGAACATATAATACAGTGGAAAGAGTAATATTGTTATTGACAACAATTTTCCCGATTCCCTCAATTTTAGTAACAGATCTATCAACTGTCTTTACACTTCTTTGATACTGTTGCCTACATAATTCTAGAAAGAGAGTTTTATCTCCTGTCATATGATCAGTAGCACCAGAATCCACTATCCATAGGTTCGAAATTGAAGTGTGAAAGCAAGAAATACTATCAGATGTATTAGGAGGATCAAATATTAGCTGAGAAAGAAGCTTCTGCAAGTCTGCTATCTGTTGTTTACTGAAACTTACTGAACTTTCAGCTGTTGTTGCACTGGTTGCTGGTTCTTTATGTTGGTCTTTATGTTGCTATTGCTGTCGCATCTTGTGTGGTTTCCAATCAGCATGTTTTCCATGCAATTTCCAACAATTTTCGCGAAGATGGTCAACCTTTTTGCAATGCTCAAACCATAGTTTACCCCCTCTTTATTTAGTGGTAGAGGATGTATGTGTAACGAGTGCTGAACTTTCACCAGGAGTAGCATCTGCCAACATGAATGATCTTCTACTTGCTTCCCTTCTAACCTCGGAGAAAACTTCTCGAATTGAAGGAAGGGGTTTAGTACCTAAAATCTTTCCTTTAGTAGCATCTAAATTTTTGTTGAGTCCATGTAAAAATTGAAAAATTCTTTTATGATCTGTCTTCTTTTTGTAAAGAGCAACATCAATTGGACTTGTCCATTCACTTGATTCCTAGAGATCAATTTGCTGTCATAGTCGAGTCAAGGTATTGTAGCAGAGGGTTACACTCATATCCTCTTGTTTTAGATTTGAGGCCTGACATTCAATTCCAAAGAGTTCAGATATGTTGTCTGAACTGGAATAGGTCTCTTGTACTGCATCCCAAATTTCTTTTGCAGTTTCAGAGAGAAGAAAATTTCCTCCAATTGTTGGTGCCATGGTGTTTAGTAACCAAGACATCACCATATTATTCCCTCGTAGCCACCTTTCTTACTCTGGATCTGCTGCAGAAGGTCTCTTAACCGTTCCTGTAATATACCCAAGTTTCCCTCTGCTAGTGTTGTACATTTAAACTGATTGGGACCACTGTAGGTAATTAGAACCCAATAGTTTATGACAAGTAATTGTCGAAAAATTGGAGTCTTGAACAACATTAGGAGACAAACTGATTTCCCATTCTGTATGGATCTCGGATGAAGAAGATTTATCCATCGATTATTGAGGATCGAAACCGTCTGATACCATATAAATTATAGAGTAATTTGAGAGAAAAAGTACTCTCTGAAACTTTATTAAAAAATTGCCGAATTGTACTTTCTGTACAACACAGCCGTTGAAATCTGGAGTGCAGTCCGTGAAACCTACTCAAGCATTGATAAAATTGCCGAATTGTATCATGTTGAAGAATAGGTAGACACCCTTAAGCAAGGAACCATGCTTGTCACTCTCTACTACAATAGTCTTACTGTTCTTTGGCAGCAATTAGATTTGTATGCACAGTATGATTGGACGGATCCAAAAGATGTTACCCTTTATCAGCAAATTGTCACTCAATAAAGGCTTTTACAATTTCTCCAAGGTTTAAACAGGGACTTGGACGAGGTTCGCGGCAGGGTCTTTGCTATTTATCGTTTTCCCTCCCTTCGAGATGCTTTATCTATTGTCAAAAAGAAGAAAGTCGAAAGAGTATGATGATGTCTAATGAATTATATTCCACTCCTTAAGGATCTTCCTTACTCACCCATCAATCATCTCCCTCCTTCAAACGAGAGAGACCTTGGTGTGATCATTGCAAAAAGCCCAGTCACTCCAAAGAGAAGTGTTGAAAGCTTTATGGTAAGCCTCATAACTGAAAGTCTAAGAATTCTCAAGATGATAAATCAAGCCTCATCGTTGCCACATCTGTCATTAACTTCACCAAAGAATAGATTGCTGAACTTCAAAAACTGTTTGGAAAATTTCAGGGACCTTGTGAGGGTAATTTGGTTATGGAAGAACTAGAAGGTAACCCTTCTTCTACAACTTTTTTCTCTTTCCAGTTGTCTCATGATTGGATCCTCAATTCTGGTACTACAGACCATATGACTGGTAATAAGGCTTTGTTTCACATTTTTTTACAAACCTTTGGTCAAATTGTCAAAACGGCTGATGGATCCTTGTGCAATATAGAAGGACATGGCACTGTTGTTCTCAATGGACAGATTGAACATCAGAATGTTCTCTTTGTACCAAATCTGGCTTGCAATCTGATTTCTGTTAGTAAACTTTCCAAGGACTTGCATTGCTTAGCAATTTTTAATGAACTTGATTGCAGGCACTGAACTCGAAGAAGATGATTGATAAGGCCAGCTTGCAGAATGACCTCTACATTCTTCCTTCCTCTCTTAAAACTGAGATCTCCAAAGCTTTCACTACTTTAGGAGAAGTCGATCCTATTATGTTATGGCATTTTCGCTTAGGCCATCCTAGTTTTCAATATCTTGCAAAATTGTTTCTTGCTCTATTCTGTAATAAAAGGTCGAATTCTTTTTCTTGCAAAGTTTGCTCTCTGCCAAACATACTAAGTCATCTTATTTTCCTTTTAAATACAAGCATTCTGACCTTTTTACTTTGATTCACAGTGATATTTGGGACCCTTCTCGGGTGAAGAATGCTGATAATTGTAAGTGGTTTATCACTTTTATTGATGATCATAGTAGGATAACTTGGACTTGTTTATTGAAAGACAAATTTGAAACTACTGGTGTGTTTGTGTAATTTTATAACATGGTTCTCACTCAATTTGGTCTAAAATTCAACTCTTTAAATCTGATAATGACAGTGAATTTTTTTCTAGGTATTTGGGTGATTTTTTCCGGGAAAAGGGAATAGTTCAACTTAGTTCTTGTGTTGGAACCCCATAACAAAACTGTATTACCGAAAGGAAAAATAGGCACCTTCTTGAAGTTACTCGTTCACTTCTTATTTACCACTAATGTTCCCAAATATTTGTGAGGGAAGCCTTATTAAGTGCCACATATTTAATCAACCGAATGCCTAGTAAGGTTTTACATTTTCAAACACCTCAATCTATATTTTTGTAACACTTTCCCCTTTTTAAGCCTATCTCATCGATTCTGTGACACCCTCGCCCCGGGTTAGGAGACGGGGGCATCGACCGGACATACAAACTCGAACCATGTAATCAAATTCAAACAGATTATTTATTTAAGTAACATTATGAGTTGATCTCCGTTAATACTTACTTATTTTACGGACCAAAATCTTGTATTACTTACACAAGTTCGAGACAAATTTAAAACTTTTTCGATACTTAAACAATTTTCCAATTCGAATCTTAGACGCCATTCATTATTCAATTGTAACTTCAATTAATTTGATCTAAACTTCTATATCAATTCGTATTCATTTAATCACCATTAATTATACCTTATTAATTAAGCAATTACCCTTATTAAATTTGAACCCATATAATAAGGAGGTATCGATACAGGAGTATCGAACTAGGTATCGATACAGGAGTATCGAACCAGGTATCGATACCGGCCTTTGGTGTTGACTTCGTTGACCAAGACTGGGTAGCCAGTATCGAAGCGGGTATCGATACAAAGTGGTTATTGGAAGCCCCAGTATCGAAACGTGCTTCGATACAAAGTGGTTACTGGAAGCCCCAGTATCGAAACGTGCTTCGATACAAAATGGTTACTGGAAGCTCTAGTATCGAAACGTGCTTCGGAACTAAAAGTTCTTGCCAAGGGTGGTATCGATACCCAAGCTATTGGTATCGATACCCCTGCTCGAAATTGACAAATTCAAGCTTTTCAAACACTTAGACATTACCAAAGGGATATCTAAATGATCTCAACCCATTCCTAAGCCTTAAGGATCATTAGACATGCTTAGGCATCCTATATTGATTCACCAAACTTGTTCATTTTAGCCAATTCATCATGCATTTCCATATTCCAAATCATCCCTTACTTAGGACAAACATCTTACCTTATCTTTTCTATGGCCACTTAAGCAATCAAGTTAGTGTCCTAAGTTCACATGACCTAGACACAAGGTTAAGTTAACCATACACCAAAGGCATTCTTCCCAAGGCCAACATACCAACCATAGCCAAACTCAAAACATACAAGGCTAGCCTACCATGAATGTTATGCCTTATGGCTTACAAACCAAAAGCTTAAATGATCATATGAATATACCCAAATCATGAGCTAGCTATCAAATGCATATACTAGTCTCGTATGAACACTATGCCACCATATGTTAGGAGTTACAAAAGCTATCAAAATACCATACTTTGGCTTGCTTTGCGTGTCCTTGATCCGGTTCAAGCTTGGTCTATCTCTTTAACTCGTGAACCTATTGTTTGGGAAGGAGGAAACAAAGAGTGTAAGTACTAAGAAATACTTAGTGAGGTAGCCTAAGTCTAACCAATTTAGACATGAATCAAAACAAATGATATACTTCAAATAAGCAACAAATCAATTACATATGGCAATTAGCACATCAAACAACATACTTAATGTACAATGGCAAGTCATATCAAATGCTCAAATTCAAATCATATCAAATTCCCTATGGCAAGTACAAGTCAATTGCTCAAGTTCAAATCGTATCAAATGCATTTTGGCAAATACTTATCAAATACTCAAGTTCAATTCATATCATGTGCATTAGGGCAAATGCATGTCAAATCTCAATAGCAATTACAATTCAAATGCTCTATGGCAAGTTTATAACAATTGCTCCATGGCATATACATGTCAAATGCTCAAGTTCAAATTATATCGAATGCCCAATGGCAAGTACATATCGAATGCTCAAGTCTAAACCATATCAATTTCCCTATGGCAAGTACATGTCAAATACTCTATAGCAATTACAATTCAAATGCTCTATGGCAATTATCTAAATTTTTGTCTTTCAATTAGTTTCAAACGTTGCCTTGGTATAGTTAGACTAGGTAAGCGAGTCAACAGAAGTACCCTAAGGTACTAACAAAAGTGCCACAAGGACACAAACAAAAGATACCCATGGTATCTACAAATGGTGACTAACCACCAACAAAGGTACCCATAGTACCAACAGAAGTACCGAAGTACTGATCAGAAGTACCGAAGTACTAACAAATGAGCTCAGACCCTAGGCATGCCGTACTACCTATGACCAACTATAACCCAAGGCTCAATCAGAATTTCTTATTCAATTAGTCTTCCATTTTACTTAATCAAATTTCTTATCACGAATGATGTACATAACATGGCACTATCAAAAGCATCAAGTCATGCTATCAAGTCCAAAAGCATATGTGTCATGCTACTAATATATCAAAAAATATACATATCATCATGTTACCAAAACACAAAAGCATAAGTCATGCTAACAAATCAAAAGCATATACATATCATGCTATCATGGACATAACTCACGCATGACTAACATACCTGACATCCTTAGCCGCGTGCCGTTACTTACCTCAGCATTTCCGAGCTATGCAAATGTTCTAAACTAGTTTATCATCTAGTACTCAAACATAGAGTCAAACAAGTTATTACCAATTAATCCTCCTTTCCATAATGTCGAATATTAATTTAATTCGGTTACATTACAAGGAAAATCAAATATTCAAAGATGGTTAGGACCCTAGGTCCTAACCCTAAGGTTTGCTACACTCACCAATACTCCGAGCTATCACGGGTTGTAGATCGCAACCCCTTTGCCTCGCTTTCTTGTTGCTTTGATCCTCTCTTGATCCTCATTAACTTCTTCTATCGGGGTATCTAATAATTAACATATAATAGCTATGTATCAATACATTTTCAATTGTCCATTTCAAATATCCCTAAGTCTAACAATTGCAAACATGTACATTTGTTCCTTTCAAACAGTTTTGCTACCCTTTAGCGAAACGGTCATATCTCCTAGCTTTGGTGTCCGATTTTAGTCCATTATACCTCGTTGGAAAGCTAGAAGAACCCTCTACAAGGTACAATTAACCTTACATTTTAGTTACTAATAAATCAGCTCCAGATTTTATTCCTAATTAGTAGTTTAGATTTATTAGAAGTCTTATTCAAATTAGGAATAAATATTATTTAAATTAGAGATAAATATAATTTTAGTTATATTAAAATTCTATTTTAGCCTATTTAAAGGTTTATTCTGTAATCATTTGATATTCAAGAATAATAAGAAAATACAAAGAAATACTTTGTTCTCTCTGAAAAATATCATCTTCCGTTGCATCTACGGCCACCATGGCCCTTTTCTCACATGGTATCATGAGCCAACAACGATCTTGATATCGTCAACATTGCTGTCATCTCTAATCAAAAACATATTGATAATATGATTTTTCAGATACACATCATTTTTTCTTTTCCGCTGATGTCATTTGACCACATTTGTTCCTTAACTTCTCCCTCATTGGAATTTTTTATTTAATGGTTCTATCTTAGCCAATAAAAAAGATAGCAAAAAAATTATAGTTTAGCCTTAAAAAACTATTTGCTTCTATCTTATCCATCCGTTTCAAAAGATAGGAAAAATATTGGAGAATAGGTTATAGTTTAGCCTTAAAAAACTATTTGGTTCAATCTTAGCCATCCGTTTTAAAAGATAGGAGAAAAGATTGGAGAAAAGGTTATAGTTTAGCCTTAAAAACTATTTGGTTCTATCTTAGCCAACCATCCAAAAAGATAGATGGAAAGTTTATAGTTTAGCCTTAAAAACTAGATAATATTTTTTTAAAGCTACATCAAAGGTTCAAGTTGGAATTCTAGTCTGTATAACTACCAACTTGAGGGGGAGTGTAGATTCTTTTGATCACTTCGTATATTATTCACATCAAATCTTTTAATCAAGAACTATATGTTGGAGCATCTCAATCAAATACTCCTAACTCGAGAACAAGTAGCATTTTTCTCGAAGAAACACATAAGAAAAAATAGTAAGGCATCAGAATCCTCTCAATCAAAGATTCCTAACTCGAGAACAAGAAGCATTTTTTCTCGAAGAAACAACAGAAGAAAAAGAGTAGGGCATCACATCCAAGATTCAAGCTGGTGTTCTACTATGTTTGTTCACCAGCTTGAGGGGGAGTGTTGGTTATCCAAGAAGTGTTAGAGCTTGAGGAGAAGTCTAAATTAACGAGGAGTGTTAGAGGTTTTTATTTAATATATAATTAGAGTTTATTCCTAATTAGTAGTTTAGATTTATTAGAAGTCTTATTTAAATTAGGAATAAATATTATTTAAATTAGAGATAAATATAATTTTAGTTATATTAAAATTCTATTTTAGCCTATTTAAAGGTTTATTCTGTAATCATTTGATAATCAAGAATAATAAGAAAATACAAAGAAATACTTTGTTCTCTCTGGAAAATATCATCTTCTGTTGCATCTACGGCCACCATGGCCCCTTTCTCACATGGTATCATGAGCCAATAATGATCTTGATATCGTCAACATTGCTGTCATCTCTAATCAAAAACATATTGATAATATGATTTTTCAGATACACATCATTTTTTCTTTTCCGCTGATGTCATTTGACCACATTTGTTCCTTAACTTCTGCCTCATTGGAATTTTTTATTTAATGGTTCTATCTTAGCCAATAAAAAAGATAGCAAAAAAATTATAGTTTAGCCTTAAAAAACTATTTGCTTCTATCTTATCCATCCGTTTCAAAAGATAGGAAAAATATTGGAGAATAGGTTATAGTTTAGCCTTAAAAAACTATTTGGTTCAATCTTAGCCATCCGTTTTAAAAGATAGGAGAAAAGATTGGAGAAAAGGTTATAGTTTAGCCTTAAAAACTATTTGGTTCTATCTTAGCCAACCATCCAAAAAGATAGATGGAAAGTTTATAGTTTAGCCTTAAAAACTAGATAATATTTTTTTAAAGCTACATCAAAGGTTCAAGTTGGAATTCTAGTCTGTATAACTACCAACTTGAGGGGGAGTGTAGATTCTTTTGATCACTTCGTATATTATTCACATCAAATCTTTTAATCAAGAACTATATGTTGGAGCATCTCAATCAAATACTCCTGACTCGAGAACAAGTAGCATTTTTCTCGAAGAAACACATAAGAAAAAATAGTAAGGCATCAGAATCCTCTCAATCAAAGATTCCTAACTCGAGAACAAGAAGCATTTTTTCTCGAAGAAACAACAGAAGAAAAAGAGTAGGGCATCACATCCAAGATTCAAGCTGGTGTTCTACTATGTTTGTTCACCAGCTTGAGGGGGAGTGTTGGTTATCCAAGAAGTGTTAGAGCTTGAGGAGAAGTCTAAATTAACGAGGAGTGTTAGAGGTTTTTATTTAATATATAATTAGAGTTTATTCCTAATTAGTAGTTTAGATTTATTAGAAGTCTTATTTAAATTAGGAATAAATATTATTTAAATTAGAGATAAATATAATTTTAGTTATATTAAAATTTAATTTTAGCCTATTTAAAGGTTTATTCTGTAATCATTTGATATTCAAGAATAATAAGAAAATACAAAGAAATACTTTGTTCTCTCTGGAAAATATCATCTTCTGTTGCATCTACGGCCACCATGGCCCCTTTCTCACATGGTATCATGAGCCAATAATGATCTTGATATCGTCAACATTGCTGTCATCTCTAATCAAAAACATATTGATAATATGATTTTTCAGATACACATCATTTTTTTCTTTTCCGCTGATGTCATTTGACCACATTTGTTCCTTAACTTCTCCCTCATTGGAATTTTTTATTTAATGGTTCTATCTTAGCCAATAAAAAAGATAGCAAAAAAATTATAGTTTAGCCTTAAAAAACTATTTGCTTCTATCTTATCCATCCGTTTCAAAGGATAGGAAAAATATTGGAGAATAGGTTATAGTTTAGCCTTAAAAAACTATTTGGTTCAATCTTAGCCATCCGTTTTAAAAGATAGGAGAAAAGATTGGAGAAAAGGTTATAGTTTAGCCTTAAAAACTATTTGGTTCTATCTTAGCCAACCATCCAAAAAGATACATGGAAAGTTTATAGTTTAGCCTTAAAAACTAGATAATATTTTTTTAAAGCTACATCAAAGGTTCAAGTTGGAATTCTAGTCTGTATAACTACCAACTTGAGGGGGAGTGTAGATTCTTTTGATCACTTCGTATATTATTCACATCAAATCTTTTAATCAAGAACTATATGTTGGAGCATCTCAATCAAATACTCCTAACTCGAGAACAAGTAGCATTTTTCTCGAAGAAACACATAAGAAAAAGAGTAAGGCATCAGAATCCTCTCAATCAAAGATTCCTAACTCGAGAACAAGAAGCATTTTTTCTCGAAGAAACAACAGAAGAAAAAGAGTAGGGCATCACATCCAAGATTCAAGCTGGTGTTCTACTATGTTTGTTCACCAGCTTGAGGGGGAGTGTTGGTTATCCAAGAAGTGTTAGAGCTTAAGGAGAAGTCTAAATTAACGAGGAGTGTTAGAGGTTTTTATTTAATATATAATTAGAGTTTATTCCTAATTAGTAGTTTAGATTTATTAGAAGTCTTATTTAAATTAGGAATAAATATTATTTAAATTAGAGATAAATATAATTTTAGTTATATTAAAATTTAATTTTAGCCTATTTAAATGTTTATTCTGTAATCATTTGATATTCAAGAATAATAAGAAAATACAAAGAAATACTTTGTTCTCTTTGAAAAATATCATCTTCCGTTGCATCTACGACCACCATGGCCCCTTTCTCACACTTATAAGATCAATCAACACAAATATATCATTTACATGTTTCCGATTTCTAAGTTTTCTAACTCAAATTGCTCATTCCTCAAAACTCATACCAAGTAAATTCTACCTTTAGATTAGGCATTCTAACAACCTAACCTAACACAAGATTATCATAAAATGTTCAAAACCCAAAAGCTTAAACTCCCACAACTTGATTTTGGATGGAAAAGCTTACCAATATTGTTAAATTTGAACTCCTAGCTAAAACTTATAACCATGCAAGGCTTCCAACCTCTTCTTCTATACTTTTTCCCAAGCTTCTCTCTCAAGCCTCCCTCTCCTCAATTTTCTCTTGTTGCCATGAGAAATGGAGAAGAAGGAGGAGAATTTGGGTTCTTTTGTTTGTCTAATATTAGGGGTGAAAAGACTACCCTACCCTTAATGAATTGTCTAGACTTAATTTGTTACTAAGGGTAGTCTAGGGATTTCTTATTTTTCTCATGCAAACCCAACATTTTTCATCTTATTTAATTTAGTCCCTTACTTTAGTCTAAGTGTTACATGATTCGGTTTAATTCCATAATTAAGTCGATTCATTTACTAGCCCGGTTTCGGGGTGTTACAACTCTCCCCCCTTAAAAGAAATTCGTCCTCGAATTTACCTGAAGGGAACAATTGCGGATATTGGGCTTTCATCGTGTCCTCGGGTTCCCACGTAGTTTCTTCTTTCTTGTGATTTCTCCAAAGGACTTTTACTAAGGAAACGTTCTTGTTGCGAAGTCTTTTAACTTCTCGATCGAGTATCTGAACCGGTTCCTCTTCATAGGAAAAATCGGGATTTAATTCTAGTTCCTCAGGTTCCAAAACATGAGAGGGATCGAATCTGTATCTTCTCAGCATAGCAACATGAAACACATTGTGTATCTTGTCAAATTCACTAGGGAGAGCAAGTCGATAGGCCACCGGGCCAATTCTTTTAATAATTTCAAAAGGTCTGATGAATCGTGGGCTAAGCTTTCCTCTTTTCCCGAATCTGAACACTTTCTTCCAAGGAGAAACCTTTAGGAAGACTTTGTCTCCCACATTGTACTGAATGTCTCTCCGTTTCAAGTCTGCATAAGCCTTTTGTCTATGAAGGCTTGTTTCAATTGATCGTGAATGATTCGAACTTGTTCCTCTATTTCCCGGATCATTTCAGGTCCTAAAATCTTATTCTCTCCCAATTCGGACCAACACAGAGGAGTTCTGCATCTTCTCCCGTATAAAGCTTCAAAATGAGCCATCTGAATCGATGCTTGATAGCTATTATTTTATGTAAATTCCACTAAGGGTAGGGACTTTTCCCAATTCTTCCCGAAGTCTATAACACAAGCACGTAACATGTCTTCTAGTACTTGTATTATTCTTTCTGATTGACCATCGGACTGCGGATGAAAAGCAGTACTAAGATGCACTTTAGTTCCAAGAGCTTTCTGCAAAGACTTCCAAAATCTGGAGGTGAAGTTCGGATCTCTATCAGAAATGATGGAGGTTGGTACACCATGTAATCGAATCACCTCACGGATATACAATTCAGCTAAGGTCTCTGAGGTCATGTTCTTTCGAACCAGAATAAAATGCGTAGACTTGGTGAGTCTATCAACTATCACCCAAATAGCATCATTCTTTCTCGGTGTAACCGGTAAGCCCATAACAAAATCCATTTTCACTATCCCATTTCCACTCAGGTAATTCAATAGGCTGAAGTAGTCCTGTAGGAGCTCGATGTTCAGCCTTAACTTTCTGACACGTCATACATCGGGATACGAAATCTGTGATGGCTGCTTTCATTCCAGGCCACCAATACAAGGATTTCAAGTCCTTGTACATCTTAACAGAACCAGGATGGATCGAGAACGGGCTTCGATGTGCTTCTTGCAGGATATCTCTTTTCAGTTCCTAATTATTCGGAACACATACTCTATCTCTAAAGTAGAGTAATCCATTCAGATTGAGGGAGAATTCGACATTAGCTTTCGAATCAAGCTTTGATGCAATAGCTTGAAGTTCAGAATCAGACTGTTGCAAATCTTTGATCCTCAAAATTAGATCAGACTGAACCTGGAGTTCAGACAAATATCCTTGCTTCCGATATACTCGAAGATGAGCATTAATCGAATTTGGGGCCAATGTCAGTTTACAACTAAGAGCATCGACCACCACATTGGCCTTTCCTGGATGGTAGCCAATGACCAAGTCATAATCTTTTAGCAACTTCATCCCTCTCCTTTGCCTCAAATTCAAGTCCTTTTGAGTCAGGAGATATTTAAGACTCTTGTGGTCGGTGTATAGGTAGCACCTCTCACCGTATAAATAATGCCTCCATATCTTGAGGGCAAAAACAATAGCAGCTAATTCAAGATCATGGGTCGGATAGTTTAGCTAATGAGGCTTCAATTGCCTTGATGCATAAGCAACCACTTTACTTTCTTGCATTAGGATACAACCTAGTCCTGAATGTGAAGCATCACTATACACGGTGAATTCCTTACCGGACTTCGGTTGGATAAGGACAGGAGCATGAGTAAAAGCTTGCTTAAACTGATCAAAGCTTCTTTGTTGGTCCTCTGACCATTCAAACAACTTATCTTTTCTTAGAAGCTTAGTTAAAGGCAAGGCGATAGTGGAGAATCCTTTAACAAATCTCCTATAATACCCGGCTAAACCAAGGAAACTTTTGACCTCTGTAACATTTCTCGGAGGTCTCCAATCCAGAGTAGTTTGTACTTTCTTAGCGTCAACTTTGATTCCCTCGGCCGAAATGACATGGCCAAGGAATGACACTTCCGATAACCAAAATTCACACTTGGAGAACTTGGCAAACATTTGACGTTCCCGAAGCGTACATAGAACAATTCGAAGGTTTTCCGAGTGTTCCTCCTTGGTTCGAGAATACACCAGTATGTCATCAATAAAGACAACCACAAATTTATCAAGATGAGGCTTGAACATCCGATTCATTAGATCCATGAATGCAGCTGGTGCATTGGTTAGCCCAAATGGCCTCACCAAGAATTCAAAATGTCCATATCGAGTTTTGAAGGTCGTCTTAGGAACATCTTCCTCTTTTACTCTCATCTGATAGTATCCCGATCGAAGATCAATCAGGGAGAACACCGTAGCATTCATGAGTTGATCAAATAGGTCATCGATCCTAGGCAGAGGGTACTTGTTCTTAATGGTAACTTGATTCAATTGTCGATAATCAATACAGAGCCTCATTGTTCCATCTTTCTTATTTACAAACAAAACGGGAGCACCCCATGGTGAAGAACTAGGACGTATAAATCCCTTATCTTGCAGCTCTTGGAGTTGCTTCTTAAGTTCCTTCAACTCAATGGGTGTCATCCTATATGGAGCAATCGACACCGGATTAGTCCCAGGCTGGACTTCAATCCCGAATTCCACTTCTCTAGTTGGAGGAAGACCAGGTAGTTCCTCCGAGAAGACATCAACAAATTCGGATACCACTGGAATCTTTGGCAACCCGAAGTCATATTCATCTTGTAAAACCATAACAACAAAGATAGAGGTTGGTTTCTTATCAATTAGGAGGATTGACTCCTTTCCCAAGCCACGAAGATACAATCTTCTATTCTGACAGTCAATCCAAGCTTCATGTTTGGTTAACCAATCCAACCCCAATATAAGGTCGAACTCACAAGTTGGTAATACAAACAAATCAATCCGAAAAGGAATATTTCGAATTGAGATCTGAGAGTCTTTATAAACGAGGTTAACATTCATTATGCCTCATCTAGGTTTTGATACTACAAGACCCCTATCAATATTTTCAGGCTCTAACTTAGTGTTTACAAGCATTTTAGAACATACAAAGGAATGAGTAGATCCTGAATCTATCAAAGCATATGCAGGATTTAAATTTAATTCAATTGTACCTGTAATAACATTAGGAGACTCTTCCTCATCTCTACCACGAACATGGTACATTCTAGCAGGAGCTTGAGATCCTTGACGAGGAGGGGTTGACTGACGATCCTTTCCTCTACTCTGATTCCCAGAATGGGCCTATCCCGGGACCTTGTTTCTATTTTGAGGTGGTAGACTCTGATAGGCACGAGACTGAGGTGTGCCCCTATTCAAATTCTGAGGACAATCCCGGATAAAGTGGTCTGATCCACCGCAAGCATAACATAGTTTCATCTGAAGCCGACAAGGTCCAGCATGAAACTTCTGACAGAACTGAAAAGCCTGGGCTTTTCCAGAATTTCCCGTGCTATGAACAGATACAACCGGGGCCAAAGGTCTATTTGCCGACTGAGGCCTTGGCACATATTGGCTCTTGGACTCATGGTGGTAGGTCGAAGAGCTTTCTCTCTGATTCTTAACTTTCTTTACACTCCAATCATGCTTATCTTCTCATTTCCGTTTCTTGTCATTCTTATTTCCATCCTTTCTTTTCTCCGAAGCTTTCATCTTGGCTTCGGTAGCAATAGCCCTGTTGACTAAAATCTGAAAGTCGGTGATCTCCAAAGCTGTAATCATAGGGCTCATTTTATCGTTTAGCCCGTCTATAAACATTTGACACTTCTGTTTCTCAGTCTTGATATACTCAGCTCCATATTTGTAGTATTTACAAAAGTCTGCCACATATTGTTCTATAGGTCTATTAGCCCGCTTCAAATACAAGAACTTCCTTCTTCTTTCAGCCAGATACTGCTCACTGATATACTTCTTTTTGAACTCCTCCACAAAGAAGTCTCATGTAACAGAGTCGGTGGGAACGGTTAAGGTTGTGGTCTCCCACCAACTTAAGGCTTCATCAGCTAGAAGCGAAATAGCATACTCAAGTTTGTGTTCGTCTGAGCACTGTAGTTGCTTAGTCAAAATCTGAGTGGTTCTTTCCAACCACTGTTCAGGTTCTTCGGGCTTATTCTCATTAACACCCGCGAAAGTAAAGGCTCGATATCGAGCAAGCTTCTCAATTGGTGCCCTACTTGGCACAACATTAGTAGGAGCTGGACGATCTTGTCTCAAATCAGATACTAGCTGATCAAACATTCCCTTCATACTCAGAAGACATTCCCTCTGAACGTCTTGTATAACCGGAACAACCGGCTCAGGGGCAACTTTCACCGGATGTGGTTCTTGTTTTAACGGAGGATTCTGTTCCATCCTTACATTTTCATTCTCATTAGACGATCCCTCGGGACTTTCATCTCCCAGGGCAAGTCTCGTATCAACCATACTACAAAAGTAGACAAAATATTATTCAAATTGGCAAGAACACAAACAAGTACGGTATAAAACTCCTAAGTGACATAGTTCAATCCTATATGATGCATGCATATTACTTTCGGTCCGAGAATCATGTAACCGAAAGCTCTGATACCACTAAATGTGACAACCTCGCCCCGGGTTAGGAGACGGGGGCATCGACCGGATATACAAACTCGAACCATGTAATCAAATTCAAACAGATTATTTATTTAAGTAACATTATGAGTTGATCTCCGTTAATACTTACTTATTTTACGGACCAAAATCTTGTATTAATTACACGAGTTCGAGACAAATTTAAAACTTTTTTGATACTTAAACAATTTACCAATTCGAATCTTACACGTCATTCATTATTCAATTGTAACTTCAATTAATTTGATCTAAACTTCTATATCAATTCGTATTCATTTAATCACCATTAATTATACCTTATTAATTAAGCAAGTACCCTTATTGAATTTGAACCCATGTAGTAAGGAGGTATCGATACCTCCAATGTCGGTATCGATACAGGAGTATAGAACCAGGTATCGATACAGGAGTATCGAACCAGGTATCAATACCGGCCTTCGGTGTTGACTTCGTTGACCAAGACTGGGTAGCTAGTATCGAAATGGGTATCGATACAAAATGGTTACTGGAAGCCCCAGTATCGAAACGTGCTTCGATACAAAATGGTTACTGGAAGCTCCAGTATCGAAACATGCTTCGGAACTAAAAGTTCCTGGCAAGGGTGGTATCGATACCCAAGCTATTGGTATCGATACCCCTGCTCGAAATTGACAAATTCAAGCTTTTCAAACACTTAGACATTACCAAAGGGATATCTAAATGATCTCAACCCATTCCTAAGCCTTAAGGATCATTAGACATGCTTAGGCATCCTATATTGATTCACCAAACTTGTTCATTTTAGCCAATTCATCATGCATTTCCATATTCCAAATCATCCCTTACTTAGGACAAACATCTTACCTTATCTTTTCTATGGCCACTTAAGCAATCAAGTTAGTGTCCTAAGTTCACATGACCTAGACACAAGGTTAAGTTAACCATACACCAAAGGCATTCTTCCCAAGGCCAACATACCAACCATAGCCAAACTCAAAACATACAAGGCTAGCCTACCATGAATGTTATGCCTTATGGCTTACAAACCAAAAGCTTAAATGATCATATGAATATACCCAAATCATGAGCTAGCTATCAAATGCATAAACTAGTCTAGCATGAACACTATGCCACCATACGTTAGGAGTTACAAAAGCTATCAAAATACCATACTTTGGCTTGCTTTGCGTGTCCTTGCTACGGTTCAAGTTTGGTCTATCTCTTTAACTCGTGAACCTGTTGTTTGGGAAGGAGGAAACAAAAAGTGTAAGTACTAAGAAGTACTTAGTGAGGTAGCCAAAGTCTAACCAATTTAGACATGAATCAAAAGAAATGATATACTTCAAATAAGCAACAAATCAATTACATATGGCAATTAGCACATCAAACAACATACTTAATGTACAATGGCAAGTCATATCAAATGCTCAAATTCAAATCATATCAAATTCCCTATGGCAAGTACATGTCAATTGCTCAAGTTCAAATCGTATCAAATGCATTTTGGCAAATACTTATCAAATACTCAAGTTCAATTCATATCATGTGCATTAGGGCAAATGCATGTCAAATCTCAATAGCAATTACAATTCAAATGCTCTATGGCAAGTTTATAACAATTGCTCCATGGCATATACATGTCAAATGCTCAAGTTCAAATTATATCGAATGCCCAATGGCAAGTACATATCGAATGCTCAAGTCCAAACCATATCAATTTCCCTATGGCAAGTACATGTCAAATACTCAATAGCAATTACAATTCAAATGCTCTATGGCAATTATCTTAATTTTTGTCTTTCAATTAGTTTCAAACGTTGCCTTGGTATAGTTAGACTAGGTAAGCGAGTCAACAGAAGTACCCTAAGGTACTAACAAAAGTGCCACAAGGACACTAACAAAAGATACCCCTGGTATCTACAAATGGTGACTAACCACCAACAAAGGTACCCATAGTACCAACAGAAGTACCGAAGTACTAACAAATGAGCTCAGACCCTAGGCATACCGTACTACCTATGACCAACTATAACCCAAGGCTCAATCAGAATTTCTTATTCAATTAGTCTTCCATTTTACTTAATCAAATTTCTTATCACGAATGATGTACATAACATGGCATTATTAAAAGCATCAAGTCATGGTATCAAGTCCAAAAGCATATGTGTCATGCTACTAATATATCAAAACATATACATATCATCATGTTACCAAAATCCAAAAGCATAAGTCATGCTAACATATCAAAAGCATATACATATCATGCTATCATGGACATAACTCACGCATGACTAACATACCTGGCATCCTTAGCCGCGTGCCATTACTTACCTCGGCATTTCCGAGCTATGCAAATGTTCTAAACTAGTTTATCATCTAGTACTCAAACATAGAGTCAAGCAAGTCATTACCAATTAATCCTCCTTCCCATAATGTCGAATATTAATTTAATTCGGTTACATTACAAGGCAAATAAAATATTAAAAGATGGTTAGGACCCTAGTTCCTAACCCTAAGGTTTGCTACACTCACCAATACTCCGAGCTATCACGGGTTGTAGATCACAACCCCTTTGCCTCGCTTTCTTGTTGCTTCGATCCTCTCTTGATCCTCGTTAATTTCTTCTCTCGGGGTATCTAACAATTAACATATAATAGCTATGTATCAATACATTTTCAATTGTCCATTTCAAATATCCCTAAGCCTAACAATTGCAAACATGTACATTTGTTCCTTTCGAACAGTTTTGCTACCCTTTAGCGAAACGGTCATATCTCCTAGCTTTGATGTCCGATTTTAGTCCATTATACCTTTTTGGAAATCTAGAAGAACCCTCTACAAGTTTCAATTAACCTTACATTTTATTTACTAATCAATCAGCTCCAAATTTTATTCAAAACAGACCTGGTCAGATTTTCCGGGACTGTTCGGGTAGCCTTACGGAACAACTTATATCTTCTTCTACCAGACTCGGATTTAGGTTCAGTAAATTTCCTCTTAAACTAGGTATACATGAGTATCATAGTATAAAAGTTTAGCTCCAAATTCCTTAAATCCCGTCCTAGGGAAATTCTCAAAGTTGGCTACCCGAAGTGGTATTTTCTTGGCAATTTTGACTAGTTTCTACTCTAAGTGTCCGAACCTAATCCGAACTAAGACTTATCAATTTTCCAGCATTTAAAACATGGAATCAACATTACCAAGTCCAATTTACAGCAACTTATAAGATCAATCAACACAAATATATCATTTACATGTTTCCGATTTCTAAGTTTTCTAACTCAAATTTCTCATTCCTCAAAACTCATACCAAGTAAATTCTACCTTTAGATTAGGCATTCTAACAACCTAATCTAACAAAAGATTATCATAAAATGTTCAAAACCCAAAAGCTTAAACTCCCATAACTTGATTTTGGAAGCAAAAGCTTACCAATATTGTTAAATTTGAACTCCTAGCTCAAACTTATAACCATGCAAGGCTTCCAACCTCTTCTTCTATACTTTTTCTCAAGCTTCTCTCTCAAGCCTCCCTCTCCTCAATTTTCTCTTGTTGCCGTGAGAAATGGAGAAGAAGGAGGAGAATTTGGGTTCTTTTGTTTATCTAATATTAGGGGTGAAAAGACTACCCTACCCTTAATGAATTGTCTAGACTTAATTTGTTACTAAGAGTAGTCTAGGGATTTCTTATTTTTCTCATGCAAACCCAACATTTTTCATCTCATTTAATTTAGTCCCTTACTTTAGTCTAAGTGTTACATGATTCGGTTTAATTCCATAATTAATTCGATTCATTTACTAGCCCGGTTTCGTGGTGTTACAAATTCTACCACTTAAAATCTTTGGATGCACTGTTTTTATCCAGAATATTGCTCATAATAAGTCCAAGTTAGATCTTAAGTCTTTAAAATGTGTATTGGTTGGGTATTCTTCACTTAAGAAGGGATATAAATGCTATCACCCTCCTTCTAAACGTTTTTTTACCAGTATGAATATAACCTTTTATGAGCAAGATCCTTATTTCACTCAGGCTGAAATTCAAGGGAGACATGGAATGATTTTCAGCCTAATCATGTATCTTCTCCTATTCTTTATTATCAACCTTCAGAATTGACATCATTGTCATCAAATTTGTCACCCGTAACTACTTCTATTGATTTTCCTGTAATACCTATCACTAATTCACCCACACCTACTTCAAATACCCTTCCTAAAAATACACCTACTCCCATTGAAAGTCTTCCATAAACAACGCCACCCAAACAACTTTGTATCTACAAAAGAAAAAAATAACCATATCCTTGAGGCTGTTTTGCAATCTGATTCTTGTCGTGAATTGGATTTGGGTTCAGCTGCCAAAACAGAAGAAGAAATCAGTAAGTCCAGTACTCTAGATTGTTAGTTATCGAAAAAGTGTTAGAGCTTGAGGAGAAATCTAAATTAAGTGGAGTGTTAAAGAGTTTTTATTTAATATTTAATTAGAGTTTATTCCAAATTAATAGTTTAGATTTATTAGAAGTTTTATTTAAATTAGGAATAAATATTATTTAATTTAGAGATAAAATATAATTTTAGTCATATTAAAACTCTATTTTAGACTATTTAAAGGCTTATTTTGTAATCATTTGATATTCAAAAATAATAAAAAATACAAAGAAACACTTTGTTCTCTCTAGAAAATATCCTCTTCGTCTTCTTCAAACAACAAATCCCTAACTACTGATCACACACAAACAACCATCATTCATTGTATCTACGACCATCATGGCCTATTTCTCATATGGTATCATGAGTCAATAACGGTCTTGATATTGTCACCATTACTGCCATCTGGAATCCGCAACAAATCGACAATATGAATTTTTAGATACACATTGTTTTTCTTTTCCGCTGATGTTGTTTAAACCACACTCGTTCATTGCTTCTCCCTAATACAAATCTTACATCTCTGGTGAAATTTTTACTCGCTTAATTTTATTGGTCCTTTATTTAATGGTTCTATCTTAACCAATTAAAAAGATAGATGAAAAGGTTATAGTTTAGCCTTAAAAATTATTTGGTTCTATCTTAGCCATTTGTTCCCAAAGATAGGGAAAAAGGTTATATTTTAGCCTTAAAAAACTATTTGATTCTATCTTAGACATCCGTTTCAAAAAGATAGGAGAAAAGATTGGAGAAAAGGTTATAGTTTAGCCTTAAAAACTATTTGGTTTTATCTTATTCAGCTACCCAAAAAGATAGGTGAAAAGGTTGTAGTTTAACCTTTAAAACTAGATACTATTTTTTTAAAAAACATTCTACATCAAAGGTTCAAGTTGGAATTCTAGTTTGTGTAACTACCAACTTGAAGGGAGTGTAGATTCTTTTGATCACTTCATACATCATTCACTCAGATCTTTTAATCAAGAACCACATGTTGGGGCATCTCAATCAAAGACTCCGAACTCGAGAACAAGGAGCATTTTTCTCGAAGAAACAACGAAAGAAAAAAGAGTAGGACATCACATCCAAGATCCAAGCGGTTGTTTTACTAAGTTTCTTCACCAGCTTGAGGGGGAGTGTTAGTTATCCAAAAAGTGTTAGAGCTTGAGGAGAAATCTAAATTAAGGAGAAGTGTTAAAGAGTTTTTATTTAATATGTAATTAGAGTTTATTCCTAATTAATAGTTTAGATTTATTAGAAGTCTTATTTAAATTAGGAATAAATATTATTTAATTTAGAGATAAAGTATAATTTTAGTCATATTAAAACTCTATTTTAGCCTATTTAAAGGCTTATTCTAGAATCATTTGATATAGAAAAATAATAAAAAGATACAAAGAAACACTTTGTTCTCTCTGGAAAATATCATCTTCGTCTTCTTCAAACAACAAATTCCTAACTACTGATTACACACAAACCACCATCATTCATTGTATCTACGGCCATCATGTCCCCTTTCTCACATAGATGACTTCCCTATTGTTATTAGAAAAGGGTTTAGACAGTGCACCAAGCATCCTATTGAAAAATTTGTTGGTTATAATTCATTGATTCCTTCTTTTCAAGCATTTACAGCAATCTTGGATAAAGAACAGGTTCCTACAAGCATAGATGAAGCACTAAAGGATCCAAAATAGAGAAGGGCTGTTGAAGAGGAAATTTGTGCACTAAAGAAAAATGTTACTTGGACCGTTACAGAACTTCCTGAAGAAAAAAGGTTGTTAGCTGTAAATGGATCTTTACTGTAAAGTACAACTCTAATGGCAGTATCAAGAGATACAAAGCTAGACTAGTGGCTAGAGGTTTTACGCAAATATATGGGATAGATTACATAGAAACTTTTGCACCTGTGGCAAAGCTTAACACTGTTCGAGTACTCCTAAGTTTGGTTGTAAATTGCGATTGACAATTACACCAACTTGATGTAAAAAACATATTTCTCAATCGAAAGCTAGAAGAAGAAGTCTATATGAAATTTCCACCTGGCTTAAAGTCTATTGAAGGTAGCAACAAGGTTTCCAGGCTCAAGAAGTCTTTATATGGGTTAAAACAATCACCTAGAGCTTGGTTCGAGAGGTTCACGAAAGTCATTCTTCAAAATGGCTATAAGCAGTCCCTTGCCGATCATACTCTTTTCATCAAGGTAACTTCTATAAATAAGAAAGCTATCTTAATTGTGTACGTGGATGACATAATTCTTACTGGAGATGATGAGGAAGAAATTAGCAATTTGAAGAAGTTATTAAATAAGAAGTTCAAAACCAAGGACTTGGGAAAGCTAAGGTATTTCCTAGGAATGGAGGTGGCAAGATCAAAAGAAGGACTTGTGATCAACCAAAGAAAAGATGTACTTAATTTACTCAAAGAAACTGATTTTCTTGGTTGTAAGCCGGCTGATACACCAATGGAGGCAAACTTGAAATTCAACAAAGAAGATGGGTCCTCAGTAGAAAAAGAGAAATTTCAGAGGTTAGTTGGAAAACTAATTTACTTATCCTTAACGAGGCCAGATATAGCCTTTCCCGTAAATGTGATAAGTCAATACATGATTAATCCTACTGAAGAGCATTTAGCAGCAACGAATAGAATTCTTAAGTACTTGAAGAAAACTCCAAGACACGGCTTAATGTTTAAGAAGACACAAGACAAAACTGTTAAGATTTTTACTGACTCTAGTTGGGTCGGAGATCTCACCAAAAGAAAATCCACTAGTGGATACTGCACCTTTGTTTGGGGCAATCTTACAACTTGGAGAAGTAATAAACAAACCGTCGTTTCAAGAAGTAGTGTTGAAGCTGAATTTAGAGCACTAACATTGGGAATATGCAAAGGAATTTGGCTACTTAAGTTACTGAAAGAACTTGACATTAATCAGGAGGATCACTTTGAAGTTTTGTATGATAATCAATCTGTCACTCAGATTGCTAAGAACCCAGTTCAACATGACCGAATAAAGCATGTTGAGATCGATAGGCATTTTATTGCTGACCACGTCAACAAAAAGACAACCACTCTTTCATACATTCCTTCAGACAGACAGATTGCAGACATTCTTATTAAGGCTTTACCAAAGCCTATTTTCAACAAATTTCTATTCAAGCTGGGATTATACAATGTATATTCTCCGGCTTCAGGGGAGTGTAGGAATTATGAAAAGATCACAAAAGATATGAATTTTTTCCATCCCTTCAATTAAGTGATTTTGTAAATACCTCTTATTATTATAATCCCTTCAATTAAGTTGTGGTGGCGATTTCGGTGTTTGCATTTTATAACGGTTACAAACAATAATAGATGAATTGCAGTATTAAGGACTGTTATTACCACAATAACAGTATCAGACAGTGTCACCATTTAAACCCTTACCCCAAATACATAATAGACCCCATATTCGACTGGAAGTCTATCCTACAACAGGTAAGGGTAAGGCTAAAAGACGTTTTTAGCCGCACACCAGAGATCTTGCACCCTAAACTAACCCTATTATGACACAGATGACCTAGAAATAAATTTATGATCTTTAGTTTCAAAGAACAGAACAGAAGAGACAGAAGATAGAATATGTTAAAGGCAATCAAACCCCAAAATTTCATACCCAAGAATGAAATATAGAAAAAAAATTGGTAGGGAAAATAACAAAGCTAAAAGCGGAACTTACTTGAAGGAGAGATTTGCAAGAGAAAAAGGGAAAAAAACGTAAAGGTGGCCTTGGAGGCGGAATTTGATCCTAAAAATTGGGAGGCGAAGCCAAGATGGGAAATGGTATTTGAATTATGAAGAGAAAGTGCCATTTGGAATGGATGAAGATTCAAAAGGAAATTCTGGGGAAAAGAAGAGGTGGTAGCTGTTGATTCTCAGCCAAATAATCTAGATCTTAAAGACGGAGAAATGAGTTGTTGGAGCGTACAAAACAAGAAACGAGGGGGGAGGGAAGGAGGGTGGTGGTGGTAAAATATGCAGTATAATATAAAGGACTCGAGCTTTTATTACTATCTCAACCACCTAAAATTTGAAAATTAAAAGGCAATGTGGAAGTGAGGGTTTACTCTCCGTTACCGCCGCCGCTGCCGGTGGTGTGTCTCCTCTCTCTCTCAGACGCTCTATCTTTAAATTTAAATCTATTGACGTGATCGAGAATTTATTGATTCAGATTTCAGATTGTCCTAATGTAGCAGAATTTAACTTCGAACAAGCATTTAATATTAAATAAATTATAGACTTCATACTTAATTTTATTCTTAAATTTACTTTAATTATTAAAATTTTAAGTGTTTAATTTATTTATAAAAATTTAAATATTATTTTTTTATAAAAATACTTAAATTTTGAAATGATTCTATTTCACCCTAAATTTTAACGTGTCAAAAAAATATGATGAATAAAATAAATACTGTATCAATATTAGAAATGGTACAGTTTTTGTAGGTGGAATCAAAGATGGCTATAAGAGTACTTTTTTCTTGTAATAAATAAAGTAAACACATGGAAGTTGAGAACCAGAATATCTTTTGAATCAATTGATACTACTAATGAGGTGGTGGTTATAGCAAACGACTGTTAAAAGCCGACTAAAAAGAGGCTGATCGATTTACCCGGTCATTTATGTACATAATTGGTTATGAAATATGTACACAATTTCATACAAAAATTGTAATAAAAAAGGTATATACATAAATTGTTACAAACGTAAGGATTTGTGTATGTACACAAATCGTTACAAATATTGTAAGAAAAATACTATATACATAAAATGTTACAACGTAAGAATTTGTGTACATACACTAATCCTTACAAAGTATACACAAGAACTTACAAAAACTGTAAGGAAAAAATCATGTACATAAATCCTTACAACTTCTCACCATGAGCTAAAGGAGGTTATCCAAGGGTAAGGATTTGTGTACATACACAATTGGCTATGAGTATACATAATATGACATAAATATGGTAAGGATTTGTGTATGTCCACAATTCCTTACAAAGTATACAAAATGGCTTACGAAAACCGTAAGGAGAAAGGTATGTATACAAATCCTTACGACTTCGAAATCATGAGCTAAAAGACGCCATCCAAGGGTAAGGATTTGTGTACATACACAATTAACTACGTGTATACATAATATAACACAAAAAATGGTAAGGATATGTGTATGTACACAATTCTTTACAAAATATACACAATAGCTTACGAAAACCGTAAAGAAAAAGGTATGTACACAAATCCTTACGACTTCGAAACCATTAGCTAAAGGAGGCATCCAAGGGTAAGGATTTGTATACATACTCAATTGGCTACGCGTATACATAATATGATACAAAAATGGTAATGATTTATGTATGTACACAATTCCTTACAAAGTATGCACAATGGCTTACGAAAACCGTAAGGAACAAGGTATGTACACAATTCCTTACGACTTCGAAACCATGAGCTAGAGGAGGCATCGAAGGGTAAGGATTTGTGTACATACACAATTAGCTACGCGTATACTTAATATGACACAAAAATCGTAAGGAATTATTATGTATGTACACAATTTCTTACAAAGTATACACAATGGCTTATGAAAACCATAAGGGAAAAGGTATGTACATAAATCCTTAAGACTTTGAAACCATGACCTAAAGGAGGTCATTCAAGGGTAAGGATTTGTGTACATACACAATTGGCTACGCGTATACATAATACAACACAAAAATGATAAGGATTTGTGTATGTACACAATTCTTTACAAAGCATATACAATGACTTACGAAAACCGTAAGGAAAAAGGTATTTACACAAATCCTTACGACTTCGAAACTATGAGCTAAAGGAGGCATCCAAGGGTAAGGATTTGTGTACATACACAATTGGCTACACGTATACATAATATGGCACAAAAATGATAAGTATTTGTGTATATACACAGTTCCTTACAAAATATACACGATGACTTACAAAAACAGTAAGGGAAAGGTTTATACACAAATCCTTACGACTTCGAAACAATGAGCTAAAGGAGGCACCCAAGGGTAATGATTTGTGTATATAAAAAATTGGCTACGCTTATAAATAATATGAAACAAAAATCGTAAGGATTTATGTATGTACACAATTCCTTACAAAGTATAAACAATGGCTTATGAAAACCTTAAGAGAAAATGTATGTACACAAATCATTACGACTTCGAAACCATGATCTAAAGGAGGCCATCCAAGGGTAAGGATTTGTGTACCCAACACAATTGGGCACAAGTATACATAATATGGCACGAAATGGTAAGGATTTGTGTATGTACACAATTCCTTATAAAAATACACAATGTCTTACGAAAACCGTAAGGAAAAAGGTATGTACACAAATACTTACGACTTCGAAACCATGAGCTAAAAGAGGTATCCAAGGGTAAGGATTTGTGTACATACATAATTGGCTACGCGTATAAATAATATGACACAAAAAACGTAAGGAATTATGTATATACACAATTCCTTGCAAAGTATACACAATGACTTACGAAAACCGTAAGGGAAAAATGTATGTACGCAAATCATTACGACTTCGAAACCATGAGCTAAAGGAGGCCATCCAAGGGTAAGAATTTGTGTACCCAACACAACTGACTTCGAGTATATATAATATGACACAGAAATGGTAAGGATTTGTGTATGTACATAATTCCTTATAAAGTATGCACAATGTTTAACCCTTAAAATTTACCTAATTTCATAGAATAAAAGTTAGGGTTTTACGTTACTATAACTTGATTCGTAAGTTCTGGTTTTATAAATTAAAATAATATTATTCGGATAAATTATTAAAATAATCAATAATTTAAAGTATTGAAAATACTTTGAAATAAAACAGTTCAAGGTTCAACCCAAATTTAAATAAACAATCCAAATCCAAGTAATTATTCAAAGTCCGGTATAGAAATTATTAACTGAAATTAAATACAAGTCTGAAACATTAAAACGTATGAAATAACAGAATTCAGATTCAATAGTCCTTCAAGTACCAAGACTTATGATCGGGTATCTAAAATAGAAACTGAAAGGGTGTAAGCTAAGAAGTCTAGTGTGTGTCTAGTATGCAGATAAATAGGATCAGATAATAAAGTAGAGTATATAATATAATGTATGCATGAATGCACCTAACACCGAACACCATCAGAAAGAGTAGGTTCCCCTGAACTACTCTAACTCTGTCACACCAACAGAAGTGGAAACTCGACCCGTAGGTGGAGCCACTGATCAGAAGTGGTATCCTGACCCGTAGGTGGAGCCACTGAATAGAAGTGAATAAATCACTAACTTTCCCGTACATATAATCCAACCAGATGCAATGTTAATTGCAGATACAGAATCAGAATGCATGCCTTAATATTTAACAGGAGACATACATGGTAATTTCAGAATCAGAAATGTAATTGCAGAATGATGCATGATCATACAGAATTTTAACAAAAACTGCACACACAAAATAACAAAATTAATAGAAGAGAACACACCTGAAGAAGAAGGCTCAACGTCAAGAGTGACGTCTACTAGACTCGGCTCTACCACTAGATCGAGCGGGTGTGGAGTGTGTGTGTCCCAAAGACTGATAAATAGGTAGACATCCAGGAGGAGGAGGCAGATGCTCGAGGTCAGAATCTACGTCACCAGAACTCACCAAGACAACAAGAAACGAACATCCTAAAGATGTTGGATTAAACGAAACAGAGGTAGCAAAAGAGGATAAACAAGGTTTTTCTTAGAATAATTCAACGGAAGAAAAGAAATAAAGAAGAAAACAAATCGAGAATTGAAGAGAATTAAATCTCAAATCGAAACCGAAACGTGAAATCGGGGAAAGGAGAAAACAATTTCAAGAAATGGTATAATTACCCGATAAGGGTCTAAGTTTTTCAAAAAACAAAAATGAACCCTCAACTTTCAAAAATTACAATTTGGTCACTGGAAAATCTCCAATTCCTAGGGTTTCAGATTAGGGATTTAAAGATTTAAAATTAGGGGAAAATTGGGGTGTGACACAATGGCTTACGAAAATTGTAAGGGAAAAGGTATATACACAAATCCTTACGACTTCGAAACCATGAGCTAGGCCATCCAAGGGTAAAGATTTGTGTACATACACAATTGGCTATGAGTATACATAATATGGCACAAAAATAGTAAGAATTTTTGTATGTACACAATTCCTTACAAAGTACACACAATGGCTTAAGAAAACCGTAAGGGAAAAAGGTATATACACAAATTCTTACAACTTCTCACCATGAGCTAAAGGAGGCCATTCAAGGGTAAAGATTAGTAAAGATTGGCTACGAGTATACATAATATGACACAAAAATGGTAAAGATTTGTGTATATACACAGTTTCTTACAAAGTATACACAAATGCTTATAAAATTTATAAAGAAAAAGGTATATACCGAAATCCTAACACTCATTCACCACTCACAAAATTTTAAGTGATTCAATTCGAAGGCTTTTTTTAATAATATATAAGTATCGAAACATTGAAAAATATGTTTCGAAACTTTTTGAAACAGTCAGAAACAATTTCTAAACATATTTCATTACGTTTCGAAACTCTAATTCATAAATTCAAAACGTTTTTGAATAGGGAATAATTGTTTTGAAACCCATCATGGTTGTATATATACTCATAATGGTTGTATAGAAACCAAAATTGATAGTGTCAATTTGTATCGAAACGCTTGAAAATTAGTTTTGAAATTGTAATGTGAAGCAGGCCATTCATTTCGAAATTGTAAGGATTTATGTAGTATAAGGATTTGTTTACAAAGGAAGTGCTCCCGTAATAAATATTTACGATACTTAATCTAAATTAATTAATTAATAAATTTGACATTAATAATTATGTAAAAATATTCTAAAGTATTAGTACATTACTACTTGTCATGGAAACAAATTAAATTGATATAAGAAGGTGTGAGATTATATATATAGTATTGGTAGGAATTTGAGTTAGGATCTATTACTTAGACATAATTTTAGTAGAATTAAAAGTCTTAAGTTAATAGGATTAAAAGCCTAAAGTAATTAGGACTTCTAATCCTATTCAAAGTCTTATTCTAAAGCCTATAAAAAGGCATTAGCTTGTGTAAACAAAATCATTCATTCAACAACAGAAAATCAATTATGTTTCTTCTTCCGTTTCACAAAAAGCTTAAATTTTCTTTTTTCTTTTTTCAACATTATTTTATCTTTCTACAAAGTTGGAAGTTGATTTTCTATATGGTATCAGTCTAATATCGATCTTAGTTCGAATTCTTAATGAGATTCCTTTCGACAACCTCTGAGATGTTACCCACAACAAAACAAACGGTTGGATTGGAGTTTTTTCAAGCAATTTCAGGTTCGACAATAACCTGTGAAACAAATTTAGTTCTCGTGGAGGATAAAGGCATACAAAATATTTGTTCTCCTACTGCACTCTTTTCTTCTAAAGGTACATCAATATGGATCATCGACTCTGGAGCATCTGATCACATGACTAGTAACAGAGAATTATTCCTTAATTTTTTAGATTCATCTTCTAGAAGTTGTATTAAAACAGTCGATGGCTCTTTTTCTCCTATCAAAGGAAGTGGCTCGGTCCTCATTAATAATAACTTGTTACCTGAAGATGTTCTGTTTGTGCCTAATCTTGCCTGCAATCTTATCTCTGTTAGTAAACTCTCCAAGAATTTGAAGTGTTCATTACAGTTTACTGAATTTGGTAGTTTTTTTATAGGCAATGAATTCGAGGAAAATGCTTGGCAATGCTAGCTTACAAAATGGTCTTTATGTCCTTCTCGGTGATCAACCAACTGTCATACCGAATACTTCTTGTTCCTTTACTTCTTTAGGACAAATTGATAATATAATGTTATGACATTTTAGGTTAGGGCATCCTAATTTCTATTATCTTGCTAAATTATTCCCTAAATTGTTTG
This sequence comes from Abelmoschus esculentus, assembly GCA_035048815.1. NCBI lineage: Eukaryota > Viridiplantae > Streptophyta > Magnoliopsida > Malvales > Malvaceae > Abelmoschus > Abelmoschus esculentus. Next base: position 21,037,984 of record JAUCBN010000011.1, read on the forward strand.
TTAATAAAAATCCAAGTTCTTTTAAATGCCATATATGTTCTCTTGCTAAACAGACAAAAGCATCTTAGTTACCATCTTTCTTCAAACCATCTCACCCTTTTTCATTGATTCATAGTGATGTTTGGGGTCCTTCTCGAGTGAAGAATGTAACTGGTAGTAGGTGGTTTGTCACTTTCATTGATAACCATAGTAGAATAACTTGGACATATTTGTTAAGGGATAAATCTGAAGTAGCCTCTATTTTTGAGAAATTTTATCATATGGTAGAAACCCAATTTAGATGTAAAATTCAGATATTTAAATCTGATAATGGGAGTGAATATTTTACCAAGTCATTGGGAGAATTTTTTAATAAAAAAGGGATTTTGCAAATAAGCACTTGTGTGGATACACCACAACAAAATGGGGTTGCAGAAAGAAAAAATAGACATTTGTTAGAGGTTACTAGGTCTTTGATGTTCACCAGTAACACTCTTAAGTATTTGTGGGGAGAGGCTTTATTAATTGCGACCTATCTCATTAATCGAATGCCTAGTAAGGTTTTGCAACATAAAACACCTAGAGCTGTTTTTTTAGAGTGTTACCCAAATTTTAAACCATTGTCATCTATTCTTCCTTTTAAAGTTTTTGGTTGCACTGTGTTTGTAAAAGGTTTTGCTCCCTCTATGTCAAAACTAGACCCTAGATCTTTGAAGTGTGTCTTGGTAGGGTATTCTCCACTTAAGAAGGGCTACAAATGTTACCATCCTCCTTCTCAAAATTTTTTTATTTCATTGGATCTCACCTTTTTTGAACATGAACCTTATTTCCACTCGACTGAAAATCAGGGGGAGAATAGTGATATTTTTCGGCCTCTTAGAAATTAGGTTTATTCTTTAGATTTATTTATTAATAATTATGTTGACACGAATTTTAGATGAAAAAAAAATAATAATAAATAACAGAAAAAAAATAATAAAATATATAAAATAAAAAAAAAATCAAAAACAGAAACGTGGGAGAGTTTCTGTGGGATGAGAGTTTGTTGAGTTGAGGATTAGATTGAGTTGTTGAATGAGAGATTTAAGGAAGAGTTTTTTTAGGGATTTAATTGGGTTAGGACTCTGATTTGAATCCCTTTAAAAGAGATTCAATCGGCAATGGATGGGGGGCTGAAAATCTATACCGAAAAAGGGAGGAGATCGGAAGAGGCAAGCAATTTCGAGGAGGTATCTGCTCCATGAGCCAATAGAAGAGAACAATCGGGACATGGCAAAGGAGATATTGATCTACATCAATTGTTGGTGGCAGCACATGGAGGTAGATGTCTCTCCAAATCAATTAACAATTGTTGTCTAAGGGAGGCATGCGCAGTGGAAAGGAGGAGGAGCATTTGAGTCAAGGAAATGATGATGATGATGATCGGTTGAAACAATGCGGTTCAGTGAACTGTTTAATTCGTTGATGCTTGAACTATGCGTTAATGGAAATTGATCATTTGGCGCTTTGGTTCATGTGGGTGTTACAACTTAGGCAACTCCATGGACAAAAATCTCATGTGAAAAAGGCAAACAACAAAGATGAAGATCAGGTATTGTTCACGATGCCATTAGCGAGAAGGAAAGCTTCGGATTCTAAGAAAATTCACTGAAGGTTGATCAGAAATCGAACCTACACCGGAAAGGTTTGTCGTAGATTGCCGAAACATTGTTAGAAAGCAAGACATACAGAAGGGAAAAGCTTTGATGTTACCCGTAAATGGAAAATGGAAATATTCGATCAAAGACATGAGTCCACGAACTGCTCGGCTTGGAACTATTACGGCTAGAGGATAGCAAGAATGACGGGTAGAGTCTTCTTTTGGCTTCTCTCCACGTTTGGTCAAGAGGTGGCTCTTATCTGCAACTTTCCGAAGTGCAGGTACTTTCCATTTGTTTCCATTTCAACAGGATACTTGTACCTAATACATTGGAGCACATGACTTTTTAGATTTTCAGTGTATGTGCTATGAACCATTAAAGACTACTGTTTGTTCTTGTTTCCTCTAATTCAATCCATGTTGACGTGTTAATCAATGGTCTTTGTATTAGTGTTTCGAGCCACAAAAATTGATGACTCATTTCCTTTATCTTTAATTATTTCTTTTGTGTTATTTAGTTTGCTTATATGTTTTTAATTAATGTTGTTTGCATATTTTTAAAAGTATAGTATATTTGTTTAGGGTTACATTTAATTTTCACTTAGTTAATTTAAATTAGAGCCTCTATAGGGTAGTTACTTTAATAAAATAATTAATTTAAATAGGAAGATAATTTAGTAACGGTGGCATTTTAATCATATACTTCGGATACACTAAGCGGTCAGTGCTTTGATGTACCATGACGTTGACCAAAAGAATGTACCTTGGTATCGTATTGACGTGTTATCGAAACTTAGAAAATGACAAATAATTTTAGGTTTAGGATTAAATAAAATTGATTAGGTAAATAATTAGTGATATTAATAATTTAAATAGGATGTTAATATTTAACTAATGGAGCCTTTTTAGGTTAGAGCTTAAAATGAACAAGATAAATAAACGTACATGTATTTAAATCTTTTGAGGTGGAATATATTTTCTTTAAATTTGGGTGAGGTTTCCTATCTAGAGGACGTCTTATTCAAGCCCAAGTTTAAAAGGGATATATTTTCTTAATCAAAAAGATATCCTCAATTCAAGCGGTGTTTAATTAACAATGAAGAATTAAATTAATATCTATATTCAAAATACTAAAATGCCACGTGAAATTAAAGGTACCAATTTTGGGCGTTTGTAAGGGTCGTCTTTACACGTAAACGACTCCCGAACCCAGATATTTTTAAACGAATCTCTGGTTTGTTTTATGGTGCCTGACCTACCAAAGTGGACGGTGGCGACTCCAAGTCAATTTTAAAATTAAAAGAATACATGTTTTCAATACAATTTGTTTCTTTACAAATAAAAGCAATAAAACTTGATTTTTCAAAATTCACTCGCTAGACTATTTTTCCACACCCTTTCGATTTTTAAACCGGTCGCGACAGCTTGGCGACTCCGCTGGGGACCTAAAAAAATTATTTTTAGTGAGTCAGACCTAACTTTTTTTAAAATTTTTTACGTGGCATTTCAGTATTTTAAATATAGATATTAACTTAATTCTTTATTGTTAAATGAACATTGTTTGAATGAGGGTTGCTTTTTATTTTTGTGATATATCTGTCATTCATGCATAAGCTCTCGACCCGAGCTTTCACCCTTAAGTGGGAGTTAGATATTATCCAGCGTGATGCTCTTCAGCTCCGAGTTTTGGATTTTTATCTGCTTCCGGTATACTAACCTTACGCATCGTGGGGTCTTCACCTCCGTTGTAAGGGACCTATACCACCGAATCGATGTCTTATCGTCGTAGTAGGCGATAACGACAGTTCGGGAACCCAGTGTCTAGACCAAAACCCACATGAATAGAGTAGAAACCTACCCCTATTAGAGCCACAGAAGGACTATAAGATAAGACGATATGCTGCCGAAATGCCGCCAAAATTAGGATTTCTCTGTTTAACTGCTCTCTGGTTATTTTGATGCAATATAACCTGCTCTCTGGTTAATTTATGCTCTCTAGTTATTTTTTGCAAGTTAATTTGTTTTTATTCAAATTATTGTTTCACCATACTAACACATTTTTGGTGGCGTGTGAGTGAGTTCATATAGCATGCATTAGAGATATCGATTCATTTGCTAGTTGTATAGACAATGGTCATAAACTAAAAGGTTTGATATACAAGTGGAAGACAATATGTCAGGATGGATCATATTCAAGAAGACTCAGTACGCGATCAGATTTGGTATTCGTGAAGACTCAGTCCGAGATCAGAGTTAATATTCGGGGAGACCAAGTATCAATTATACAAGGATGATTCAGAAGATTTCAAGCATGGGGCATGCCTGCCAAAATTAAAGGTAATTTGAAAATTCTTCGATAAGGTTTTTTTAGTTGTTTTCAAGAAGACGGTTACAATACCAACAACTACGAGGTTTTGCTACACCGTTCCAATAGGTAAAAAGGATTAAACTTATATTGGGTTTATCATTCGTTTGAGCTTCAAGTCGGGTACCTTGGTAATTGTAGATATAAGTGAGGCGCGATGATTAGAAGGCGAAAATAGTCAAAACTAGGGGCATCCCAAGGAATTATCGAATGATGAAGATGAGAAATAGAAGAGAAATTCAGAAGGTACAACACGGCATGCGGAAAATCAGTTTGTAAGTTTTGAACTAGCGTTTCAAGTAAAGAACACGTCAAGAGCCAATCCGAGATGGTTACCAGATGATGCAAAGATAGAATCGATGATCAACTTCAGAACCAAGTACAAGAAATGTCAGATATACATGGATTTTGCCTAATAAAGTCGAAGACCCATCAATAGATTTTCATCAACATACCAGGACAGATGTCGAGCCAGATTGAACGAGGTGATCAACCAAGAAGCACGGGCCAACTATCTATCAACAAATTGGTTTCTCCCTGTTTTCGGTCTTTTAGTTAGATGATTGTTATCTAATGACTAGCTCTTGAAATCGATATCTCTTGCATTCATGCATTGCATCATTTAAATAGTGCATTTTTAGGAGAATAAAATAAAAAAGACGTTACATTTTGTTTTAAATATTGTTTTTTAACTGACATTGCATTTTGATAAGCATAAATTATTGTTAAGATTAAAATGTCATAAAGTTATTGAAGATCATTTGGGTAATATGAAAAATATCAGCTGGTCTTAGAATCAAAATATTGGTTTTCACATTGTATGGAGTCTAGGAGATCGAGAAAGAAAGACATCCAGATGAAATGCAGATACAAGAGATTGGTATGAAAATTCATCTCATACAAGGGTTCAATTTGAAAGGTTCTTGTAAGAAAATGAAAAATGAAAAAGAGAAGATAACAAAAATAAAAAAAGAAGTTGGACATCTACAGAAAATCCAGAAGATCGTGTTTTGAGCTATGAAGGTAATAATAAAGTGTTCGATCATGGTGTTGACAAGTTGAGAAGACTTCGGGTATTTGATCACCCTAAATGTTGAAAATGGGGCAAATTTTGTCGAGTCATGAAATTATTAGTGTCATTCTGAAGATAAAAACCAAGAATATCAGACCAAACATGGGGCAATCAAGGGAGAAGTTACCTTTCAAAAATCGAGAATTCAACATGGAAAAGAAGCAAGGGCCTATCTGCATTTTTGGACCATTACGGAGTAATACCCTGAATCATCTCGGCTGCTTTTGCCCGCAAGCCTTGGAGATCCTTTATAAGGGAAGCCATTTCAATTTATTTGTTCATAATGCTTGTTTCATATATGTTTTTCTCAAGTGGCATACATTATATTCTTTGATTTTTGGATATGGGTTAGTTTTTGATCACTCATACATATATATATATATCACCACAGACTTCTTTTTTCAGGTCTTGAATATCAATTGCATTATTGCTCTAAAATCAAATTCAGAGATCAACTTTAGTAATTTGACAATGGGGCCCGTTTTCGCTTTATTTAGGCCAAAAGGAGAACGTTAATGAGTGTTCAAGAATTACAGGAAAATCCCAAATACAAATTTTGAGTGAATTTCCTCTCAAGCATTATTGACTAAGGTCTTTGAATGAAGCGATAACTCAAAACTTCATCCAACTGAAGTCTGCTTTTCTTTAAAGATATCAGAGTATGGGATGATATTTGGCATTCCTTGATCTCCCTTCTCAAAAAAAATAAGAAAAATATCATTTGTTATCCCTTTTGAGCCTAACGTTATTTTTCTTTCGATTCAATCCAAATCAAGGATCACCCCTACACTGGGGACAAAAGAGGATGAAAATGTGTTTCAAAGTGAAATATTCTTGGTTGTGATGCCTTGTGAATCAGTGACAGAAAATAAAACTGAAATACAAAACCAAGTCAAATTGTTGACACAAAAGTTGAAGTATCGAAAAAGAAAAACGAACATAAAGTTCAGTGAAACATCTTGACGAGATGAACCACTGGAAAAAAAAAGAAGTGGTGAAAAGGAAATGACCTATAGGGTAAAACCCCCCAAAAGGGTCAGTCTAGAGTGATCCGCAAAGAAAAAGAGAAAAGTATTTCATCAGAGCATGTTCAGATCAGTGCGACAATGATCTTTGATTTTATCACCCTTGAATTATTTGAGCCTATATATCCTTTCTTTGGTAGCCATAAACCATAGCCCCCATTACAAGCCACAAAAGACCATTTTGACCATATACGGGTATTGGAACAATGAGAGTTAGTCTTCAGAATATATCCCGTTTACCAGGGTTAACCATTCTTCAAGGATTTTTAGTCTTCTAATGCTTAATCGAGATTAGAAAAGAGAAGAAAATTTGGTGTGGTGAGCTAGTGAGAAAAAGAGTGCCACCTAAACGGGGTAGAATTAGGAAAATGGGAATGTTTCTCCTGAAAGTCTAATAAGTTGGAAAATGATCACATTAAAGTCGATATTTGTAAATTGGTTCAAAGGCTTTGTTACACTTGGTATTTAAAGGCTTAATTTCATATCTATCAAATTATTAAATGTTCTTAAAATTAGTAAAATACTATTTTAAGCATTTTTGCTTATCGTTTAACAAGCATCTTGCGATAAATTGATTTGATTCAAGAAAAGCAAAGGATTTCATGGGTATTACTCTGATGTACTGACCCTTTAAGTGCAGGTAGAACAAAAGGTGACCCCAGTACTCGATTGTTGATGAAGATATGACGAGGAACAACTAGAGCTCCAAATATCAAAATATTTGAGCAAAAGCAACAAAGATGACTTAAGTAAACTCGGGACAAAGAGAGAGCATTGGTCATTATTTGGGGCAAAAATAACAGGATCAATTTATCAAGTGAGAAAATTGTTACTGTTGAGACACCACAAGACAAAATAAGCTTTATAGGGTGAATATCAGAATGAGAAAATATGGCAATTATGTTAAAATTCGAGTGGTGCAACGCTGCAAAGGTGGTCAAAAGAACATACTATCATGAGAAATTCAAAAAACGAAGCGATAGAAATGAAGAATTCTTTCAGAGCAGAGAATAAATCTACCCCAGAATAGATCTTCCCTGGTTTTCATATAAGAACAACATCAATGAGATCGTGACAGACTTTATTTGTTGAAAAAAGAGACGAAAAAAGAAATTGACAGAAAAAGAAAAGAAAGAATAAATCTAAAGTGAAAATCTGAAAAGACACTTTAGAGCAAAAAGCAAAGACTTTGAAAATTGAACCTGAGTTTGAGATAAATTTTCATATCAGTCAAAGAAGATATGTCGGGAGATAAAGCAAAAAATTATGAGCTTTACCTGAGGCTGAAAGTTTGCCCAAGTGGCCTCAATTAACATTCATGCATCATAATAGAAATATCTTCATTAGGAGCATGCTAATAATGCATCATATTTCTGTTAAATAAGGTTCAAGAACTACGGATTCAAAGAAATCAACAACAGCGAACAGAAATTGGCAACCTTCTCGGTGTGAGTCCCGACACAAACAGAAATTGACAGCCTTTTCGATGTGAGTCCCGATACAAACAAAAATTGGCAGCCTTCTCGACGTAAGTTCCGACACAAACAAAAATTGGCAGCCTTCTCGGCGTGAGTCCCGATACAAATAGAAATTGGTAGCCTTCTCGGCGTGAGTCCCGATGCAAACAGAAATTGGCAGCCTTCTCGGTGTGAGTCTCGACACAAACAGAAATTGGCAGCCTTCTCGGCGTGAGTCCCGATACAAATAGAAATTGGCAGCCTTCTCGGCGTGAGTCCTGATACAAACAGAAATTAGTAGCCTTCTCGGCGTGAGTCTCGACACAAATAGAAATTGACAACCCTCTCGGTGTGAGTCCAGACACAAACAGAAATTGGCAGCCTCCTCGGCGTGAGTCCTTACCTTGGCAGTCTTCTCGACGTGAGTCCTTACCTTGGCAGCCTTTTCAGCATGAGTCCCGAAAGAAATGGTGTATCATGAGGAATTTCGTAATAAGAAGAACAACCTCAAGTTTCACCGCTTACATCTGAAGAATTCCGTAATAAGAAGAACAGCTCCAGATCTTCCAGAAATGAGGAATTTCATAATCAGAAGAACAACCTCAATTTCCACCAATTGATGAGTTTGGAGAATTTCGTAATAATAAGAACAACTCCAAATTCCATGAGATACGAGGAATTTCATAATAAGAAGAACAACCTCGGATTTCACCATCTTACATCTGGAGAATTTCGTAATAAGAAGAACAGCTCCAGATCTTACGGAAATAAGGAATTTCATAATAAGAAGAACAACCTCAATTTCCACCACTTGATGAGTTTGGAGAATTTCGTAATAAGAAGAACAGCTCCAAATTCTACGAGATACGAGGAATTTTATAATAAGAAGAACAACCTCGGATTTCACTACTCTTATCTAGAGAATTTCATAATAAGAAGAACAACTCCAGATCCCGGAGATGAGGAATTTCGTAATAAGAAGAACAGCCTCAAGCTCCACTACTTAATAAGTCTAAAGAATTTCGTCTGAAGAATTTCGTAATAAGAAGAACAGCTTCAGACTCTGGAGAATTTCGTAATAAAAAGAACAACTCTGGTTATTCCAAAGACGAAGAGTTTCAGAAAAAAGAACAACTTCGAGTTACGTCACAAGGTTTTGCTTGATGAATTTCGTAATAAGAAGAACAGCTTCAGGCTTCGACCCTTTAACAAAATTCATATTTTTTAGTCTTTGCCCATCTCCTGCTCCGCAACATTGAGCAAAGAGGGGCAGCTGTTGACACAAATTTTAGATAATAAAAAATAATAATAATAAATAACAGAAAAACAAAAAAATAATAAAATATATAAAATAAAAAATTCAAAAACACAAACGTGGGAGAGTTTTTGTGGGATGAGAGTTTGTTGAGTTGAGGATTAGATTGGGTTGTTGAATGAGAGATTTAAGGAAGAGTTTTTTTAGGGATTTAATTGGGTTAGGACTCTGATTTGAATCCCTTTAAAAGGGATTCAATCGGCAATGGATGGGGGGCTGAAAATCTGGACCGAAAAAGGGAGGAGATTGGAAGAGGCAAGCTGTTTCGAGGAGGTATCTGCTCCATAAGCAAATAAAAGAGGACAATCGGGACATGGCAAAGGAGATATTGATCTACATCAATTGTTGGTGGTAGCACGTGGAGGTAGATGTCTCTCCAAATCAATTAACAATTGTTCTCTAAGGGAGGCATGCATAGTGGAAAGGAGGAGGAGCATTTGAGTCAAGGAAATGATGATGATGATCGGTTGAAACAATGCGGTTTAGTGAACTGTTTAATTCGTTGATGCTTGAACTATGCGTTAATGGAAATTGATCACTTGGCGCTCTGGTTCATGTGGGTGTTGCAACTTAGGCAACTCCATGCACAAAAATCTCATGTGGAAAAGGCAAACAACAAAGATGAAGATCAGGTATGGTTCATGATGCCATTAGCAGGAGGGAAAGCTTCGGATTCTAAGAAAATTCACTCAAGGTTGATCAGAAATCGAACCTACACCGGAAAGGTTTGTCGTAGATTGCCGAAACATTGTTAGAAAGCAAGACATACAGAAGGTAAATAATTAGTGATATTAATAATTTAAATAGGATGTTAATATTTAACTAATGGAGCCTTTATAGGTTAGAGCTTAAAATAAACAAGATAAATAAACGTACATGCATTTAAATCTTTTGAGGTGGAATTTATATTTCTTTAAATTTGGGTGAGGTTTCCTATATAGAGGACGTCTTATTCAAGCCCAAGTTTAAAAGGGATATATTTTCTTAATCAAAAAGATATCCTTAATTCAAGCGGTGTTTAATTAACAATGAAGAATTAAATTAATATCTATATTCAAAATACCAAAATGCCACGTGAAATTAAAGGTACCAATTTTGGGCGTTTGTAAGGGTCGTCCTTACACGTAACCGACTCCCGAACCTAGATATTTTTAAACGAATCTCTGGTTTGTTTTATGGTGCCTGGCCTACCAAAGTGGCCGGTGGCGACTCCAAGTCAATTTTAAAATTAAAAGAATACATGTTTTCAATAAAATTTGTTTCTTTACAATTAAAAGCAATAAAACTTGATTTTTCCAAATTCACTCGCTAGACTATTTTTCCATACCCTTTCGGTTTTTGAAACGGTCGCGACAAATTATTTGTCATTTGAACCTGATAACTCTTCCACTTCTCAATTCTCACCTAAACCTCCCTCACAAACTCCTCAACCCTCTAAGTAATTGAAAGTTTACACCAGAAAACAAAAAACTATTCCAGAGACTATTTTGCAATCTGACACTTGCCAAGAATTGGACTTGAGTTTAGTTGCCAATGAGAATGTTGAAGGTAATGTTCTAACTGAGATTCCTTCCTCGTTACCTGAGGTTGATGATTTACCAATTTCTAAAAGGAAAGGGATAAGAAAATGTACAAAGCATCCCATTCAGAGTTATGTTGCTTATGGTAATCTAATGCCATCTTTCAAGGATTTTACAGCTTGCTTGGATAAAGAACAAATATCTGACACTATTGAGGAGGCTCTAAATGATTCTAAGTGGAGAAAAGCTGTTGAAGAGGAGATTGAAGTACTTGAAAAGAATGATACTTGGACCATTACAGATCTTCCGCAAGGCAAGAAACCAGTTGGATGCAAGTGGGTGTTCTCCATAAAATACAACTCTGATGGTAGTATACAAAGGTATAAAGCAAGGTTGGTAGCCAAAGGTTTTACTTAAACCTATGGAATTGATTATAATAAGACTTTTGCTCCTGTAGCTAAGCTAAAAACAATTAGAGTTCTCTTAAGTTTGGCAGTAAACAAAGATTGGATGTTGCATCAACTTGACATTAAGAATGCTTTTCTTAATGGAAAATTGGAAGAAGAAGTGTACATGAGAGTACCTTCGGGTTTGAAGTTGATAAAAGGTGATCAGAAAGTTTGCAGACTTAATAAATCCATCTATGGTTTGAAACAGTCGCCTAGAGCCTGGTTTGACAGATTCACCATGGTGATTCTGAAAGCTGGATACAAACAATCCTTAGCAGATCACACACTCTTCATTAAGATAACCTCTAACAATAAAAGGGTTATTTTAATAGTGTATGTGGACGACATAATTCTGACAGGTGATGATAAGGAAGAGATAAGTCACCTGAAAAGGTTATTAAATACAGAGTTTGAAACAAAAGACCTAGGAAGACTCAGATACTTTCTAGGCATGGAGGTTGCTAGGTCGAGCAAAGGTTTAGTAATAAATCAAGGAAAGTATGTTCTTGATTTACTTAATGAAACTGGGATGTTAGGATGCAAACCAGTTGATACTCCCATGGAAGAAGGATTAAAATTTAGTAAAGATGAATCAAGCCATAAAGTTGATAAGGGTAAATTTCAGAGGTTAGTGAGAAAGTTAATTTATTTATCATTAACCAGACCAAATATTGCCTTTCCAGTTAATGTTATCAGTCAACACATGACTGATCCAAGGGAGGATCACATGGAAGCTGCAATTAGAATTTTGAGATACTTGAAAGGGAAACCAAGGCATGGACTGCTATTTAAAAAGACCCAAGAAAGTTCTATTCATATTTTTTCAGATTCAAGCTGGGCAGGTGAACTGACAGAAAGAAGATCAACTAGTGGTTATTGTTCCTTTGTTTGGGGAAATCTAGTGACTTAGAGAAGTAAGAAACAAACAGTTGTATCTAGAAGCAGTGCTGAAGCAGAATATAGAGCTTTAGCATGGGGAATGTGTGAAGGAATTTGGTTATTAAAGCTACTGAAAGAGCTAGATGTGAACCAAGAGGAAAAGTTCAAGATTTTTTGTGATAATCAGTCTGCCATACAAATTGCTCGAAATCTAGTTCATCATGATAGGACGAAACATGTAGAGATTGATAGACATTTTATCTCAGAAAAGATTACTAATGGGACAACTTCTTTATCCTATGTTCCTACAGAAGAACAAGTGGCAGACGTGTTTACAAAAACATTACCAAAAGCTTCATTCGACAAGTTTCTATTCAAGTTGGGAATATAAAATATATATTCTCCAACTTGAGGGGGAGTGTGAGATTATATATATAGTATTGGTAGGAATTTGAGTTAGGATCTATTACTTAGAGATAATTTTAGTAGAATTAAAAGTCTTAAGTTAATAAGATTAAAAGCCTAAAGTAATTAGGACTTCTAATCATATTCAAAGTCTTATTCTAAAGCCTATAAAAAGGCATTAGCTTGTGTAAACAAAATCATTCATTCAACAACAGAAAATCAATTATGTTTCTTCTTCCGTTTCACAAAAGCTTAAATTTTCTTTTTTTTCTTTTTTCAACATTATTTTATTTTTCCACAAAGTTGAAAATTGATTTTCTACAGAAGGAAGAAAACACTACTAGTTAATTCACATTGTAAATGATTTCAACAAAATGTAAAGATTTCAATAAAATGTGCCACAAATGAGAAATAATCAAGACAATATGTTTTTTAAAATAATATAATTTAATTTTCCAAATTTCACATGTGTCTCGTATCCTCTCTTAAGAGAACTAATAAATGTATTTGCTCGAGCTACTTTTGCAACTTCTTCAATCTGATCAAGTGTAGCATCTCGCCCATAAGAAATATTATTTTTTATGCTCAAACTAAGTAAGGCAAGTTCCTGAGTCACAAGTCCTATTTGGCTTCTCAGCCACTCCAGCTTTAGGTTTTTAATATTCTCTCCATCTAGAAGAAGTTCCACTGTAAGATAAAAAATATATTTTAGATCATAAAGGTTGATCGATCACCAAGAAATTATTTTAAAACCTTAAATAACATTGTAAAATAGTGTGATATATAAACTAATATGACCATTATACCTAATGTGGGTTTTTAATATTCTCTCAACTTTATATTGTTTCATATGGAGTAAGTCAGGACTATGATTACAATGTCAAAGACAGATTTGTTGATCAGTGTTTAAAGCAAAGCAATTGTCATCAATAACCATTTCTTCTTTCAGCTAACGCATGCAGTAATAAGATATGCTTGATTTGAAGACTCTAAATCAAATAGAGTTCGAATGAAATTGCTCAGGAATAAAAATTGCCAACAAAATGAAATTGCCCGCAGAATAAAAATTACTCGGGTAATTGACAAATGCAATACTATTTTGAAATACCTTTCTTTTATTCCTTTGAATCTCTTTTATTTTCTCTCACACTCACCATAGCCACACAAAACTACTCACTCACATTTTACAAAATAATAGACAATGTCTTTATATAGGCACTAGACATTATTACACAATAAAACCTAATAAAAACCATAACTCTTGTAACTCCTATAACTCCTATATTAAACTCCATAACTCTCATATTAACTTTTGTGCCTTTTAATTTTGTAACTCTCCATTAACTCCTAAATTTTAAGAATCACTTCATATTTCATTTAAGTTTATTTCAACAAAACTCCCCCGTAAACTTAAATGTTTCTTCCATCCATCATGTCAATCATCTTCTTGCATTTGTCGCAACTTGATCCTGACTCACTTATATCCATTCACAACATGTCGCTTCTTGTACCATTCTATCTCGTCTTTCATCTTTTTCTTGAACACCCACTTTACACCAATAAGGTGACTTTCTTTCGGCAATTCCTTTCGTCAATAGGTTGACTTCCCACCAATTGCCTTAATCTCCTCGTCCATGGCAATTTGCCTTTTCTTTTCACGTGATGCCTCTTCAAAGCTAATATTTTCAACATCTGCCAAAAGACATACAAGATGTACCTCGCTTGTCGAATCATATAAATCTTGTAAACTTTGCATTTTAGGTTCTCGTGGTTCATCTTCATCATCGATAGTTTCAGAACTTGTAGGTATGCTTATTGGTGCCATAATTGATGATTCTCCAACTTCAACTACAATCTCTGTCGAATTATTCCAATCCCATTCGCTTGCTTTATTTACTTGCACATCACGACTCACCATCACCTTCTTGCTTATCGGATCGAGTAGCTTGTACCCTTTTGTCTTCTCATCATATCCAATAAAAATGAACTTTTTACTTTTATCTTCAAGCTTCATTCTTCGTTGATCTGGTACATGTGCATACGTCACACTACCAAAAACTTTGAGATGAGAAACTGTTGGCTTTTGTCCGCTCCATGCTTCTTGTGGTGTTTGATCATCTAACTTTACATGTGGACAACAATTTTGAATATAGATGACACATTGCACAGCTTCTGCCCAGAATTGCCTCGACAATTTCTTGCTCTTGAGCATTGATCGAACCATGTCAAGAATGATCCGGTTTTTCCTCTCTGTCACACCGTTCTGATGAGGAGAGTATGGTGCGGTTAGAAATCTCCTTATCTCTTGCTCCTCGCAATATTCCATGAAAGCCTTTGAAATATACTCACCATCTATGTCTGATCATACAACTTTGATATATCTACCAGTTGCCTTCTCCAACATCACTTCGAACTTTTTGAATACCTCAAATACACCGGATTTTTCTTTCAAAAAATACACCCAATTTTTTTTATGAAAAATCATCAATAAACGAAATGAGATATCTTTTACCACTAAAAGATTCAAGAGTGATTGGTCCACATATGTCGGTATGAATCAACTCGAGTGGATGTTTAGCTTCATATTCTGCCTTCTTTTGAAACGGTGTTCTTGCTTGCTTGTCAATCACACATTCTTCACAAAATTTGCCATCATAATCCATGTTCGGCAATCCGTAAACCAGGTTCTTCTTTGCTAACTCTTTTAGACCATCATGATATAGGTAACCAAAACGAAGATGCCATAGCGATGCCTTGTCTTCTACATCGACTCGCAAACATTTTTCTCGCACGCTTCTCTAATTCAATTTATACATCCGATTTTTGCCCATTTCAACTCTAGTAATTAGACGCCCTTGCTTATCCTTCAAGAGTAATACCCGATCTTTCAAAAATACCGAGTATCCTTTCTCCTTGAGTTGCCTCATACTCAAAATATTTTTCTTAAGATCTAGAACGTAATACACATCTTGGATTGACCCTATCAAGCCATCCTTTTGTAAGTAGTAACGGCCTTTAACCTCAACTTTTGATGCATCATTAAACGACACATGACCACCTTCAATCTTTTGCATCTCTTTGAATAAGTACTCATGACCACACATATGGTTTCTTGCGCTCGAGTCTAGGTACCACACATCATTATCGTTGTTGACTTCATTTTTAACCATCAAGAGAATGCCTTCATTCGCTTTATCTTCTATGGCTATGTTGGTTGTCTCTTCTACCGTTTTATCAGCTCGACAATCTTTTGCATAATGCCCTACTTTTCCACAATTATAACATTTTTCAGAGTTATAATCCTTCGCGTAATAACCATACTTGTAGCTTTCGATGTTGGAGTAATTTGATCTGTCGCCTCTTCCTCGATTACGTCCTCTTCCACACCAATTTTGTTGGCTCGTCTGTCCCTTGTCTTTATAATATCCTTCATGACTATCTCTTTGACCACTATGACCATTTCCACGACCTCCACGGCCATGTCCTCTACCTCTAAAATTTTGATAATAGAATACCTTCCCATCTCTGATTAACACCTTAGTCTAAAGTGCTTGCTCGAGTGTCTCCTCTTTCTTTTTCTTCTTACGTTGTTCATGTACCTCAAGAGAACCGGTGAGTTCATCAACTGTGAGAGTTTCAAGATCCTTTGACTCTTCTATCACGCACACAATATTCTCAAAATTATCGGTTAACGATCTCAAGATCTTCTCCACAGTTCTCTCATCGGTTAACGTTTCACCATTATAAATGAGTTGGTTTGACATGGCTTGCACACGAGCAATGAAATCAGATACACTTTCCGATTCCTTCATCTTCATGCTCTCCAATTCGCCACGAAGAGTTTAGAGACATACTTGCTTAACTCAGTCGGCTCCTTTGAACACCTTTTTAAAGTGTCCTACGCTTCTTTTGAAGTAGTTTCCCCGATAATCTTCTCAAAGCTTGATTCATCAACGGCTCGAAACATCATGTATAACGTCGCATTATCCTTTGATCGTGCCTCTTTCAACGTCTTGGTTTGAGCCGTCGTATATCTCGCGGTAGTTGTTGGTTCTTCGAATCCCTCTTCGATAACCTCCAATGCATCTTCAGATCCAAGAAAAGCTTTCATTTGAATACTCCAATTTTCGTAATCCGCATTTGTTAGTCGTGGTAACGATATTTGACCCGTCACATTCGCCATAAGCTCTGATACTAATTTGAAGACTCTAAATCAAATAGAGTTCTAATGAAATTGCACAAGAATAAAAATTGCTAACAAAATAAAATTGCCCGCAGAATAAAAATTGTTCGGGCAATTGACAAATGCAATACTATTTTGAAATACCTTTTTCCTTTGAATCTCTTTTATTTTCTCTCACACTCACCACAGCCACACACAATTACTCACTCACATTTTACAAAACAATAGACAATGCCTTTATACAGACACTAGGCATTATTACACAATAAAACCTAATAAAAACCATAACTCTTGTAACTCCTATAACTCCTATATTAAATTTCATAACTCTCATATTAACTTTTGTGCCTTTCAATTTTGTAACTCTCTATTAACTCTTAAATTTTAAGACTCACTTAATATTTTATTTAAGTTTATTTCAACATAATTATCGCATTGTATGATATGTACAAGACCAGTAATGACCATCTATTGCTAAAACTCATTGATCTTCTTGAACTACTCTAAAATTTTTTTAGCACGAATTAAATATATTTTCTAAACTCTAATGTAGCATTAATCTAAAACACGATAAGATTATAAGAACTCATTATCTTTCACTTTATACGATCATGAATCTATTAATCAAACTAATCGGTCTACTTTGAACTGCTCCAAAGATCTCGAAAGATGATGTCTGTTAATGTGCCAATAAACTGCTTGAGTAAAGATGATTTGATTTGATTCATGAAACTTTACTAAATACTAATACTCTCCTATAATACCTGTTAAGCTAAATGACTACTCTGCTGATGTCTTTTACTTTATTTTGTTTAGATTAGCAAGTTATTTTGTACACTGATATGTCAGTGTTTGATGGTTGATTTGGCTGAAAATCTTTTGTGTGCAAGTCACTTATGTAGTAGGTTACTAGAAATGATTTGTAGTAGGTGTGTTTGGTAGAAACTTGTTGAATTATAATGTAAAAGTTTCTGCTGCAATGAAATGAACTGATTTCCTGCACAGAAAAACCTTCTTCAGTCTTTCTTTCATTTTTCTCTCGTTTTAGTCTCAAGTTTATGAACTTTGAGATCTAGAAATCCAACAATTGGCATCAGAGCTGTAATCTTTGGGGGGCCTGAAATATTTGTTGTTGTTCTTGAGAGTTTACCGACACAGGTTTTTGGTTTGAAATATTTGTTGTTGTTCTTGAGAGTTTACCAACACAGGTTTCTAGTTTCATTGTTGTTGTTCTCATGTCGTCAGCCAGCTTTTCTCCTCCACCACCTCCTGTCTTTGCTGGAGAAAATTATCATATTTGGACAGTGAAGATGAAGACTTACCTGCAAGCTTATGATTTGTGGGAAGTTGTTGAGACGGATAGGGATCCACCAGCTTTGAGAGCTAATCCTACGCTTGCTCAAATGAGGCAACACAGTGAAGAGTGTGCCAAGAAACACAAAGCCATGTCTTGCCTTCATAATGGAGTTTCTGATGTAATTTTCACCAGGATTATGGCTTGTGAGACTCCAAAGCAAGCCTGAGACAAGCTGAAAGAGGAGTTTATGGGGTCTGAGAAGACAAGGCAGCAACAACTTATAAACCTAAGAAGGGATTTCGAGAATTTGAAGATGAAAGAAAGTGAGACTGTCAAGCAGTAATCGGACAGAATAATGGCTATTGTTAATAGCATTAGGCTGCTTGGAGATGAATTTAGTGACAAAAGAATTATGGAGAAGGTGATTACAACCCTTCCAGAAAAATATGAGTCCAAGATCTCTTCTCTTGAAGACTCGAGAGATCTTTTCAGCATCTCTTTGATTGAGTTGATAAATGCACTCTATGCTCAAGAGCAAAGGAGAGCAAACAGGCAAGAGGAACACTCAGAAGCTGCATTTCAGATGAAGAGTAATCAGAGAGCAAGCTCTTCAAACAACAAAGGAAGGAAGAACTGGAATGACAGAAGAGAGAAGCAAAGAAGAGACAAAGACAATGCCAAGGATGGTGAAAAAAGAAAATATCCACCTTGTGCATATTGTAAAAAAACTACTCACTTGGAGAAGTATTGCTGGTTCAGACCAGACATACAATGTAGATCCTGCAAGCAACTTGGTCACATGGAAAAAGTATGCAAGAACAAAGGCCAACAGCAACAAAATGTGCAAGCTCAAGCTGCTGATGGAAATAAATCCGAGGAGGAGCAAATGTTCACTGCATCGTGCTATGCAACCAGCAGCAAAACCAAAGAAAATTGGTTAATAGACAGTGGTTGTACAAACCACAGGGCCTCAGATGAGAGTATGTTCAAGAACATTGATAGAACCAGCATTTCACGGGTCAAAATAGGCAATGAACAGTTTATTGAAGCAAAAGGAAAAGGAGATGTACTTGTCAACACTCCAACAGGTACTAAAATAGTTTCCGATGTCTTGTTTGTTCCTGATATTAATCAGAATCTACTTAGTGTTGGTCAGTTGTTAGAAAGGAACTATTCAATTGTCTTCAAGAACAAAAATTGCTTGATTATTGATCCGTTTGGCTGCGAACTCGTGGCTGTTGCTATGAATGAAAGAAGTTTTGTTTTAGATTGGAATAATGTAGCTTTAAATGCTTATGCTGGTATAGTTGATGAAACCAACTTGTGGCACAAAAGATTGGGGCATGTGAATTACAATACACTTTGTCATTTGTACAAAGGTGATTTTGTTTTAAACTTGCCGAAAGTTGTTAAGCATAATGAAACGTGTAAAGTGTGTCAATTGGGGAAGCAAAGCAGGCTGCCATTTTCAGTGAGTAAAGCTTGGAGAGCAACGGATAAATTGCATCTTGTTCATACCGATGTGTGTGGTCCTATGAAGACATTGTCACTTAATGGAAGCAAATATTTTATTCTGTTCATTGATGATTGTACCAGATTCTGCTGGGTTTACTTCTTGAAGCAAAAATCAGAGGTTGCACAAGTCTTCTGGAAGTTCAAAGTGTTCGTGGAAAATCAGTCCAATTGTAAGCTGAAGATTGTTAGATCCGATAATGGGACAGAATACACATCTGACAAGTTTGAAAAGTTTTGTGAAGTTGCTGGAATTGAACACCAATTGACAAACACTTACACCCCTCAGCAAAATGGGGTTAGTGAAAGAAAAAATAGAACCGTGATGGAGATGGCGATATGTCTTTGGTTTGAAAGAAATTTGCCAAAAAAATTCTGGGCAGAAGCCGTAAACACATCAGTGTATCTGCTAAATAGGCTACCGACTAAAGCTGTGAAAGAAAAAACACCATTTCAAGCTTGGTTCGGATTCAAACCTTCAATGCTTCATTTAAGGGTGTTTGGATGCATATGTTATGCTCACATTCCAGAAACTAAAAGAGACAAGCTGGAGAAGAAGTCCCAACTTGGAATCTTTGTTGGTTACAGTAGTAAAAAGAAAGGGTATAGGATTTTTTATCCTTAAACTAACAAGATGCTTGTAAGCAGAGATGTTAAGTTCTCCGAGTATGTTTTTTGGAACTGGAGCAAATGTGAAGTTGAGCTTTCTAAAGAAATTCAGATTGAAGCTGACATGTCTCGAGAACAAGTTGAAGATGAAAATGGCTTTGAAGAATCTGATGATGATCATCCTGTTCGAGGTACTCGACCACTTTCTGATATTTATGAAAGATGCAATATAGCGGTCTTTGAACCTGCTGATTTTGAGGAGGCGATCAACTCAGAAGATTGGAAAAAGGCCATGCAAAATGAGATGTCCATGATTCAAAAAAATCAGACTTGGGTGTTGGTTGATAGGCCAATTCAAACGAAAGTAATAGGTGTGAAATGGGTATTTAGAACGAAACTAAATGCTGATGGTTCTGTCAATCGACTTAAAGCAAGACTTATGGTGAAGGGATATACTCAGCAATTTGTAGTGGATTATTCTGAAACCTTTGCACCAGTAGCAAGGTTAGACACCGTTAGATTGTTGCTAGCTTTAGCAGCACAATTGGGATGGAAAATCCACCACCTTTGCACCGGATATCATGTTTGCTGTAAGTTTACTATCAAGATTTATGCATTGTTGCAATATCTCTCACTTCAAGGCAGCAAAACGAGTGTTGAGATATATAAAAGGCACTTCCGATTTTGGTGTATGGTTCAAGAAGGCTGAAAAATTGAGTTTTGTTGGGTATACAGACAGTGATTGGGCTGGATCAATTGATGATATAAAAAGCACTTCTGGGTACTTTTTTACACTTGGTTCTGGTGTTTTTTCATGGAGTTCCAGGAAGCAAGAAACAATTGCTCAATCAACAGCAGAAGCCGAATATATTGTTGCCGTTGCTGCTGTTAACCAAGCCATTTGGCTAAGGAAGTTGTTGTCTGATTTGAATCTGATGCAAGAGGAAGCAACAGAGATATTTTGTGACAATCAATCTGCTGTTGCAATTGCAAAGAACCCCGTCTTTCATGGCAAAACAAAGCATTTCAAGATAAAGTTTTATTTTCAGCGAGAAATGGAGCAGAACAATGAAGTTACACTGGTTCATTGCAGTTCTAAAAATCAGTTGGCGGACATTTTAACTAAGCCTCTTAGCAAGATCAGATTTGAAGATTTAAGGATGCAAATCGGCGTTCACAGCAAAGTAGTCAAGGAGGAGTGCTAAGCTAAATGACTACTCTGCTGATGTCTTTTACTTTATTTTGTTTAGATTAGCAAGTTATTTTGTACACTGATATGTCAGTGTTTGATGGTTGATTTGGCTGAAAATCTTTTGTGTGCAAGTCACTTATGTAGCAGGTTAATAGAAATGATTTGTAGTAGGTGTGTTTGGTAGAAACTTGTTGGATTATAATGTAAAAGTTTCTGCTGCAATGAAATGAACTGATTTCCTGCACAGGAAAACCTTCTTCAGTCTTTCTTTCATTTTTCTCTCGTTTTAGTCTTAAGTTTATGAACTTTGAGAGCTAGAAATCCAACAATACCTAATGATCTTTTACTGTCACCTGGCTTTCTCTTGTACAAATGTTTATTTGTGATTGTTATTTTTCCTTCAATTTCTGATAACTCCATGTTATCAAGCACTTATTTTTCATTCTCTCCCTCAACTATTTGTTACTTTCAGCACAAATCCTACCCAAGCAAAACTAATACAACTCCATCACACATGAAAAGATAAACATTCTATTAATAACATAAATTACATGAAAATGCTTTACAACGTCAGATATATTTCTTCTAATTTAAAAATCTCAACCCACCAAATCTATTGGGTTCAACTAAATAATCTTTAAGCAATCAATGTATCATCATCTCCAGAATTTAACCATGAGCCGAGCAACTATGATGTTTACATATCATCATTGAAAAATCATAAAATATATGATTACTTGAAACTTTCAGGCAACAAGTAAAATCTAACCTTTCCTGGCCAGCAGTATCTCAAATTTACGCTTTAACAGTTTTAGATTCGACAAAATAAGTTGACCTCATTCTAAAAAAATTCTACCATTATCAACTTCCCCTATCACGTTTTAGATTCAACAAAACAAGAACAAAACCCTAAATTCAGAAATAAAAACCAACCATTACAAAAACATAAACCCAGAAAAATAAACAATTACCAAAACTTAAACCCAGAAAAAATAAAAATCATTCTAAGCTTTTGAACAAAGACTTAAAGAGATGAAACTTACCTCAAAATCTAGCTTCCTTTTACCGTTGAGATTCTCGTTCCAAGTTAAAGCAAGATGTCGGCATTCTCGTTTCACCGTCGGCTTAGATCAATTTGGGTTCATCCAACGACATATTATTTTCGGCCGTTTTTTAGCCGTTATTTAGGGGGTCGGCTTTTAGACTTGCCCACTACTACTGTTAACCAGCTTGTCACACTGCAAACGTGGGACTAGGTGCTCATGGGTGCTATCAAGAAAACTTATGCACTGTCTGGGCATTCTGATGCATCAACTGCACACCAATGCTCCAACTATACAGGACCAGGTAAACTCACTGTTGGTGACGGTAAAGGACTCTACATTTTGAAAGTTGCTTATTCTTATCTTAATGTTAATTTAGTATGTTACGTAATCTGCTAGTTGTCCCCAAGTCACTAAAAATTTGCTTTTTGTGTCAAAGTTTGTTGGTGACGATGACATTTATTTTGAGTTTCATACCAAGAATTATGTGGTTCCTGATGGAGCTAATTAACAAGGAGGTATTAAAAATTAGAGTAAATTACACGGATAGCCACAATAATATGGGTTAGTATGGATCTGACCATAATGCTTTAAAAAGCGTTAAAAACACCAGTGAACTATTAATTTGGTATTAAAATAGCTACCGACCGTTAAAGACTAAACGAACGGATGACGTGACTGTTAAATTAAAATAGAATAATTACACATTTACTCCCTATTATTCATATATTTTTATAATTTAATCCTAATTTTATTATAATTAAATAATATAATTATTTAATTAAGTGGTGTCCTTATTGGAGGAAATTATTTATATATATTTAATTTATTAAATTTATTTTCCTCCCTTAATCACGGGGTAACATGTGTCACCACCTAATTAAAAGGGAAAATAACCTCCATAGACATTGCTATCCAGGTATAACGCATGGGAAGCATAAAATTTAACCATTGGACTGAACCCTTTCTTTAGATAAGAAACAATAACATTTATATATATTTATTATTTCTGATATTTGTTATTTTATATTTATTTATTTTTAATTTAATTAAAAATGATTATATAATAAATTAAAATTTTGAAATTAATAAAAATTATTTATAAACCCTAAACCCTAAACGTTAAAGCCTAAATTCACTTAATAAACCCTAAACTTTAAATCTTAAACCTTAAATTTATTGAATAAGGTTTAAGGTTTAGAGTTTAGGATTTATGGTTTAAAGTTTATGGTTTATTAAGTGAATTTAGGGTTTAACCAAAAACTCCAAAGTCTAAACCCTAAAACCTAAATATTATTTAATGAAATTAGGGTTTATGGTTTATTAGGTGAATTTTATTTATCCTAAACCTTAAATCCTAAACCCTAAAAGATAAACCCTAAACAATTTTTATTTAAAGTTTAGAGTTTAACTTTAAGGTCTAGGGTTTATAAATAATTTTTTTTAAAATCCTAAACCCTAAACCCAAGAAACTAAAAGTTAAACCCTAAATACAAATATTTTAAATAAAATATTTGATATAAAACAAATATTTATAAATCCTTTTAGTGTTTTGGGTTTAGGGTTTAGGTTTTTAAATGAAATTTTATTTATAAATCCTAGACCTTAAAGTTAAACCCTAAACTTCAAATAAAAATTGTTTAGGGTTTAGGGTTTAAATGATTTCAGGGTTTATCTTTTAAGATTTAGGATTTAAAATTTAGAGTTTATAAATAAAATTTTATTAAATTTAAAATTTTAATTTAAATATAATAATTTAATTATTTTTAATTAAATTTTAAAAAAAGTAAATATAAATTTTTTTATCAAAAACAATATATGCATAGAAAATGTTATTGTTTTGCATTAAATTTTTGTGCTTAGCTTAGTTGTTAAGCTGCCGGGGTTTCCCTCCAAGTAACCAGGTTCGATTCTTGGGGGAAGCATATTTCATCATTTAATTAAATAATTATATTAATTTTTATAATAAAATTATGATTAAATTAAAAAATATATAAACAACAGGGAGTAAATGTGTAATTATTCCATTTTATTTTTAACGATCACGTCATCGGTCTGTTAGCTTTTTAACGGCTGGTGTATTTGACATGTTTTAAAGCATAGTGGTCATCTCGATACTAACCACATAGTATAGTGGTTATTTGTGTAGTTTACCCTAAAAAATATTATCTTTATAAATTTAATAAAAAATATGTACTTATCGGTGGTTCAAAGGTTGAAACTAGCCTATGTCAATTTACCAATTGTATTTGTAATAAAGAATGTGTATATTCGTAAGCATAAATCAAACAAAATGCAATGGAAAAAATATCGAAATAAATATCTTTAGTCATTGTTAAAATCGTAAGCTAAATTGAGATGTGGTTGCCGTCTAACTCGTCGAACTATCATGGTAACACTTCAGACCACCGTGAAAATATAGAACTTGACTACTAAAATGCCAAGATCTTCTAAGCACTCAAAAACTCACTAGATGAACTATGTGAATCTTGTACTTGATGCTTAGGGATCTTAGGTTAATAGGGTATTTATAATGATGGTTCACCATAAAAAAATCAACACCAATTACTATTTGTACCCTTTAACTCTCTTAACTCATAGTCACCACTCACTACACTACCGTAAAACAAGAAAATGGGAATATGGGTGTAAAGGTGATAATGGCCACGAACCACTAAACATTGTCGGTTTTGCAACTAAGGGTGTTTAAATTTGGGTAAAATTATGATAATGGCCACGAAGCATATGTCACCACCTAATTAAATAATTATATTATTTTTTATAATAAAATTATGATTAAATTAAAAATATATATAAACAACAGGGAGTAAATGTATAATTATTTCATTTTATTTTTAACGACCACGTCATCGGTCCGTTAGCTTTTTAACGGTCGGTGGCTATATTGATACCGTTTTAATAGTTTGCTGTTGTATTTGACATGTTTTAAAGCATAGTAGTGTAATCACTAATTTTATCCGGGTCTAAACCCGTGTTTAAGCTTAATTTTAATGATGGGCTTTAATATATACATATTAAGTGTAACTCTTTTTCTTCCATATCTTGTATATATTATGTTAATATACGTATAAAAATAAAAAACGTTATACTATGTCTAATTAAAATGTATAGATAATATGTTTTCCGGTTACTTCTCTTTTATTATTATTATTTAAAGCTTCGTTCTCTACACCTTTACCGTTTTTACTACTATTACTTACTCGTTTGATATTATTTATTATTATTTTTTTTATGTTTTCTTTTCGGTTTCTTTTATCATTGTTTATTATTATTATTATTATTATTATTATTATTATTATTATTATTATTATTATGTATAATATAAATCCAAATAATAAACTCTTAAATAAATAATTAAGCCCACAAAAAATAATATAACAGTCCAATACAAATTCATAAGCCCGGATGGAATTTTAATTACAAGCCCACGATTGGAGCCCAATCTGATCAAAAACCCTAAAGCTAACACCACCTTTTCTCCATGCGCAGCTACCTTAGGACCGTTGGATCGGATCTGTGATCCAACGGTCTAAATCAAAGGAGGATGAAGATTCTGGAACCCCACGCCCATCCACGCGCGACGTTTACGCTCCCCCACGCGCGCGTAGTCCCGATGCATCCGACCGTTCGGATATTCAGACCGGGCCGTTCATCTTCTAATCTCGTTGTCGGTCGTTCTTCGATTCCGGCCATTCGTGCATGCGGAAAAAGTCAAAAAAGTCAGAATTCATACACAAAAGACCGAATATCATAGCAATACACAAAGGATAATAACTCAACAAATGCGTCAGAGAAATCAGAGCAGTCCGGCCAAGAATTTTCAGTATACAGTGAACGATTTCAGCAGAAAGACATACATCCAAAATAAAAATAACAATTTTTATTTTTCCTCTTTTATATTTCATGTAATATGTTGGCTATAAAGAGAAAAAAGAATGAAATGTAAGGTCTTTTGGACCCCCATTTTAGCAGTAATACGAAAAGTAAGAACCTTTGATTTTTTTTGCATCATCCTTATTTCGAGTAGTTGAAATTTAGAGGTTACCTTTTTCTTTTTTCTGGTTCGGTGACGTCGGCTCCTTCGTGTCCCCGGTTTCCGGCGATAATCCCACGGCCGTTAGGCCATCAAGGGTGAGTCACTCCGGGGAAGAAAAGTCGATCTTATTTCTCCTCTTGGGCTCTCGCTTTTGAGATACGAACAGAGGTTTTAGGGTTCTAAAAGATGGTTTTTTGACTGTTTTCTTCAAAAGGAGAGGAATCTTGTTTCGTTTTCGTGAAACCAAGGGTTTAGATCGAAGATCTCAAAAAAAAAGGAGAAAGTTTTTTTTAGCGGTTGTGGATTCATCGACCACCGCTCGTGGTGGCCGGATTCTGATTCAAGGTGTCTTTCTGGGTTTACATGGTGAGTTTCTGGAAAACCCATGAAAAACGTATGAATGTTCATATGATTCTTCTGGGTTTGTTGAATAAAACAAAGAATAAAGGAGGGAGTTGTTTTCTTTTGGCTTAAACAAATGTATAAAGGAGGTCTAATTTAAATTGTGTTTGTCATTTATACTTCCCTAAAATTTTAAAATCGATTTAATCACAGAATAAAGGCCTCCGTGTTTTAACTCTAACAATCCCAGTCCTTCTTTTATTTTGTTTTGCAATTTCGTCACCTTTTCAGCCTCAATCGTCCGTTTTAATTGGTTTATTTAAAATCAGGTCCCTCCGTGTTGTGTGATTCTTGTTTTGAACCCTTCCCCTAGGTTAAATCACGCCCCGAGTCCTTAATGATTTATTTTACTTTATACATCGGTCACTTTCCAGACTATTTTTTATTATTGTTTTGTTTATTTATTTTGTTTATTCATTTATGCATGGGGCCCTTTTATTATATTGTATTTATTATGTCTTGTTAGGTTTGTTCACATTATATTATGCTTTTCTTATTTATGGATGTTTTTTTGTGATGTGTATATATTTATGTTATGTCATTTTAGATTTATGCATGTTTATTTTACTTGTACTTGTTTTGCTTTCCATGCATTTGTCTTTTTGTTAAATTTTCATTATACCATGCTTTGTCTTATATATTCATTTACTCTGTTTGTATGTTCTATTTTTGTACATATTTACTAATTATGCTTCATGTATCTTATTTCTACATATGTTATTTTGTCATGTATATTTCACTAAGGCCTCATATACATTTACCTTGTATTTCATGTTGTGTTTTATTTTGCTTACATTGTTTATTTGCACATTCCATCTGTTTACATGTACTTTTTTTTTATATATTCGTGTATTTATTTATCATGTGCGTCTCTTTTTGCTAAGTTATATCTCACGCTTCCATTAATTAATGAACCTAACCCCGAACGTCGTTATTCGGTCGTAACGGACCCGCGTTCCAGCGTAATGGTCGCGGTGTATGCGTTGCCTTCGAATAAAGACATGGTAAAAATAAAATCGAGTTCGAATCATTAAACAAGTTCTAATTTAAATTCCACTTTAAATTTGAAATCGAAATTTCCAAAATTAATGAAACGATTGTTTTAAAGGTGCCAATTTAGGGAGTTTTTTTTTAAACCCTAAATCCGTTTTTCTTAAAACCGTAACCGACTCTCGAACCTGCCTTTATCGAATCTCTGGTTTTACGGTGTCCGGCCTACCAAAGTGCCGGTGGCGACTCCACCTTTTTAAATCTTTCTAATTATTTTCTATCTCTTTTAAATCCTTTCAAATGTCTTAATCCTTAAGTTTTAAATCCCTAAAATCAGTTTCACCCCTAATCTTTTAAATCTTTTTAATTCCTTTTAATTAGTTCTCAAAATTCCCAAATTCATTTTAATTTAGAACTTTTCAAACCCTAATTTTCAAAATTCTCATTTTTTAAAACCTAAGCCCTAATTCCCAATGTTTCAAATCAATTTCTAAATTGAAACCCTAATCCCATAATTCCAAGACCTAATTCCTCTTTTCAAGATTTCAATCCCTAAATTTCATTTTCACTAGTGACCTTTCTCACACCTATTAATTATTTCGATTTCAAAGAGGGTCGCTACAGTTGGCGACTCCGCTGGGGAACATTTTTCAAAACGAGTCAAGCCTTGTTTTCAAATTACCGCCTAATTAATTTCGAAAGTTTTGAATTAAAGTGGCAATTAAATTATTGTTTGTTTATTAATTCGAAGCTATATCATTTCAACTCGTCTCTCTAAGTGGGGAGAAAATACTAAGGCTTTCGTGAGGATATTGTTCCTTCGTATGGGCCTAGTAAAGTACCTTCGGGGCTCGACTACCCTATGTCTTCGTGGGAATATTGTTTCCCCGTATGGGCATAGCGAAAGGGTCCTCCCGGATTGAACTCGATTGAGATGAGCCTATAATGGATGATGATCGGGGGTCTTGCTACTCTTAGAAGAGGACAACGAGGACAATTCGGGTACCTCCTAGAACCAAAATTGCATGTAGAGAACATAGTTGAACCACCCCTTTTAGAGCCATGTGGATAACCTAGGGGAATTAGGTATGATGTTAGAATTTGTGTGTTCTTTTTACATCCTTCACCTATCCTTTTATTATTTACACTATCTGCACTAACGCATTTTGTGTTTTCTTTTTCTCTTTTCTTGCATTCTTTTTGCATTCCTTTTTAAAGGTGTTG
This sequence comes from Abelmoschus esculentus, assembly GCA_035048815.1. Classification (NCBI taxonomy): domain Eukaryota; kingdom Viridiplantae; phylum Streptophyta; class Magnoliopsida; order Malvales; family Malvaceae; genus Abelmoschus; species Abelmoschus esculentus. Next base: position 21,066,598 of record JAUCBN010000011.1, read on the forward strand.
ATTCGAGTGGTTTGCCCGCATTGAGAGCTTTCATTATGGATAAGAGTCTTCTAGGATCCCAAGATAAGAACTCAGCGATCCGACATTGGTCCGAAGTCAATCAAAAAGCCTTTGGAGACAGTCAACCAAGTGAACGCATAGTACCCGGTTACACGTATGTCAGTCTACAACAGAACGATCTGTATGAGCTAAAAGAAATATGGGAAAGTTGGGAAGCGAGAGTACAAAACTTGTTCCGTGAGAATTATGGGGATATAGCTCAGCTAATATATGTTAAGATTAACCAGCCTTTGCTTATAGCCGCTTTTCAGTTTTGGAATCCCGCTTTCTGTTGTTTCACCTTCAATGGAAATGATTTGATGCCAACAATAGAAGAATACACAGCTCTGATTAATAGAAGGAATGTCAATAAGGATTGGATCTATTCGAAGCCTCCCAAGTCTCAGAACTATCATTCGAAGTTGAGTTCTCTAGCCGGGATGAGTGACGCGTGGGCTAAAGGAATAATTCAGGTTCGGGGAGAAAGTATCGCGTGCATCCAGATGAGGAAATGAAGATGGATTTATTTGCCATAGGCATATACGGGTTGGTTATTTTTCCCCGAGTGTTGGGTAACATATATGTGGCTATTCTTGATTTATTCGATCGTTTAAAGAAGAAAGCTAACCCGGTAATGGCCATATTGACAGAAACTTTCATTTCTTTGAATGCTTATCGGAAACATGAAGAAGGACGTTTTAGAGGGTGTGCACAACTTCTTCAGATATGGATACAGAGTCACTTTTGGAAGGAGCCAACCCAGGTCTTGTCTGGTATCTTTCAGGGAAGTTTCTCTCCGATACGAGAATATTTAGCTAGAGAGTGGCGAGAGGATCTCGATAAAAGAAAATGGTCAGAAATCTTCAGGAATCTGCGGGATAATGACATCATGTGGAGAGTCCCGTGGATGAGTCATGAGTTTCGTTTCCTTTACAGAGTCGGTGATTACAATGGGTCATGATGATCGGCTTACACGGAGGAATTGCCTGTGCACCCCTTCTGGTATCTAGACAGTTTGGATCTCGTCAATTTATTCCTTTTACGGTAGGTTTGAGTGAAGCCGAGTTCCCTTTTAAGAATGAGTATCGACCTAAGGTCCAAAAAATAACAAGGGCATGAGGTTATTGTTATCGTATTCGAGTAGAAGGAAGTAATCAAGGAATGACCACACCGGATTATGACCTTTGGAGACGTATCAGGGTTAATGACAAAATCCCGATATCCGACCACGGGCCTATAATGACGTTGGAGGAGCACATGTGCATTGTCCCTTCTGAAGCCGATATAGTAAGAAGTAAGATGGATGAAGTCAGAAAACAGATGGAGGAAATGAAAGCCCAGCATGCGGAAGAACTATACAAAGTAAGTTTGGATCTCGATGTCAAGGATGGGATAATTAAACAGCTAAAGAAGGCTAACGAAGATTTGAGCGAGAAAAATGCCCTCTACCAGAAAGATACCATTAAGCTGTATACTCAGGTACAAATTGCTAACCGAAAGAAATTTCTCGCTGTGGAAAGGGAAAGGATGAACGGGATTCGTATCCTAGAAGAAGAAAAGGACAGGGGTAAGCAAGCCATGAATAAGGAGATAGAAATCCGAGAGGCTGAAATTGAGAAAGAAAAGAGGAATGCTAGGAGAGCAATCAACCAAGAGAGGGAAAGGTACCGGGAAGAAAAAGAGAAAGGAAAATAAACCGTAGTGTGGGAAAGGGAAAATACTAACGTGTGGAAGAGAAGGACTCAGGAAAATAAGAACCGTTTCTATGAGATGCAAGATCTGTATGTCTCTACTTCTGAAATTCTGAAATAGTGTCAAGCTCGGAATGCTCTGTTGGAACACAAGGTCGAGGATTTGGACCGCTCTTTAGAGAAATATGTGGCCAGAAATGGGTTTTTGGAATTACAGCTCAGTCAACAAGAGAACGCATCGCTTCAAGCACGGATAGGAGAGTTAGAAGCCAAGGTTCAAGACTATTTGGGACGACTAGTGGTCCTCGAGGGGGCTGCACAAGGAGGAGATAATTATTGGTTGCGTCGTCTTCGTGATGCCACCCGCATGATACAAGACTGAGATGATTATAACACCACTCTAATGGTGCAAGTACAAGAAGTGGCCCAATATGTGAAAAACCTAGCCGCGGAAGCTGAGGCCTTAACACCCTTTGTGGCACAGGACATGAAGGAAGCTGCCTGATTCATTCAACTACTCAAAACAATTCAAGATTTAGGAACTAGGGCTGACGCCTATTTGTAGTTTCCATTTCCCTTTATGAAGACTTTTTAAAGTTTAATGAAAGTTGGTTCAAGGACGATCACTAAATGAGTCAACACCTTTACTTGCATATCTTTTCTTTTTTGAAGCATTTCATCATTTGCATGTATCCATTCATACATTTTATATGCATTAATCATGTATACAATTAAATTAACCCATGAAAATGTTTGTAAAACAGAATTTGCAATCATTATGCATCAATATTACACTCGATCTCAAGTAAGAAAAATGGAAGAACACTTCAGTAGGTTAGAAGCAGATCTGAGAAGCCAGATAGAAAGATCGCAGTTGGAATTAAAAGAATCCATGTTGAAGGCTCAGCAAGACATGCTGGAACAGCTCACCCAAATGTTAGGACTTAAGCCATCAGACGATGCGAAAGGAAAAGGAACGGTAGAGAATCCGCTTTAAACCGGGATAGAACCAGCATATTCCCCCATTGTTATTGGCTCAGCCCCTGTCCCACAAAAGGGAGCGACGTTTAGTTTCCGAGCCGGAACATCGATCTAGAATCCGTTATTTGGAACGACTGAAAGTGATAAGAATGCCAACGACAATGTGCCTGATTTGGATGAGCTCGAGAAATTCAGTAAAGTAAAAGCAAAATTCTCTAAACAACTCGAGGAAACTAGGAAAGACCTTGAAGAAAAGCTCCGGGTTAGAGAAGTGGAGGAGGATTCTCTTGGTTTGAACGCGGGCGACCTTAGCCTAGTCCCCGGTGTAGAAATTCCCCCAAAATTCAGAACACCTGAGTTTGAAAAGTATGATGGCACAACATGCCCCACCGCACATGTGACCATGTTCTGTCGGAAGATGGCCGGATTTACCAGCAATGAAAAGCTTCTCATTCACTGCTTCCAAGACAGCTTGATAGGATCCGCGGCGAGATGGTATAATCAGTTGACCCGTGCACAGATTAAGTCATGGAAAGACTTAGCAAAAGCTTTCATTGATCAGTACAAGCATGTTACTGATATGGTTCCCAACAGACTTATGTTGCAGAATTTAGAACAGAAGAAAAGTGAAAGCCTTCGTGAATATGCTCAACGATGGCGAGATCTCGTGGCACAAGTACAGCCACCACTTCGTGAAAACGAAATCGCTCTCATGTTTGTGGACACTTTGAAAGGAGTGTTGTACGATCGACTCATCAGTAACCCGATAAGTAACTTTGCTGAATTAGTCATGACCGGTGAGCGCATTGAGGCAACCATCAAAAGTGGAAGGATTGAGGGAGGTGAGACTTCCAAAAAGCAATTTAAGAGAAAGGAGCATGAAGTAAATGCCTTCGAAGCATGTCAGAATTTAACAATATCGCAACCACAACCGGCCAACAATACTCAGGGAGGCGGTAGAAGAGATGATAGGAAGCCGAAGAGAGAATTCGAGAAGACGACCTTCACCCCTATCCCGATCCCGTACAAGGAGTTGTACGCTCAGTTACACAAAGCTGATTTGGTGCGACCTTTCCATGTGACTCCTTTCAGTCCATCATATCCAGCATGGTATGATGCAAAAGCACATTGCGAATATCATGCCGGCGTTCTTGGTCATAACATTGAGAACTGTATAGCTTTCAAGAAGCTTGTTCAGAATTTGTTGAATACGGGAGTCTTACAATTGGGAGAACCAAGTACCACTAATAACCCGCTTCCTAACCACGGGAATCAGGGGATTAATAGTATCGAAAAAGAATCCCCTAAAAGGCCATATCTATGGTGTCGGAGATACGATCCCCTTTAAGGTGGGTGTTCCGATAATTGTGCATGGCACGTCTAATTGATTGAGGGATGGTAATTGTAAAGGAGGGATGCGGTCGATACTGCGAATACCATCAGTCTAGTGATCATGACATCCAAGCTTGCTCAGAATTTCGTAGTAAAGTGCAAGCACTCATGGATACCAAAGAAATCGAGTTCTTTGCAAAATGCGAGGAGGAAAAGCCAGAAATCTGTATGACGAATATTTCAAGCAATAAATACACAGCTCGGAGACCCTTTATCATCAGTCGTAGGGTGGACGAAGAAGGGTCGTCTAGCCAAAATGCTCCTAGACTCATAATTTCTCCTCCCACGACTTTTCCTTTTTAGAGCACACAGAGGGTGCCTTGGAATTACACCGCTAATATCTCTATGCCTGGAAATCCAGGAACGCAAGAAGCAGTTATATCAGAAGAGGGGAAGCCAGTTTAGGAAGGTGATGTATTGGGACAGAACTCCGAAATAGTGAATGAAGTAGGGCACTTTACAAGGAGCGGGAGATGTTATTCCCCTCAGGAGGAAAAGAAACCCGACGAACAAAAGGGTAAGGGCAAACTCATTAAGTCAGAACCAGTAAAAGTATTCGGGGATGATCCCCCCTCAAAGATTCTTGAGCCAATGACTGAGGCTCAGGCCCAAGAATTTTTAAGGTTCCTGAAGCACCGTGAGTACAATGTGGTTGATCAACTTCAAAAGCAACCTGCCAGAATCACGGTGCTCGACCTGTTACTGAATTCGGAAAAGCACCGAGAAGCGTTGCTAAAGGTGTTGAATCAAACTTTTGTAGAACAAGATATCACTGTCAAGAAGCTCGATTAGATTGTAAATCACATAGCTGCTGATAATTATATCACTTTCAGTGATGATGAAATCCCAGAAGAAGGGAGAGGATCAACTAAAGCTCTGAACATCACAACTCACTGCAAGGGGCATGTTTTACCATGAGTACTTATCGATAATGGGTCTGCCCTTAATGTTATGCCCCTGGCTACTTTACAACGACTGCCTATTGATAACTCCCATATGAAATTTTGTCAGAACAATTTTCGGGCATTTGACGGCACTCAGCGGGAAGTGGCCGGGAAGATTGAGATACCCCTGCTTATAGGCCCCATCGAATATGTTATAGAATTCGTGGTCATGGATATTCAACCATCTTACAATTGCTTGTTGGGAAGGCCATGGATTCATGCGGCCGGAGCTGTCCCTTCTTCTCTTCATCAGAAGCTGAAATATGTGATGGAAGGAAAACTTGTGACAGTCAACGCGGAACAAGACGTTATTGCTGCTGTAACTTCGGATGTTCCCTATGTTCCCCCCGCTGAAGATGCTCTAGAATGTTCATTTCGAGCCTTGGAATTCATCAATGCCACTTTTGTGGCGGAGGGGAGTCGGATTCCAACCCCAAGATATTCGAACTGCACTAAGATGGTAGTGACTGAGACTGTTGGAAAAGGAGCTAGGAAAGGGAGAGGACTCGGAAAGAACCTACAAGGATGTCTAAAAGTCAGAAGTGTTATTGACAAGAGGGATAGGTTTGGGTTAGGCTTTCACCCTACCTATTTGCAAAAGAAACAAGAAAGAAAGAGGAGGGAGGAGCAAAGAAGGGCCCGACTCAGGGGAGAAGACATCCCATGGAAACCAATAGCCAAAACTGATCTTAAGAATAGTTTCACCTTCGGGGGGATTAAGAATTCTGAGGAGAAAGTGCACCAAGCCAATTTAGAAGGAGAGAAGTTTTATGAGGATGAGCTTATGAGTGAAATTTTCGAAATGATGGATGTGAATATGATCTCCTAGAACGCCAAGGGAAAGTCTGCTCTATTTGCCATTCGTCCATGTCTCCCGGATGAAAAGCTCAATAATTGGACAAGCATCGATCTGCCTGTAGTTGCTAAGAATGAATCAAAGTAATGTCTAAAACACACCTCCCATTCGCTTTCGCCCCAAAGCAATGGGATTTCTTTGTAAAGGGCATCTATGTTAATCTGCATTTCAATGAAAACAAAGGGCTTCACACTCTTTTTCTCAAATGGCAAACAATCTTCTTTTCATACATTTTGTTCCTTGCATTCTTTATCTCTTTACTCTTTATTTGTAAAATATGTATACTATTTCCCGACATAGGAAATTTAAATTCTTGCAGGTTCGATAATATTGATTGTATGAATGATACTGAACTTAATCCTGTACCGAATTTCGAACAACCCGTACTTATCGCAAAAGCCGAAGAAGAGGAAGAGGAGTTAGAGATCCCCGATGAGTTAATAAGGTTGATGGCCAGTGAGGAAAAGCAGATACTGCCCCATCAGGAGGATTTGGAGATAATAAATTTGGGATCCGAAGAAGAAAGAAGAGAGGTAAAAATAGGTACCACTTTAGCACCAGACTCAAGGGAAAATTTAATTGGGTTGCTTTCGGAGTTTAAAGATGTTTTTGCTTGGACGTATCAAGATATGCCAGGTCTAAATACAGATATTGTTGTACACAAGCTACCCACACGACCAGAGAATAAGCCCGTCCAACAAAAGCTCCGTAGGTTGAGAACGGATATGTTGTTGAAAATTAGAGAAGAAGTAAGAAAGCAGTTCGAAGCCGGGTTCGTGAAAGTAGCAAAGTACCCAGAGTGGGTTGCGAATATCGTGCCGGTACCCAAAAAGGATGGGAAAGTACGCATGTATGTAGATTATCGTGATCTCAATAAGGCCATTCCCAAAGACAATTTTCCTCTTCCGCATATTGACACCCTTGTTGATAATACTGCAGGGCATTCATGGTTTTCTTTTATGGACGGTTTTTCGGGTTATAATCAAATCAAGATGTGCCCTGATGACATGGAAAAAACCACCTTCGTAACACTGTGGGGCACGTTCTTCTATAAAGTAATGCCTTTTGGGTTGAAGAATGTCGGGGCCACATATCAAAGAGCAATAGTGACCCTCTTTCACGATATGATGCACAAAGAGATTGAAGTTTATGTGGATGACATGATCGCCAAATCCAAAACAGAGAATGAACATATTCAGAATCTGCAAAAGTTGTTTCTGAGGTTGAGAAAATATCAATTGAAGCTCAATCCCGCCAAATGTACTTTCGCAGTAACATCCGGAAAGCTCCTCGGGTTCGTAGTCAGCCGAAGAGGGATAGAAATTGATCCGGATAAAGTCAAAGCCATAAGGGATCTCCCGCCACCACAAACTCAAAAGAAAGTTCGCGGTTTCTTGGGGAGGTTGAACTACATCTCCCGTTTCATATCTCAGTTAACAGATAAGTGTGACCCCATTTTCAGACTTCTCCGTAAAAATGACCCAGGAACATGGGATGAAAATTGTCAGGCAGCGTTTGAGAAAGTTAAGGATTATCTAACTAAAGCCCCAGTTTTAGTGGCTCCCGTGCCTGACCGACCATTGATTTTATACTTAACAGTTTTCGAGAACTCAATGGGCTGTGTGTTAGGCCAACAAGACGAGTCAGGTAGGAAGGAAAGAGCAATCTACTATTTAAGTAAGAAGTTCACAAAAGGCGAATCTCGATATCCACAGACTCAAAAGTTGTGTTGTGCCCTGGTTTGGGCAACTAAAAGGTTGAGACAATATATGTTGTATCACACCACCTATTTGATATCACGATCTGATCCCTTAAAAGCCCTAATGGAAGCACCGACGTTGACAGGAAAGATGGCTCGATGGCAGATGCTTTTGCCTGAATTTGATATTGTGTATGTGAATCAAAAATCCGTAAAGGGCAGTGCAGTGGCTGATTTCTTGGCAAGTCGGGTTGCGAAGAATTATGAACCCCTAAACTTTGATTTCCCGGATGAAGATTTGGTATCTACCATAGCCGAGGATGGAATAACCGAAACCGCATTGCCATGGAAACTATATTTTGATGGGGCTTACAACGCCCTTGGGCACGGCATAGGGGCATTGTTGGTCTCCCCGGAGGAAGTTCATTATCCGCTCACGAGCAGGTTAAATTTCTTTTGCACTAACAATATGGCAGAATATGAAGCCTGTATAATGGGTCTATACGCAGCTATCGAACGGAAGGTTCGTGTCCTTCAGGTGTTCGGAGACTCTTCGCTAGTCATTTATCAGTTACGACAAGAGTGGGAAACCAAGGACCCCAAGTTGATCAAATATTATAATCTGATTCAGAATTTGATTCAAAATTTTGAAAAAAATCAGTTTTGAATATTTGCCGAGGGAGGATAACCAAATGGCTGATGCTTTGGCCACTCTGGCCGCGACTTCAAGACAAACACAAAGGCTCGAATGAGGTCACTAGATATGCAAAGCATCGAATTGCCCGCCCATTGTTATGGAGTGGAAGAGGAGAAAGATGGGAATCCTTGGTATCACGATATTCTACGGTACATTAAATTTCAAGTTTATCCTGAAGGAGCCACAAATATTGATAAAAGAACTATTAGGAGAATGGCATCAGGGTACGTCCTCGATGGGGATATCTTGTACAAAAGAGGGAGTGATCAGGTGTTAATGAGATGTGTTGGCGCCCAAGAAGCTAAAACCATAGTGACAGAAATACACGAAGGCATATGCGGGACTCATGCTAATGGTTTTGCAATGGCTAGAAAAATCATGAGATGTGGCTATTATTGGTCAACGATGGAAGGAGACTGCATTAGTCATGCCAAAAGATGTCACAAATGTCAGATCTATGCGGATAAAATTCATTCCCCGTCATTGTCGTTACATACTTTGAACGCACCTTGGCCTTTTGCCGCTTGGGGGATAGATGTCATCGGACAGATTCATCCTAAGGCATCTAATGAACACCGCTTCATTTTATTAGTAATTGATTATTTCACTAAATGGGTAGAGGCTGCCTCCTACGCCAATATCACGCGAGCCACGGTCTGTAGGTTTATGAAAAAAGAGATCATCTGTCGTTATGGTTTGCCAGAAAGAATTATTACCGATAACGCCACAAATCTGAACAACAAGATGATTTCTGAGGTGTGTGAACAGTTTAAGGTTATGCATCACAACTCTACCGCATACCGTCCTAAGATGAACGGAGCAGTTGAGGCCGCTAATAAGAACATTAAGAGGATCATAGCGAAAACTACAAATACTTTCAAGGATTGGCATGAGAAGTTGCCTTTTGCGTTGTTTGCTTATCGAACCTCAATACGAACCTCGACCTGGGCAACCCCATACTCACTGGTTTACGGTATGGAAGCAGTCTTACCACTCGAAGTTAAAATACCTTCTCTCCGAATTCTGAGTGAATCTAAATTGGAAGATGCTGAATGGACACAAGTCAGGATAGATAATCTAAATCTGATAGAGGAAAAGAGATTGAACGCCATTTATCATGGTCAGATGTATCAAAAAAGAATGATGCAAGCCTATAATAAGAAGATTAGGCCTCGTGAATTTCAGGAAGGGGATATGGTGCTAAAAAGGGTTCTACCTATTCAAAAGGATTTCCGAGGAAAATGGATGCCTAACTGGGAAGGGTCGTACATTGTGAAGAAGATCTTTTCAGGGGGAGCTATCATTCTGACAGAGATGGATGGGAATGAGCTGGGCAATCCTGTGAATTCCGATTGGATCAAGAGGTATTATGCTTGAGTTGGAAAGAAAAAAAGAAAAAGAAAAAAAAAGAAAAAGAAGAAAAAAGAAGAAAAAAGAAAAAAAAAGAAGAAAAAAAAGAAGAAAAGAAAAAACGGAAGGTTCAGGGTGAAAACCCAAAAAGGAAACCTTAGGACCATAGGAGGGTTAAGGTGAAAATTCGAAAAGGACGCCTTAGAACCAAAGGAGATTTTGAGTTGAAAACCCGGAAGGGTGGCTCAAATATTTGCAAGGCCCGACACTTCGTCAACCTTCTCGGAGGCTATTGTGATCAAGTCGAGAAGCAAGATCTTCGCTGCGGTTGATGAGTTCTCGTATCATTCATACCTTCAATATTGTAAAATCTGTGTTGAGTTTAATTCTCCTCATTCTCTTGCATATTTCGTGTTTGCCATGACTTTTGAAATATAATAGCTATATTAAATATTCTTGTTGCGTCACATTTATTCTTTTTCGGTACATTCATAGATAAATCAACGCGGAATATCAATGAACAAAGTTTTTTTCCAAAATTGTTATGATTCATCCCATCAGCTACAAGTCAGAGAGATGCGAAGTCCAAGTCAACCCGCAGTAACCAACAGAGATCATCGAAGATTCAACTCTACAAGGTGAAAACCCGAAAGGGCGCCTAAAGGAAAGGAAAAGAGAAAAAGAAAAGAAAAAGAAAAGAAAAAGAAAGAAAAAGAAAAGAAAAAGAAAAAAAGAAAAAAAAGGAAGAAAAAGTCGTCAAAGTGAAAACCTGCGAACAGGTGCCCCGAAAGAAGTAAATTTAGGAATTTTGTTGGATGCGGAAAACAATGTCAGAAGATGGCTTGAGTCCTAACATAGGGAGCGATTGTAGAGAAGATATGAAATCAAAGAGACCAGATCCGAACAACTTTTGTCTGTGACCCGAACATGTATCATGTAGAATAGGAGCATGCTAACCCATACCATGTCACATCATATGCATTTACAGGAAAGAAGAGCACTAGCACTTCAATGCTCGCCCACTACGGTATACGCTCAAAGAGAGGGGCCGTCAGATGCTGCGATGATAAAAAATCAGAGCGTCTCGAAGATGTGGATTCTAAGGAGAAGGGATCAACATTGTTTTTGCAACATACGCTCGAAGAGAGGGGTCGCCCACCACGGTATACGCTCGAAGAGAGGGACCGTCAGATGCTGCAATGATCAGAAATCAGAGCATCTCGATGATGTGGATTCTATGGAGAAGGGATCAACAATTGTCAGAATTCTAGATTTAGGGTTTCATATAGGAGAAACTCAGATCGAAGACTTTTATGAAGAGCTTTATATAGAAAAGGCTCGAAGATTTTCAGAAACTGGTTCTATATAAGAAGGGCCAACATCTCAAACAGTTCAGAGTTGAAAGTTTCATAGAGGGGGGACCCGTAGCTCAGGATCTTTAAATAGATAAATAAGGGAATCATAATTCGCCTCTGAAAATTCTCTTTTAATGTGTGCAGGTAATATCAAATCAAAATACTGACCGCGACAAGTTAATCAGGGGATCAAAGGACAAAAAGGCTATTCGATTTGTGAAGAAAGGGCTTTTGGATCAGAGTTTGCAAACAGGGAAGTCGGATAAAATTAGTGCTTTTTGGTCCTTGCTCTATCATTGTCTTACAACGATAAGCAAAGAGGGGCAGCTGTAATCACTAATTTTATCCGGGTCTAAACCCGTGTTTAAGCTTAATTTTAATGATGGGCTTTAATATATACATATTAAGTGTAACTCTTTTTCTTCCATATCTTGTATATATTATGTTAATATACGTATAAAAATAAAAAAACGTTATATTATGTCTAATTAAAATGTATAGATAATATGTTTTCCGGTTACTTCTCTTTTATTATTATTATTTAAAGCTTCGTTCTCTACACCTTTACCGTTTTTACTATTATTACTTACTCGTTTGATATTATTTATTATTAATTTTTTTATGTTTTCTTTTCGGTTTCTTTTATCAGTGTTTATTATTATTATTATTATTATTATTATTATTATTATTATTATTATTATGTATAATATAAATCCAAATAATAAACTCTTAAATAAATAATTAAGCCCACAAAAAAGAATATAACAGTCCAATACAAATTCATAAGCCCAGATGGAATTTTAATTACAAGCCCACGATTGGAGCCCAATCTGATCAAAAACCCTAAAGCTAACACCACCTTTTCTCCATGCGCAGCTACCTTAGGACCGTTGGATCGGATCTGTGATCCAACGGTCCAGATCAAAGGAGGATGAAGGTTCTGGAACCCCACGCCCATCCACGCGCGACGTTTACGCTCCCCCACGCACGCGTAGTCCCGATGCATCCGACCGTTTGGATATTCAGACCGGGCCGTTCATCTTCTAATCTCGTCGCCGGTCGTTCTCCGATTCCGGCCATTCGTGCATGCGGAAAAAGCCAAAAAAGTCAGAATTCGTACACAAAAGACCGAATATCATAGCAATACACAAAGGATAATAACTCAACAAATGCGTTAGAGAAATCAGAGCAGTCCGGCCAAGAATTTTCAGTATACAGTGAATGATTTCAGCAGAAAGACATACATCCAAAATAAAAATAACAATTTTTATTTTTCCTCTTTTATATTTCATGTAATATGTTGGCTATAAAGAGAACAAAGAATGAAATGTAAGGTCTTTTGGACCCCCATTTTAGCAGTAATACGAAAAGTAAGAACCTTTGATTTTTTTTGCATCATCCTTATTTCGAGTAGTTGAAATTTAGAGGTTACCTTTTTCTTTTTTCTTGTTCGGTGACGTTGACTCCTTCGTGTCCCCGGTTTCCGGCGATAATCACACGGCTGTCAGGCCATCAAGGGTGAGTCACTCCGGGGAAGAAAAGTCGATCTTATTTCTCCTCTTGGGCTCTCGCTTTTCAGATACGAACAAAGGTTTTAGGGTTCTAAAAGATGGGTTTTTGACTGTTTTCTTCAAAAGGAGAGGAATCTTGTTTCGTTTTCGTGAAACCAAGGGTTTAGATCGAAGATCTCAAAAAAAAGGAGAAAGTTTTTTTTAGCGGTTGTGGATTCGTCGACCACCGCTCGTGGTGGCCGGATTCTGAGTCAAGGTGTCTTTTTGGGTTTGCATGGTGAGTTTCTGGAAAACCCATGAAGAACGTATGAATGTTCATATGATTCTTCTGGGTTTGTTGAATAAAACAGAGAATAAAGGAGGGAGTTGTTTTCTTTTGGCTTAAACAAATGTATAAAGAAGGTCTAATTTAAATTGTGTTTGTCATTTATACTTCCCTAAAATTTTAAAATCGATTTAATCACAGAATAAAGGCCTCCGTGTTTTAACTCTAACAATCTCAGTCCTTCTTTTATTTTGTTTTGCAATTTCGTCACCTTTTCAGCCTCAATCGTCCGTTTTAATTGGTTTATTTAAAACCAGGTCCCTCCGTGTTGTGTGATTCTTGTTTTGAACCCTTCCCCTAGGTTAAATCACGCCCCGAGTCCTTAATGATTTATTTTACTTTATACATCGGTCACTTTCCAGACTATTTTTTATTATTGTTTTGTTTATTTATTTTGTTTATTCATTTATGCATGGGGTCCTTTTATTATATTGTATTTATTATGTCTTGTTAGGTTTGTTTACATTATATTATGCTTTTCTTATTTATGGATGTTTTTTTGTGATGTGCATATATTTATGTTATGTCATTTTAGATTTATGCATGTTTATTTTGCTTGTACTTGTTTTGCTTTCCATGCATTTGTCTTTTTGTTAAATTTTCATTATACCATGCTTTGTCTTATATATTCATTTACTCTGTTTGTATGTTCTATTTTTGTACATATTTACTAATCATGCTTCATGTATCTTAGTTCTACATATGTTATTTTGTCATGTATATTTCACTAAGGCCTCATATACATTTACCTTGTATTTCATGTTGTGTTTTATTTTGCTTACATTGTTTATTTGCACATTCCATCTGTTTACATGTACTTTTTTTTTATATATTCGTGTATTTATTTATCATGTGCGTCTCTTTTTGCTAAGTTATATCTCACGCTTCCATTAATTAAAGAACCTAACCCCGAACGTCGTTATTCGATCGTAACGGGCCCGCGTTCCAGCGTAATGGTCGCGGTGTATGCGTTGCCTTCGAATAAAGACATGGTAAAAATAAAATCGAGTTCGAATCATTAAACAAGTTCTAATTTAAATGCCACTTTAAATTTGAAATCAAAATTTCCAAAATTAATGAAACGATTGTTTTAAAGGTGCCAATTTGGGGCGTTTTTTTTTAAACCCTAAATCCATTTTTCTTAAAACCGTAACCGACTCTCGAACCTGCCTTTATCGAATCTCTGGTTTCACGGTGTCCGGCCTACCAAAGTGGCCGGTGACGACTCCACCTTTTTAAATCTTTCTAATTATTTTCTATCTTTTTAAATCCTTTCAAATGTCTTAATCCTTAAGTTTTAAATCCCTAAAATCAGTTTCACCCCTAATCTTTTAAATCTTTTTAATTCCTTTTAATTAGTTCTCAAAATTCCCAAATTCATTTTAATTTAGAACTTTTCAAACCCTAATTTTCAAAATTCTCATTTTTTAAAACCTAAGCCCTAATTCCCAATGTTTCAAATCAATTTCTAAATTGAAACCCTAATCCCATAATTCCAAGACCTAATTCCTCTTTTCAAGATTTCAATCCCTAAATTACATTTTCACTAGTGACCTTTCTCACACCTATTAATTATTTCGATTTCAAAGAGGGTCGCTACAAGTAGTCATTTCGATACTAAACACATAGTATAGTGATTATTTATGTAGTTTACCCTAAAAAATATTATCATTATACATTTAGTAAAAAATATGTACTTATCGGTGGTTCAAAGGTTGAAACTAGCCTATGTCAATTTACCAATTGTATTTTTAATAAAGAATGTGTAAATTCGTCAGCATAAATCGAACAAAATGCAACAAAAAAAGATCGAAATAAATATCTTTAGTCATTGTTGAAACCGTATGTCAAATTGAGATGTGGTTGCCGTCTAACTCATCGAACCATCGTGGTAACACTTCAGACCACCCGTGAAAAAATAGAAATTGACTACTAAAATGCCAAGATCTTCTAAGCACTCAAAAACTCACTAGATGAACTATGCGAATCTTGTATTTGATGCTTAGGGATCTTAGGCTAATGGGGTATTTATAATGATGGTTCCCCATAAAAAAATCAACACCAATTACCATTAATACCCTTTAACTCTCTTAACTCATAGTCACCACTCACCACACTACAACAAAACAAGAAAATGGGAATATGGGTGTAAAGGTGATAATGGCCACGAACCACTAAACATTGTCAGTTATGCAATCAATTAGGGGTGTTCAAATTCGGGTACCCAAAGTACCGGTTACCGAGAAGTTTATATACTTAAAGAAACGACTTTTGTTCTGAGCTGGATTTTCTAGATACCCGGTATTTCGGGTACCCGAAAAATCGGGTAATAGGTACCCGGTTTTTAATTTTTTTTTAAATTTTAAATTTAATCTTAAGAAAATACATAAATTTAAAAGTTTGAATTAGACAATCCAATATTTAAATATAACATTTTAATACCGTAGTTATATAATCTAATTATAAAGTTTAAGATCCAAATTACATAATCTAATTCGAAACAAAACATAGGTCTAAAAGATTTATTAATATTTTTAATTAGTTTAATTTATTTTATTATATAAATAATAATAAAAGAAAAGATGAAAAATTTAGAAATAAAGATTATTATTTAATATTTTAATTTATTTTAATTTTTTAATTAGTTTAATTTATTTGAGAGATCTAGATTTAAAAATTAGGTTGTTTGATTTTAAGAATTGAGTATCCGAAATAACTGGGTACCTAGAAATTTTTAATTTCATGACCCGAGACCGACTTGGGAAATGATGGGTCAAGTACCGACCCGAATAAGAAAAAAAATCAGGTAAATACTCGGTTATTTAGGTTCGGGTAGTCGGGTCGGTCGGGTATTTTTGAACACCCCTATAACCAACATTCTTCCCCTTGGTTCGTGTTAATTATGAGTACTTTAAGTCGAAACATAATGCATGCATCATGACGATATTTTCTCTTATGATTGAGTAGTATCTTCCATATATCACAATACATCAAGTCTCAACACTTCAGCCCATATACTTAATAAATAAATCTAATGCTTACTCTAGGTCCAAACTTTAGTGATATTTCTCGAAATAATTAACTTAATGTGTACACAACATATACGAAAAATATCAAACTTTATTAGAGTTTCAACAGAATTGTTCTTACAACGAAAAAATTACAAAGTAGGAAGAAGTCCCATAATGACAACATGATCCTTAAATTTATGTGGTGGCAATCCCTTAGTCAAAGGATCAACTAACATTTACTCAGTATTAATGTGCTCAATGACCATTTTCTTTTCTTTAATACATTCCCTTATGGTTAGATACTTAATGTTGTTGTGTTTACTTCGACTTTCACTTTTGTTATTCTTAGCCATAAAGCCAACAACTAAATTGTCATAATATATCCTTAATGGCCTAGAGATTGAATCCACAAATCTAAGCCAAAAATGAAACTCTTTAACCATATTCCATGTGAGGTAGCCTCAAAAAATGAAACGAACTCAGCTTCCATAGTGGAAGTATCAGTTAAGGTTTTCTTAATGCTCCTCCATGATATAGCTTGTCGGCAAACATAAATATATAACCTGATGTTAATTTATATGAATCAACACAAACGGCAAAGTCTGAATCAGAGTAGCCAATCACCTCTAAATGGTTTGACCGTCTATATGTAAGAATGTATTCTTTTGTCCCTTTGAGGTATCTCAAAACCTTATTTACATCTTTTCAGTGTTCTATACCTGAATTACTCTGATATCTTCTCAACATCCCAATGAAAAATGCAATGTTAGATCTTGTACAAACTTGATCATACATCAGGCTTCCATTGGTAGAAGCATATGAAATGTTTTTCATTTGCTCATTCTCAAATTCATTCTTTGGGAATTGATTCAAGCTGAACCTATCACCCTTCACGATAGGAGTAACACTAGGTGAACAATCTTTCATCCAAAATCTTTCTAAAACTTTGTTGATATAAGTTTCTTGAGATATACATAAGATACCTTTATGTCTATCACGATGAATCTTAATGCCAATGACATAAGATGCATCACCCATAACTTTCATATCAAAGATTTTAGAAAAAAAAATTTGTTTCACCTCATGTAGTATACCCCTGTCATTCGTTGCAAGTAAAATTTTCATCCACATATATATAGAATAAGGAAATAAATTTTACTCTCTTTACTGATAACTCTTCAAAAAGGCTATATTTAGAGCCTTTTTACTTAAGTTATTGAGTGTCTTTAAGTTCATTTAGGAGCATTAAGATGCATTTAGGATCATAACATTAAATTTAGTGGTTAGATATGCCTTGACATTTATGGTGTGACAATAGGTGCTATTTTACGGGGAAGGTAGTGTTGTGGTTGATGTTGTGCTGGTAAAGCAAAGCTAGGAGCAAGGGAGATTTGTCATGACATTTGCAGAAGGACAACGATGGAAAAATATCATGGCAAATATGGAGACATCCAGTGCTGCACAAAAAGAAAAGATATTTTGTAAATGAGTGTCAACTGGTACTATACAGGTTAGTTGTAACCACCTTGGAGAGGACCACTATCACCATGTCAGAAATGTCATCATGTGAATAGGGGTGCAAAGGTAATTTCCCTAAACCCCTAGGGTTTTCACCCCTCATAATATAAAGAATGGTGACCTAATAAAGTGAGAATCTTGAACCAAAAAATGAGAGACCTTTAGAGCTATTTTCAAGGCACAAGGAGAGCCAAAAGCGACGGAGAAAAACTTCCACCTTTTTCTCCAGCCATCGTATGAAGGGTCCCTATGTTGATAGAGCTTGAAGGGAGTGGCAGGCTAGGTACCCGAGAGGGGCTAGCACGTTAAAGCGTCCCATGGTGGTCGAAAAAGCCAGCGGTAGTGCGCACCGAGGGTTTCTTCCAACCTTTCCTTTTGTTTTATTTCATATACTTGAAAGGTTTATGTGGATGATTTAAGGAAGATATTTATGGATAATATTTGTTCTTAAACTCTTTCACACCACCATGTTTAACTTTATTTGGTAGATGTTTTTGTGGATAATTAACTTATCTTTTTATGAAAATTCTAGCATGTTATGTGTATGTTTATTTGCTTTGCTCATTGTGTTTAATCATTTATCATTGTAAGAGGCATGAGAGTGTCCTTTGTTTAGATACACGTTATGTGTTCGAGAGAAACCTAGCCATAGATCCTTAGTGTTCGAGAGAAACTAAGGGAGGATCTACGTGAGAAATAGGTTCTTGACTGCAAATAAAGCCTAATCTGACCTTAGGTCCTCGAGAGAGACTTAAGTGAGGGTTTCAATGACTAAATGGAGTGTGCTTTGTCGATAGGCTAGATGTCACTACTGAGACCGAGAGGAGATGTCATGGCATTTTAGACTGTTAGGTTCCTTTGACTCGAGAGAGCGGGAGCATCTTAGAAACCTCTGTCGAGTGAATATGCCACATGGTAGCTAGTTGTTTTAGGAGTGAGGTTAAGAAGTCCATAAGAACCCCCATCAATCATTCCAAGTAGAGCTCATCAATCGAGGTTTATTACATCATTCTGCTTACTCGTGTTTTCGTATTTCGCTTTTTCCCTGGCATTTACAAAGTGTTCCTATGTTTCCTCTGTTTTTAGTTGCAATCGTACTACCATACTCTTTGCACACTACTATCATACTACCACCCTGCCATCACTTTCCATTCCATTTTGCTCTGACAATTTTAGTTTATTGCATTATGAAATTGTCATAGCATTTCACCATTATACCTTCACCGTACATATTGACTTCCAACTGTTTGTATCATTATCTTATTTTTCATTTAGTTAGTGATACCTTTTTGCCTTGACAAATTTGACGTGCACTTTCTCCTAATCCTCGTGGGAATGATACTCACTAACCCTTTATTACTTGCATGTCTGTGTATACTTGCACATATTTTCGCATAATTTAGAGCACTACATGGACACGACCAAGTTTTTGGCATCGTTGTCGGGAATCTAGAGAGTAAAGTTTGTCATTTTTTCTTGACATTTTCGTTTTACTTTGTTTATTTTCTAGTTCAGTTTTACTTGTTTTACTTTTCAGGGCTTTACTCAGTGCATGACAAGAAGGTCTACTGACGAATCTTATTATCCATTAGTGCCTAAAATTGAGTAATTGTTTCGACAAAGAAGACGTATTCAGTGTAGAGCTATGTACGGTGTTCAACAATAGGGTGTTCTGAATTAAGGAGTTCCTAATCAGGATGCACTGCAGATGCAAGATCCAGTAGTTCCAAATGTCGTAGCAAATCAGCATGCTATTGTACCTCGACCTAGGGCTATTCGGGATAACTTAAACCCTATCTTGGATGATCTTAATCATGGCATTGTTGCACCAGAAATTCAAGCTACTCATTTTGAACTCAGGCCTGTTCAATATGTTGAATTCTATTGGGCAATTTAGAGGTATGACCCATGAAGATGCGAGGCAACATATTCGTGCTTTCCTAGAAGTTTGTGACTCTTTTCAACAACAAGGAGTGCCTAAAGATGTGTTGAAGCTCAAACTATTTCCTTATTCCCTATGTTGTCGAGAAAAGGGATGGTTGAGTGGAGTATCATTCGGTTTGATGGAGTCATGGTCCAATCTATGCAAGAGTTTTTTTTTCTAGGGTATAATCCACCAAATCTCAACACTCAGCTTAGAAATGACATTGCTTCTTTCCGACAAGGTGACGACGAGTCAATGTGCGAATATTGGGACCAATACATGGGATTGCTTCGAAAGTGTACAAATCAAGGTTTTTAAGATTGGATTCAAAAGTTGTAATTTTCTACAATAGAGTCAATGCACCAACTAGAATGATGTTGGATGCCTCCGCAAATGGAACTTTTCTAGACAAATCACCCGATGAGGCATTCAATATTCTTGATAAAATTGCCAACAATGATTATCAATTTCCTTCTACAAGACTTGAACAGGGAGGAAGGAGCAAGAGACTTTTGATCTTGAAGATAAGGACTCACTATCTGCCCAACTCTTAGCTATAACCAATATGTTGAAGAATATCAACGTTCCAATGAAGTGAAGGAAGTGAAGATGATCAATTCAGCTTGTCTATTATGTCATGACAATCATCATGAGAGTGAGTTCCCAGAGAATCATGAGACAACCAAATATTTGGGAAATTTCAATAGAAGCAACAACCATCCCTACTCCAACACATATAATCCAGGATGACGTCAGCATCCAAATTTTTCATGGGAAAATCAAGGAGCCAAGAATCCTAATCCGCAAGCTCGGAATCAGAATGCTAATGAGTCCTAGAATTTTCAATCGAATAGGCCTTGGCATAATTTGAACAAGGGGACATCATCATCATCTAACACCAATTCTTTAGAAGCGACTATGCAAGAATTCATTCCAAGTATATAGACAGTGCTTCAAGAGCATACTACAACCATCAAGCAAGGCACGCTATTATAAAGCCACAGTGCTTCATTGTGAACTATCGAAAGTCAAGTTAACCAAATTGTCTTGGCATTACAAGAACGTCATCCAGGACGTCTACCAAGTGACACTGAGGTCACTAAGACACATGGTAAAAAGCAATGTAGCGCAATTACACTAATGAGTGACACTCAAATTAATCAGAAAGATAAGTTTGGGGGAAAGAAGAGTGGCGATTCCTTACTTGAACATGTACAAATAGAGACAGAAATGCCTGAGCAAATTCTTGAGGAAAAAGATAAGGAGGAAGGTTTGACAAGTGAACCTACTGATAGAGTGAGCAGAAATATCACGGCAAAAACAGTTCCTACACCACCAATGGAAGAAGTTAGACCCCCACCCTTTCCCCAGAGGCTGAAGAAGAACAACGACGAGGTTCAGTTCAAGAAATTTGTTGACAAATAGGATCAGATGTACATCAATGTCCCACTCTTGGATGCAATTGAGCAAATGCCCATTTATGCCAAATTTCTCAAGGAGATGGTTACGAAAAATAGAAAAGTGGAGAACTTTAAGACTATTACCACAACAAAAGAGTATAGTCCTTCTTTGAGCAAATTACCATCGAAGAAAAAGGATCTAGGCCGTTTTATCATCCCATGTGTTATTGGAGACACATTTGTTGGGAAATACTTTGTTTACATAATTTTTAGGCCTATTTAGACTTCTACGTCAAAAAACTCTTCAAAAACGATCCAAAAAGATATTTACATAATTTTTATGAGTTTTTAGGGTTTAGGGTTTAGGGTTTAGGGTTAGGGTTTAACCTGCCTAATTTCCAACAAGTCCATTTTGATGCCCATTTAGACTTGCACGTCAAAAAACTCGTAAAAACAACCTAAAAAGATATTTACATCTAATTTTATGAGATGATACATTTGAGTGAGGGAATTGAAAGCTTATTATATTGAAAAACATCAATTCTGGAACATTTTACTTAGTTAAATTTCTAACGGGTCCATTTTGAGACCCATTTAGAATTAAACGTTATAAATCTAATAAAAATGACCATTTAGAGCTATACGTCATAAATCTCTTCAAAAACGACCCAAAAAGTTGTTTAAATCAAAATTTATTTGTTCATATATTAGATTATGATGAATTCAAAATAATTATGAAGAAAAAAATCAATTTTAAAACTTTTAGCTCCAATTGGTCCATTTTAAAGCCCATTTAGACTTGCACGTCAAAAAACTCTTCAATAACGACCCAAAAAGATATTTACATCTAATTTTATTAGTTTGTATATTTGATTAAGGGAATTAAAATCCTATTATATTGAAAAACATCAATTCGAGAATATTTTTAAGTTAAATTTTCAACGTGTCCATTTTGAGAGCCATTTAGAACTACACGTCATAAATCTCTTCAAAAAGATCCAAAAAGTTATTTAATTCAAAATTTATGTGTTCATAAATTAGACTACAATCAATTCAAAATAATTATGAAGAAAAAAATAAATTTCAAAACTTTTAACCCGGTTAAATTTCCAACTAGTCTATTTTGAGGCACATTTAAGGCTTGCACATCAAAAAACTCTTTAAAACTGATCCCAAAAGATGTTTACTTCTAATTTTATGAGTTTTTATGTTTGACTACGGGCATTGAAAACTTATTAAATTGAAAAACATCAATTCCTTAACTTTTTACTCAGTTAAATTTTCAGTGGGTCCATTCTGAGACCTATTTAGAACAACACGTCATAAATCTCTTCAAAAACGACCCAAAAAGTTGTTTAAATCAAAATTTATGTGTTCATATATTATATTATGATCAATTCAAAATAATTATTAACAAAAAAAATCAATTTCAAAATTTTTAACCTGGTTAAATTTCCAACTAGTCCATTTTGATACCCATTTAGACTTACACGTCAAAAAACTTTTAAAAAATGACCTAAAAAGATATTTACATCTAATTTTATGAGATGATATATTTGAGTAAGGGTTTTAAAAGCTTATTATAGAAAAACATCAATTCCGAAACTTTTTAATTAATTAAATTTTCAATGGGTCTATTTAGAGACTCATTTAGAACTACGCGTTATAAATCTCATGAAAAACGACCCAAAATGTAACTCCCTCAACCCGGTCTAGATGCCACCCGACTCAAACGAGCTATGTAGGGAATACCGAGGCTAATCTGGAGACTCACCATGATAAACTACCCTAGAATATTTTCTTTATATTATCTAAACGCTTTAATTAGATTCTACATGTTCATGCAAGGACTGACTTTATTTGCAACGGAAAAATATATGAAATGAGTCCTAATTTAGTCGAACAAGTTTTAGGGACCTAATTAAAATTTTCCAGAATTATATATCCTAATTGTGAAATTAAAGTTATCAATATCAAATTGTATCGACCCTAAATTTCTTAAAATAATAGGTGTAAGTGAAAAAATGAGGAAATGTAAAAAGGGGTCACTAGTGAAAATTTAAAAATTGGGTGTTAGGTTAAAATTAGAAAATTAGAGTTTAATTTGAAAAATAAGGATAAGGAATTTGGAAATTTAGGGTTTAAAATTGAGATTTTGAATTAGGGGTTTAAAATTGAAAAAGGAAATTTTAAAATTGGAAAAGGGATTTAAAAAAATGGTTTAAAAAGGTTGGAAAATAATAGGAAAAAGATTTTACATAAAAGGGTTGGAGTCGCCACCGACCACTTTGGTAGGTCGGACACTGTAAGAACAGAGATTCGTAATTATTTGGGTTTGAGAGTTTGTTACGGTTAAAAACGAGTTTAGCGTTAAAAACCGCCCAAAATTAGCACCTTTACAAATTACCGCTTAATTAATTTTGGAATTTTTATTTTAAAGTGACATTTAAATTAGGATTTATTTAAGTATTCGAATTAAATTTTTATATTTACCGTGTCTTTACTTGAAGGCAACGCATACACCGCCGACATTACGTCTGAGGGCGGGCCCGTTATGATCGAATAAAGACGTAATTATTAGGTTTATTAATTGATATGGTGTGATGTGAACAAATAAATCGAATATACAAATTAATAAATAAAATAAATGCGAAAAGTAAAGTACTAGAAATTAAATTAAAACAAATATATATACGAGAAATTAAACAGTAAATTAAATCGCATAAAGTAAAATACAAGAAATTAAATGTTAGGTGTTAGATACAGGAAAATAAATTGCAAGAAATTAAAACACGAAAAATTAAATACGAGAAAAATAAATATGAGAAATTAAATGTTAGAGGTTAATTATTTACACTAAACGGACTATAAATATTACAGATCATTCCCTATTGCGGATCACCGTAAAACCGATCGAACGAGTTAAAATGAATAAAGAATAAATAAATATATTAAGAACAAATAAATAAAATATATAAACAGTAAATAAACATAATAATATTTATAATAATGCTGATACAATCTTAAAAAAAGGCATGAGTCTATTCGGAAGATGGTATAACAATAACATAGGTTATAGATATGATGAATAAATAAAAAACAATTTAAAAAACAAAATAAGTATGATATGTAATGAACTAACAGTATAATAAAATATGAAATTAAATGGACTTGAAATGGTCAATAACCAAGTAAATGCAAACTTTAATATGCACAGCAAACAAGGCAAAATAATGGGAATTATAAAAAGGGAAATGGGTTTTGATTTTCAAAGCAAACATATGCACGACATTTAAGGGGGGAAATTAATAAATATTTTAATAAAAAAATTAATGTAAAAGGAAATAAAAAGTTAAGGGAGAAAACGTGTATTCATCTTCAACTTTACATGTTTTCCATGAAAATCAAAAAATGTCACTCTGCTTTATTTGTTTGTTCAAGAATTACCACCTGACCACCATTAACCGGCGGTCGGCGGCCAAAACAAAGGCCAATTGGCTTCCTTCTTTTAGATAAATAATCATCTGACCCTGATTTAGAAAACGAAAACACCTTTTCTCTTTTAATCTCATGAAACCGGGACAAAAACATTTTGATTTACCAAAACCTTGTTTCAAAACTCTGATCTAGTAAACCTACTTTTCGAAACTGTGGCTTTTCGAAAGCCGGATTAAAATTAAAAGAGAAAACGACCAACAAGGAGACGCCGCCGACGGGTAACCGGACCTCTTTATGGAGGTAAAATCTAAATCGTTTTCGTTTATTTTCTCTGTTCAAAAATAAAAAAAGATTGATGCTCTGAAAATTTCATTTGTATTCATATTTAGATAAAAAAACCATCTAGGGTTTACATTTCATTTCATTCAGGCTTTATAACCGAATTTTACATGAAATAAATAAAGGAAAATGTTGTTGAATTAGTTGTTATTTGTTTGCTTCTGATTCCTATTTTGTTTGCTTGTGTTTACTGGAGGGATCGTACAAGAGTGGACCATCTCGTGTT
This sequence comes from Abelmoschus esculentus, assembly GCA_035048815.1. NCBI lineage: Eukaryota > Viridiplantae > Streptophyta > Magnoliopsida > Malvales > Malvaceae > Abelmoschus > Abelmoschus esculentus. Next base: position 21,091,294 of record JAUCBN010000011.1, read on the forward strand.
CTTGCTTTGGGTGATTGCTGGTGATGTTGAGGTGGCCGATGATATGGCTGGGCGATTCATGATGTGGAGTTGATGTGATCACCTACGTTGCCGGAGGTAGCCAATGACATGATGACCGGGAAGTTGAATAGTTCTTCATCAGAACCTTCTTGAAATTCCAGGAGATGGACGGTTTTTGGGGCAGTCAAAGAGTCGAATGGGGAGAGGAATGGTTTCCGGGTCATAATCTAGGTCATGGGTAAGGGTTTCCGGTTTAGTGGACCGGTTCAGTTGTTGTGGGTTTGGGTTATCTGGATTTGAGTGTGTAATTGAGTTTATGTTCTGTTGGGATCAAATGGTAATTGGGTAATGATGTGGGCCGGTTTAGGTCGGGCTTGGGCAGATTGGGTTTAGTTTGTAATAAAGATGGACTTTAATTTTATTTAATATATAATATTTTTTTTGGATTTTAGATTAATAATATTTTTTGAATTTTTAATTTATCGTTTATATTATAATTATGGGTTTTTGGTTAGAATTTGGGGTTTCAATTTAGAGTTTAGTTTGAACCCAGACAAAAATGGTTATTACACAAATTAAGTCTATTATATGCTTGCATCTCAAATTTCAACTTAAACGAGGTCTATAAGTCATTTAATTGATTACTAGAGGTTTAGTGACTAAAACGTAAAGATCTAAAGTTTAAACCAGCCTATAATGATTTTAACTGTCAGGGTTTCGAAACACCTTGTACCAGTATCGATGTATATGAAACGAAAAAGGTAGTATCGAAACGGGGAATAAGTATTTTGATACACCGTTGATGCCTTGCCTGATTACCTACGTGACAAGCCTGTGTTTCAAAACAACCATGACCTTGTATCGATACCTACTTGAAACTGTAAAGACTAGTATCGATACCAGGACCAATTGTATCGAAACACCTGCTTTTGTTCATTAAACTGTTTCGAAACCAATACATGTGGTTTCGATACCCATGCTTATTTTTTCAGTAAACTTACTAATTTTTGCGCAGGTATCGATACCCTATGAATAGGTATCGAAACCTCTGCCAAGAAATGAGAATACTCATGTTTCATGCCTTAATCTAGAAACTAAGATTCTCTATATACATATAAGATCTTATATGCATGAACCACACTTTAAACAGTATCTCTAGATACATAGTCACCTAATTCCACACGCAAAACACATATTTTAAAAACATACTTCAATAATAACAACCATGGTATATCATACTTTAAAACTTATCTATAATGGATCTCAAAATACCTTATTAACATAAAAGTATATCAATTATATTATTCAATCCAAAATAACTAAAAATATATAGGTTCACTAAGCCATATCTTAAGCAATGACAATGATGATAAATGTCAAATATGTATAAGCATCGACTACAACAAGTCTTATCATCATATCAATAATCTTAACATGGTAACCCATCCTCATTGCTCTCACTACTACTAATATTACATAAAGACATACTTAAGATCATACTTGGCGATTACATGGAATCCTTACTTGCCCTTATTCCCTCAACATCTATATCCTTCATTGCAAGGTAAAAGAGAGGGTTAAGCATAAAGCTTAGTGAGGGAATGAAACATATTTAAAACTCATTTGAAAACACATTGCAATGCAGCCCATAATAAACCGATTTCATCAATTCAAAACACACGTCATGCTCTTTATAAAAGAAAACGTTCATGGCTAACAATGCCACTTTTAAAAACTCAGTAAGTGTCATCAAACCATAGCTTACAATGCCATCATTAAAATCTAGTAAAAATACCTCTTTAAATTCACATGATTTATGAATAAAAACACAAGTCTTACATGCTACTCACACAACAATGCTTATACATGCATTTCAATGCACAAAACCGTATTAAAACAAATACATAATTCCATATGCAATCAGGTAATTACCATGACACTTACCTTTGAAAAATAAAAACATATATTGGTGCTAGTGATCCGATTTATACCACTCCAAATCGTTAGGATAAATGGATAACCGCATGTTAGTACCACTCCCAAAGCATGTGCATGTTGATACCACTCTCAACATGAATTATCTCACCTTGGTGTCCGGTGACAATACCACTCTTATCAACCCGGATGTGATAGTACCACTCCCATCAAATAGCATTAGACTAAAAGGGAAAATGCAACACACAAGGAATTTAAACACGTACAACTTTTGAATATTTATAGTGCACTCTAGACCCTATTGATCAATCAACTTATCACATAGGTTCATCACTTAACTAGCCAATATATTATCAAAATAAATGCTCAAAACTTAATTCAAGTAAAGTCAAATCACATGTATCCCACCTTTTACGCATCACTTGTAAAAAAAAGATAAAGCCATTTTTATCTTATTTTTCACAATAAAACTGTGGGAATATCGTATGTATATAAAATATCTTTAGAAACAGTCTCATGCGCATTTATATACATACATAATCACATATGCACAACACAATAAGAGTATGACAAATAACATAATAAAAACACGACGTAATATGATAACCTTTAAGAAAGCGATAAATAAAACTTACTTCAGAGTGTAGGGAGGTTTCTCACACCTTTCCAACTCTCCTAAACCTTTGAAAACTCAAGTAAAACACTGATGCGTGCTGAATATGCACAATTGGAGTGCAAGTGTACATGTCAAGTAATAAGTGATAAGTATTTATCAAATTATCATCTCCTCAGGGATTGGTGTACTTAATATGCTTCCTTTGATCTTCTTGCCCTATAAAAAAAGTAAAAACACAGATAAGTTTGGGTAATAATTAATCTAAATAAACTAAACTAAATAAGATAAGATCAAATATTGAGAAAGAGGGTAGGATCCATTTGTGTTGTATAATGAATTTGATTGATCCGCTTCTGTCCAATGCAATTGCACTATACTGCCTTGGCAGTACTGTAGATACTATCTTCGGCAGCGACAATGTTCTCTACCTCAGGAATCCCTTGCTCTCGGGCAGATTTTACCAAAGTTCGGCAAAGCGTCCTTGAATGGCTCCGCTTATCCCTAAGTCAAAACACTGTTGAAGGTCAGTCCTTGATGATACCTCCCGGCGTTAATCAATTATAACCAATAACCAATCCCACACTTCTTTTAACCGCTGAAACTCTTAACCTATCCCTAGGCCGAGTTAGTATCCTCTAATCAAGTTGAATACCGCACTTACTCCTTTCGTGAGTCTAACTCTCCCGAGCCTAGACAAATAGATTACTTACAAACTTCCTTCCCAGACTTGGATGCAAGAACAAAGAATGACAAAGAGTAAGCAAACTTTGATATTTTATTGCATTAAAACAAGAAACAAAATACAATCTCTTCTCACAAATACTCAACAACCTTCACCAAACTCTAAGAGAACTTAGAACATGATGGGAAGAATTGTCCCTAAGCTCTCAAAATTCGTCTCTCTAGGTCTATGTATGTGTATACCGAATCTAATGTGTCCTAACCTTTAGGACGGCTATGCCTTATATAGGCTTGGCCTAGGGCAAACCTTTCCTAAATAGAGTACAACTTGGAGTAGGGAACAAGTTACGTGCATAGGGTAAATATTTTCAAGTTTGACCTTCTAGAAGGTTTCTTCCCGCGTGGCCTTATCCTTGGGCTTTTCTTGTGTTGTTCAGCTCCGATTCTTGGGCTTCTTGTTCAGCAATCTTCTCCTCATTTTTCTCCTTCCATTGCCAGCCATATTGCTTTTTCTCCTCTGTTTCCTCGACATCAGGTCTTGCCTCGGCATCATTTTGCTGCCTCGGCAATACTTGTTCCTACACAGATATAAAAATGCAGTAAAGTATGCCTTTTCTACAAATATTATCTTCAATGGCACAATCCCGAAATATATCACTTTAAGTACATGCATTGGTTCAAGTAGGTGTAGAATTGATGATAAGTGCACATGAAAAGTGTAGAAAGTGATAGTTAGTTGAGCGCTTATCAAACACTACCAAGCAGCCAACTCTTATAATCCACTCACTAATAACCGTTTCTTGACCGATAAGTCACCGATTCAATCCAAAACTTCTTCAAACATGATCACCAACTTCTTGTCCTATTTCAACCATAAAAAACTAAGGATTTAGTACTTCTCATCGCACAAAACAAACCATAATTCGGACCTCCACACAATAACCCTTAAAACCTATCAAAACCTTAACTGCACTTTTCAAAAACCACCAAACTTTTCCTAAACCTATAGTTCAAGATTAGGGACTCTAAAAACACATTATAAACATTATAACATGATTAAAATCAACAATTTAAGACCCAAACAAAGTGAGTAAAACCCTTGAACGAAAATTATAGGTCTTGATCAAAAACCGATTTTTCTTAAATCAAAAGAGTAAAAATGTTTTTACCAAGCCAATAACTTGGGAATTTCAATAAAGAATCTTTTAAAATTAGAGGATTGAATGTTTCTCACCTCCAATTCTGACCCAACCAACTTCCATGGTTTTTGAGAAGGAAAACGAGTGAAAAACAATGTTTTTGAACAAGTAAAAATTATAAATAATTATTAGAACAAATATTAATGAAAAGAAATTGAGTTTACCTTGAAAATACGACCGTTCTTAGCCTTAGAAAGAGGGAAAACAAAAATGATAAAGTAAGGGTTTAAGTTTTCATATAAAATAGGTTTTTAGGAATTAAATATAGTAATTTAGGTTATTAATTAAAATTTTGGGTTAAGTGTTATTTAAATAAGCCCATGGAACTTTAAATCAATTATAATTTGGATTGGATCAAATCCCCGTAAAGATTCAAAGTTTTGTCTTAATTTATAAAATTATCCTTAAATTTTCAATTTTTAAAAAATAGTCATTAGTTTCAAAATTCTAAGGATTCAAGGTCAATTTTCGAAACTGAATTTACCAAAGTTAATTTTATATTAAAAAGGATAACCCGGCCCACTAACTTCTAAGTCCAAATTTATTTTGATTAAAATTCAAATTTTTAAGTACTTAATCCCAAACTAGGCTAAACCGGCCCACTAACTTCTAAGTCTAATTTTGGGGCGTTACACAAAAAGTTGTTTAAATCGATATTTATATGTTCATATATTAGATTAAGATCAATTCAAAATAATTATAAAGAAAAAAATCAATTTCAAAACTTTCAACCCAGTTAAATCTCCAACTGATCTGTTTTGAAGCCCACTTAGACATGCACGTCCAAAAACTCTTCAAAAATGACCCAAAAAGATGTTTACATCTAGTTTTATGAGTTGATATATTTTTGTAAGGGCATTGAAATCTTATTATATTGAAAAACATCAATTTCGGAACTTTTTACTCAATTAAAATTTCAACGGGTCCATTTTGAGACCCATTTAGAACTACACGTCATAAATCTCTTTAAAAATGACCCACAAAGTTTTTTGAATAAAAATTTATGTGTTTATATATTATATTATGATCAATTCAAAATAATTATGAAAAAAAATCAATTTCAAAACTTTTAACCCGAGTAAACTTCCAATCTGTCCATTTTGAGACCCATTTGGACTTGCACGTCAAAAACCTTTTCAAAAATGACCCAAAAAGATGTTTACATCTAATTTTATGAGTTTTTATGTTTGACTACGGACATTTAAAACTTATTATATTGAAAAAAATCAATTCTTTACTTTTTACTCAGTTAAATTTTTAATGGGTCTATTTTGAGACCCATTTAGAACTACATGCATAAATCTCTTCAAAAACAACCCAAAAAGTTGTTTAAATAAAAATTTATGTGTTCATATATTAGATTAGGATAAATTCAAAATAATTATGAAGAAAAAAAATCAATTTCAAAACTTTTAACCCGGTTAAATTTCCAATTGGTTCATTTTGAGGCCCATTTAGACTTGTATGTCAAAAAACTCTTCAAAAATGATCCAAAAAGATGTTTACATTTAATTTTATTAGTTGATATATTTTTATTAAGGCATTAAAATCTTATTATATTGAAAAACATCAATTTAGGAACTTTTTACTAAGTTAAATTTTCAACGTGTCCTGTTTTAGACCCATTTAGAATTACATGTCATAAATTTCTTCAAAATCGACCCAAAAAGTTATTTAAATAAAAATTTATGTGTTCATATATTAGATTATAATGAAAAAATAATTATGAAGAAAAAAATCAATTTTAAAACTTTTGACCCGGTTAAATTTCCAACTGGTCCATTTTGAGGTCCATTTAGACTTGCACGTCAAAAAACTCTTCAAAAACGAGCCAAAAAGATGTTTACATCTAATTTTATACGTTTTTATGTTTGACTACGGGCATTGAAAACTTATTATTTTTAGAAACATCAATTTCTTAACTTTTTACTCAGTTAAATTTTCAACGGGTCCATTTTTTGACCCATTTAGAACTACACGTCATAAATCTCTTCAAAAACAACCCAAAAAGTTGTTTATATAAAAATTAATATGTTCCTATATTAGATTAGGGTCAATTCAAAATAATTGTAACACCCTAGTTTTTGGACCTATAGTTTAGTTGGGCTAAGTGGTCGATTCGAAGAATTGGTATTAGAGATCAAAGTCGATTTCGGGACTTAACTGGAATAAATATTTTTAAGGGTGTTAAAAATAAAAAAATATCCTAAAATCGTCATTAATGTTAGTAAGTTTGGGGAAATCAATTTTAGAAAATGAGTTTCGGGAATTGGGCATTTAGGATTGGTGTATAAAATGTAAACTTTTAAAACTATTTTATAGTGATTAAATTATAAATGGTCAAATTCTTAGAATCCTTAGGGAGCTATTTACCCAAACCATGGTTGGTGATTTCTCTTTCTAATTAAGCATTTTTAACAGACATTTTACTAATAAAAAATAGTTATTCTTTTAACAAAACAAAAGGAATTTTACGTTTTTTCTATCGATTTTTCTCTCAACTTCCTTCAGCCAAACACTTTTACTTTCATCAAAATCGAGTGGTAACAGATCTATTTTCTTTGCTTCTTGTTTCCTAAAAGATTCTTTACCTTTGTTTTCCAAAATCTCATTGAAATCCTTTTGTTTTCAAGCTCTATTCAATCAATTGGAGGAGAAATCACACAATAGAGGTGAGGTTCGTTATTTCCATCTATTGATTGATTCTTTATTGATATTCCCAAGTATTTGATCCTTTATTTATGATTCATAATATGATTTTCTATTTCTTATAGGATAAATTATTTAATTGGATTTATTTGATGAAATAAGGGAGGATTTATATCGAATCTGTTTTTGATGTTTTTGATTCTAGGTATGTTTTTGATGTTTTAAATTGTGGATAAGTTGGTTTTAACAATATAATCCCGAAATATGTTGAGTCTCTAATGTTGAAGGTTGTTAGTTAAGGATTTTTGTGAAGATAATGGAGATCTTTCATTGCTGAAAGTTGTAGGACACGATTAAGGTGTTTATGGATGTTAATTGATGAAGATTGATGTATTAAATCATTGTAGTATGGCTAGGTTAAGTTTGGAAGGTGTTTGGGGTTGATTTTTGTATGTTTAGGTTGGGTTTTGAGTGGGCGACAAGAGTGTTATGGGATTTTGTTGATGTGCTATGGTTTGAATGCCTTGTGATGCATTTTCCTCTGGTTTTGTGTGTTTAAAACAAGGGATGCTCAAGGGAAGGAAGCTTGATGTAGATTGGTACTAGTCGTGAGCTTGTTTTACCCAAACGAGTAAGGCGAAGTGTAATCGGTGAGAGGTTGCCTATTATGGCATAGAATTCTTGTGGTTTACAAGATTGTTGGGAGTGTTTGGAAGGTGTGAAAAGCCTCCCTTCACTCAAAAGTAAGTTATAGTTATGCGCATTTTTAATTGGTGTCCGAAGAACCCATGTTTTTGCAAATTGTGTCATGCTTTGTTATGCTGCATGCAGATGGATATTTATGCATGCATTCAATGCTTTTAATTGTTGTGCGATGCACCCGTAGGTTGGTTTAAAAAGGGCAAGTCCAATATCATATTGTTTGTGAATGGCTTTGGTGCACTAAAGTTGCATGTAAAGATGGGATGCACGATTTATGAGCGGTGAATTTAAGTGTTGTTTTCGGATAATATTGGTCGGTTATGTGATATTTAGATAAGGGACATATTGATTGACCAATAGGGTTTAGAGTGCACTACAGTGTCTAAAGTCGTACCTGTTATAAATCCTTGTGTGAAGCTTATGCTTGATAATAGGAGAACCGCAAGCCAAATCGGACATCAAGGTGGATATTGTTGATGGAGAACAACAAGCCATCACAGATATTGGAGTACCGCAAGCCAATACTTGCTCGTTTGTCCCGTAAAGCTAGGAGAATCGTGAGCCTAGTTAATCACATACCAATATATTGTAATGGTTTATGCTTATCATGTCTTAAAAAATGTGGGTATGGTTTTATGCTTAAAAGTTTAATGATGTGCTCGGCAAAGCACAAAAGAAGTTAGACATATTTGTTGATAGCATGTGACCCGTGTGAGTCAGCATGAGGTGCTTGAGATTAATAGTTAAAGAATATTTGTTGATTCTGACATAAACATAGCATGACTCAAAAGAAGGTTTTAATCCATTATATATTACGAGCTGCATTGTCCTTGGTAATTTTTTATGGTATCACTAAGCCGAACTCTTACACTCTCTTTTACCTTACAATGTAGAGAAGTAGATTACGATCAGTCTCAAGGAAGCAAGTATGTTGTGTGTATCGTAATAAGCTCAATGTATGATTTCTTGACCCTAGTAGTGATAGTGAGCAATGCGGGTGCCCTTAGTGTTTGAAATGATGTAATGAGGCATAGTTAAGACTTTGCTTGGTTCATTAACACTGAATATGATTTGAGGTTTGGTGTGTGCATGTTGGTCGTTAACCTACATACATGAGTAAATTATTAAGTATATTGAAGAAAAGAACGTATACAAATAAGAATACTTAGGGTGTCAATGCTTTTAGAGTAATAAAACCTGTGAGTATGAGCTACATTAGGACACATATGCATCTAGGGGTTGCTTTAATACACCATAGAGAGGTTGAGACTGAGAATTTGATAATTCTGGAACAGAGGTATCGAAACAATTAGAAATGATTTTGAAATGCTAGTTAGATTATGAAGAAATCTGGGGAGAAATTGGATTAGGTATCAGAACACCCTACTCTCGTATCGATACGGTTGAAACCAGTACCGAAACAGAAGCAGGGGGTTCCGAAACGAACTCTTATAGTGGCATATTTATCAAATCCAAGGATCACCTATACCGAAATGCGGGCTTGCTCCTTGTGGCATATGACGAATTCGAACACTAGTATCGTAACACCTTGTATACGTTTGAAACAATTACATTAGTCAGCATTAAGTTTCGAAACGGGTATGAAGAGTTTTGATACCTTTGGCAGTTAATGTTAGCAACAAGCTGAAACGAGCTGTGGAACCCTTATATGTTAGTTTCTTAAGTTCGTAGTTGAAATTTATGACTTGTAGATGACATTTTGTAATATAAAATAACTTGTAAGTGTGAAAGAAACTTAATTAAGTTTAAATGACTTCTACATCGTAATTGATCCCTAAAAGTATAGATAATTATTAAATGGTTCTTTATATCCGATTACTCAAGTTCCGGACTTGTTTTACTTGGATTTTGTTTCAACAGGTCTTAAACAATACATGAACAAGTAGGACTTAAATGAAGCATCTAGAGCAAATAAAAAATAATAATAAAAATTAAAACAAATATAGGGTTGTTTATCGGTCTAAATCTTCTTGGTTTTTGGATCAGTATTCCCCGTGTAATCCATATGCGTCAGGTTTCATCTAGACTGGATCGAGGGTGTTACATTTATTGGTATTAGATCTAGGTTTTGAATCTTTTGGGGATTTTGTTAGTTACAGTAGCTGTAATATATTATTTGATGATTGTTGCTCCAAGCATGTCTATGTCTTTATTAAATAGAGATTTTTTTACATATGGGGGTAACGGTAAGTGATTAGGGTACCCATTGCTCTATACACTACTAAGGATATGATTATCGAATGATTGAACTGTTAAACACTTGCCTAAGCTCACTTAACTGAATTTTCTTTGATTGTATTTTAGATTGATGTTTGTGTGGATATGGGACCGCAACGTGAATTGATACACCTAGTGGAGGATCGACGAGATTTACCTGCGGAGGAACTGCCACCTCCACCACAACCACTGTCACCACCGTCGTCTCATCCTGTTATGCCAACTTCGGTTGTGGGAGATATGACACCCTTGATTCAGGCTATCGTGGGTGCATTTAGAGTTAAAAAAGCTGGCATACAGGCTGTTGTACCACGGGCCGCGGTGCAAAATACTGGATTACTGTTGGAGAGGTTGAGGAGTTTGGGTGTTGTGGAGTTCTAAGGTTTAACATCGGAGGCTTCAAAGGCATGGTATGAGAGTACGTGTCGGATTTTGATCCAGATAGGGTGTTCGGAGGAGCGAAAGTTAGGTTGCGTTGTATCTCTTGTTCATGGTGATGCATATACTTGGTGGACCACTACTACCCACGGGAAGCCTGCTGGAGGTCACGTGGGAGTTTTTCAGGACCGCGTTCAGACATAAGTTTCTCAGGGTCCGATACTAGGATGTAAAGAAGAGAGAGTTCATGCCTTTACTGTAGGGCAGGCTATCAGTTTCAGATTATGAGGTGGAGTTTGTTTGACTTAGTCAGTATGCACCAAAGCTAGTTCCGGATGAGAAGGCTAGGTGTGAGCATTTTCGGTTTGGTGAAGGAAGTTAAGACCTTCATGCTAGCCATAGATTATACCGACTTTGATGTCTTGGTGACACGACGAAGGATGTGGAGAAAAGTTTAGGGCTTGGCAATCGGCAAGGTGGTTCTACCACAGGAAAGCGAGTAGCAGAGTACGATTCAGGGAGAAATTATTCCAAGAGGTCTAGAGATGGTAGATATCAGTGGGATCATCGTAGGGGTGGTTTCAGACGGGGGTCTCAGGGGTAGGGTGCTCAGGAACGTACACCGGAGTGTGCTAGGTGTGGGAGACGATATCGGGGTGAATGCTGGGGCACCGATATCACTTGTTGGTAGTGCGGAGTCTCTGGCCATACACGGAGGGATTGTCCATAGGGGACTGATGATCGACCAGGATAAGGTCGTGGTGTTGAGCCATAGAAAGGTCGTGGTCGTGGCCGTGGGGACTATCAACGAAGAGATGTTGGTCAGGCTAGAGTTTGTGCTCATCGTGAGGTTCAGAAGAACACTAACGCAGTTGCAGGTACTTTCTCCTTGCAATCATTGTCTTTGTTTGCTTTGATAGATTCTGGGTGTACGCATTCATTTTTGCTTGCTGAGCATGCATCTATACTAGATATATATGTGGAGTGTATGAATATTGGTATGATAGTTACGAGTTCTTTTGGGGACACCGTAGTGGTAGAGAGGGTGTACCAGTGATGTCCTTTAACAGTGCAAGGGCATGTTTTTGCCGTAGACCTTTTGGAGCTTCCTTTCTTCGGGTTTCTCTAAGGTTGTCGGATGACTATGAGGTGGTAATGGTGGGTGAGAATATCAAGTTTATGTCCAATATGGTTTCGTCGTTGGAGGCACATCAAATGTTGGGGCTATGGAGCCAGGTTTTTCTGGCTTATGTGTAACACCCCCAAATTTGGCCTAGAAGTTTAGAGGCCGGTTTAGAGGTCTAATGGATTGTTTTGTTGGTTTAGCCTAGTTTGGGATTAAATACTTAAAAATTAATTTTAAATTAAAATAAATTATGGGAAAATATTCTAAAACTCTTAATTGACTTATATTTGACTTAGGTGACCTCAATTTTGAATAATGACCCTTGAATCCCTAAGATTTTGAAGTTAGTGACTATTTTGTAAAAATCAAAAACATAAAGATAATTTTATAAACTAAGCCAAATTTGATATAATCCTAATCCTAGTTGATCTAAGCTTTCCAAGAACCTATCTAAACAACCTTTAATCCCTTTTTTTAACCTAAGTAATCAAAATTTTCTAATTTTGATCAAAACCCCAAAAATTCATTTTTTAAAATTATCCCTTCTATAAATTTTAGTTTCTTCTTCTCCAAGGCAGACTCTTCATCATCTTTTCAAGGTAAATATTTATTCTTTTTAATAAAATTTTGTTGGTTTATTTTCCTAAATTTTTTTTCTTCAAATTCTCTTTATTTTTCTTCGATTTTACTTGAAAAACTCTATTTTTGTATCAAGCTTTAAACCCTTCTTCAAGATTTAGGTTTCTTCCTTTCCAAGACATATTCTTCATCATCTTTTCAAGGGTAAACACCAATCTTTTCAATAAAAATTCATTTGATGAATTCTTTATATTTTTCTTCATCAAAATCTTATCGTTTTTCTACGGGTTTTCTAGTTTTTAAACCTTTGAAGGTGTGTGATCAATTTTGGAATTGAGAATCATTAAAACCTCTAAAACCTAAAGTTCTTTAATGAATTTCCTAATTTCTTAGCTTATTGAAACAATCTTTAAAATCTTGAATCAATAAAATTAGTTTTCTTGATAAAAATTCCATTATTTTCTTGATTTTCGTTCAAGGGTTTTACATGGCTGTTTTTGATACTTAAATACATGAATATTGTTTATATGTAATTAAGAAGATTTTAAGTATCAAATCCCGGACATAAGGTTTAGAGGTTGTTTACAGAGGTTTTCGACGAGTTTTGGTTAAATTTTATGATGTTTTTAGGGACTGCCATATATTGGTCCGACTTGAGGAATGTTTGGGTGTGTTTTAATGCACTAAAACCTCTAGTTTTGATGCTTGAATTAGTTCAATAGGTGGAGGAACAAGTTTGAAGAAGTTTAGAAAGCCGAATCGCGTTTTCAGGTGACTTGTCGAGCAAGTTTCTATAAATTGGTGAGTGGATTATGAGGGCTGCCAATTTGGCATGGTTTTAAATGTGTTTTCAAAGGTTTGGTGGTGTAGGAAAGGTGTATAAAAACTCCCTATAGTTGGAAATAAGTTTTAAGTATTGTTTTTTTAAAGGTTCTCATATTATGCCTTGTTTTTACTATATGTTTTTGTCATGCTCATATAGTGTTGTGCATACGTGAATATGCATGTGTTTTTAATGCTCATGATATATTTTTACAAAGGTTCTTATATACATATGATGCTCCCACGGTTTTGTTTTGAAAATATGAGAAAAGTGGTTTTTACCGTTTTATGCATTTGATGAATGTATTGGTGGGATGCATGAATTTATTTCACTGTTTTTAACTCGGAACTTGAGCATTGATTTTGTTTTTAGTATTGGTATTAAATATGATGAAACATGGATAAATTGATCGATCAATAAGATGTGAGTGCACTATAATTAAAATGCGTACATGTATAAATGCCTTGGTGATGCATTAGAGTTAATACTTTTATTGTGATATATGTGTTATATTACATGTAGGTGTTGTTTATCTCGGATGCTAAGGTGAGATTTCATGATTGGTTTTATTCCATCATGGGTGTAATTAGGCGATTGGCCTTCACACTTTATATGAGTAGCGGTTGGCTCTCATATGTGGCATTTTGGCGATTGGCCCCATGCCTGCCGTTTCCGTTGATAAGTGCTCAACTCACTATCACTTTTTACACCTTTCATGGATAATAATCACTAAATCTACACCTACTTGGACTAATGCATGTGCTTAATGTGAGATATTTAGATATTTTGCTATTATAACTTATAAAGATGATATCTACAGAAAAGGGCGAGCTTTACTGCACTTTTGTATCTTTGCAGGAAAAAAGTATTGTCGCGGCAGCAAATAAGACCGAGGCAAGACCTGATGCCAAGGCAACAACTGAACGACAAGTATTGATATTATAGGCGAGCATAAGAGAAAAATGAGATGGACATTTCTGGACAAGCAGCACAAAGATCGGAGTTGGGTAGCACATGGAAAGCCCATGTCAAAGGCCACGCGGGAAAGCATCCTAGTAGAAATAAACTTGGAAATGTTTTATTTATGTACTTGACTTGTATCCTACTCTAAGTTGTATTCATACTTAGGAAAGGTTTGCCCTAGGCCAAGCCTATATAAGCCATAGTTGTCCAAAGAGCACTTAGACTTAGCACCATAGAGATCGGAGACTAGAGAACCGACTTCATCTTAGTTTTTAGAGTTTTCTTTACTCTTCATTATGTTCTAATTTTCTTTAGGCTTAGGTGAAAGTTGTAGAGTATTAGTGAGAACAGATTGAACTTTGTTTCTTGTTTCAATTCAATAAAATATCAAGGTTTGCTTATTCTTTGCCATTCATTGTTCTTACATTCAATATCGAGAGAGAAGTTTGTGAGTAATCCTTTTATCTAATATCGAGAGAGTTAGATTCACGAAAGGAATAAGTATGGTGTTTCAATCGGGAAATACTAACTCGGCCTAGAGATAGGTTAGAGTTTCAGCGGCTAAAAGAAGTGTGGGATTGGTTGATGATTATAATTGATTCACGCTGAGAGGTATCATCAAGGACTGGTCATCAATAGTACTTCGACTTAGGGATAAGCGGAGTCATCAAAAGACACTTTGCCAAACTTTAGTAAAGTCCACCCAAGAGCAAGGGATTGCCGAGGCGGACGAAGCCCATCACTATTGAGGTAGTAATCTGCAGTTCTGCCGAGGCAGTGTTGTGCGATTGCATTGGACAAAAATAAGTCAATTGAATCTACTATACAACACAACTGGATCCTGGCCACTTCTTTAATCTGTTTATTCTCTTTTTAGTTAGTTTTCCTTATTCAAGTTATCAAACCCCAAATTTACATGTGTCTTTATTTTATTCTTTTTACAGAGCAAGAAGACAAAAGAAGACATATTGAGTAGACCAATCCCTTTGGAGACGATATCTGATTCTACTTATCACTATATTACTTGCGACGTGTTCACTTGCACAATTTGCGCACTTTTGACACGCAACAAGTTTTTGGCATCGTTACCGGGGATTGAAAACTAAATTTTGTTTTCTTTATTTTCTTGCTTTTAGTTAATTTTTATTTTAGTTTGGTTTGTTTTTGGTGTACGACTAGGGCCAACCCAACCAACCCTTTGTACGAGTTATGGCAGGAAATCAAGGAGATCAGAACTTACCTGCCGACAATGGAGGCCTTCCGCCACCACCACTGCCGCGACAACTCACTGTCAGAGATTTCCTAGAAGAAGATTTGAAGGGGTTAAATCCTGGAGTGGTTACACTAGAAATAGAAGCAGCCCACTTTGAACTAAAACTTGTCATGTTCAATATGCTCAACACTATTGGACAGTTTGGTGGGTCTATGACAGAAGATGTCAGACAACATCTCAAGTCATTCATAGAGATATGTAACTCTTTCAAAACCCAAGGAGTCCATGAAGATGTCTTAAGATTAAAACTTTTCCCCTATTCACTAAGGGATAGGGCAAAAACCTGGTTAAATAGCATTCCAGCAAGATCAATAGGATATTGGAGTGAATTATGTCGTGATTTCATTACCCGTTTTAATCCTACAAATTTATATAATCGTATTCGTAATGAAATTACCTCTTTTCGATAGGCAGATGACGAACCTATGTATGAGACATGAGAATGCTATAGGGAGCTACTGCACAAGTGACCTTTACATGGATTCCCATTGTGGACACAAGTGACCATGTTTTATAATGCTACCAATGCCCCAATAAGGATGATGTTAGACGCCTCTGCCAATGGAACACTCCTTGATAAAGCACCTGAGGAAGCTATAGAGATCTTGAACAAACTCCCAAAGAACGATTTTCAATTCCCTACATCTAGGCGAGGAGTAAGATGCCAAGCCACAGTGAATGAATTAGAAACATTAAATTCAGTGGCAACACAATTGGCCTCTCTTACTAAGATGGTACAAAACTTGCAAATACAACACAATACCCATGAGGTTAAGGCCATAGATTCTTTCTGCAATTTATGTGGAGGTAACCATAGTTCTTCTGAATGTATGCAGAATCAAGAGTCTAGCCTATATATTGGAAACTACAAGAGGAACAATATGATGTCCAACACATACAACCCATCATGGAAGAGGCATCCAAATTTTTCATGGAGTAATCCCAACAATGCCTTGACTCCAACTACTCAACCCCCAGGTTTCCAACAAATGCAACATTTGCCGCCGCCGGTCCAGCAACCATTGCTGCAGCAGCAGATGCATCGGCAACAACCTGTAAATTCACTGGAAAATTCTCTTAAGGCCTTTATGATGAAAATAGAATCATATATGGTAGAAAATAGTAACTTCATCAAAGGAACAAATGCATTTATAAATAGAACTGAGATGAGGTTACATAATCAAGAGACAATAATTAAAGCATTGGAAACTCAGGTTGGGTAGTTTGCTCAGAATATAAACACTAGACCACAAGGAGGATTACCTAGCAATACTGAAGTTGCTAAGGTAATGGGCCATGAACAATGTAAAGCAATTACTACTAGAAGTGGTCTACAAATTAAGGAGAAGTTAGGAAACTCAGCAGACAAAGTCCTACCAGTAGAACAAGAAGAATCAGACAAAGAGGACTTGGAGCTAAACCAAAAGATCATGTCATAGAAATCCCAACAGAAAGCATTGCCCCAGCAGAGAACTCAATAGTACCTCGACAAGCTGTCGAGACAGCAAAAAACCTAGTGGTGCCAGACATTAAATTCCAAACTAATGAGACCCTGGAAGAGATGCGACCACCACCACCTTTTCCACAAAGGTTGAAAAAGCAAAAACAGGACCACCAATTTAAAAAATTCTTAGATATCTTGAAGCAACTCCACATCAACTTGCCATTTGTGGAAGTAATTGAACAAATATCAAACTATGCCAAATTCTTAAAAGACATTGTGTCTAAAAAAAAAGCTTGGTGAGTTTGAAACAGTGGCTGCTACTGAAGGATGCATGGCAATGCTGCATAATCGCATGCCTCCTAAATTGAAGGATCCTGGATGCTTTACCATACCTTGTGCGATAGGTAACCACTACGAAGGAAATGCCTTATGCGACCTTGGAGCAAGCATAAACTTGATGCCTAAATCTATTTTCCAAAATATTGAAATAGCAAGGGCAAAACCTACAACAGTGATGCTCCAACTAGCGGATAGATCGTATGTGCAACCTGAAGGAAAAATCAAGGACATATTGGTAAGAGTGGATAAATTTATTTTTTCCGTTGACTTTCTTGTCATTGATTGTGAAGTAGATGACAATGCACTGATCATCTTGGGGAGACCTTTCCTAGTCACTGGACGCACACTCATAGATGTGAAAAAAGGAGAGTTGACAATGAGGGTTAATGACCAGCAAGTCAAACTCAATGCTTTTTAAAATTTAAAAAGACATGATGATCCAGAGGAGTGCAAAGTTATCCACAATAGAGATAGAAGCAGAAAAATTTCCTATCTCAGCAACCACTGCCTTGGTAGTAAGCTCAGCAAAAAAATTGATGCTTGTTATAGTAAAATACTGGGTAGTAAAATTAAGCCAGAAGTGGAGGAAGCCAACAGGACAACGCATTGTCCAAGCACATTCAGGTCCAAATGGTCAGAACCACAAGGTGCAGTAAAGATCAAATCGAAAAGGGATGGGCATGAGTCCAAAGTAGATGACCAACATCTGAAGCATCATTTTGGCCAACAAGAGACAATCACCTTTGGAGATGCACTTGCATGCACTCCTCCCGTGACAAAATCTCTTACCCTTATTTTTACTTTTAGGGTTAGTTTAGTTTAAAATTAATTTTTATTTTTATTATTTTATTTAATTATTTTCTTGTTTATGTTTAATTTTTTAGGATAATAAACAAGAATGAAGGTGAAGAAATTCATAGCAGGAGATTATCTTTCGTGGCAGTAAACAGTGTCAGGGCCACAGTAGTCCCAATAGGCAGCATAGTGTAACAGCTAGTCTATCGAAATTCTCGCCGCGACAGTAAAGGCTAACGGCAATAAAGGTTAACAACTAGTTTATTCAAACGGCTACAAGGTCGAGGCCTTTATAAGCATCCTCTCCCTCTTGAACTATTCACTCTTGCATTCTTGATTCTTTAGAATTATTTGCTGAATCTCTATCTTGTTGTATTCTTTGCAATCTCAAAGCTCTCTTAATTCTTTCAGAAACTCTACAAAATCATCTCCAAGATATTCAATTCTCTACTACTTATATA
This sequence comes from Abelmoschus esculentus, assembly GCA_035048815.1. Lineage (NCBI taxonomy): Eukaryota > Viridiplantae > Streptophyta > Magnoliopsida > Malvales > Malvaceae > Abelmoschus > Abelmoschus esculentus. Next base: position 21,109,495 of record JAUCBN010000011.1, read on the forward strand.
TGACTGCATAAACCGATTGGCACTTACCACTGTTGAAGACCGTTTCAACAGGTCTTTCATTGCTAGACAATTGTGGGAAGAACAAGGATTCCAACACTCTGATGAGGAGAATTACGACATCGAGCATTACTTGTTCGACAAGATCAAGTATCAAGAATGACAAATATTTTGCCTACAACCTACCCAAGATAATGCCACAGTCGTGCGGGAATTCTATACGCATGGGCCAAGTAAGGACTCTCTGCATGTCCACTATCGAGGCAGGCCTATTAGACTTGATGCCAAGATAATCAATCTATTCTACGGTATAACCCCTGATCGTAATGACCATTCTACATTCATGGAGGACATCACCAATGAAGATTATGAGCTAATAAAAGACGACTTTTGCTACAACAATACTCATTGGGAAACCGGTGCTCATAGAGGATCGATGACAAGGTAGAATCTTAGGCCCGAGACCAAGCTATAGAACACTTTAGTCAAAAGACGCCTCATCCCAACTTCCCATAATAGCATGATCGACCGAAAAAGATTGGTACTCATTTAATCAATCATCAACAAACAAAGTATCAATGTTGGAGAGATAATTTTAAGAGAAATCTACGAGTGCGGTAAGAAGGATAAATGACCCTTATATTTTTCTTGTTTAATTACGGGTATTTGCAACTGCAGGTGTACCAATGGCAGACACGGACGAATTCACTGCCCAAAGGCGTGGGTGTACTAGTGAATTCTGCCCAAAATCATGCAAATCATACAGGCAGAGCCAGTCCAGGCAACTCCTCAGTAATACACTGCTGACACCACTATTGGGGCCCAATACACGGTAGACATACAAGATGCTGCCCACACTACTACCGCAACAGACCCCTACAAGGAGATACTTCAGAGGATTGCAACTATGGATCATCGACAGCAACAGTACATGGAGTACCAGAGGGACTTCAACAACACACTTGCCCAGATGATGCTCCACAATTTTCCCAGCCAAGGGGTACAGTTTCTAGAATTCCCCACCAATATGTTTATCATAGCTGCACCCTACACAGAGACGACTCCAACTCTAGGACCAAAGACATTCCACACTACTAGCCCTCAGCAACAATTCCATACTACAGGCCCATCTAGGGCAGCAGACTCTGCCGCGACATCATCTACCAATAGAAGACCATCCAAGAGGAGAGCAGTCTTCAGCACTCCACCAGGATCCCCCATCATCATGGGTAGTCTCTTAGTAGAAATAGATTCCTATGTATATCAAAGTTCAACCGCTGTCGGGTCAAGCACTCACCAGGCCTGGGTAGATACAATGAATGAAGGCGGGATAGATATTATGGTCACCGAAGAAGTTGCCGAAGAAGAAGAATGAGAAGAAATGGATGCTCCAATACAATGAACACCACCAACAAGAGTTCAGCCGCCCCAACAGGCAAAAACCCAGCCATCACCATCACCAAAGATGAAACAATCAGCAGCAAGGCCACGAAAATTTATTGTCACCAGCAGCTTTTCAGAGTCTATTTAATTTTTACATATTCTTGCTACTTTTATATATCATTACCTGTTTCATTTTCTTATTTTGTTTCCTATTGTGTGCCACTAATATAAGCATTGAGGATAATGCTTGGTTTGAGTTTGGGGGTATAGATCCACTACCGAGGCAATTCACTGCTGCGGCCTTACCATGAAATAAAGTATTTAAGTGGTTTTTCAAATTTTTTCATGTCCACCACCGTACTTGAATTATTGTCCATACTTTTGCACTGCTTTTCATCATTATTGCCTTAATTTATTCTTTTGAGGCTATAGAAATCTTTCTCCTTACCATCGTTAGGTCCTGTTTAGAAGGCTTAACTTTAGGATACTTAAAGAAGAAAACTTAGAAGCTTGCTATAAGATTGATCTTAAAAACACTTTTGGGACTTGTTGGATTATAAGAATTCTTTTAATAAACTTAGGTGACAAAGACTTAGATTTTTGGAAATATGACTAGAGGTGCCTATCACTGACTAGGAATCACTCTTCTTCATGCTAGAGGTACCCAAAATTGGCTCAAGAAATTGTTGTTTTAAGAAGAGTACGATAAAATTCAAGTATATTTGTCTTGAACTTAGAGTTTGTCTAAGAAAGCCTTTAATCAAACTTGTCCATAAAAACGCACACACTCACTAAATCTTATAGTTTGTTTCTAGGTAAACCCTTTGGTAACCGAAAGGTTAAGGTTTAAGAATAGGCATAGTTATGGTGGGGAGAATAGATGAAAACATAAGACCAAGAGATAGTAAGGTTTGCAAATTGATGTTTTGCATTACTTGAGGATAAGCAATAGATCGAGTTTGAGGGTGTGATAAGTGCTCAACTCACTATCACTTTTTACACCTTTCATGGATAATAGTCACTAAATCTATACCTACTTAGACTAATGCATGTGCTTAATGTGAGATATTTAGATATTTTATTGTTGTAACTTATAAAGATGATATCTACAGAAAAGGGTAAGCTTTACTGCACTTTTGTATCTTTGCAGGAAAAACTATTGCCGCGATAGCAAATGGGACCGAGGCAGGACCTGATGTCGAGGCAGTAACTGAAAGACAAGTATTGATATTATAGGCGAGCTGAAGAGAAAAATGAGCTAGATATTTTTGGACAAGCAGCACAAGGATCAGAGTTGGGTAGCACATGGAAAGTCAAAGGCCACGCGAGAAAATCATCCTAGTAGGAATAAACTTGGAAATATTTTATATATGTACTTGACTTGTATCCTACTCCAAGATGTATTCCTACTTAGGAAAGGTTTGCCCTAGGCCAAGCCTATATAAGCCATAGCCGTCCAAAGAGCACTTAGACTTAGCACCATAAAGATCGAAGACTAGAGAGCTGACTTCATCTTAGTTTTTAGAGTTTTCTTTACTTTTCATTATTTTCTAATTTTCTTTAGGCTTAGGTGAAAGTTGTAGAGTGTTAGTGAGAAGAGATTGAACTTTTTTTCTTGTTTCAATGCAATAAAATATCAAGGTTTGTTTATTCTTTTCCATTCATTGTTCTTGCATTCATGCTCAAGAGAGAAGTTTGTGAGTAATCCATTTATCTAATATCGAGAGAGTTAGATTCATGAAAGAAATAAGTACGGTGTTTCAATTGAGAAATACTAACTCGTCCTAGAGATAGGTTAGAGTTTCACCGGCTAAAAGAAGTGTGGGATTGGTTGATGATTATAATTGATTCACGCCGAGAGGTATCATCAAGGACCGGTCATTAATAGTACTTTGACTTAGGGATAAGCAGAGTCATCAAAGTACATTTTGTCGAACTTTGGTAAAGTCCACAAAAGAGCAAGGGATTCCCGCGGAGGACGAAGCCCGTCACTATCGAGGCAGTAATCTACAATTCTGCCGAGGCAGTGTTGTGCGATTGCATTGGATAGAGACAACTTAATTGAATCCACTATACAACACAACTGGATCCTGGTCACTTCTTTAATCTGTTTTTTCTCTTTTCATTTAGTTTTCCTTATTCAAGTTATCAAACCCAAATTTACTTGTGTCTTTATTTTATTCCTTTTACAGAGCAAGAAGGCAAAAGAAGATATATTGTGTAGACCAATCCCTGTGAAGATGATATCAAATTATACTTATAACTTTATTACTTGCGACGTGTTCACTTGCACAATTTGTGCACTTTTGACACACAATATTCGTTTATCCTAACGTTTAGTTGTAATATAAACGGTTCACTAATATCAATACAATGTTAAGAACAAGTATGTTTTCTTAATTGAAAAGTGTTCTCAATGAAGTTTTGCGATTGGCATGTCAGTCTTGAGTTATGCTTATTGAGCATGTGTTTTCAAAGTTATTTGAAAAAGGTTTTGTGGCTTATGCCATGGTATACTTGTTGTTTTTCATGATGTTGGCATTGATAGCCATGCGTTTATTTCTTGAGTTGGGCATGACATGTTTTTATAAAACTTTTGCTTGTATGGGCTGCATTGCAAGGTGTTTTTAAATATGTTTTTATTCACTCACTAAGCTTATGTTTACCATCTCAATTACCTTGCGATGCAGATTATTTAATGTGGAGGCAACAAAGAGAAGCAAGAATCCAGGTAACCGTCAATTGAAAGCTCAAGTATGTTTTTATAACAATAGTTGTAGTGAGAGAGCAATGGGGATGGGTTACCATGTGAAGAATATTGTTGCATTGATGAGACTTGTAGTAGTCGTATGTTTATACATGTTTGATGTTTATATATGTTGATATTAGCTTTATGACTTTGACTTGGATTGCCCATTGATATTATTTTAGTTATAATATAGTTATTTTGAAGTTTGATTCTTAATATCCATTTGTGTGAATTTGAGTGTTGTTAATAATAAAACATAACTATTTATGAATCGAATCTATGATGTGGTTATTTAGGTAGGAATGCATCTAGCTAATATGTCATGATATGCGCTTAAAGTGTTTTCAGGTGAATTTGCATATAGAGAATGTTATGAAACCTTTGGAGGCTAGAAATAGTCCCTAAACTTTGAGCATGCAATTAAATGACTTGTAGATATTATTTTAAGCTGAAAATTTACGTAAAAGTGTAAAATATTCTTAATTAAATATTAATAACCTTCATTTCACAATCAGGGTATAAAATTCTAGAAATTACGATTAGGTCTCTAAAACTTGTTCAATTAAATTAGGACTCGTTTCTCTTTAGTTTCTCCTATAATTGAAACTCGATCCTTGCATCAATATGTAAAATCTAATTAAATCATTTAGAAAAGATAAAAGATAAATTTTTAGGGTTGTTTATCGGGACGAGTCTCCGAATTAGCCTCAGTATTTCCCGTGTAGCTCTTTCGAGTCGGGTGGTGTTTAGATTGGGTCGAGGGGATTACATTTGGTGGTATCAGAGCATAGGTTTATGAAACCTGTAACACCCCTAAAACCGAGATTTAATAAAACGATTCGAATAAAATTGTAATTAAAATCAAGTCTTGAGCAAAATAAATGAGAATCCAAAAAGGACTAAATTAAATGAGAAGAAAGACATTGGGGTTGCATGATAAAATCGGATATTCCCTAGACTACCCCTATTCTAAAATTAAGTCAAGTTATGTCATTAAGGGTAAAGTAGTCAATTCCCACCCAATATTAAACAAACAAAAGTGGCCAAAATTTCGCCTTTCCTCCATCATTTCTCACGCCAACATCAAAATAGAGAGGGGAGAAAGCCTCCATGGAAACTTGAGGGAGAAAGCTTAGAACTTCATGCATGACTTGGCATTTGATCTAGGAAATTGAATCTAAAGACCCCGGTAAGCTTTCCTTTCCCTAAATCGAATATTTTAGGATTTTGGAAGATTGGTATTTGATTTTTCCATGATGTTTATGGTTTAATTAAGTTGATAGAAACCCAATTTAAAAATTATGATGCTTGGGTCTAGCTTTGGAAGCATGAACAACAAATTAAGAAACCTAGAATTTGGGATTTTTGTAGATGTATCATGTGGATTAGTTGATTGGTACTATGATGAAATTAAGGAGTATTTGATGATTAATTTTATAGTTAAGGATCTGAAAATCCATAGAAATAATTTGGAGATTAGGAATTAAAAGCATGAATTGAGAATCGGCAAAAAAAAAATGCTTAGAAATGTCATTTCAAGTAGCCATCTTTGAGAATTTTCCTAGGTCGGGATTCAAGGAATTGGGAGCTGAAATTTTAGACAATGATACTCATGTATACCTAGTTTAAGAGGAAATTTACGAAACTTAAATCCGAGTCCATTAGAGAAAGATATACGCGTTGCCGTAAGGCTACCCGAGCAGTCCTGGAAATCCGGCCAGGTCTGTTTCGGATGAATTCTGGAGCTGATCGATTAGGAATAAAAATGTAGGGTTAATTTTACCTTTTAGAGGGTTCTTCTATCTTTCCAGCGAGGTAAAGTGGACTAAAATCAGACATCAGAGCTAGGAGATATGACCGTTTCGCTAAAGGATAGCAAAACTGTCCGTAACAAACAAATACACACGTTTATCCTTGTTAAGTCTAATATTGCTTGGATTAAATGATTGAATGCGTGTCCTAATAAATGGTACATGTATATGGATTGTTAGATAACCCGAGAGAAGAAATCAACGAGGATCAAGAAGGGCTCGAAGCATCAAGGAAAAGAGGCAAAGGGGTTGTGATCTATAACCCTTAATAGCTTGGAAATATAGTGAGTGTGGCAACCCTTGGGGTTAGGACCTAGGGTCCTAACCATTATTTTTCTTATTTGAATTAATATAGCATGTAAATGAACTAATCAAATATCCGGTAAAAAGGGAAGGAGGCTAATGTTAAATGACTTGCTTGCTAGATTATTAGTACTAGCTTAGCTCATATGCATTGCTTGGAAATGCCTAGGGTCTTGAGCTCATTGTTTAGTGCTACGGCACTCATGTTTAGTACTTTGGTACTCTTGTTGGTACTATGGGTACCGTGCTTTGGTGGTGAGTCACCAATTGTTAGATACCATGGGTATCTCTTGATAGTATCTTTGTGGTACTCATGTTAGTGCCGTTGTGGTACTCATGTTAGTGTCTTCGTGACACTCTTGTTGACTCGTTATTGTGTCCTTCTATACCAAGGCCTCACACGAATATAATTGAAAGATTAAAAGTTTAAATGTGACTTATACTTACACGTAATGACTTGAACGTTATTGACACTTGATCGTGCATTGATATTGACTATAGAAATGTAATTGATGCTAAATGTAGCACTTGAATGTGAAATGGCTATTGATATTGGAAATGTTCATGGATATATGTAGCCCTTGAATTGGATTGCTTAAAGAAAGCTCGAGAATTGAAAATTGACTAATGAGATAGGTGCATTATTGTTATGCTAGCTTGAGCATATAGACCATGTTATGATACATATGACATAAATGTTAATCATGAAAGCATATGTTATGATATTTGGTTATTGTGGAATTGTGCATTGAAAGACCATTTGCCATGAATTAAATTGTTTGTTTAATTGAAACATGATATATAATTTGTTATTGCATCAAGTCTAATATGGTTAGACTAAGGTCACCTCACTAAGTACTTCGTGAGTACTTACCACGCTTTGTTTCCTCCTTCCCAAAACAACAGGTAATCGAGCTAGAGAGTTAGATCGAGATTGAATCGGAGCAAGGACACAAAGCAAGCAAGAGTATGGTATCTTGTATTTTGATTTAACTCCTAGTATGGTGGCATTAGTGATCTTGTTTTGTTAGTTCATGCATATGAGGGCTTGGCCCATGGTTTGTATATATTTGTGCATATGCCTTGTTATTGACTTGGTTTGTAAGCCGTAAGGCATCACTATACTTGGTTAGCTTTTGATATGGTTGAGGATTGCTCATGGAGCCTTAGCTAGGGTGATGTATGTTAACATGCAAATGACAAGTCCTATGGTCTAACATGTAGGTCATGAGGTTAAGGTAGGATTAACTAATGGTCATGGACATTATGCAATGGTTAGGTGGTTATTTGGAGCCTACACATGTTAAATTGATCCCTTAAGGTTAGTGATGGTCTAAGGTTGCACCTAGAGTGACCCTTGACACATGCATATGGTAGGTGTGCATGCATTAAAGAAAAAAGTGAAGTTAGTTGATTGTCATGGAGTAAAAATGAAATAACATAAGTGTTAGTTTGTTCAATGGTTAAGATTAATGACACTAGACTTAGTAAGTGGTCTAGGTAAGTTGCTAGGGTTGCCTAGGTATTTGGATATGTCCCTTAATGGTTTAAGGGTGAAATAGATTCAATGTAAGCCTATGGAAATGTGTCTAAGTGTTCAAAAGCTTGAAATTGCCCATTTCGAGCAGGGGTATCGATACCTCTAGCTTGGGTATCGATACCACCCTTGGCAGAAAGTTTTGGTACCGATGCTTGTTTCGATACCAACCTTTCATGCCTTAAGCCTTGAATTTATTAGGATAGCCAGTATCGATACCTGGTTCGATACTAGAGCTTCCAGAAAGTTTTGGTACCGATGCTTGTATCGAAACAAGCTCTCCAGCCTTGCTCAACGAGTCAACGTAGGCAACCTCTATCGAAACCAGAATCGATACCCTTGTTCCGATACCTTCCTATAGGGGTATCGATACCTATAGCTAATGAAGTTAAATTTGGCTAATAAAAATTGACTCGACCGATAAAATATCCTAAGGGTGATTAAATAAATTGAATTGAGATCTATAACAAGACTTGAATTGATAGTGCCTTAACGTTGAATTGTGAGATCGAATTGGAATAATAGTTAGTTCAGAATTAATGAGTATAATCGAAATTGAAAAGTTTTAAATTAGACTCAAAATTTGTAACCATTACATTTAATCGACTTCAATTAAATTACAAGGTACCGAAACATTTTAGAACTAAACCCAAGAGTGGTCTAAAATACAAGTACGAATATCCGGTCGACACCTCTGTCTCCTAACCCGGGGCGAGGGTGTCACAAAACCTTTTGGGACTATTTGTTTGCTTGGTATGTTATGTTAATTTATGCTTAAATTTTTCTTATGTATGATGATTGTTTTAAAATTCTATGTTATTGTATGAGATACATGATGTTTGCTATATGTGATTGATTTATGTTTCATCATATTAAGTATGGCCTTGTTTGACGAGCACGGTGTGTGCAAGCATGATTAAATTTTAATGTGCTTGGATTTGCTATATAAGTAGTTGTTGATTAAATTTGATATGTTAGGGTGTTTGCAAGCATGGTTAATTTTGAGGTGCTTAGATGGTTCCATATGAAATGTTGTTTGCAAGCATGATGAAATCTTATTGCATTGTTATGATATTAGTTATATGAAGATATTTTGACCATGTTTTAATATTGTGTTACATATGATTTTTTTCTTTTGTATGAGAAAGGAAGTATGCTTAGTTTAAATGTTGCATTGCTGTCAGGTAATTTTTAAAATGATTTATAAGTTGAACATCTCATGAAATTTTTGGTTTTTGATATGCCATGTAGTATAGGAAACTAGTTTGAATTTGCATTGGTTAATGCATGAGACTTTGAGATGATTTTATAATGCTTAATACATGTTCTAGAAAATACATTTGTTATATGGTTATATGTTCTTGATGCTAATTATAGTTGATGATTGAGTATATATTGTTGGGGTTTATTTTGGGTATCCATTGCTCTAACTACTACTAGGAAATTTTTTTATATTGTACTTGAGTTACTTGGAAGTTACTTCGCGCAGGCCTCAAAAGTTTGCAAAATGTTTTTACATGTTAAAATTATTTTTCTATTATATTGTGCTTGATATTGGACTAAAAGAAAGCTAAAACTTGGTAATAGAGGAGTTGTGAAGATCAGAAAGAATAAACAGATTTGGGTTATGGTGTTATGGTATCAGATCTTGAGTTGACTAGGTCCTCGATCGTGTTTGAGTGTAAAACGGCTTTTAATCAGTTTAGTCTGAGAATTGTTATACTGGTGAGTAGTAGGTGACTACATCACTGATGGCGCCTTGGGAGTTTCAAAGTGTTTGTGTGAAAGGTGAGTCAAATGTGTTGGAAACTTTCGGGTTATGGTGTGATTGTGTACTCTTGAGTGCTAAGTTTCTATGGTTTGGAATATTGAGGAGGTAGAAAGTTGAAGTTCTAGAGTCAAGGATGTTGTTTGTGACTATTGACAACAATCATGCATAGTATAAGAGCACTTATATGCATATACATTAGACATCTTAGGACACGCATACATTCTTGAGCATGACATTAGATTGAATTTGCATGCATTTGCATAGGCATCTAGGGTGATATATAGGACTCATACATACATTTTCCATATTGCAAACGTTTCCCTCTTGAAAATGGAAGTTGAGTTGAGGTCGGTTCTTTAGAGAAAAGTTATAGGTTTATAAAAGTGCTTCGAAGATATTCTTGTTGGTTTTGAGCCTATTTTCTAATAGGTCGAGTTACTGTTCTGGTTAGGAAGTAATCTTAGATAAATATTAGTTAGTTAGGCTTGGAGTTGTGGACAGTTGAACTTAGGTTGAGTGCCTTGAGAGTAATTTCGGTTGAAGTTGGTTGTTAGTAAAGAGAAAGGCCGACTTTTGTGAAGTTTCTTCGAGGAAAGTTAGGTTGCATAAGAGGTGTCGTGTTATCTTTATGTTGATGGAAGTACTACTAGGTGTACTTTGTTTGGTATGGTTCATAAAGTGGTTAGGTTAAGGGTGTAACCGATCTAGAGTTGTGTTAGAAAGCACCGATTGAGTTTTTGGAAAGGAAAGGAAAATATTATGGAAAAAAGAGAGTTGATGTATTGCAAGGTTTTGGGTTTGTCAAATTTTTCATTTATGGTTGGCTTTTCTTGTGTTTTTGTTGCTTAAGACCAAGGAGGATGTTAAGGTGAGTGGATGGAAGAGGGGTATTATGTTTGGAAAGGTTAAAGAGGCAGAAGCTTGGGCTTGGAAAAATCTAAGTGAGATAAGAGTTGGTTGATCACAGTATCGAGTTGTATGATTGTTTCGTTAGAGAGTTGTTGTTTGGGAAAAGTTACTTGTGTTATCATTATGGGTTGTAGTGGAGTAGTTTAAGAGTGTTGTGAAGTCAAGAGCAATGTTGACTTGGTTAAGTTTATCGAAGAGTGTTAGTCTAGTGAAAGAGTTGTGGGTGAGACTTTTTATGGTTGAGATGTTTCGAGGTAAGTTTCTAATGGATGTTTGGTGGAGCCGTGTGTATGGGGCACAATTGAGGTTGTGTTAATGGTTTTTAGTTGTAATGTGGGTTATCGTTTATGTCTATGAGGAACGTAGTTGTGTTGTATGGTGTTGAGTTATAATGATATCTTGATCAAAGTTTGCGATAGTCTTTTGCTATGTATTTGAAAGTAAGAAGTTGTGACAGAAGTTTGAAAGCGGTTGGTGTTAAGTGGAATTGTTTTGGATGTGGTTGAGTTGAAAGTGAATGGTTGTTTTGTTTGTAAGTTAAACTTGAGAGCTATAAATCTTTGAGAATGTTGTTGTCGCCAAAGGTGTTACAGTAAAGGTGTGTGAACTAATCTCTGTAAGTTTTGTGCATGGGTTCTTGGTAGTTAAGAGAGTGTTTCCTTTGAGAACGGTTGGAACTATTGAGCAATATGCGTTAATGTTTTAAGGTTTTTAAGACGAACGTTAGGTTTCTAGCTAGGTTTTAGGTATTCTCTCGTTAATGGGTATATAATCGGTATAAGTTAGTTATCCAGATCTGGAAAGGTATGTTAAGATGTTGCGACATGAATCTTTTGGGTTCTTGGTATGGATGTTGACGTTAGTAGAGTTGCTTATAACCGTGTTTAGAAGTTCTTTGATCGAGTAGTATTGTTTAAGGTTTCTGTTGGTGGAAGTTCTTATGTGTTGTTGTGGTGAGCGAGACTCGGTGGAAAGTTTTGATTGTTGCCTTGTATGTTGGGATATGTTTCAGAAAGTTATGATTGTTAGTGGAAGTGGGAAGTTGTTGTAGTTTGTCGAGAGTTGGTTGTCAACCTTGAGTAAGGAGAGTTTAGACCGTTGAGAAAAGAAAAAAATGGTTTTGCTTTTGGCTTGAGGGTACAACGAGTGTCGAGACAAACCATTGTGTTTTTTTATGTTGTTGTTCTGTGAACCGTTGCAAGTTGTGATGACGGGTGGTTTAAGGATGAGACTGAATCATGTCTTTATGAGATGCATGTTGAGATGTTCGTTTTGGTAGTAAAGTTCCCTTGTGGTAAGATCCTCGTGTGGGTCAGAATATTTAAGTGGTATCTTGTGTTTGGAAAGTCACGTGGAGTGAAAGGAAATTGTGAAAAGCAGTTTCCTTACTTTTTCCAAGGTGAAAATTTCGAGGATGAAATTTCTTAAGTGGGGGAAAGTTGTAACACCCCAAAATTGGGCCTAGAAGTTTAAATGTTGGTTTAGAGGTCTACTGGACTAGTTTGTTGGTTTAGCATAGTTCAGGATTAAATACTTAAAAATTAGTTTTAAATCAAAATAAATTGTGGCAAAATATTATAAAATTCTTAATTGACTTTTATTTGACTTAGGTGAACTCAATTTTGAAAAGTGACCCTTGAATCTCTAAGATTTTGAAATTAGTGACTATTTTGTAAAAATAGAAGACTTAAGGATAATTTTATAAACTAAGCCAAATTTGATATAATCCTAATCCTAGTTGATCTAGGCTTTCCAAGAACCTATATAAACAACCTTTAATCTTTGTTTTAACCTAAATAATCAAAATTCTCTAATTTTGATCAAAAACACAAAAATTCACTTTTTAAAAATATTCTTCTTTAAATTTTGGTTTCTTCTCTTCCAAGGAAGTCTCTTCATCATCTTTTCAACGTAAATATCTATTCTTTTTAATAAAATTTCGTTAGTATATTTTTCTATATTTTTCTTCTTCAAATTCTATTCGTTTTTCTTCGGTTTTACTTGAAAAACTCTATTTTTGTATCAAGCTTTAAACCCTTCTTCAAGATTTTAGTTTCTTCCTTTATAATACATATTCTTCATCATCTTTTAAAGAGTAAACACGATTCTTTTCAATAAAAATTCGTTTGATGAATTCTTTATATTTTTCTTCATCAAAATCTCTTCGTTTTTCTACGGGTTTTCTAGTTTTTAAACCTTTGAAGGGGTGTGATCAATTTTGGAGTTGAGAATCATTAAAACCTCTTAACCTCAAGTTCTTTAATGAATTTCCTAAGTTCCTGGCTTATTGAAACAATCTTTAAAGTCTTGAATCAATAAAATTAGTTTTTTTGATAAAAATTCCATTATTTTCTTGTTTTTCGTTCAAGGATTTTACATGGCTGTTTTTGATACCTAATTACATGAATATTGAAGTGTTTATATGTAATTAGGAGGGTTTTTAAGTATCAAATCCCGGACATAAGGTTTAGGGGGTGTTTAGAGAGGTTTTCGACGAGTTTCTGTTAAGTTTTATGATGTTTTTAGGGGCTTCCATATATTGGTCCGACTTGAGGAATGTTTGGGTGTGTTTTCATGCACTAAAACCTCTGGTTTTGATGCTTGAATTAGGTCAAGAGGTAGAGGAACAAGTTTGAAGGAGTTTGGTAAGCCAAATCGCGTTTTCGGGTGACTTGTCGAGCAAGTTTCTATAAATCGGTGAGTGGATTATGAGGGATGTCAATTTGACATGGTTTTAAATGTGTTTTCAAAGGTTTGGGGGTATAGGGAAGGTGTGAAAAACCTCCCTATACTCGGAAGTAAGTTTTAAGTATTACTTTTTAAAGGTTCCCATATTATGTCTTGTTTTTACTATGTGTTTTAGTCATCCTCATATAGTGTTGTGCATATGTGAATATGCATGTGTTTTTAATGCTCATGATATAATTTTACAAAGGTTTTTATATACATATGATGCTCACACAGTTTTGTTTTGAAAATATGAGAAAAGTGGTTTTTATCGGTTTATGCATTTGATGCATGTATTGGTGAGATGCATGAATTTATTTCACTGTTTTTAACTCGAAATTTGAGCATTTGTTTTGTTTTTAGTATTGGTATTAAATATGATGAAACATTGATAAGTTGATCGATCAATAGGATGTGAGTGCGCTATAATTAAAATACGTACGTGTATAAATGCCTTGGTGATGAATTAGAGTTAATACTTTTATTGTGATATATATGTTGTATTACATGTAAGTGTTTCTTATCCTGGATGCAAAGGTCAAATTTGTTGATTAGTTTTATTCCATCATAGGTGTGATTAGGCGATTGCCTTCACACGTTATATGTGTAGCGGTTGGCTCTCGTATGTGGCATGTTGGCGATTGGCCCCATGCCTGTCGTTTCCGTTTATCCTAATATTTAGTTGTAATCTAAACGGTTCACTAATACCAATACAATGTTAAGAGCAAGTATATTTTCTTAATTTAAAAGTGTTCTCAATAAAGCATTACGATTGGCATGTAACTCTTGAGTTTTGCTTATTGAGCATGTGTTTTCAAAGTTATTTGAAAAAGGTTTTGTGGCTTATGCCATGGTATACTTGTTGTTTTTCATGATGTTGGGATTGATAGCCATGCGTTTATTTCTTGAGTTGAGCATGACATATTTTTATAAAACTTTGGCTTGTATACGCTGCATTGCAAGGTGTTTTTAAATATATTTTTATTCACTCACTAATTTTATGCTTACCCTCTCAATTACCTTGCAATGTAGATTATTTAATGTGGAGACAACAAAGAGAAGCAAGGATCTAGGTAACCACCAAGTGAAAGCTCAATATGTTTTTATAACAATAGTTGTAGTGAGAGAGCAATGGGGATGGGTTACCATATGAAGAACATTGTTACATTGATGAGACTTGTAGTAGTCGTATGCTTATACATGTTTGATGTTTATCTTTGTTGATATTAGCTTTATGACTGACTTGAATTGCCCATTGATATTCCTTTAGTTATCATATACTTATTTTGAAGTTTGATTTTTAATATCCATGTGTGAATTTGAGAGTTGTTAATAATAAAACATGACTATTTATCAATCGAATCTATGATGTGGTTATTTAGGTAGGAATGCATCTAGCTAATATGCTATGATATGTGCTTAAAGTGTTTTTAGGTAAATTTGCATATAGAGAATGTCACTAAACCTTTGGAGGCCGGAAATAGTCCCTAAACTTTGAGCATGCAATTAAAGACTTGTAGATATTATTTTAAGCTGAAAATTTACATAAAAGCATAAAATATAATTAATTAAATATTGATAACCTTAATTTCACAATCAGGGAATAAAATTCTAGAAATTATGATTAGATCCCTAAAACTTGTTCAATTAAATTAGGACTCGTTTCTCTTTTAGTTTCCGCTGTAATTGAAACTCGATTTTTGCATGAACATGTAGGATCTAATTAAAGCATTTAGAAAAGATAAAAGATAAATTTTTAGGGTTGTTTATCGGGGCAAGTCTCCAGATTAGCATCGGTATTCCCTGTGTAGCTCGTTTGAGTCGGGTGGAACCTAGACTGGGTCGAGGGGGTTACATTATGTGATAAACCCGAGTGTGATAGAGGTTCGAACCTTGGGGGTGCTCCGGTATGATGAGTAACTTCAATTTGAGCACTTTTTACTCATATAAATTTTCAACATGTCCCTTTTGATAACAATTTAGAACTAACGTCATAAATCTCTTCAAAAATGACCCAAAAATTTGTTTGAATAAAAATTTATGTGTTCATATATTAGATTACGACAAAATCAAAATAATTATGAAGAAAAAAAAATCAATTTCAAATCTTTTAACTAGTTAAATTTCCAACTGGTTCATTTTGAGGCACACTTAGACATGTACGTCAAAAAACTCTTCAAAAATGACCCCAAAAGTTGTTTAAATCAAAATTTATGTGTTTATATATTAGATTACGATCAATTCAAAATAATTATGAAGAAAAAAAATCATATTCAAAACTTTTAACCCATTAAATTTCCAACTGGTCTATTTTGAGACCTAGTTAGACTTGGACGTCAAAAAACTCTTTAAAAACGATACAAAAAGTTGTTTAAATCAGAATTTATGTGTTCATATATTAGATTACGATCAATTCAAAATAATTATGAAGAAAAACATCAATTTTGGAACTTTTTTCTCAGTTAAATTTTCAATGGGTTCACTTTGAAACCCATTTAGAACTACGTGTCATAAATCTCTTCAAAAACGACCCAAAAACTTGTTTAAATCAAAATTTATGTGCTCATATATTAGATTACGATCAATTCAAAATAATTATGAAGAAAAACATCAATTTTGAAACTTTTTACTCAGTTAAATTTTCAACAAGTCAATTTTGAGACCCATTTAGAACTTCATGTCATAAATCTCTTTAAAAACGACCCAAAAAGTTGTTTAAATCAAAATTATATGTTCATATATTATATAACGACAAATTCAAAATAATTATAAAGAAAAAAATCAATTTCAAAACTTTTAAACCATTTAAATTTTCAATTGGTTCATTTTGAGGCCCAATTAGACTTGTACGTCAAAAAACTCTTCAAAAACGACCCAAAAAGTTGTTTAAATCAAAATTTATGCGTTCATATATTAGATTACGATTAATGCAAAATAATTATGAAGAAAAACATCAATTTCGTAAATTTTTTGATTTAAACAACTTTTTTGGTCGTTTTTGAAGAGTTTTTTTGATGTAAAAATCTAAGTGGGCTTCAAAATAAACCAGTTGGAAATTCAACAAGTTAAAAGTTTTGAAATTGATTTTTATCTTCATAATTATTTTGAGTTTGTCATTATCTAATATATGAACACAAAAATTTTGATTGAAACAACTTTTTGGGTCGTTTTTAAAGAAATTTATGATGTACAGTTCTAAATGGAACTCAAAATGGACCCGTTGAAAATTTAATTGAGTAAAATATTCCGGAATTGATGTTTTCTTCATAATTATTTTTAATTGATCGTAATCTAATATATGAACACACAAATTTTGATTGAAACAACTTTTTAGGTTGTTTTTAAAGAGTTTTTTGACGTGCAAGTTTAAATAGGCCTCAAATTGGACCAACTAGAAATTTAACCGGGTTAAAAGTTTTGAAATTGATTTTTTTCTTCATAATTATTTTGAATTGGTTGTTCTCTAATATATGAATACAAAAATTTTGATTGAAAGAACTTTTTGGGTCATTTTTGAAGAGATTTATGATGTTTAGTTCTAAATGGAACTCAGAATGGACCCGTTGAAAATTTTACTCAGTAAAATGTTTTGGAATTAATTTTTTTCATCATAATTATTTTGAATTGATCGTAATCTAATATATGAACACATAAATTTTGATTTAAAAAACTCTTTGGATCATTTTTGAAGAGTTTTTTGATGTACAAGTCTAAGTGGGCCACGAAATGGACCAATTAAAATTTAACTGAGTTAAAAGTTTTGAAATTGTTTTTTTTCTTCATAATTATTTTAAATTGGTCGTAATCTAATAGATGAACACATAAATTTTGATTTAAAAAACTTTTTGGGTCGTTTTTGAAGAGATTTATGACGTGTAGTTCTGAAAGGGTCTCAAAATGGACCCGTTGAGAATTTAACTGAGTAAAAAGTTTCAGAATTGATGTTTTTCTTCCTAATTATTTTGAATTGATCGTAATCTAATATATGAACACATAAATTTTGATTTAAACAACCTTTTTGGTCGTTTTTGGAGAGTTTTTTGATGTGCAAGTGTAAATGAGTCTCAAAACGAACCAGTTGGAAATTTAACCAGGTTAAAAGTTTTGAAATTTATTTTGTTCTTCATAATTATTTTGAATTTGTTGTAATCTAATATATGAACATATAAATTTTGATTTAAACAACTTTTTGGGTCGTTTTTGAAGAGAATTATGATGTGTAGCTCTAAATGGAGCTCAAAATAGACCCGTTGAAAATTTAAATGAGTAAGAAGTTCCGGAATTGATGTTTTTCTTTGTAATTATTTTAAATTGATCGTAATATAATATATTAACACATAAATTTTGATTTAAACAACTTTTTGGATCGTTTTAGAAGATTTTTTGATGTATAAGTATAAGTTGGCCTCAAAATGGACCAGTTCAAAATTTATCCAAGTTAAAAGTTTTGAAATTGATTTTTTTCTTCATAATTATTTTGAATTGGTCGTTATCTAATATATGAATACATAAATTTTGATTGAAACAACTTTTCGTGTTATTTTTGAAGAGATTTATGACGTGTAGTTTTAAATGGGTCTCAAAATGGACCCATTGAAAATTTAACTAAGTAAAAAGTTCTGGAATTGATGTTTTTCCTCATAATTATTTTCAATTGATCATAATCTAATATATGAACACATAAAATTTGATTGAAACAACTTTTTTGGTCGTCTTTGAAGAGTTTTTTGAGGTGCAAGTCTAATAGTGCCTCAAAATGGACCCGTTGGAAATTTAACCGGGTTAAAAGTTTTAAAATTGATTTTCTTATTCATAATTATTTTGAATTGGTCGTTATCTAATATATGAACATATAAATTTTGATTTAAACAACTTTTTGGGTCATTTTTAAAGAGATTTATGATGTGTAGTTCTAAATGGGTCTAAAAATGGACCCGTTGAAAATTTAACTAAGTAAAAAGTTACAGAATTGATGATTTTATTCATAATTATTTTGAATTGATCGTAATCTAATATATGAACACATAAATTTTGATTTAAACAAATTTTTTGTCATTTTTGAAGAGTTTTTTGATGTAAAAGTCTAAGTGGGCCTCAATATGGATCCGTTTATAATTTAACTGAGTAAAAAGATCCGGAATTATTGTTTTTCTTCATAATAATTTTGAATTGGTCGTAATCTAATATATAAACATATAAATTTTGGTTTAAATAACTTTTGGGGTCGTTTTTGAAGAGTTTTTTCACATACAAGTCTAAATGGGTCTTAAAGTGGACCCGTTAAAAATTTAACTGAGTAAAAAGTTCTGGAATTGATGTTTTTCTTCATAATTATTTTCAATTGATCGTAAACTAATATATGAATACATAAATTTTGATTGAAACAACTTTTGTGTTGTTTTTGAAGAGATTTATGACGCGTAGTTCTAAATGGATCTCAAAGTGGAACCATTGAAAATTTAATTGAGTAAAAAGTTTCGTAATTGATGTTTTTCTTCATAATTATTTTCAATTAATCGTAATCTAATACGGACAAATAAATTTTAATTTAAACAACTTTTTGGGTCATTTTTGAAGAGTTTTTTGACGTGCAAGTCTAAATGTGCATTAAAATGGACCAGCTGAAAATTTAACCGAGTTAAAAGTTTTAAAATTGATTTTTTTTCTTCATAATTATTTTGAATTGGTCGTAATCTAATATATGAACACATAAATTTTGATATAAACGACTATTTGGGTCATTATTGAAGAGATTTATTATGTGTAGTTCTAAATGGGTCTCAAAATGGACCCATTGAAAATTTAACTGAGTAAAAAGTTTTAGAATTGATGTTTTTCTTCTTAATTATTTTGAATTGGTCGTAATCTAATATATGAACACATAAATTTTGATTTAAACAATTTTTTGTCGTTTTTGAAGAGTTTTTTGACGTCCAAGTCTAACTAGGTCTCCAAATGGACTAGTTGGAAATTTAACGGGTTAAAAGTTTTGAAATTGATTTTTTTCGACATAGTTATTTTGAATTTATCGTTATCTAATATATGAGTACATAAATTTTGATTTAAACAACCTTTTGTGTCATTTTTTGATGAGATTTATGACGTGTAGTTCTAAATGGGTCTCAATAAGGAGCCATTTATAATTTTACTGAGTAAAAAGTTCCGGAATTGATGTTTTTCTTAATAATTATTTTGAACTGTTCTTAATATAATATATGAACACATAAATTTTGATTTAAACAACTTTTTGAGTCGTTTTTGAAGAGTTTTTTGACGTGCAAGTCTAAATTGGACTCAAAATGGACCAGTTTGAAATTTAACCGAGTTAAAAGTTTTGAAATTGACTTTTTTCTTTTTAATGATTTTGAATTGGTCGTAATCTAATATATGAACACATAAATTTTGATTTAAACAACTTTTTGGGTCGTTTTTAAAGAGATTTATGACTTGTAGTTCTAAATGGTTCTCAAAATGGACACGTTGAAAATTTAACTGAGTAAAAAGTTTCGGAATTGATATTTTTCTTCATAATAATTTTGAATTGATCATAAAATAATTTATAAACACATAAATTTTGATTGAAACAACATTTTGGGTCATTTTTGAAGAGATTTATGACGCCTAGTTCTTAATGGGTCTCAAAGTGGAACTGTTGAAAATTTAACGAAGTAAAAAGTTCCGGAATTGATGTTTTTCTTCATAATTATTTTGAATTGATCATAATCTAATATATAAACATATAAATTTTGATTTAAACAACTATTTGGGTCATTGTTGAAGAGATTTATTATGTGTAGTTCTACATGGGTCTCAAAGTGGAACACAACTATTTGGGTCATTATTGAGGAGATTTAATATATGAACACATAAATTTTGATTTAAACAACTTTTTGGGTCTTTTTTTAAAGAGATTTATGACTTGTAGTTCTAATTGGATCTCAAAATGGACTCGTTGAAAATTTAACTGAGTAAAAAGTTCCGGAATTGATGTTTTTCTTCATAATTATTTTGGATTGATCATAATCTAACATATGAACACATAAATTTTGATTTAAACAACTTTTGGGGTCATTTTAGAAGAGTTTTTTGACGTGCTAGTCTAAATGTGCATCAAAATGGACCAATAATTTAACCGAGTTAAAAGTTTTGAAATTGATTTTTTTCTTCATAATTTTTTTGAATTGGTCGTAATCTAATTTATGAATACATAAATTTTGATTTAAAAAACTTTTTAGGTCGTTTTTGAAGAGATTTATAATGCGTTGTTTTAAATGGGTCTCAAAGTGGAACCATTGAAAATTTAACTGAGTAAAAAGTTCCGGAATTCATGTTTTTCTTCATAATTATTTTGAATTTATCGTAATCTAATATATGGACACATACATTTTGATTTAAACAACTTTTTTGGTCAGTTTTGAAAAGTTTTTTGATGTGCAAGTCTAAATGTGCATCAAAATGGATCAGTTTTGTAACACCCCTTCCTGGCCTAGTAGAGGACCGGGTCGAAGATGCCACGATCGGAGGTTTTGGGGTTCGATAACATTTTTCGATAGTTCATTTTGGATTAGTACATAATTGATTAGTCAATCTTTAGTTTGTTCATGAATGTGACCTATGCATTTTCAGATTAATTTGAAGCTTTACGTTATCCAAGGATCTAAATGCATTTCTTACTAATTGAAAATATATCTTAAGGATTTTAAGCAGGTCGTATCTAAACATTATGGATCCATTTCAATACACCTAACCTGTAATACCTTGTTATAGCTGATTTTTAATCTATTTAGCTTAGTGAATAAAATCCTATCTTTATGAACTTTTACCAACAATCTATAGTGAACATAATTTAACGGAATAACCCCTTTTAAGTCATTCTAACTCACCTTTCTTAGTTTTAGGCTCTTTAAAACATGCATATTTAAATACTTAAACCATTTCTTATTTAGGTTATTTTATAATATATGAATCTATTCATACCTTACACATTACCGACATATCGAAATGATTTAACAAAACATATTGCCACCATTCTAGGAGTATCTATAGATAAACTTACATACTCTTGTCTAGTGGACTTGCCAAAACCTTTCAAAAAGGGATCCAATGCTCCTCCTCAAGATCTTAACCTGAAAATGCATGGAAAATAAATACGTTAGGCATATTTGACCTAGTGAGGTAGCCAATATTAACGTATTAGATGCAATCATTATTACATGCTTTCCTGCTAATTCATCAATTATACCAATGATTCATATGATTTATAATAAGGTCAACAAATCAATATACATCTTTGAATTGATCAAGATAGTGGATACGCGGACTCCTACGCTTCGTCAAATTAATAAATGGTCTAATCCCTCCGCCTCGCCAAAATAACCAATACACAAATCATCTCTCCGCCTCACCAAATATAGGCCTTAGCCCAAGGACCGTAGTCTACCCATACCAATGAGCTCCTGAATCTTATGGCATGCCAATTGTATACAGTTTCCACTCAAATACAAGGTCCAATACAATTATTTTTATAACAATATCAATATAATTTTAATATGTTCCATGAACCACTATCCATGATTTTGACCCTTAGGTCAATTTTAATAAGTTTAATGACCAATATTTCAATGATTCAAAGATTTAACATTACCAATGTAATAAGGAAAGCTTACCAAAGCTTACCATGACCCTATATGATATCATGTCATTTCCTTGCCAATAAAATGCTACATGTCAATCATTAACAATGAAATAAAATGGGAAAAACACCTAGCTTTTATCCCATGACATTACTACACTCACCTCGATATTTTAACACTTTTAGGATTCTCGAATAATAACGTCTTTAGTTCTGGTTTCCATAAAAGTTGACGGTTGCTCTCGATCGACCTCGTAAACTACATTAATAAAAATTGATTAGAATAAATAAGACAATATCGAATTAATATAAAAATATTAATTAATTTTGATGTCAAAATTTAAACTAACCAAGGGTCCGAGCTTACCCCAACACTAGCAGGGATTTGATATCACTATATCGAAATTATCGAACCACCAATCTAACACTAGAGCGTATATATATTTCCTTAACTTGCTTCTCTTTGTTGTGCGTATTAAATCATATAATTTTCCCTATTTATAGTGCTTGAACCAACCTCTCCTCATTTCTCCATTCCCCACGTGGCCATTTTGATGTCAATTTCTAATTGCATCAAATTGCCACATTCAATATGAATTTAATAATAATAATAATAATAATAATATATCAAAATAAAATACATAGTCACAAAGATATAATTTCGACTAGACCAGTTTTTGGGGTGTTACAAGTTTTAAATTTAACCGAGTTAAAAGTTTTAAAATTGATTTTTTTCTTCATAAGTAACTTGAATTGGTCGTAATCTAATATATGAACACATAAATTTTGATATAAAAAACTATTTGGGTCATTATTGAAAATATTTATTATGTGTAGTTC
This sequence comes from Abelmoschus esculentus, assembly GCA_035048815.1. Classification (NCBI taxonomy): domain Eukaryota; kingdom Viridiplantae; phylum Streptophyta; class Magnoliopsida; order Malvales; family Malvaceae; genus Abelmoschus; species Abelmoschus esculentus. Next base: position 21,132,154 of record JAUCBN010000011.1, read on the forward strand.
TAAATGGGTCTCAAAATGGATCCATTGGAAATTTAACTAAGTAAAAAGTTTCAGAATTGATTTTTTCTTCATAATTATTTTGAATTGATCGTATCTAATATATGAACATTTAAATTTTTATTGAAACAAATTTTTGACTTGTTTTTGAAGAAATTTATGACGTGTAGTTCTAAATGGGTCTCAAAGTGGAATTGTTGAAAATTTAACTGAGTAAAATATACAGGAATTGATGTTTTTCTTCATAATTATTTTGAATTGGTCGTAACCTAATATATGAACACATAAATTTCGATTTAAACAACTTTTTGGGTCGTTTTTGAAGAGTTTTTGGATGTGCAAGTCTAAATGGGACTCAAAATGGACCAATTTTAAATTTAATCGGGTTAAAAGTTTTGAAATTGATTTTTTTCTTCATAGTTATTTTGAATTGGTCGTAATCTAATGTATGAGCACATAAAATTTGATTTAAACAACTTTTTGGGTCATTTTTGAAGAGATTTATGATGCGTATTTCTAAATGGGTCTAAAAGTGGACCAGTTGAAAATTTAACTGAGTAAAAAGTTCCGAAATTGATGTTTTTCTTAATAATTATTTTAAGTTGATCGTAATCTAATATATGGATACAAAAATTTTAATTGAAACAACTTTTGGGTCGCTTTTGAGGAGTTTTTTGACGTGCAAGTCCAAATTGGCCTCAAAATGGACCAGATGGAAATTTAACTGAGCTAAAAGTTTGGATTTTGATTTTTTTTGTAATTATTTTGAATTGGTTGTAATCTAATATATAAAAATATATATTTTTATTTAAAAAAATTTTTGGGTCGTTTTTAAAGAGATTTCTGACGTATAATTCTAAATGGGTCTTAGAATGGACCCGTAGAAAATTTAACTGAGTAAAAAGTTCCAGAATTAATTTTTTTTCATAATTATTTTAAATTGATCATAATCTAATATGTGAACACATAAATTTTGATTAAAATAACTTTTTAGGTCGTTTTTGAAGAGATTTATGATGCGTAGTTACAAATGGATCTCAAAGTTGAACCGTTGAAAATTTAACTGAGTAAAAAGTTCCAGAATTGATGTTTTTCTTCATAATCATTTTGAATTAATAGTAATATAATATATGGATACATAAATTTTTATTTAAACTACTTTTTGGGTCATTTTTGAAGAGTTTTTTGATGTGCAACTCTAAATGGCCATCAAAATGGACCAGTTGAAAGTTTTAAAATTGATTTTTTTTATAATTATTTTAAATTGGATGTAATCTAATATATGAACACATAAACTTTGATTTAAACAACTATTTAGGTCATTATTGATGAAATTTATTATGTGTAGTTCTGAATGGGTCTCAAAATGGACCCGTTGAAAATTTAACCGAGTAAAAAGTTTCAGAATTGATGTTTTTTTTCATACTTATTTTGAATTGATCGTAATATAATATATGAACATATAAATTTTTATTGAAACAACTTTTTGAGTCATTTTTAAAGAGATTTATGACGCATAGTTCTAAATGGGTCTCAAAGTGGACCGTTGAAAATTTAACCGAGTAAAAATTTCCGGAATTGATGTTTTTCTTCATAATTATTTTGAATTGGTCGTAAACTAATATATGAACACATAAATTTTGATCGAAAAAACTTTTTGGGTCTTTTTTTGGAGAGAGATATGACGCGTAGTTCTAAAGGGTCTCAAAGCGGAACTGTTGAAAATTTAACTGAGTAAAAAGTTCGAGAATTGATGATTTTCTTCATAATTATCTTGAATTGATCGTAATCTAATATGTGGAAACATAAATTTTGATTTAATCAACTTTTTTGGTGGTTTTTGAAGAGTTTTTTGACGTGCAAGTCTAAAAGGGCATCAAAATAGTCCAGTTGAAAATTTAACCGAGTTTAAAGTTTTGAAATTAATTTTTTTTCTTCATAATTATTTTGAATTGGCCATAATCTAATATATGAACATATAAAATTTGATTTAAACAACTTTTTGGGTCGTTTTTCAAGAGATTCATAACGTTTAATTCTAAATGGTTCTTAAAATGGACCCGTTGAAAATTTAACTGAGTGAAAAGTTAGAAAATTGATGTTTTCTTTATAATTATTTTGAATTGATCGTAATCAAATTTATGAACATATAAATTTTGATTGAAACAACATTTTGGGTCGTTTTTGAAGAGATTTATGACGGATAGTTCTAAATGAGTCTCCAAGTGAAACTTTTGAAAATTTAACTGAGTAAAAAGTTCTGGAATTGATGTTTTTCTTCATAATTATTTTGAATTGATCGAAATCTAATATATGAACACATAAATTTTGATTGAAACAATTTTTGGATCACTTTTGAAGAGATTTATGACGCGTAGTTCAAAATGGGTCTCAAACTGGACCCGTTGGAAATTTAACTGAGTAAAAAGTTTCGAAATTGATGTTTTTCTTCATAATTATTTTGAATTAATCATAATCTAATATATCAACACATAAATTTTGATTGAAACAACTTTTTGGGTCATTTTTGAAGTGATTTATGACACATTGTTCTAAATGGGTCTCAAAATGGACCCATTAAAAAAAATTGACGAAAAAAAGGGCCTTGTTAAAAAAAACCTAACACAAGGGTTGAAAGCCCTTATGGGGAAAAGAGTACCCCTAGAATTTTGTTGAGAAGGAGAGTTAAATCTCTCAGTGTTTACAAAAACCCTTATAAAATCGGGCATGTCTGAATCAAAATGAAGAGTACAAAGAGTGCGCATGGTCCTAGAAGCAAGAGTATGGGCTACATTATTGGCCCCTCTAGGTACATAAGCGATCCGACAATTAACTAAACTCCCTATGGTGGTACGAATCATGGATACCAAAGGCTGTAGAGTTGAGAGATTTGGTCCGCCTTTGTTGACTTTATTCGCAATAGAGACTGAATCTGTCTCAAAGGTAATATTCGTCGAGTCTTTTTGGGGTGCAAGGTGAAGGCCCGCTAAGATTGCTTGTGCTTCAGCCGAAGCAATATTCGGACATCCTACAAGGGGAAGAGAAGTCCCTCCCAAAACAACACCATCCGAGTTACGTGCTACTACACCAGCTGTAGAACTTCCAAAAATGGGATCAAAAGCCCCATCCGTGTCTATTTTAATTGAACCAGGCCCTTGTTTTAACTAAGTAAAAAGTTCTGAATTGATGTTTTTCTTCATAATTATTTTGAAGAAACCGTAATCTAATATATGAATACATAAATTTTGATTGAAACAACTTTTGGGGCCGTTTTTGAAGAGATTTTTAACGCGTAGTTCTAAATGGGTCTTAAAGTGGAACCATTGAAAATTTAACTGAGTAAAAATTTCTGGAATTGATGTTTTTCTTTATAATTATTTTTGAATTGATCGTAATCTAATATATGGACACATAAATTTTGATTTAAACAAATTTTTGAGTCGTTTTTGAAGAGTTTTTTGACGTGCAAGTCTAAATGGAACTCAAAATGGAACAGTTCGAAATTTAACCGGGTTAAAAGTTTGGAAATTGATTTTTTTTTCTTTGTAATTATTTTGAATTGGTCATAATCTAATATATGAACGCATGAAATTTGATTTAAACAACTTTTTTGGTCGTTTTTGAAGAGATTTATGACATGTAGTTCTAAATAGTTCTCAAAATGGACCCGTTAAAAATTTAACTAAGTAAAAAGTTCTAGAATTGATTTTTTCTTCATAATTATTTTGAATTGCTCATAATCTAATATATGTAAACAAAAAATTTGATTTAAACAACTTTTGGGTCGTTTTTTAATAGATTTATGACACGTAGCTCTAAATGGGCCTCGAAATGAACCCATTGAAAAATTAACTGAGTAAAAATTTCTAGAATTGATATTTTTATACATAATTATTTTTAATCGGTCATAATCTAATATATGAACACATAAATTTTGATTGAAACAGTTTTTTGGATCGTTTTTGAAGAGATTTATGACGTGTAGTTCTAAATGGGTCTCAAAGTGGACCCTTTAAAAATTTAACTGAGCAAAAAGTTCTGGAATTGATGTTTTTCTTCATAATTATATTGAATTGATCGTAATCTAATATATGAACCCATAAATTTGATTGAAACAACTTTTTGGGTCGTTTTTGAAGAGATTTATGATACGTAGTTCTAAATGGGACTAAAAGTGGAACTGTTGAAAATTTAACAAAGTAAAAAGTTCTGAAATTGATGTTTTTCTTCATAATTATTTTGAATTGATCGTAATCTAATATATGAACATATAAATTTCGATTTAAACAACTTTTGGGGTCATTTTTGAAGAGTTTTTTGACCTGTAAGTCTAAATGGGCATCAAAATGGACCAGTTGAAAATTTAATCGAGTTTAAAGTTTTGAAATTAATTTTTTTTCTTCATAATTATTTTTAATTGGTCATAATATAATATATGAACACATAAAATTTTATTTCAATAACTTTATGTATCGTTTTTAAAGAGATTCATGATGTGTGGTTCTAAATGGTTCTCACAATGGACCCGTTGAAAATTTAACTGAGTAAAAAGTTCAAAATTGATGTTTTTCTTCATAACTATTTTGAATTAATCGTAATCAAATTTATGAATGCATAAATTTTAATTGAAATAACATTTTGAGTCGTTTTTGAAGAGATTTATGACGCATAGTTCTAAATGGGTTTCAAATCGGAACTTTTGAAAATTTAACTGAGTAAAAAGTTCCGGAATTGATGTTTGTCTTCATAATTATTTTGAATTGATCAAAATCTAATATATGAACACATAAATTTTGATTGAAACAACTTTTTAGATTGTTTTTGAAGAGATTTATGACACATAGTTCAAAATAGGTCTCAAACTGGACCCGTTGGAAATTTAACTATGTAAAAAGTTCTGGAGTTGATGTTTTTCTTCATAATTATTTTGAATCGATCGTAATCTAATATATGAACACATAAATTTTGATTGAAACAACTTTTTGGGTCGTTTTTGAAGAAATTTATGATGCATAGTTCTGAATGGGTCTCAAAGTGGACCCGTTGAAAATTTAACTATGTAAAAAGTTCTGGATTTGATATTTTTCTTCATAATTATATTGAATTGGTTATAATCTAATATATGAACACATGAATTTTGATTTAAACAACTTTTTGGGTCTTTTTTGAAGAGTTTTTTCACGTGCATGTCTAAATGGACCTCAAAATGGACCAGTTGGAAATTTAACCAGGTTAAAAGTGTAACCCCCTTAGCCCGGCCTGGACGGAACCGGCACTAATGGGTTACACGGGGAATATCAAACCAAACCCGCAAGGGTCTGATCCGATAAACAACCCTAAAACCATTATATTTTTTTCATTTTATCTTGCCTAGATGCGCAAACTTATTCCTATGTGCCAAGGTCTCATACAAAGCATTATCGGTAACACATTAACTAAAAACAGACATCCGAGTAAACACTAACATAGATTAAGGACTAAAATGTAAAACTTTTAAATCCTATTAACAAAATATAAATTCTTCTCGTCAACGTTCAATTGAAGACCCAAGTATTCTTCACAGAAAATTTCAACTCAAACGGATCATTTTAACATCATCAATTGCATGTTCCTCTAATTTAGGGACCAAAATGTAAATTTTACAAAATATAAGGACTTCATCTAAATTAGGTTAACTATCTTGAAATTAAATCAACTTTATGCGTGCATGCAAAATTTTAGCTCAAAATAACATCGGTAAGTACCTTAATCGAAGAAAGGAAGATATCTGGGACTAAAGTGTAATTTCTAGCAACTTTCAATTCTTGGTGATCAAAGGTTTTGAAACCTTTCCAAAGGTTTTGAAACTTTTTGTGAAAGGTTTCGAAACTTTTCGCGTCCAGTAGCTATCCAGAATTGAAACTGCTCGCAAGATTTCGAAACCTTATGAAGGTTTCGAAACTTTTTGACAAAGGTTTTGGAACCTTCACCCAAAGGTTCCAAAACTTTAGGTCTGGAACCAAAAGTTTCGTTACACTAAGTGCACAATAATTACTCAATACTCAACCATTAATTAGAACCACTAAATGCATCAATCCTAAACATATTTAACAACATATGGCACGTAATCAACAACGTTACAGACATCAATCAAGCTATAGGCATGCTCCCTAGGAATTGATTAACAACATATCAATCATGCTAGTACATGCTTCAACAATCCAAACAATTCCAAAGTTCAACAATTATCAATCAAACAATAATGGTCTTATTACAACATAAACCAAAGCCTAAGTACACACTCCTCACATAGGTTGGGTTACACATTGCCTTGCCCAATTTGTTTACCAAAAACATACCAAATTCAAAGTGATTCTTCCCCTTGGTTTCCTTGCCTCGAACGAAGCTCCAAGTGCCTTTATTTCTCTGCATGGATGAAAAAAGAGCTTAAGCAAACATGCTTAGTGAGGAAGCTCTACACAAATCATCAATGCATCTATTTAAAATCATGATGAAACCATAGTTTGTAATACATTGTTAAATCATGCATGCTAACCTTTCATGCTCATGTTCTCAAAATCATATGCATCCTTGAGTTCACATAATCTTATCAAAAAAATTTATAAATGATGTACAATGTCCATATCAAATTCATGTATGTATATTGGCTTTCTAGTGACCACTTTAATGTGAACCTTGAGCTCACCAAATACACGGATCCATGAGACCATTGTCTCGTCATGACACGAAGTCACCATTGACATGACACGAAGTCACCATTGACATGACACGAAGTCACCATTAGCACTACCACGCACGATCGGACACATAGTCACCCTTGTTACGTGTAGGCGGCTCTACCACGCACGGTTGGACACAAAGTCACCCTTGTTACGTGTAGGCAATATTCTGTATTCTCAGTTTTGATTATAGTGCACTTAAGACAATCCTAATGATATGTCATTCGTATTCGATTCTAAAGTTAGTGTCACTAAGCCAATATCATAATCAAATGTGCATGATAACTTGCTGTTCATAATGCATGCATACTATGTTCAACAAATGAACCAAAAGCCATGCCCAAAGGCACCATTATATATAAGGCAAATAACCATATTGTATTCCAAATCATATAACTTGCTGCTCATAATGCATGCATAAATTGTTCAACAAATGAACAAAAGCCATGCCCAAAGGCACCATTATATATAAGGCAAATAACCATATTGTACTCCAAATCATTTCTCATAATTTTTCATAATCATGGATGTTAAATAAGCTATGCATTTCAGCAAGTATCTCTCATGTATGCACCAATTCAAAACATGCTCATGTATTTTCATAAATCTCATTGCATTACCAATATAATGCCTTTATCAAATGTAGTCGAAACTCATATCGGTTTATCAAAAACATTTACATTACTTACTCTTGAACTATGGAAGGTTTTCACACTCTTCCATAGTCCCCAAAACAGAACCGTACCAAATGCGATTCGCTTTGAATCCGTAATCACTCACCAACAAGCGAAACGAGCTTTCGCCGCTATCCGATGATCGCACCAACGCACCAGCAATCAAGCTTCTTCTTGAACCTCTTCTACAACATTAAAAATAGAGCATTCTCACATCATAACATGCTCAAACCAACAGCCATATCCGATCACCATTAAACTACCAAAAACTTAGCCGAAAAGACCGTAAACAAAGCTGAAACGCATCCGAACAACATCCGCCCAAAACCTAACGAATATAACATCTAATCCACTTCAATTATGATCAAAAAACACATACAAACCATACTTATACCTCTAGCAACATTTAAGCATCTAAAACAGTCCATAAAACAACCGAAAAGCACCTTAAAACTACACCGATTGCATTATTCCGGGATTAGATTTATGTGCTATCAAATGAAGATTCAATTAATCATTTAATTAAAATAAAAACACAATTGAACCCATCTAATTCCAGCATCATATGAGATCCAAAAAGATTTCACAAAAACTTCCACAAAAACACTAGATCTAACATTAAAAACATAGAATCAAGTTTTTATTCAAAGATTAGCAAGCTAATACTTGGGAATTTCAATAAAGAACCTTAGAAAAGAATAAAAATCTAGAAAATTACCTTCAAGATCTATTCACCAAAAATATGTATTTTTTCCCTTCTTGATTCCTTGCAATTTGATGTAGATTTGATGAAATTGATGCATAGATTTTGTAAAGGATGGAAAGATGATGCAAATAATGTAATCTTTGTGGAAAAAGATGCAAAAATCAGCAAGGAATTGAAGAGAAAAGATGAAGAGTAAGAGGAGAGAAAATGAGAGAAAAAGATGAGAGAAAATTAAGAGAAAAAGTGGTTTTGAGAGAAAATGATTAAAAATCTCTAATTAAAATAATTAAAACATATTTTGGTGAATAAATTATTATTAAAAATTAGAAATGGGTTTATGGCCCTCTAAGGATTCTAAGTTTAGCTTGCTTTTCAATTTAGTCACTAAAACATGTAATTTTTCGAAAATTACAAAATAAGTCCTCCAATTTTTCCAAAAGTTACAAATTGGTCATTTATGCATAATTAAGTATATTTAAAAATCAATATAAAGTCCAAATTATTTTCTTTTAATCTTGAAACATATTTTCAATATTTTAAACCATATTCCAAAATTATTATTTTCCCTAATTAAAATATTCTTATTCATTTTTCCCCGAAATAATGAACCAAAGAACCCGATTCGATCCGAATCGAATTCTCCTAACTAAGCCTAAACTAATAACCCCAAAAACGGGATGTTACAAAAAGTTTTGAAATTTAATTTTTCTTCTTAATTATTTTGAATTGGTTGTAATCTAATATAGGAACACATGAATTTTGATTTAAACAACTTTTTTGGTCATTTTTGTAGAGATTTATGACGTGTAGTTTTTAATAGGTATCAAAATAGACCCGTTGAAAATTTGATCGAGTAAAAAGTTCTGAAATTGATGTTTAATTCAAAATTTATGTTCAAAAACAAATGCTGAGTACACCTTGTTTTTCGAAACAAACGATCAATTTCGGGCACAAAAGGATAGAGAGGTCCGTCAGTAGGCCTTCTTGACATGCATTGAGAATGACCCTGAAAAGGAAAACAAGAAAAACAAGTAAAACTAAACTATAGAAAGTAAACAAAGTAAAACAAAAATGCCAAGATAAAAATGTACAACTTTACTCTTGCCAGATCCCCGGCAACGGCGCCAAAAAGTTGGTGTGCTCTGTGTAGTGCTATAAATAATTATGTGAACATACATATATGTGCAAGTATACACAGTCATACAAGTAATAAAAGGGTGATTGAGTATCGTTCCCATGAGGATCTAAGGTAAAGTGTGCAATCAAATTTGTCAAGGCAAAAAGGTGTCACTAAAAAAAGGAAAAACAAAGATAAAGATATAAACAAGTGAAATATGTACGGTGATGATGTAATGGAGAAATACTATGGCAATTTCAGGATGCAATCAACTAAAATATGCCAAGGCAAAATGGAATGGATGGTGATGGCATGATGGATATATGGAAGCAGTGAACGAAGAGTATATTGATGTGCTTACAACAGAACAAGTAAACAAAGAAAGCAATTTGTAAATGCTGAAGCAAAAAGAGGATACAAGAACACGTTTAAACAATATATTGTAGTAGCCCTCTATTGATGAGCTCTCATGGGAATGTTTGGTGGAGGTTCCTATGGACTTCTTAAACTTACTCATACGAACATATAGCATTTATGATATATATCTACTCGAAAGAGGTTTCATAAGTATTCCCGCTCTCTCGAGTCATAGGAACCTGACAAACTAAAATGTTACGGCATCTCCTCAAGGTCTCAGTAGCGACACTAGCCTATCGACAAAGCACACTCTTTTTAGTCGTTGAAACCCTCACTTAAGTCTCCCTCGAGCACCTAAGATCATATTAAGCTCTGGTTACTATCCGAAGCCCATTGCTCACATAGATCCTTCCTTAGCTCCTCTCGAATGATCTAAGGATCTATAACTAGGTTTCTCTCGAACACCTAACATGCACCTAAACACAGGACACTCTCATGCCTCTTACAACGCTTAAATGATTAACAACTATGAGCAAAGCAAATACACAAACACATAGAAGGCTATATATTAATAAAAAGAAAAAGTTAATCATCCAAAATAGCAACCACCTAAATAAAGCACACATAGAGGTACGAAAGTAAAAGAAAGTATCATCCACATACATCCTTAAACATTCATCATCCTCTTAAAAATATAAAAAATAAAGCAAAGGAAGGAGGATAGAAGACACCCTCGGTTGCGCAGGCCGTCGATTCTTCAACCACCACGGGACGCCTTAGCGTGCAAGCCCCTCTTGGTTGCCTAGCACGCCACTCCCTTCAAGCTCTATCAATGGAGGACACTTCGAACGGATTTTGAAGGAGAAAGGTGAAAGCTTTCCTCCGCCGCAAGTCTCCCCAAAGGTGCCTCTTTTTTTGTGTTCTTGCTCCCCCAAAAGGGCCTCAAAGGTCTATCTTTTATCTTGTAGGTCACCATGCCTTAAAAAGGGGTAAACCCCCTAAAGGTTAGTGAAAATATGTTTTGCCCCATTCACGTGATGGCATTTTTGTAGTGGTGATAGTGGTCCCTTACTGAGGTGGCTCGTGGTCCCCTACTGCGATGGCTGTGGCCAGGCTGTAATGGCACCAGCTAACACTTTTATCAAAATATCTTATTATCGTTTAGCTAAGCATAGGATTCCTCCAGATTTTCCTTGACATTTTCCCATTGCTATCCTTCTGCGAATGCCAAAACAAATTTCCTCAACTTCTATTTTTACTTTTCCTGCACAACACAACCCAAAAGCACTGCCTTTCCCTTGAAATATCACCTATTGCCACACAAAAATACTAAGGCATAACTAAGAAACTACAAGAAATGATAATAACCTAAATGAAACTAAATGAGCTTAAGAACACTCAATAACTTAAGTAAAAAGGCCTGAAATATAGCCTTTTTGCAGAGTTATCAGGTCCATTTTTAGACCGTTTAGAATTACACGTCATAAATCTCTACAAAAACGACCCAAAAATTTGTTTAAATCAAAATGTGTTCATATATTAGATTACAATCAATTCAAAATAATTATGATGAAAAAAATCAATTTCAAAACTTTTAACCTCGTTAAATTTTCAACTAGTCAATTTAGAGGCCTATTTAGAACTACACATCATAAATCTCTTCAAAAACGACAAAAAAAGTTGTTTAAATCAAAATTTATGTGTTTATATATTAGATAACGATCAATTCAAAACAATTATGAATAAAAAATCATTTTAAAAACTTTTAACCCGATTAAATTTCTATCTGGTCCATTTTGAAGCTCATTTAATATTTCACGTCAAAAAACTTTTCATAAATGACACAAAAAGATGTTCACATCTAAATTTATGAGTTGATATATTTGAGTAAGGGCATTGAAATATTATTATATTAAAAAACATCAATTCCAGAACTTCTTACTAAGTTCAATTTTCAAGAGGTCCATTTTGAGACCAATTTAGAACTACACGTCATAAATCTCTACATAAATGACTCAAAAATTTGTTTAAATCAAAATTTATGTGTTCATATATTAGATTACGATCAATTCAAAATAATTATGAAGAAAAAATCAATTTCAAAACTTTTAACCCCGTTAAATTTCCAAATGGTCAATTTTGAGGCCCATTTAGAACTATACGTCATAAATCTCTTACAAAATAACCCAAAAAGTTGTTTAGATCAAAATTTATGTGTTCATATATTAAATTTCAATAAATTAAAAACAATTATGAAGAAAAAAAATCAATTTCAAAACTTTTAACACGGTTAAATCTCCAACTGGTCCATTTTGAGGTCCATCTAGACTTGTAAGTTAAAAAACTCTACTAAAATGACCCTAAAAGATGTTTACATCTAATTTTATGAGTTGATATATTTGAGTAAGGATATTGAAAAAAATCAATTCTGGAACTTTTAACTAAGTTAAATTTTCAACGGGTCCATTTTGAGCCCCATTTAGAACTATACGTCATAAATCTCTTTAAAAACGATCAAAAAAGTTGTTTAAATCAAATTTTATGTGTTCATATATTAGACTACGATCAACTCAAAAAAATTATGAAGAAAGAAAATCAAATTCAAAACTTTTAACCCTGTTAAATTTTCAACTGGTCCAATTTGAGGCCCATTAATTAGTCTTTACGTTAAAAAACTCTTCAAAAATGTCCAAAAAAAGATGTTTACATCTAAATTTTTGAGTTGATATATATCACTAAGGGCATTGAAATCTTATTATCTTAAAAAACATCATTTTCAGAACTTTTTACTAAGTTAAATTTTCAACGGGTCCATTTTGAGACCAATTTAAAACTACATGTCATAAATCTCTTCAAAAGCGACCCAAAAATTTGTTTAAATTAAAATTTATGTGTTCATATATTATAGTAAGATCAATTGAAAATAATTATGAAGAAAAAAATCAATTTCAAAATATTTTACCCCGTTAAATTTCCAATTGTTTCATTTTAAGGCCCATTTAGAACTACATGTTATAAAATCTCTTCAAAAATGACCGAAAAATTTTTAAATCAAAATTTATGTGTTCATACATTATATTACAATCAATTCAAAACAATTATTAAGAAAAAAATCAATTTCAAAACTTTTAACCCGGTTAAATCTCCAACTGGTCCATTTTGAGGCTTATTTAGTCTTTAACGTCAAAAAACTCTTCAAAACTGATCAAAAAAGATGCTTACATCTAAATTTATGAGTTGATATATTTGAGTAATGGTATTTATATCTTATTATTTTAAAAAATATCAATTTCGGACTTTTTACTAAGTTAAATTTTCAACGGGTCCATTTTGAGACGTATTTAGAACTACAGGTCATAAATCTATTCAAAAATGATCCAAAAAGTTGTTTAAATTAAAATTTATGTGTTCATATAATAGATTACGATTAATTCAAAATAATTATTAAGAAAAAAATCAATTTCAAAACTTTTAACCCGGTTAAATTTCCAATTAGTCCATTTTGAGGCCCATCTAGACTTGCAAGTAAAAAAACTCTAATAAAATGATCCAAAAAGATGTTTACATCTAATTTTATGAGTTGATATATTTGAGTAAGGTCATTGAAATCTTATTATATTGAAAAAACTCAATTTTGGAACTTTTTACTAAGTTAAAATTTCAACGGGTCCATTTTGAGCCCCTTTAGAATTAAATGTCATAAATCTCTTCAAGAATGACCCAAAAGTTGTTTAAATCAAAATTTATGTGTTCATATATTTGACTACGATCAATTCAAAATAATTATGAAGAAAAAAATCAATTTCAAACTTTTAACACGATTAAATTTCCACCTGGTCCATTTTGAGGCCCATTTAGAACTACACGTCATAAATCTTTTCAAAAACGACCTAAAAAGTTGTTTAAATCAAAATTTATGTATTCATATATTAGATTATGATCAATTCAAAACAATTATGAAGAAAAAATCAATTTCAAAACTTTTAATTTGGTTAAATTTCCAACTGATCCATTTTGAGGCTCATTTAGTCTTTCACGTAAAAAACTCTTGAAAAATGACCCAAAAAGACATTTACTTCTAAATTTATGAGTTGATATGTTTGAGTAAGGGTATTAAAATCTTATTATATTAAAAAATATCAATTCTGTAATTTTTTACTAAGTTAAATTTTTAATGGGTCCATTTTGAGACCCGTTTAGAACTACACGTCATAAATCTCTTCAAAAATGACACAAAATTTTGTTTAAATAAAAATTTATGTGTTCAAATATTAGATTACGATCAATTTAAAATAATTATGAAGAAAAAAATCAATTTCAAAACTTTTAACACTATTAAATTTCCAATAGGTCCATTTTGAGACCCATTTAGAACTACTCATCGTAAATCTCTTCAAAAACGACCCAAAATGTTGTTTAAATCAAAATTTATATATTCATATATTAGATTACGAGCAATTTAAAACAGTTGTGAAGAAAAAATCATTTCCAAAACTTTTAACCTGGTTAAATATCCTATTGGTCCATTTTAAGACTCATTTAGATTTGCACGTAAAAAAACTCTACAAAAACGACCCCAAAAGGTATTTACATCTAATTTTATGAGTTGATATATTTGAGTAAGGGTATTGAAATTTTATTATATTAAAAAACATCAATTCCGAAACTTTTTTACTAAGTTAAATTTTCAACGGGTCCATTTTGAGACCATTTAGATCTACAAGTCATAAATCTCTTCAAAAACGACCCAAAAATTTGTTTAAATCAAAATTTATGTGTTCATATATTAGATTACGATCAATTCAAAATAATTATGAAGAAAAAAAATCAATTTCAAAACTTTTAACCCCGTTAAATTTTTAACTAGTCCATTTTGAGGCCCATTTAGAACTACACGTGATGTGAGCACATCTTCACCAACACTTGATATTGATCCGGAGGTCTTGCCTTTAGGGCCAATTACTCGATCTAAAGAAAAATATTTTAGGGAAGCATTTTTCTTACTTGTACCAATATGTCTAATTCATTTGATAATATTTGTGCCTTAGGAGATAAGACTTTTAATGTGTTACATGTTACAATATGACATATTAGATTATACTATTTATTAGGTGTGTTTACGTGTGTGTATATATACACGGTAATATAATATTACTTAATATTATTATGTTTAAATATATAAAATATATATAATGTTTCCATTATTTTGCTGTCTTGCATGGTTTGTTCCCGAATGCATGGAGAAGCATGCACGGCTCCAATTGTCCACGTGGTGGATAAGGACAATGTGAACCGACCAATTTCAAATACTTGGACCACGTGATGCATGGAGATAAGATTGTGGGTTCCAATTCCATCACATGGTAAAAATATCTTTATATTCTTTATATTTTTATCTTTTGTTGCTCCTCCATTGTTGGTGCTATCACACTGGATTCTGCCGCGGCCTTGTTTCTGCTTCGACCGCAACACTGCTTCTCTACCGCTTCTGCTCTGGATATTCCTGCATGTACAAAATATGTAAAAATATCTGCATTCTCTATAAATATTGACTTTGTAAGTGATGATAATAGAATGTCCAATATTTGAGCAAAGAGTCTATATTTCGATTCAAGTTGGTGTATAATAGATGCATAAATTACCATGGGAAGGGTAGTAAATAACTGTCTTTTAGACACTCATCATATGTACTAAAGCAATATAACTTGGTTACACACTTTGATCAATAATATTTTGTTTGAGAGTTTTTTCTCTTTTCGGTTCTTTTTAGAACTATTTGACACTCAACTTGTTTGAGTGTCTTTGATACTTCAGGTCCCTAGATTGCTATCTAGAGGGTCCAACTCCTACGACGTTAAAAAAATTCGATTCGGGTTCGTTTAGCATATTGTTCGAGTTCTTTTGAGTTTAGCGTTCCCAACACCAGTCGTTTTTTGAAGCCTTCATCATCAACGTCGTTGAAGTCCTTTCCAAAAACGCTAAATATTATATTTATTTTATGTTATTTTGTTCATATTTGAATTACCTACTTAATATAATTATATCGTATAACTTTAGTCATTTCTTTTAAGTTTTTATTGTAGACACGTGCCTACAACACTCCAAAATCCGTAACAAACAAGGAAAGTTCGTACCATAAATTCCACGTTATATTATGTGGTAATCAGAGCCTAGGTTGTTGGATTCGTTGTAAGTTTCTGCATATCGAGTTTTGAAAGTTTGAAAAAAAAAACATATTCAAATTTATATACTAAAATAGATTCGAATAAAAAAACAAATTAGAATAAAAAATAAATTCGAATAAAAAACATATTAGAATAAAAAAGCAATTTAAAAAAACAGATTCTAATAAAAAATAGATTCGAATTAAAAAAATCAAATTCGAAAGAATTTTTTTCTTTTTTTTTCATATCTATATGTATTTAGTATTTTGTATTTGTATAATTAAAATGTTCAATATTATATTACCGGATATAAACAATATAAAATTTACAGGTATTGGATTATTTCAAAGCTAATAAAGGATAATTAAATAAGGTTATCTAAATTTAATTATTACTAAATATAAATATAATTATTAAAATAATAAATATTTTTTCCAACAAAAACAAAATTTAATATAAATTTTAGATTTTGAAACTATAGTAAATTATTTATTCCGATATTATTCAAATAAAATTAAAACGACGATTTCTAAGTCTATATATAGTGCATAATGAGACATTATGACAAAGTATATTTTTCCGGTTTTCGGTAACAGAGAATTCCAATAAACTAGACGCCGAGCTTCTTATTTTCCAGGTACCTGAACAGTCTATATTTTCTTTATATTTTTCTCGAATCCATCAACGTTGCGCGTCCAATTTTCTCATATGGAAGGTGTTATAAGTCGACCACCGGGACAGTTATTAAATTACATTGAGTCAAACAGGAAGGAATATCGACTACCGAACGATCTTACAAAGATCGTACTAACGTTTCCCTCTATTGTCGAACAGTCATGGGCGAGGGTCAGAGGAAGATGCTTGCGCGAATTCAGGAATAGGTAAGAAATTACGACCGTCAGATAAAGCTTAAAATTAAAACAAATCCGACGGTTACAAAAAAAACAAAAAAACAAGCTTTCCATATACCCCTATTCGAAGTAGGGCCCACCACTAGGAGAGATGCGGGCGGCTGCACGGTAATATTAGAACGTGAAGCCGCAGGAGAGCGAATCCCAAATATAGCGCTAAAGTAAATTTAATAGTTGTTTTCATATCACAACATCCCATAATTCCCCCCATTTTAACCTTCTACTATATATTGGGATCTTTGTAACGATACCTAGATACTTTGAAGTGGGACGATACAAAATGCAGACACGCATGTCGTTTTGAGTTTTGTTTAATATTATATTACCGGATATAAATAATATATATTCTACAAGTATTGGATTATTTCAACGCAAATAAAGGATAATTAAATAAGGTTATCTAAATTTAATTATTATTGAATATAAATACAATTATTAAAATAATAAATATTTTTTCCAACAAAAACAAAATTTAATATAAATTTTAGATTTTGAAACTATAGTTAATTTTTATTCCGATATTATTCAAATAAAATTAAAACAACGATTTCTAAGTCTATATATAGTGCATAATGAGACATTATGACAAAGTATATTTTTCCAGTTTTCGGTAACAGAGAATTCCAATAAACTAGACGCCGAGCTTTTTATTTTTCAGGTACCTGAACAATCTATATTTTCTTTATATTTGTCTCGAATCCATCAACGTTGCGCGTCCAATTTTCTCATATAGAAGGTGTTGTAAGTCGACCACCGGGACAGTTATTAAATTACATTGAGTCAAACAGGGAGGAGTATCGACTGTCGAACGATCTTACAGAGATCGTACTAACGTTTCCCTCTATTGCCGAACAGTCATTGGCGAGGGTCAGAGGAAGATGCATGCGCGAATTCAAGAATAGGTCAAAAATTACGACCGTCGGATAAAGCTTAAAATTAAAACAAATTCGACGGTTACAAAAAAACAAAAAAAACAAGCTTTCCATATACCCCTATTCGAAGTGGGGCCCACCACTGGGCGCGATGCGGGCGGCTATACGGTAATATTAGAACGTGCAGCCGCAGGAGAGCGGATCCCAAATATAGCGCTAAAGTAAATTTAATAGTTGTTTCACATCACAATGTCCCACAATTCCCCCTATTTTAGCCTTCTACAATATATTGGGATCTTTGTAACGATACCCTGGATACTTTGAAGTGGGACGATACAAAACGCAGAAATGCATGTCGTTTTGAGTTTTGTTCAATATTATATTACCGGATATAAACAATATAAAATCTATAGGTACTGGATTATTTCAACGCAAATAAAGGATAATTAAATAAGGTTATCTAAATTTAATTATTACTGAATATAAATATAATTATTAAAATAATAAATATTTTTTCCAACAAAAACTGAATTTAATATAAATTTTAGATTTTGAAACTATAGTTAATTATTTATTCCGATAATATTCAAATAAAATTAAAACGACGATTTCTAAGTCTATATATAGTGCATAATGAGACATTATGACAAAGTATATTTTTCCGATTTTCGGTAACAAAGAATTCCAATAAACTAGACGCTGAGCTTCTTTTTTTCCAGGTACCTGAACAATCTATATTTTCTTTATATTTGTCTTGAATCCATCAACGCTGCGTGTCCAATTTTCTCATATGGAAGGTGTTGTAAGTCGACTACCGGGACAATTATTAAATTACATTGAGTCAAACAGGGTGGAATATCGACTGTCGAACGATCTTACGGAGATAATACTAACGTTTCCCTCTATTACGGAACAGTTATGGGAGAGGGTCAGAGGAAGATGCATGCGCGAATTCCAGAATAGGTCAGAAATTACGACTGTCGGATAAAGCTTAAAATGAAAACAAATCCGACGGTTACAAAAAACCAAAAAAACAAGCTTTCCATATACCCCTATTCGAAGTGGGGCCCACCATTGGAAGCGATTCGGTCGGCTGCACGGTAATATTAGAACGTGCAGCCGTAGGAGAGTGGATCCCGAATATAGCGCTAAAGTAAATTTAATAGTTTTTTCACATCACAACGTCCCACAATTCCCCCTATTTTAGCCTTCTACTATATATTGGGATCTTTGTAACGATACCCTAGATACTTTGAAGTGGAACGATATAAAACACAGAAACGCATGTCGTTTTGAGTTTTGTTTAATATTATATTACCGGATATAAACAATATAAAACCTACAGGTATTGGATTATTTCAAAGCAAATAAAGGATAATTAAATAAGGTTATCTAAATTTAATTATTACTAAATATAAATATAATTATTAAAATAATAAATATTTTTTCCAATAAAAACTGAATTTTATATAAATTTTAGATTTTGAAACTATAGTTAATTATTTATTCCGATATTATTCAAATAAAATTAAAACGACGATTTCTAAGTCTATATATAGTGCATAATGAGACATTATGACAAAGTATATTTTTCCGGTTTTCGGTAACAGAGAATTCCAATAAACTAGACGCCGAGCTTCTTATTTTTCAGGTACCTGAACAATCTATATTTTCTTTATATTTGTCTCGAATCCATCAACGCTGCGCGTCCAATTTTCTCATATAGAAGGTGTTGTAAGTCGACCACCGGGACAGTTATTAAATTACATTGAGTCAAACAGGGAGGAGTATCGACTGTCGAACGATCTTACAGAGATCGTACTAACGTTTCCCTCTATTGCCGAACAGTCATTGGCGAGGGTCAGAGGAAGATGCATGCGCGAATTCAAGAATAGGTCAAAAATTACGACCGTCGGATAAAGCTTAAAATTAAAACAAATTCGACGGTTACAAAAAGCAAAAAAAACAAGCTTTCCATATACCCCTATTCGAAGTGGGGCCCACCACTGGGCGCGATGCGGGCGGCTATACGGTAATATTAGAACGTGCAGCCGCAGGAGAGCGGATCCCAAATATAGCGCTAAAGTAAATTTAATAGTTGTTTCACATCACAATGTCCCACAATTCCCCCCATTTTAGCCTTCTACAATATATTGGGATCTTTGTAACGATACCCTGGATACTTTGAAGTGGGACGATACAAAACGCAGAAATACATGTCGTTTTGAGTTTTGTTCAATATTATATTACCGGATATAAACAATATAAAATTTACAGGTATTGGATTATTTCAAAGCAAATAAAGGATAATTAAATAAGGTTATCTAAATTTAATTATTACTGAATATAAATATAATTATTAAAATAATAAATATTTTTTCCAACAAAAACGGAATTTAATATAAATTTTAGATTTTGAAACTATAGTTAATTATTTATTCCGATATTATTCAAATAAAATTAAAACGACGATTTCTAAGTCTATATATAGTGCATAATGAGACATTATGACAGTATATTTTTCCGGTTTTCGGTAACAGAGAATTCCAATAAACTAAACGCCGAGCTTCTTATTTTCCAGGTACCTGAACAATCTATATTTTCTTTATATTTTTCTAGAATCCAATAACGTTGCGCGTCCAATTTTCTCACATGGAAGGTGTTGTAAGTCGACCACCGGGACAGTTATTAAATTACATTAAGTCAAACAGGGAGGAGTATCGACGGTCGAACGATCTTACAGAGATCGTACTAACGTTTCCCTCTATTGCCGAACAATCGTGGGTGAGGGTCAGACGAAGAATGCATGCGTGAATTCAAGAATAGGTCAGAAATTACGACCGTCGGATAAAGCTTAAAATTAAAACAAATCCGACGGTTACAAAAAAACCAAAAAAAAGCTTTCCATATACCCCTATTCCAAGTGGGGCCCACCACTGGAAGCGATGCGGGCGACTGCACGGTAATATTAGAACGTGCAGCCGCAGGAGAGCGGATCCCAAATATAGCGCTAAAGTAAATTTAATAGTTGTTTCACATTGCAACGTCCCACAATTCCCCCCATTTTAGCCTTCTACTATATATTGGGATCTTTGTAACGATATCCTGGATACTTTGAAGTGGGACGATACAAAACGCAGAAACGCATGTCGTTTTGAGTTTTGTTCAATATTATATTACCGGATATAAACAATATAAAATCTACGGGTATTGGATTATTTCAAAGTAAATAATGGATAATTAAATAAGGTTATCTAAATTTAATTATTACTGAATATAAATGTAATTATTAAAATAATAAATATTTTTTCCAATAAAAACTGAATTTAATATAAATTTAGATTTTGAAACTATAGTTAATTATTTATTCCAATATTATTCAAATAAAATTAAAACGACGATTTCTAAGTCTATATAAAGTGCATAATGAGACACTATGACAAAGTATATTTTTCCGGTTTTCGGTAACAGAGAATTCCAATAAACTAGACGTCGAGCTTCTTATTTTCCAGGTACTTGAACAGTATATATTTTCTTTATATTTATCTTGAATCCATCAACGCTGCGCGTCCTATTTTCTCATATGGAACGTGTTGTAAGTCGACCACCGGGACAGTTATTAAATTACATTGAGTCAAACAGGGAGGAGTATCGACTGTCGAACGATCTTACAGAGATCGTACTAACGTTTCCCTCTATTGTCAAACAGTCATGGGCGAGGATCAGAGGAAGATGCATGCGCGAATTCAAGAATATGTCAGAAATTACGACCGTCGGATAAAGCTTAAAATTAAAACAAATCTGACGGTTACAAAATACCCAAAAAAACATGCTTTCCATATACCCCTATTCGAAGTGGGGACCACAACTGGGAGCGATGCGGGCAGTTGCACAGTAATATTAGAACGTGCAGCCACAGCAGAGCAGATCCCAAATATAACGCTAAAGTAAATTTAATAGTTGTTTCACATCATAACATCCCACAATTCCCCCTATTTTAGCCTTCTACTATATATTGTGATCTTTGTAACGATACCCTGGATACTTTGAAGTGGGACGATACAAAACACAGAAACGCATGTCGTTTTGAGAAATGTGGAGCTTCTTATTTTCTGACGTGGCCAAAATGCTCTTTTCCCAAGGAATCCGCTTTGGAACAGATTAAAAACCTTTCTCTCCCCACTAATGTTGTCTGCATCCGAGTGTGTGAGGAAAAGCATCAAGATGGTTCTCCCCATCTTCATGCGTTGGTTCAGTTCTAGTCTAAATTCAGATGCACAAATAACCGAATGTTTGACTTCAAACATCCTTCTAATTCTCAGTCATTCCATGGAAACAACGAGACCGCTCGTTCTGCTTCAAACGCGAAGAAATACGTCGTAAAAGACGGTGTCTTCTATGAATGGGGAGTTTTTAAAGTAGATGGAAGATCAGCCAGAGGAGGTCAACAATCAGTAAACGACGCATACGCGCAAGCAATTAACAGCGGGAGCAAAGAGGTGGCTTTTAGAATCATAAAGGAGTTGGTTCCGAAAGATTACGCCGTTCAGTATCATAATCTGAACGCTAATTTGGAAAGAATCTTCAAACCGATCGACGAACCATATGAGACCCCTTTTTCACTCTCTTCTTTTAACAACGTACCAAGATTAATACAAGATTGGGTGGACGACAATGTCAAGAGTACCGCTCCACGCTGAACATCAGATAAACAGATCACCGAACCAGAATGCTAAACATTTAGTCGAGTATCGAATAATTGAATCTTGCATGGACCCTCACAACCGTAAGGAACACCGGGACCCTTCTTCTGATAAAAAGGTTTCCTATTCGATTGACATCTTTTCCATGCAGTTCGACGGGTTAAGCGTCTGTAGATGACAGGAACACTGGCAACCTGAACAGACGATGCGGAAGTGTAGGTCAACGTTCTTCGAACCTTGTTGCGCATTGATGAACTCATCCAATATCCTCGACGCTTTAACATAATCATGATTACGAATTATCCTCTTTAATTCGGATAATTGAGTCCAACCAATAGAATCGGGACTATATTTTTTTTGGATTTCAGAAAGGAATTTTAGGGCTAGCATACAACGGAGCCCATGAATAGTTGGAGGAAGCGGATTCTCCAGCGGGTCGAACATTTTCAGATGCCGATTCGAAATTTCAAAATTTATACAAACTTGCGCCCGAAGTTTTGCTGAATTATTTAAAAATTGAAGAAACAATTTGATTGGCTTGTCAAATCAGTCCTTTTACTTTTGCTTTTAAAATTTCTAATGAGTCAACATTATTCGCGGCTTTGTCGTAATACGGGTCCCACCATTAGGAGCGATGCGGGCGGCTGCACGGTAATATTAGAACGTGCATCCGCAGGAGAGCGGATCTCAAATATAACACTAAAGTAAATTTAATAGTTGTTTCACATCACAACGTCCCACAATCCCCCCCATTTTAGCCTTCTACTATATATTGGGATCCTTGTAACGATACCCTAGATACTTTGAAGTGGGACGATACAAAGCGCAAAATGCCTCGTCGTTTTGAGAAATGTGGAGTTTCTTATTTTCTGACGTGGCCAAAATGCTCTGTTACCAAGGAATCCACTTTGGAACAGATTAAAATCCTTTCTCTCCCCACTAATGTGGTCTACATCCGAGTGTGTGAGGAAAAGCATGAAGATGGTTCTCCCCATCTTCATGCGTTGGTTCAGTTCCAGTCTAAATTCAGATGCACAAATAACCGATTGTTTGACCTCAAACATCCTTCTAATTCTCAGTCATTCCATGGAAACTACGAGATCGCTCGTTCTGCTTCAGACGCGAAGAAATACGTAGAAAAAGACGGTGTCTTCTGTGAATGGGGAGTTTTTAAAATAGATGGAAGATCAGCCAGAGGAGGTCAACAATCAGCAAACGACGCATACGCGCAAGCAATTAACAGCGGGAGCAAGCAGGAAACTCTTAGAATCATAAAGGAGTTGGTTCCGAAAGATTACGCCGTTCAGTATCATAATCTGAACGCTAATTTGGAAAGAATCTTCAAACCGATCGACGAACCATATGAGACCCCTTTTTCACTCTCTTCTTTTAACAACGTACCAAGATAAATACAATATTGGGCGGACGACAACGTCAAGAGTATTGCTCCACGCTGAACATCAGATAAACAGATCACCGAACCAGAATGCTGAACATTTAGTCGAGTATCGAATGATTGAATCTTGCATGGACACTCACAACCGTAAGGAACACCGGGACATTATGACAAAGTATATTTTTACGGTTTATTCAAATAAAATTAAAACGACGATTTCTAAGTCTATATATAGTGCATAATGAGACATTATGACAAAGTATATTTTTACGGTTTTTGGTAACAGAGAATTAAAACAAACTAGACGCCGAGCTTCTTATTTTTCAGGTACCTGAACAGTCTATATTTTCTTTATATTTATCTCGAATCCATCAACGTTGCGCGTCTAATTTTCTCATATAGAAGGTGTTGAAAGTCGACCACCGGGACAATTATTAAATTATATTGAGTCAAACAGGGAGGAGTATCGACTGTCAAACAATCTTACAGAGATCGTACTAACGTTTCCCTCTATTGCCGAACAGTCATGGGCGAGGGTCAGAGGAAGATGCATGCGCGAATTCAGGAATAGTTCAGAAATTACGACCGTCGGATAAAGCTTAAAATAAAAACAAATCCAACAGTTACCAAAAAACCAAAAAAACAAGCTTTCTATATACCCTTATTCGAAGTGGGGCCCACCACTGAGAGCGAAGCGGGCAGCTGCACGGTAATATTAAAACGTGCAGCCGCAAGAGTGTGGATCACAAATATAGCGCTAAAGTAAATTTAATAGTTGTTTTACATCACAACGTCCCACAATTCCCCCTATTTTAGCCTTCTACTATATATTGGGATCTTTGTAACGATACCCTGGGTACGTTGAAGTGGGATGATACAAAACGCAGAAACGCATGTCGTTTTGAATTTTATTCAATATTATATTACCGGATATAAACAATATAAAGTCTACAGGTATTGGATTATTTCAAAGCAAATAAAGGATAATTAAATAAGGTTATCTAAATTTAATTATTAGTGAATATAAATATAATTATTAAAATAGTAAATATTTTTTCCAACAAAAACTGAATTTAATATAAATTTTAGATTTTGAAACTATAGTTAATTATTTATTACAATATTATTCAATTAAAACGACGATTTCTAAGTCTGTATATAGAGCATAAAGAGACATTATGACAAAGTATATTTTTCCGGATTTCGGTAATAGAGAATTCCAATAAACTAGACGCCGAGCTTCTTATTTTCGAGGTACCTGAACAGTCTATATTTTCTTTATATTTATCTAGAATCCATCAACGCTGCGTGTCCAATTTTCTCATATGGAAGGTGTTGTAAGTCGACCACCGGGACAGTTATTAAATTACATTGAGTCAAACAGGGAGGAGTATCGACTGTCGAACGATCTTATAGAGATTGTACTAACATTTCCCTCTGTTGTCGAACAGTCATGGGCGAGGGTCAGAGGAAGATGCATACGCGAATTCAGGAATAGTTCAGAAATTACGACCGTCGGATAAAGCTTAAAATTAAAACAAATCCAACGATTACCAAAAAACCAAAAAAACAAGCTTTCTATATACCCTTATTCGATGCGGGCGGCTGCACGGTAATATTAGATCGTGTAGCTGCAGGAGAGCGGATCCCAAATATAGCGCTAAAGTAAATTTAATAGTTGTTTCACATCACAACGTCCCACAATTCCCCCCATTTTAGTCTTCTACTATATATTGGGATCTTTGTAACGATACCCTAGATACTTTGAAGTGGGACGATACAAAACGCAGAAATGCATGTCGTTTTGAGTTTTGTTTAATATTATATTACCGGATATAAACAAAATAAAATCTACAGGTATTGGATTATTTCAAAGCAAATAAAGGATAATTAAATAAGGTTATCTAACTTTAATTATTAATGAATATAAATATAATTATTAAAATAATAAATATTTTTTCCAACAAAAACCAATTTTAATATAAATTTTAGATTTTGAAACTATAGTAAATTATTTATTCCGATATTATTTAAATAAAATTAAAACGACGATTTCTAAATCTATATATAGTACATAATGAGACATTATGACAAAGTATATTTTTCCGGTTTTCGGTAACAGAGATTTCTAATAAACTAGACGCCGAGCTTCTTATTTACCAGGTACCTGAACAATCTATATTTTCTATATATTTATCTCGAATCCATCAACATTGCGCGTCCAGTTTTCTCATATGGAAGGTGTTGTAAGTCGACTACTGAGACAGTTATTAAATTACATTGAGTCAAATAGGGAGGAGTATCGACTGTCAAACGATCTTACAAAGATCGTACTAACGTTTCCCTCTATTTCCGAACATTCGTGGGCGAGGGTCAGAGGAAGCTGCATGCGCGAATTCAGGAATAGGTCAAAAATTACGACCGTCAGATAAAGCTTAAAATTAAAAAAAAATTGACGGTTACAAAAAAATCAAAAAAACAAGCTTTCCATATACCCCTATTCAAAGTGAGGCCCACCACTGGGAGCGATGCGGGCGGCTGTACGGTAAAATTAGAACATGCAGCCGTAGGAGAGCGGATCCCAAATATAGCGCTAAAGTAAATTTAATAGTTGTTTCACATCACAACGTCCCACAATTCCCCCCATTTTAGCCTTCTACTATATATTGGGATCTTTGTAACGATACCCTAGATACTTTGAACTAGACGATACAAAACGCAGAAACGCATGTCGTTTTAAGTTTTGTTCAATATTTTATTACTGGATATAAACAATATAAAATCTACAGGTATTGGATTATTTCAAAGCAAATAAAGGATAATTAAATAAGGTTATCTAAATTTAATTATTACTAAATATAAATATAATTAATAATATAATAAATATTTTTTCCAACAAAAACAAAATTTAATATAAATTTTAGATTTTGAAACTATAGTAAATTATTTATTCCGATATTATTCAAATAAAATTAAAACGACGATTTCTAAGTCTATATATAGTGCATAATGAGACATTATGACAAAGTATATTTTTTCGATTTTCGGTAATAGAGAATTCTAATAAACTAGACGCTGAGCTTCTTATTTTCCAGGTACCTGAACAGTCTATATTTTCTTAATATTTATCTCGAATCGATCAACGTTGCGCCTCCAATTTTCTCATATGGAAGGTGTTGTATGTCGACCACCGGGACAGTTATTAAATTACATTAAGTCAAACAGGGAGGAGTATCGATTGTCAAACGATCTTACAGAGATCGTAGTAACGTTTCCCTCTATTGTCAAACAGTCATGGGCGAGGGTCAGAGGAAGATGCATGCGCGAATTCAGGAATAGGTCAGAAATTACAACCGTCGGATAAAGCTTAAAATTAAAACAAATCCGACGGTTAAAAAAACAAAAAAAACAAGCTTTCCATATGCCACTATTCGAAGTGGGGCCCACCACTGGGATAGATGCGGGCGACTGCACGGTAATATTAGAAAGTGCAGTCGTAGGAGAGCGGATCCCAAATATAGCGCTAAAGTAAATTTAATAGTTGTTTCACATCAAAACGTCCCACATTTCCCCCCACTTTAGCCTTCTACTATATATTGGGATCTTTGTAACGATACCCTAGATACTTTGAAGTAGACGATACAAAATGCAGAAATGCATGTCGTTTTGAGTTTTGTTCAATATTATATTGCTGGATATAAACAATATAAAATCTACAGGTATTGGATTATTTCAAAGCAAATAAAGGATAATTAAATAAGGTTATCTAAATTTAATTATTACTAAATATAAATATAATTATTAAAATAATAAATATTTTTTCCAACAAAAACTGAATTTAATATAAATTTTAGATTTTGAAACTATAGTTAATTATTTATTCCGATATTATTCAAATAAAATTAAAACGACGATTTCTAAGTCTATATATAGTGCATAATGAGACATTATGACAAAGTATATTTTTCCAGTTTTCGGTAACAGAGAATTCCAATAAACTAGACGCGAAGCTTCTTATTTTCCAGGTACCTAAACAGTCTATATTTTCTTTATATTTATCTCGAATCCATCAACGCTGCGCGTCCAATTTTCTCATATGGAAGCTGTTGTAAGTCGACCACCGGGATAGTTATTAAATTACATTGAGTCAAACAGGGAGGAATATCGACTGTCGTACGATCTTACAAAGATCGTACTAACGTTTCCCTCTATTGCCGAACAGTCATGGGCGAGGATCACTGGAAGATACATGCGCGAATTCAGGAATAGGTCAGAAATTACGACCGTCGGATAAAGCTTAAAATTAAAACAAATCCGACGGTTAAAAAAAACAAAAAAACAAGCTTTCCGTATACCCCTATTCGAAGTGGGGCCCACCACTGGGAGCGATGCGGGCGGCTGCACGGTAATATTAGAACGTGCAGCCGCAGGAAAGCGGATCACGAATATAGCGCTAAAGTAAATTTAATAGTTGTTTCATATCACAACGTCCCACAATTCCCCCTATTTTAGCCTTCTACTATATATTGGGAGCTTTGTAACGATACCCTGAATGCTTTGAAGTGGGACGATACAAAACGCAGAGACGCATGTCGTTTTGAGTTTTGTTCAATATTATATTACCGGATATAAACAATATAAAATCTACAGGTATTGGATTATTTCAAAGCAAATAAAGGATAATTAAATAAGGTTATCTAAATTTAATTATTACTGAATATAAATATAATTATTAAAATAATAAATATTTTTTCTAACAAAAACTGAATTTAATATAAATTTTAGATTTTGAAACTATAGTTAATTATTTATTCCGATATTATTCAAATAAAATTAAAACGACGATTTCTTAGTCTATATATAGTGCATAATGAGACATTGTGACAAAGTATATTTTTCCGATTTCCGGTAATAGAGTATTTCAATAAACTAGACGCCGAGCTTCTTATTTTCCAGGTACCTGAACAGTCTATATTTTCATTATATTTATCTCGAATCCATCAACGCTGCGCGTCCAATTTTCTCATATGGAAGGTGTTGTAAGTCGACCTCCGGGACAGTTATTAAATTACATTGAGTCAAACAGGGAGGAATATCGACTGTCGTACGATCTTACACAGATCGTACTAACGTTTCCCTCTATTACCGAATAGTCATGGGCGAGGATCACTGGAAGATGCATGCGCGAATTCTGGAATTGATCAGAAATTACGACCGTCGGATAAAGCTTAAAATTAAAACAAATTCGACGGTTAAAAGAAACAAAAAAACAAGGTTTCCATATACCCCTATTCGAAGTGGGGCCCACCACTGGGAGCGATGCGGGCGGCTGCACGGTCATATTAGAACGTGCAGCCGCAGGAAAGCGGATCACAAATATAGCGCTAAAGTAAATTTAATAGTTGTTTCACATCACAACGTCCAACAATTCTCCCCATTTTAGCCTTCTACTATATATTGAGATCTTTGTAACGATACCCTGAATACTTTGAAGTGGGACGATACAAAACGCAGAAACGCATGTCGTTTTGAGTTTTGTTCAATATTATATTACCGGATATAAACAATATAAAATCTATAGGTATTGGATTATTTCAAAGCAAATAAAGGATAATTAAATAAGGTTATCTAAATTTAATTATTACTGAATATAAATATAATTATTAAAATAATAAATATTTTTTCTAACAAAAACTAAATTTAATATAAATTTTAGATTTTGAAACTAATGTTAATTATTTATTCTGATATTATTCAAATAAAATCAAAACGACGATTTCTAAGTCTATATATAGTGCATAATGAGACATTATGACAAAATATATTTTTCCGGTTTTCAGTAACAGAGAATTCTAATAAAATAGTCGCTGAGCTTCTCATTTTCCAGGTACCTGAACAGTCTATACTTTCTTTATATTTATCTCGAATCCATCAACGTTGCGCGTCCAATTTTCTCATATGGAAGGTGTTGTAAGTCGACCACCGGGACAGTTATTAAATTACATTGAGTCAAACAGGGAGGAATATCAACTGTCGAACGATCTTAGAGAGATCGTACTAACATTTCCCTCTATTGCCGAATAGTCATGGGCGAGGATCAGAGGAAGATGCATGCGCGAATTCAGGAATAGGTCAGAAATTACTACCGTCGGATAAAGTTTAAAATTAAAACAAATCTGACGGTTAAAAAAAACAACAAAAAAGCTTTCCATATACCCCTATTCGAAGTGGGGCCCACTACTGGGAGCGATGCGGGCGGCTGCACGGTAAAATTAGACCGTAGAGCCGCAGGAGAGCGGATCCCAAATATAGCGCTAAAGTAAATTTAATAGTTGTTTCACATCACAACGTCCCACAATTCCCCCCATTTTAGCCTTCTACTATATATTGGGATCTTTGTAACAATACCCTGGATACTTTGAAGTGGGACGATACAAAACGCAGAAACGCATGTCGTTTTGAGTTTTGTTCAATATTATATTACCAAATATAAACAAAATAAAATCTACAGGTATTGGATTATTTCGAAGCAAATAAAGGATAATTAAATAAGGTTATCTAAATTTAATTATTACTAAATATAAATATAATTATTAAAATAATAAATATTTTTTCCAACAAAAACTGAATTTAATATAAATTTTAGATTTTGAAACTATAGTTAATTATTTATTACGATATATTCAAATAAAATTAAAACGACGATTTCTATGTCTATATATAGTGCATAATGAGACATTATGACAAAGTATATTTTTCCGGTTTTCGGTAACAGAGAATTCCAGTAAACTAGACGCGGAGCTTCTTATTTTCCAGGTACCTGAACAGTCTATATTTTCTTTATATTTATATCGAATCCATCAACGCTGCATGTCCAATTTTCTCATATGGAAGGTGTTGTAAGTCGACCACCGGGACAATTATTAAATTACATTGAGTCAAGCAGGGAGAAGTATCGACTGTCGAACGATCTTAGAAAGGTCGTACTAACGTTTCCCTCTATTTCCGAACAATCATAGGCGAGGATCAAAGGAAGATGCATGCGCGAATTCAGGTATAGGTCAGAAATTACGACCGTCGGATAATGCTTAAAATTAAAACAAATCTGACGGTTACAAAAAAACCAAAAAAAAAGCTTTCCATATATCCCTATTCGAAGTGGGGCCCACCACTGGGAGCGATGCGGGCGGCTGCACGGTAATATAAGAACGTACAGCCGCAGGAGAGCGGATCCCAAATATAGCGCTAAAGTAAATTTAATAGTTGTTTCACATCATAACGTCCCACAGTTCCCCCCATTTTAGCCTTCTACTATATATTGGGATCTCTGTAATGATACCCTAGATACTTTGAAGTGGGACGATACAAAATGCAGAAACGCATG
This sequence comes from Abelmoschus esculentus, assembly GCA_035048815.1. NCBI lineage: Eukaryota > Viridiplantae > Streptophyta > Magnoliopsida > Malvales > Malvaceae > Abelmoschus > Abelmoschus esculentus. The sequence continues at coordinate 21,163,154 of JAUCBN010000011.1, forward strand.
TCGTTTTGAGTTTTGTTCAATACTATATTACCGGATATAAACAATATAAAATCTACAGGTATTGGATTATTTCAAAGCAAGTAAAGAATAATTAAATAAGGTTATCTAAATTTAATTATTACTGAATTTAAATATAATTTTTAAAATAATAAATATTTTTTCCAACAAAAACTAAGTTTAATATAAATTTTAGATTTTGAAACTATAGTTAATTATTTATTCCGATATTATTCAAATAAAATTTAAAGGACGATTTCTAAGTCTATATATAGTGCATAATGAGACATTATGACAAAGTATATTTTTTCGGTTTTCGGTAATAGAGAATTCCAATAAACTAGACGCCAAGCTTCTTATTTTCCAGGTACCTGAACAGTCTATATTTTCTTTATATTTATCTCGAATCCATCAACGTTGCGCGTCAAATTTTCTCATATGGAAGGTTTTGTAAGTCGACCACCAGGATAGTTAGTAAATTAAATTGAGTCAAACAGGGTGGAGAATAGACTGTCGAACGATCTTACAGAGATCGTACTAACATTTCCCTCTATTACCGAATAGTCATGGGCGAGGATCAGAGGAAGATGCATACGCGAATTCAGGAATAGGTAAGAAATTATGACCGTCGAATAAAGCTTAAAATTTAAACAAATCCGACGGTTACAAAAAACAAAAAAAACAAGCTTTCCATATACCCCTATTTGAAGTGGGTCCCACCACTGGGAGCGATGCGGGCGGCTGCACGGTAATATTAGAACGTGCAGCCGCAGGAGAGCGGATTCCAAATATAGCGCTAAAGTAAATTTAATAGTTGTTTCACATCACAACGTCCCACAACCCCCCCCCCCCATTTTAGCCTTCTACTATATATTGGGATCTTTGTAACGATACCCTAGATACTTTGAAGTGGGACGATACAAAATGCAAAATGCCTCATCGTTTTGAGAAATGTGGAGTTTCTTATTTTCTGACGTGGCCAAAATGCTCTGTTCCCAAGGAATCCGCTTTGGAACAGATTAAAAACCTTTCTCTCCCCACTAATTTTGTCTACATTCGAGTGTTTGAGGAAAAGCATCAAAATGGTTCTCCCCATATTTATGCGTTGGTTAAGTTCCAGTCTAAATTCAGATGCACAAATAACCAATTGTTTGACCTCAAACATCCTTCTAATTCTCAGTCATTCCATGGAAACTATGAGACCGCTCGTTCTGCTTCAGACGCGAAGAAATACGTCGAAAAAGACAGTGTCTTCTGTGAATGGGGAGTTTTTAAAGTAGATGGAAGATCAGCCAGAGGAGGTCAACAATCAGTAAACGACGCATACGCGCAAGCAATTAACAGCGGGAGCAAGGAGGAGGCTCTTAGAATCATAAAGGAGTTGGTTCCGAAAGATTACATCGTTCAGTATCATAATCTGAACGCTAATTTGGAAAGAGTCTTCAAACCGATCGACGAACCATATGAAACCCCTTTTTCACTCTCTTCTTTTAACAACGTACCGAGATTAATTTAAGATTGGGTGGACGACAACGTCAAGAGTACCGCTCCACGTTGAACATCAGATAAATAGATCACCGAACCAGAATGCTGAACATTTAGTCGAGTATCGAATGATTGAATCTTGCATGGACCCTCACAATCGTAAGGAACACCGGGACCCTTCTTCTGATAGAAAGGTTTCCCGTTCGATTGGTGTATTTTCCATGCAGATCGACAAGTTAAGCGTCTGTAAATGACAGGAACACTGGCAACCTGAACAGACAATGCGAGAGTGTAGTTTAACGTTCTTCGAACCTTGTTGCGCGTTGATGAACTCATCCAATCTCCTTGACGCTTTAACATAATCCTAATTACAAATTATCCTCTTTAATTCGGATAATTGAGTCCAACCATTAGAATCGGGGATATAATTTTTCTGGATTTCAGAAATGAATTTCAGGGCTAGCATACAACGGAGCCCATGAATAGTTGGAGGAAGCGGTTTCTCCAGCGGGTCGAACATTTTCAGATGCCGGTTCGAAATTTCAAAATTTATACAAACTTGCGCCCGAAGTTTTGCTGAATTAGTTAAACTTTGAAGAAACAATTTGATTGGCTTGTCAAATCAGTCCTTTTACTTTTGCTTTTACAATTTACAATGAGCCAGCATTATTCGCGGCTTTGTCATAATTCGGGTCCCACCACTGGGAGCGGTGCGAGCGGCTGCACGATAATATTAGTGAGAGGAGATTGATTCTTGTATCTTTGTTCTTATGCAATAATAATATCAAAGTTTGCTTATCCTATTGTCATTCTTTTCTCTTACATTCAAGCTCAAGAGGGAAGTTTGCAAGTAATCTATTTATCTAGCATCGAGAGGTGTAGATTCATGAAAGGGATAAGTACGGTGTTGTAGACACTAACTCGGCCTAGAGATAGGTTAAGAGTTTCAGCAGCTAAAAGAAGAGTTGGGTTAGTTGGTGGTTATCGTTTATTTACGCCGAGAGGTATCGTTAAGGACTGGTCATCAATAGCACTTTGACTCAGAGATGAGCAGAGTCACTTACAGACACTTTGCTGAACTTTGATGCCTCTGCCCAAGAGCAAGAGATTGTCGCGGCAGAGAACACCAATACTGCCGAGGCGGTATCTGTAGTACTGACGAAGTAGTATAGTGTGATTGCATTGGACAAGAAGAAGATAAATTGAATCCACTAATTGACGCAGCTAGATCCTACCCACTTTCTCTATATCGTCTTTAACCTTTTACTTTATGTTTTATTATTTAGTTCTTTAGTTAGTTAAACAAATCAACTTATTTGTGTTTTTACTTTCTTTACAGGAGCAAGGGAATTAGGGAAGAGATATTAAGTATACCAATCTTTGTGGAGACGATACACGATATACTTATCATTTTATTACTTGGCGACGTGTACACTTGCACTCAAATTGCGCTTATATTACACGCATCACAATACTTCCGTTAAGGCAAAACGCAAATCCAGATTGCGATCTTGAGTCATCCTTGTCTGTTTGGAAACTATCATCAGTATAACCTTTTATATTGAGCTCTTCTTTGCCTCCATAGACAAGAAATGTATCCTTAGTTCTTCTCAAGTACTTAAGGATGTTTTTGACTGCTACCCAGTGACTTTCACTAGGGTTTACTTGATATCAACTTGTCAAGATTAAGGCATATGATACATCTGGTCGAGTAAATATCATGGCATACATGATAGAACCAATAGCCGAAGTACATGGAATCTTACTCATTCGTTCTCTTTCTTGAGAAGTTGAAGGACACATTTCCTTTGAAAGAGATATACCATGTCTCATAGGTAAGAATCCTTTCTTGGATTCTTCCATATTGAATCTCTTTAGAACTTTATCTATATATTTACTTTGACTCAGACCTAGAAGTCGTCTAGATCTATCTTTATAGATCTTAAACCCTAAGATATATGTTGCCTCACCCAAATCTTTCATAGAGAAACAACTACTCAACCAAGTCTTAACTGACTGTAAGGTAGGTATGTCGTTGCCTATAATAAGTATGTCATCTACAAACAAGATTAGAAAAGAAACAATGCTCCCACTTGTCTTCTTGTAAACACAAGGCTCATCTTTGTTCTTCATAAAACCGAACTCTTTAATTGCATCATTGAAACGAAGATTTCAGCTTCGAGAAGCTTGTTTTAGTCTATATATGGACCTTTGTAGCTTATAAACCTTTCCAGCATTTTCTGGAGCGACAAAACCTTCTGGTTGTGTCATATACACATCCTCTTCAAGTTTTCCATTATGGAAAGCAGTTTTGATGTCCATTTGCCAAATTTCATAATCATGGAATGCAACTATAGTAAGCAAGATCCGGATGGATTTAAACATAGCTACAAGGGAGAAAGTTTTGTCATAGTCAATACCATGAACTTGTTGAAAACCTTTAGCAACTATTCACCCCTTGTATGTTTGTAGGTTTCCATCCATGTCAGTTTTCTTCTTGAAAACCCATTGACACCCTATAGATTTTACCCTTTCAGGTGATTCAACCAAAGTCCATACTTGGTTGACTGACATGGATTTCATCTCATATTTCATGGCCTCAATCCATTTCTCAGAGTCTGGGCTCGATACTGCCTCTTGATAAGTTCTTGGCTCATCTTTATCCATAATAAGAACATCTCCATGCGTGGTAATGAGAAATCCATATCTCTCAGGTGCATGGTGTTCTCTTGTGGATCTGTGCAGTGATTATGTTTCTAAATCTGTTGACTGTTCCTCAACAATTTGTGGAACATGTTCAATCTCAGGCTTAGTGAATTGTTGTTCATGAACTTCTCCAAGTTCAATGTCTCTACCCTTCCCTTTCTTATTGAGAAATTCTCTTTCGAGAAACACTCATGTTCGAGCAAAAAACACTTTGTTCTCTTTAGGGTTAAAGAAATAATATCCCTTAGTTTCTTTGGGATATTCAACAGAATTACACTTATGAGATTTGGGTTCGAGCTTTGTAGAAATCTGATGTTTGACATATGCTTCACAACCTCAAATTTTCATAAAAGACATACTAGGACGTTTTCCATTCTATCTCTCATATGGTGTCTTTTGAATAGATTTATACGGAACACAATTGAAAGTGAAAGCAGTTGTTTCTAGTGCATGTCCCCAGAAAGAATTTGAAAGATCATTATGACTCATCATTGATCGAACCATGTCTAGCAAAGTTCGATTCCTCCTCTCAGAAACTCTATTCCAATGTGGTGTACCTGGTGGAGTAAGCTGTGAGACAATCCTACATTCTTTAAGGAGTTCATCAAATTCTATGCTTAAGTATTCTCCACCTCGATCTGATTGAAGTGCTTTAATATTCTTGCCTAGTTGATTTTGTTCCTCATTCTTGAATACTTTAAACTTTTCGATAGCCTCAGATTTATGGCGCATAAGCTAAATATAACCATATCGACTGAAGTCATCAGTGAAAGTGATGAAGTACTGAAATCCACCTCTAGCTTGTGTGTTCATTGGTCCGCATACATCACTATGTATTAATCCCAATAAATCACTAGCTCGCTCATTTTTACCATTAAAAGGAGCCTTAGTCATTTTTCCTAATAAGCAAGATTCACATACATCCAGTTGTTAGAAAATAAATGAATCTTAAAATCCATCTTTATGGAGTCTTGATATGTGTTTCTCAATTATATGTCCTAAACGATAATGCCAAAGATAAGTTTGATTTGGGTCATTTGTTTTTTGATCTTTTGGTATTTATATTATAAATGACATTTTCTAGATTTAAAATATATAAACCATTAACCAATTATGTCGAACCATAAAAAAATTATCGAGATAAAAAAAAACAATTATTCTTAATAAAAATCTCAAAGTCAATCTTGTCCAAACAAGAAATAGAAATAATATTTTTAGTCAAACTAGGCACAAAATAACAATCATCTAAATGTAAATCAAGTCCACTAGGTAAAGATAAAACGTATGTTCCTATAGCTAATGCAGCAACTCTTGCTCCATTTCCCACTTGTAGGTCTACCTCTCCCTTAGCTAGATTCCTTCTCTTTTGTAGTCCCTGTACAGAAGTACAAATATGAGAACCACAACCGGTATCTAATATCCAAGAAGAAGATGTTGACAGATTCACATCAATAACATAAATACCTGAAGTAGATGCACCATATACTTTTGCCTTCTTAACCTCTTCAAGGTAGATAGGGGAGTTTCTTTTCTAGTATCCGGTCTTATTGCAGTGGAAACATTTTTTCCTTGCTAACTCCCCCTTTGGGTTTCAGTGCATCATGTCCTTTGGCCATAGGTTTACCTTTACCCTTGTACTTTGCCACTGTTTTTCCCTTTCATTTATCCTTGCGGACTATCAGAATGGGATTAGGTACACCCTTAGACATGTTTTTCTCAACATTTCGTAACATGCCAAATAACTGTGGCAAAGTTTTATTAATTTCATTCATGTTGAAATTAAGGATAAATTGATTAAAGCTATTCGGCAACGATTGTAGAATAACATCAGTAGCCAATTCATCTTTGAGATGAAATCCTAACTTTTCCAACATTTGGATATAGCCTACCATCTTAATGACATAAGCACCTACGGGAGATCCCTCTACCATTTTGCACTAAAATAGAGCTTTAGAGGTCTCATACCTCTATAGACGTGCTTGCTCCTCATATATTTATTTGAGGTTTTGAATCATATCATATGCAACCATGTCCTCATGTTTCTTTTGAAGATCAGGAGTCATGGTAGCAAGAATAAGATATCCGATATCTAACATGTCATCCATATATTTCTTAAACTTGTCTTTGTCAGCTCTAGAAGCATTAGTTGCCGGTTCATCTAGAATAGGTTCTTCAATGAAATATTTCTTTCTTTCCTGTTTGAGAATAATTCTCAAATTGTGAAACCAATCAAGGAAGTTTATGCCATTGAGCTTCTCTTTCTCAAGGAGTGATCGCAGTGATATAGTGTTTCTTGCCATTTAGATCTACAACAATGGAAATATATAAAGTAAATTTACCAATTTAAAATATTATAAATAGGTCTTTGTTTATAAAATACTCCAACTATTTTGTTCAAAATTAAAAGCCTCTCTCTTTTTAATTTTTGAAAAATTCAACGAAATTTTTTCTAGTAAGCGAGGATCCATAATTCACCAATTTCCCAAATCAACTTTGACTTTTCTTTTAGGATAGAGGTTATTTAGGTAAGTAACCCTTTAGTAATTACATCTCATATAACTCCTCCATTTGGTGAACAATTCTTGTTCAGTCATCTCATGGCTTAACCAAATACTTAGCCTTTAGGTTTCTAATCCTATTAGAACAACCTAACTAAGTTATTACCAATATTTCGAGTGACGAATATCACTTGCTTATTCTTCGCATTTAACTAAAATGGACTTATGTGTCAATGCTTTGACGAAACCCACATAAGATCGATCAAGTCCTTAACGAGGGCAAATATTAGACGGTTAATTTTAACTTAGATTAATTTGAGGGGAAACTTTAACTATCTCATCGTTATTTCTTTTAATTTGGCTCTTATTGATCTCATCAATATATATGAGTAGAAGATATATCATACATTGTATCACATACATGATAGATATAGAACAATAAGATTTCAATGGTTATAACCCAAAATAAAGAACTAAGATGGTCCATCCCATGCCAATAGGAGAACCTTAAAACCCTAATTCTACACTAAAACTGCTTCTCAAGCATCTTCTCGCCTTTACTCCAAATGTCTCGATTGCTTCTTAGAATAATATTATAATTATAGAAACTTGTTTTACATACGAGGGAGTAAGATTAGAAAAGAAGTAAAACAGAGATAGAGAAAGACACGACACGCATGTCGTATTTTAAAATTTACAACTATTGTAAAAATAAGGGCTATAACCATACATGTCAAACATCGTGCAAAGCAAACATATCATATATATGCTACCATGAAACCGTTTTATATTACCAATATGGGCCTACAATCTATGTTGCCTTCGAAGGGGTCAAGGGGCAGAGCCCCTTATGGTCATCAGCCGTACCGGCACGACTGGTAGGAAATTTTGAAAAATAGCGACTATTTTTCTATGGAAAATGTCATGATTTGATAAGATTTATCAACATAATCGCGTTTTCGAGATTTTTAAATCCCTTAGAATTTTCCATATCGGAATAACAATTATTCCTTTTTCCTTGATGCGATTTGCTATCGCACTTCCACCGATCACTATGTCAACGTTTGACATATGATTATCGTATAACCCTTGTAGCAACATGGCAACTGTAATTAACATATTAACATATTAATTGCATCCTTAAACGACTACTAATATCAATATTTATATCGCTGATATAGTAAAACAAACCATGTATCTCATACATATCGAATCACCCAAGTATTAAACCCGATTACAGATCATACAAGTGGCTCTGATACCATTGTTAGGACCGCCGGCACACCTCATAGCGCAACGGAATAAAATTACGACGGTCTTTCCACTGATCCATGTACGTTTAATCCGAAATCGGGAGGAAGAGATGCGATTACTTACAATGGATTCCTTGATAAACAACAAAAACAGCGAGATCTACTACAGTTACGATTGTTCAATAGTCGAATCTTTAGCCTCCACGAATATTGTCTTGGCCTCTACTTAGTTCACCCGGTTGAAAGAGCAAATCTTGAAAAATTGTTTTTCGTGATTTTAGGGTTTGAAATTCAGAATTCTCTAATGTGTGGCTACTAGACCAAATAAAACTTTTATATAGGTGTAACCCTCGGTATAAAAGTTTTATTCCGAATTTATTTATAGGAATTAATTACTTTAATTATTTCCTTAAATTTCGGAATCTATATTTAATTCGAATTTAAAAATGGATATAATTACTTTAATTATATATCCTTTGTTTAAAATCTGGAATTAAATATAAACTACTTAAACATATATATATATATATATATATATATATATATTTCTGCTCCTTTTCAACCATTGGGTGTGACCCTGTAGGCTTAGTGTAACATTAGGAATAATATTAGAACAATTATAATATTATAAACAATGAGTGACATCTAGCAATATATCATTGTCATCTAAGTTACAAGAGATCATGATTCGATGTATCATATCCGTGACCAACTCTCTTAATGTATTATATCCTTTTGTCCTTTTATATCTTTAATAGGCGCAAGTCTTGGAATAGTCACACTTGTGTAGCTTATTATGAGTGTTTCTTTATATCTAGAGTGGACTACTGTTAATGAATAATTTGTGATATCTCATATCAACGTATTCAAGCATGGCCATGCATTTCCAATATCACTCAATCAAGTGGCCATTGATATATTTTCCTATTATGTAAGTAGGACAAATCCTATCTTGATCATTCACATATCACTACATACATTGTAATATGTCCAATGTCAGTTCTTATAGTGTAACTAATTACAAGACACGTTTAACTACATTAAAACATAAAACAACATATGTTGATATCGTAATAATCTCAAGTTTAAGGATCATACATATTTGTCACTATGAGCAATATCGTGACCGTCACATAATAATGCAAGATATATGCTCATAGTGGGTCAATTTAATATATATTCTCTACTAATATATTTATGTATTAATTCTGACATCTCTATGTCAATGACAACTCATTGTCATCAATTAATCACATGTTAGTCTTAAGCGTATTATTATTGTTCATACCCATAATAATACTAGACTAAGGATCTTTTAATAATAATACATATATTATTATATGAACCTTATTTTTTCTCAGTTTATGTTATACATTGACACATATATCTAAAAACAACAATGACAATGCCTTTATTGAATAAAATTGGTAAATAAAAGTATCTTTACAATCATCATATGATTGATCTTTGGGCATACTCTAACAGGAAGAAGAATTTCCCTATCTATTTCCACCAGGTAATTTTGAGGAAGAAATTTATTAAGTGGGGGAGAGTTGTAACGCCCCAAAATTGGGCCTAGAAATTAGTGGGCTGATTTAACCGGTTACACCTAGTTTGGGATTAAATTCTTAAAAATTAATTTTTGATCAAAATAAATTATGATAAAATATCATAAAATCCTAATTAATATATATTTGACTTTGGTCAAGCCAATTTCAAAAATTTACCTTTGAAACCCTAAGATTTTAAAATTAGTGACTATTTTATAAAAATTGAATATTTGAGGATAATTTTATAAATTAAGCCAAAAATTTAAATCTTTAAGGAGCTTAAATCCAATTATTATCATAGTTGGTCTAGGCTTTCTAATTTTTAATTAATTAAGTCTATAAAATATATTTTAACTCAAATTACTATTTAAAATTATTTTTAATTTTTAAATTCTATTTAAGCATAACAAACCTAACCTATTATTATAATTTTCGTTCTCCCTCTTGTCAAGGCGGAGAAATATCAGTTTTTCAAAGGTAAACCTAAATCTTTTCGTCAATTTTTGTTTAAACTAAATTATATAACTTTTTCTCTGTTAAAACTTCTCGTTTTCTTATTGTTTTATCGTTTTAAAATCCAAAAAGCAATTTGATAAGTTTTGGAGATGAGATTTCATCAACCCTCTATAAATTTGAATTTCTTTATTGATATTCCCAAGTTCTTGGCTTGGTAATAACGTTTTTAATTTTTTGTTTAGAAAAATCAGTTTTGAGGTCAAAATATCCAAATTTTGATCAAGGTTTTCTACTCAATGTTTTGGGGTCTTAAAAGGTTGACTTTCAATGTTTTAAGATGTTTATAAAGTGTTTATAAATCCTTAATCCCGAACTAAGGGTTTATGAGAAGTTCGGTTGGTTTCAGAAAGTTTTTGGTCAAGGTTTTGATAGGTTTAAGGGGATGCCCGGCTTTGTTTTTGTTGAGTGCGATTTGGAGCACTAAATCCATAGTTTTTTATGCTTGAAACAGTGCAAAAAGAAGGTGATCTCGTTTGAAGTGATTGAGTGATGTTTCGGTGACTTATCAGACAAGTTTCTGTTATCGATGAGTGATTTATATATGGGTTTCTTCAGTAGTGTTTTAAATCTATTTAACAGAGGTTTGGGGTGTAGGGAAGGTGTGAAAAACTTCCCTATACTCGGACATAAGTACTTAAGTTTTGCTCTCTTGAAAATCTCATATTATGGCTTGCTTTACTATGCGGTTTTGTCTTGTTCATATTTTAATTATGCATATGAGATTATGCATGTGATTAGAAGCTCATGATACTGTTTTTATAACGTTTTGATGCTCCCATGATTTTGTTTTCAAAGTTTGAAGAAAAGAGGTTTTATCGGTTTATGCATTTAGTGCATGTATTGATGGGAAGCATAAGTGAGATTTATTGTTTTTGATTTAAAACTTGAGCATTGGTTTTGTTTTTAGTATTGGTATTAAAGTTGATGAAACGTGGATAAGTTGATCGATCAATAGGATATGAGTATATTATAATTAAAATGCATACGTATATTGATGCGTTGGTGATGCATTAGAGTTAATACTTATATCGTGATATATGTGTTGTATTACATGTAAGTATTGTTTATCCCAGATGCTAAGGTGAGATTTCATGATTGGAGTTAATCCATCATGGGTTCCCCTCGACGATTTGGCCTCATGCCTAGCATATTAATCATGCGTGTTTCATTTATCCTAATGTTTAGTGATAATCTAAACGATTCACTAATACCAATACAACGTTATGAGCAAGTATATTTTCTTAATTGAATAGTATTTTCAATGATGCTTTGCCATGTGTATTTAAGACTTGTGTATTGCTCATTGAGCATGTGTTTTCAAAAGATGTTTGAAAAAGAGTTTTGTGGCTTATCTCATGGTATACTTGTTGTTTTTTATGATGTTGGCATTGATAGCCATGTGTTTATTCTTGTGTTGACCATGACATGTTTTATAAAACTTTGACTTTTATGGGTTGTATTACAAGTTGTTGTTTTACTTATGTTTTTAATTGTCACTCATTAATCTTTTGCTTAACCATTCTCCTTTACTTGCAATGCAGAGAAATAAGTGATTAGGTTCCATCAAGAAGCAAGAGAGTCACGCAATTTGTTTTATACTTTCTTAGGCTCAAGTGTGTTTTAAGTTTAATTGAGAACGTTAAGTAGATGAGAGCAATGGAGCAATAAATTGAGATGTTTACCTAGATATTCTGATTTTGAAACTTCTCCTATGACATATGTTATGCTATTGAAGATTTTAGATTTGACTTATACCTTGTTTGTAAGTATGTTTGAATTATAACTTTGATAAGTATTGGCTATAAATTGTGTTAAGAGCATGGAACTAGGATGATTGACATCTGGAGATCAAGTTGAATTATGTGGTTTAGGCCCTATAGGTGAATAAATGAATCTAATACACTTGTGGTCACGTTTAAAGTATGAAATCTGGCTAAACTGTTGTTTATGGGCAGGGGTTTCGATACATGTTCATAGGGTATCGATACCTAGGAAAAACATAACGATTTTTTAGGAAATTAAACCTGGGTATCGAAACCACATGAACTGGTTCCAAACAGTAGTATGAAAATCTCCAGGAGTATCGATACTCTTAACTCGGGTTTTGATACCGACCTTCACAATAGCAAATGGTATTGGAATGGTTCTTCAGGCGTATTGAAACGCGGGGTTATCGCACAGGCAATCGTCTAAGTTATTGAAGGCGTATCGGAACCTTTAGTACCCGTTTTGATACCCCTTTGTCATTTTATCGGTATCGAAGCGAGGTATAAACATTTCGATACTCTTGACAGTTAAAGTCATTATAGACTAGTTTAAACTTCCAAACTTTACATTTTAATCACTAAACTTTTAAGAACCAATTAGAAGACTTGTAGATATTATTTTGAGCTGAAAATTTATGTGTAAGTATGAAATACACTTTATTAAATATTGGTAACCTTAATTTCACTTTTAGATCATAATTATCTAATGAATTACAATTAGGTCCCTAAAACTTGTATAGTTTAAATCAGGACTCGATTCTCGTTTATTTTCCCTGCACTTAAACTCAGTCCTTGTATGAACGTGTAGGATATAATTGATGCATTTAGATAAGATAAAAGAAAAAAAATTAGGGTCATTTATCTGGGCGAGTCTACGGATTAGCCTTTGTGTTCCTCATATAGCTCTTTCAAGTCGGGTGGCGTCTAGACCGTTTCGAGGGGTTACAGTAATACTCCAAATCATGAGGATAAACAGGCAACCACATGATAGTACTACTCCAAGAGAATACACATGTTGACACTACTCTCAACATGATAAGTCTCACCTTGGTGTCCGGCAACAGTACTACTCATATCAACCCAGATGTGACAGTACTACTTCTATCAAACAACATTAGACTAAAAGCCAAAATGCAACACGTAAGGAATTTTCACATGTACGACTTTTTAATGTTTATAGTGCATTTTAGAACCTATTGATCGATTAACTTGTCCCATAAGGTTCATCACTTAACTAGCCAATATGTATATCAAAAACCAATGCTCAACTTAATTCAAAACATAATTAAACACATGCATCCCATTCTTTTAAGCATCAAGTACAAAATCGGTAAAATCATATATAATACGTTTTTGAAATAAAATAATGAGAGAATCAATCTTATATTAAATCTTCATGAAAATAGTAGCTTGAGCATTAAAATATCATACATAAACAAGTATGAAAAATCAACAACAAGCATGAAAAAGATAGGTAGAAAATTCATAGAGTAATATGGGAACCTTTGCGAAAACATAAAATTTACTTACTTTCAATTATAGGGAGGCTTTTCACACCTTCCTTACACTCCCAAACTTCTATAAAAATAAGTTTAAAACACTGCCAAAGCAGCTACTCTCATAAACCACTCACTGATTTATCAAAACTTGCTTGACAAGTCACCTAAAACGTGATTGGGCTTTTCAATATCCTTCAAACATGTTCCTCTACCTCTTTACATAATTAAAGCATCAAAACCAGAGGGTTTAGTTCATTAAAATACACCCAAACATCCCTCAATTCTGACCAATACATGAAAGCCCCTAAAAACACCTTAAAACTTAACCGAAACTCACCGAAAATCTCTCCAAACACTACCTATACTTGATGTCCAAGATTAGATACTTAAAATTTATCTCAATTATATCTAAAAACTTCAAGATTCATGTATTTAGGCAAAAAAAAACAGCCATGTAAAACTCTTGAACGAAAACCAAGAAAACGATAGATTTTTTTATCAAGAAAATCAATTTTATTGATTCAAGACTTTAAAGATTGTTTGAATCAGCCAAGAACTTAGGAATTTCATTAAATAACTTTAGTTTTTATAGGTTTGAATGATTCTCACCTCCAAAATTGATCCAACCCCTTCCAGGTTTTAAAAACAAGAAAATCTGTAGAAAAACGAAGAGATTTTGATGAAAAAAATATAAAAAAATTAACCAAACAAATTTTTATTAAAATATTAGTGTTTACATTTGAAAATATGATTAATAATATGTCTTGGTAAGGAAGAAATCAAAATCTTGAAGAAGCGCTTAAAGCTTAATACAAAAATAGAGTTTTTCAAGTAAAACTGAAGAAAAACGAAGAGATTTTGAAGAAGAAAAATATAGGAAAATAATCCAAAGAAAATTTATTAAAAATAATAGATATTTACCGTAATAAGATGATGAATAGGTTGCCTTGTAGAAGAAGAAACCAAAATTTAAAGATGAGTTATTTTTAAAAAGTGAATTTTTGGGTTTTGGATCAAAATTAGGGAATTTTGATTACTTAGGTTATAAAAAGTGGTTAAAGGTTGTTTATATAGGCTCTTGGAGGCTTATATCAACTATGATTAGGATTGGATGAAATCCCGTTAAAGATTCAAAGTTTTGTCTTAGTTTATAAAATTATCCTCAAGATTTCAATTTTTACAAAATAGTCACTAATTTCAAAATCTTAGGGATTCAAGGATCAATTTTTGAAATTCATTTGACCTAATTCAAATATAAATCAATTAAGAATTTTAGAATATTTTTCCATAATTTATTTTTATTAAAAATTATAAAATCAATCCATTAAATCTCTAAACCGACCAGAAAACTTATAGGCACAATTTTGGGGTGTTACAGGCCTAGTGATTGAATTTTAGAAAATTAAGTTTTTACCACTTTTAATTATTAATCTTGAAAATCAAGGTTTTTATTAAAACGAGTCTTATAATATTAATTTTAAAACAATTTGGCATCGCCATCAGTCATTTTGATAGACCGAACACCATAAAATAAACTAGAGATTCTTTTTTTTAAAACATTTGGGTTCGAGAGTCGGTTACGTTTAAGGACAACCCTTACGAGCGTCCAAAATCAGTTCCTTATTAATTATACGTGGTATTTTAGCATTTCGAACAATAATCTTAATTTAGTCCGTCAATGTCAAATGATTATCTTTCTAATGAAGGTATGTATTTGGAGAAGACAATACATTTCTTGTAAATACGAGCTTGAATAAGACGTCCAATTACGTTAGGAATATGGGTGCTTAACGAGTTGAGCAGCTCGTGATTTGCTCGAACTCGACTCGATCAAAACTCGATAAATACTCGACTCAGATTAGCTTGACTCGAACTTGAACTCGACTCGATACCTTAACGAGTTGAATCGAGAAAGCTCTAAGTCGAATCGATAAGTTCGCGAGCAGATCGTTAATTTTTTAAAATATTTTTAATAATTATTTTAAAATAATTTTATTCAAAAAATAAATTTAAATAATAATTATTAATGTGTGAATTGTTACTTTAATTTTAATATGCTAATTTGGTGTATTTATGGAATGTTACTTTTGAATTTAAACTTTAAAAATGTTTTATACACTCTTTTTGATATTTTTCTTTAAATTTGTTAATTTAAGTTAATATTATGCCTCATCTGGTATTATTAAATTTTACTTTTAGTTAAAAATAAGGTAAGTTTTTTAATAAGCAACAAGTTAGCTTAATGGCCAACGAGTCGAGTTGAGTAACAAAATATTTTAACGAGCATGAATCGAGTATAATTTTAACGAGCTTAACGAGCAACGAGTCGAGTCGAGCAATAAATTTTTTTAACGAGCATGAGTCGAGCAATGTCAAACTCGCTATTGACTCGCTCGATAAGCATCCCTAGTTAAAAAATCTTAACTCGTATTTTGAAAAAAATATAATTTTTACTCCAGAAGGTTTAAACGCATGACAGGTTATTATATGGTGAATTTTAAGTTCTATCATATTAGGCTTTATTAATTAAATAATTAAGGCCTTAAAATATTATTAATTTTCCAGTGGTATTATGATAACACCAAAATAATTAGGCACTATCGTCTAAACACTTAAAGAAATTAATAACATTATTACTTGTTCTTCTGGATATTTATCAAATTAATTTTATTTTTATATTTATATTATATTATTTGTCATTTTTTAAATAAAAATGGTATATTAAATATGATACCAAAGTATACCCTTAGTCAACGTCACCTTACAATGACAAATCGACCAACATAGTGTATCCAAAGTATATTATTTCCAAGTGTGAATTAGGTGTTCTCTTAAACAAATATGTTATATGAGTTTTAAAACAAACAATTAAGACATACAAATAATTTAATTAAATAAATAAAACATTAATTAAAAGGCACAAGGATCAAATTGAATTTCAATTAAAAGATAAAAGCTCAATTGCAAGTGTATGAGTGACCTAATTGAATTACTTAAGAGATATAAGGTTCAATCTAAAGGAGTTAGGACTAAATTGAAGAATCCTAAAATTCATGATTCAATTCAAATTTGAACAGTGGCTTAATTGAAAGAATCTCTAAAGTTTAAGTCCAAATTACAAGAAAATAGAGATAAAATAAGAGAAATACAAAGTCTAAAGACAAATCCCTAAAGGAAAGACCCAAGATCCAACCCATGTGAAAACACGGAGATCTTGGGTATGCCCGCGCCAAAACACTGCATTTCAACAACCTTATATATCCCAAAATTTTGGCTCAACCCTCATTTTATTGATTTTCCTTTCTCTCTCCTCTTCTCTATATCCACCAAATCCTCTCAACCTTAATATCCCTATAACACCTAAAAAATTATTGCTAATTTTAAAACTCTAATTTTGAAATCTCTAATTAAAAACTTAATTTTTAGATTCCTAATTTTTGAAACCCTATTTTTTAATTTTTTTAAATTGATTTTCTAAAATCAATAATAAATTTTGTGACAAGATTATCAAATTTTAAAAGTTTAAGGTGTGAATTTAAAGTTTAAAAGTTAAAATGGTGTTTTAAAAATCCTAAAGAAAAAGGTGATAAATATGTACTTTAACCAAATTTTTAATGTTTTTGTTTTCAAACGTGATTTATTATTCTTTTATTTATTGTTTATATAAAATTATTTTATTATTTATTATTATAATATATTTTTAGAAATTTGAGAACTTTAGGATAACTAATTTATTTTAAAATTAAATTTTATTTTTACCAAGATTTGTTATTTTTTTATTAAAAGTTTTTTTTATAATCAATTACTTTTTATTT
This sequence comes from Abelmoschus esculentus, assembly GCA_035048815.1. Lineage (NCBI taxonomy): Eukaryota > Viridiplantae > Streptophyta > Magnoliopsida > Malvales > Malvaceae > Abelmoschus > Abelmoschus esculentus. The sequence goes on from JAUCBN010000011.1 coordinate 21,180,239, forward strand.
AAAATATTATTTCATTTTAATTATTATTTTATTAAAACTCTTTATTAACTATTATAATATATATTTATATGTAGCGATCCTAAATTTCTTAAAATAATAGGTGTAGTAAAAAAGGATCACTAGTGAAAAAATGGAAATTAGGGGTTAGGTCTTGAAAGTTAGAATTGAGAAATTAGACCTAAAATTGGGGGTTTGAAATGTTAAATTTAGGGATTAAAAATTAGGGTTTGAAAATACCTAAAAGGATTTAAAAATTGATGGAAAATATTTGAAAAAGGTTTTAAAATGGGTTGGAGTCGCTACCGGTAACTTTTGGTAGACCGGACACCGAAAAAACAAAGATTCGAAATGATTTAGGTTCGAGAGTCGTTTACGATTTTAAAACGGTATTAGCGTTAAAAAATTGCCCAAAAATTGGCACCTCTATCAAAGTAACCGCTTAATTAATTTTGGATTTTTCGTTTTAAAGTGGCACTTAAATTAATATTTATTTAAATATTCGAATTCAATTTTATTTTTACCATATTTTTATTCGAAGGCAACGCATACACCGCGACCAATACGTCGGAACACGGTCCTGGTACGACCGAATAAAGACGTAATTAATTTGGCTCATTAATTAAAGAGGGGTGAATATTGAATAAATAAATCGAATATACAAACGAATAAATAAAATAAAAGCGAAAAGTAAAGTGCGAGAAATTAAATTACAATAAATATATATACGAGAAATTAAAAGCGATAAATTAAATACGAGAATGTAAATACGATAAAGTAAAGTGCGTAAATTAAATGTTAAATGTTAGATACGAGAAAATTAAATTGCAAGAAAATAAAAGTTAGATGTTAGTTATTTACACTAAACGGGCTATAAATAATACGGATCATTCCCCCATTGCGGGTCACCGTAAAACCGATCGAATGAATTGAATAAAACAATAAATAAATAATATGCATATATAAAATATAAATATAAAATAGATATGTAAAGGGAAAGAACATAATATAATATTACATATATACCATTGTAACAAAATTATATACATTATATATAATAGTAAGTAATATACACTAAATATAATAAAGTAATATATGTAAATATGTATGTAAATATAATAATATATTATTATATGATATTATGAAGAGAAATATAGTATATATTATTATATTATAACATATATTATATAAGTAAAGATAAAAATCAAAAATATAAAATAAAGGAAATAAATGAATGTGCATAGAATAAATATACTATAATAGTGTGAATACAAATTATATGAGGTATATATGGTATTTATAAACGTTCATGGAAAATGAATAATTTAAAAAAAGAGCAATCATGCGATATTAAAGGAAATAAGGACTAATATGAAGGTATATTTGAAACGATGAGTCTACAACGGTCGTCGAACATCGTTGAACATTATTAATATTGAACACCATTGAACATTATTAAATTAATTTATAAAGAATAAAAATCTAAAGGACTAATCATATAATTATTAATTATATGTTAAGTTTATCACTTTTTTATTAATTACATACCGAGTTCCTAATATTTCAAATTTTTATTAATTAATTTAATGATATTCAACAATATTCAACATTAATAATGTTCAGCAGTGTTTGACGTACGTCGTAGAATTTTCCTAAAACACTAAATACAATTACGATGAATTTAATTCTATTCTAATTTCCAAAACAAAGAGAACCGTTTAGATTTTATAATCTAATAAAAAGGGGGAAAAACGAGAAAAAAAAATTAAGACTATTAAAAACTATTTAAAAAGAAAGTAAATAAAATCAAACAAATAAATAAATAACAATAAAAAAGAAAATATAAAACAGTCAAATAAAATGAGATTTAGATGTCATTAATTACATTGTAAATAAGGTAAATAAAATTTAATAAATATTTGAATAAAAAGATAATTGAATAAAATCAGGGTCTGGAATAAAAAATAAATGAATTAATTTAAATAAAATATAATGGAATGGACGAAATTTGAAAAGAAAAACAAGTTTTGGGGATTAATATCGTAATTTCCCGTGTCTGGAAGTCAAACGTCCTAAAACCATAAAAACTGGCTCTGCATTTAGCTCACTGACCATATAGCGGATCCTTCCCCGGATCTGGGGCACCACGCGGGTCAGAGCTTTTCAAAACGATGTAGTTTCGTCGTTCATATATATATGAAAAATCTAGGCCAAAAACCGGTCATTCAAAACCATTTCCTTCCACTTTCATTAGACAACAAAAAACAGAGAGCAAAATACTCTGTAAACCATGAGAACCCTAACCCCTTTGAAACCCAGAAATCGGTGAGAGATTCGTCGCCTCGGCCGCCGCTGACAATGGCCGGCGATGGAGAAAAACCTTAAAAAAACCTCCTTTTTTATTTAGAAAAAATAGATCAAACAAAGAAAAACAATTTCCTTATTTTAAAAAACCAAAACCGAATCAAAAACCCTTTTAAAACGAGATCTGAAAGAAAAGTATTGGTTGAAAACGAAAGGAAAAACGATGAAGAAGAGAACGACGACAGGGAGACGATCTGATTCGAAAAGGTAAAACACAAACCACTACTTTTTATCCTATTTTCTATTCGAAAAGTAGAAAAACACTTTTGAAATCTCTTGTCTATTACTTAATAAAATCTCGTCTAGGGTTACATTTGGTCTGATTGGGCTTTTATACTCGATTTTTACAATGACAAATAAGAAAAAAGAAAAGAAAATTGGAAATTGGTTCTGATATTTCTTCGTTTTGTCTTCATGTATGTGCTGGTATCATACGAGAGGAGAGGGGACCACTGTTGCTCTTTACTTTGGCCGGTTCTGCAGAGGGATGGCTCATCTTCGATTTGGATTCGAAAGGGAGTAGAGACCCTTACTGATGTGGTCGTTGGCGTGGATCCGAGGTGGTAGACATGTTATCGTCGTGGCGCCGATCTGGCTCAGATGTGGAGGGGAACCGAATGGTTGTTGGGTACTTGGATGGTCACCGGGAGTTGAAGGGTTCATCTCCAAAGTCTTCTGGAATTCTTCTAGCAATCGAACGGTCACCTAGAGGAGTTGGAAAGGCTCCCAGGTCAACTTTTGGGTCATATTTGATTCATGGTTTCAGGTTAATCAGTGTAATGAACTGGTTCAGTTGATGGGTATTAGATTTGGTAATGGGCTATGCAAATATTGGACCGGGGTTTGATTGTTGGGTCTAGGTAAGGATAATGGGTTTATGTTTGTAATGAGTGTAGGCTGCCAGATTTGGTTTATATTGGATAGTGGACTTATATATAATATGTTTTTTAGATTTTAGATAATAATATATATATTTTTGATTTATCATTTATTTAATTATTTATTTATTTATTATATAATATGGTTTTAGGTTTTGGTTTAAGGTTTAAACGAACCCGGACAAAAATGGTTATTACATTATATAAAGTCTTAAATAAAGAAAAGAATTCCTTTTAAAATTAAACAATTTTTTTTATTTATTATATTAATAATGTGATCTAATAGAATTTTAATTCTAATTAGAATCAATTATTTTTCTCTTTATATATACATAGTATGATCTAAGAGAAAATCATAAATTGTTTTTCTTCATCAAGATTCTCTAAAGCTTTTGTTTTCATTCTTTATCTCTGTTCGAGCTCCAAACCATGTTATTCAGTAATTTGAGTCGCTTTAGCTAAGCTATGTTCTCTTAGTGGTGTTATATGTGTTTTTCTGAAAGATATATTTTTCTGTGACATGCTTAATATTTTTGTGTTTTGAAAAATACTTGTATGTTGTTAGCATGTCTAATTTTTATATTGTGACTCTGATTGTGCACATATATTACCATGCATACATGTCATTATGATTTGAGAAATATATAAAAAATTTTAGATTTGTGATCTCACACTTGTGAGTAAATATGATTTTTATATCTTGTGAATTTGTCTTTTCGAATAAATTAAGATTTTGGGCAAATTGTGATTTCGTATTGAAGTTTGGTTATTTTCAGATTTCCAAATCATGTTACATCATATTGTGTGCATGGGGTGGGATTGTGTACGGAGGAAGTTGTGGCAGCCTTCCGATTCGGAAGCCCTAAGACCACTCTTAAATTGGCGACGTTATAGGTGAGGGTTCTGGGGAACTCCTCCGCTCGTGCTGGTGACGTTGTGGTTGAGATTTGTGTTGTACGTATGATATCATCCATACATGATTTGCATTTTTCCCAAATTTTACTCTTGAGAAAATTATTTATGTGAATTGTATTTTAGTTTTTGCAATATTACTCTTGAAAATTAATTTTATAAACCTTGTTTTGTTGTTTTTATCTATACCTTTGAGACATATTAAGCTTTTTAGCTTACTCCCCCTTAGTTTCCTCTTATAGATCTTTGAATTTTAGGCGATGCGGTATTTGGAGGATTTTAAATTTTATTCAATTATTTTATTCAACAAGACAAAACTATTTTCAGATATTCAGATTATTATTTATTATTTTAGAAACTTTGAGGCATTTGAGATATTTATGTTTTTTCGGGTATTTAAGCATTTTTATATGATTTTATTTCAGAGAGTTTTACGTAAATATTTGAAATTTTTATTATAATTTTTAAGTATTTTTTATTATAAGATATTTATTAAATCATTGTGGTTTTATTTTAAATTAAAATATAATTTTTAAAATTGGTTTTCTTAAGGGTAAAGTTTTCAAACGTGACTTCTTATTTTCAACCTACTTCTTCTAGGTCGGGTTTAGGGGTTACAATCTCATTACAAGAATTTCCCCTTTAATACATATCAAAACCCATTGTTCTTCCTTTTTTCTTGTCAAATTCATCCATTTTTGGATAGTTTGATCCTCCAACAACATCAAGACTCAACCAAAACATATTATTACCGGATCAAGCCCTCTAATTTCCCCTGTATTCTTCATATTTTCAAACTAAAAACTCATTTCAATCCATAAAAACACTAAAATCTCATACAAAGTTGTTTTTTCGAATCAAACATTAAAATTCCAAGAACATATCTAAATGTTCTTCCTATGTTCTTCATGCATTCAAACCGAAAATCTAATTTGATCTACAAAATCAACGAAATCATTATCCATTTTATTTTTTTGGATCGAAACCCTCAAACCTATGAACATTCAAGGGAGTTCTTCCAGTTCTTGATAAACATGAAGAACACCAACACAACTCACCATCACCTCCTCCGATAGATCCAAACGTCGGCCCTGGTCGTCACTCCGGCGAGTTTTTTGGCCACCGCCTAAAACACTCTGACTATCTTCTCCAGCTAGCCCGATTGCTTCGACCACCGTGCTCTGCTACTGGAGCAATTTATGTCCATCGTTCATCATCGTGTCAGAACCCTAAAACTACTCAAAATTATCGATTATTTATCCTAAATCCTATTCTAGTGCTCGTTTCAATAGAAACACCCTTTCTTCCCCACCTATACTAGCTACTTGAAGCAACAACACACCTAGATCTATCATTTTCGACATTGACCAGCAACTAACACTTAGATCTCAAATCGCATATCAACATAATTGAAGGTATTCAAATCTATCGTTTTAATCGTGATAAACCTAGATATAGGTTTATACTTACTTTTATTTTTAAGAACACTAACCTAGATCCACATTTTCTACAGGAGAATGGTAAAGAAAGAATCAAAAGTATCTTCTAGTGTATTTGGCGAGCTTAGTTGACTGTTAGAGTGCTCCGGTTATCTTCTTCGGTGTGCTTGGTGTCTCCCGGTAAGTCTCTCCAACTTCTATTCTCTCTTCGCAATTATGAGGTAATAAATGCCTTAATGATTGCTGATTTTCTTTTGGTGGATAATAATTGTTATTAATGTCTTTTTTTTCTTTATTTATAGGATGTTTCGGTTGAATCTTCGATCCAGGTGATTTGGGGAAGAGACAGCTAGAGGGTACCACGTGGACCTTTTGGGCGTGCTAAAGAAATACATTTGTGTTTTTCGGGGTCATAAATCCAATTTTAAGGTGATTTGGGCGGGAAAGAAGATCTTTTTGGGCCTATAACATTTGAAATGGGATTTTAGGATATAAAATGGTATATGAGGATTATTTGATCGAGACATTTATTTTTTATATTGGACTTATTTATTATTTATATATTTTTATTGTTATTATTTATTTAATATTTTTATTTAGTATTTTTGGCCTTATTTTATTTATTATAATTAACCCATACGAAGTTTGGGTATTACAATTATCATAAGCTTATAATTAAATTTAATTTCCACTATTAGGTATGAATTTTGATGTAATAATCAAGAGGTCCTTAAAAGGGTTATAACATGATTAAGGTTTGGGTAGGATAAAGGTAAAAAATAGGGTTTCAATAATTCAATACAAAGAAAAATTATTCTAGAAAATTATTTGAATGGAAATAAAAAATTAAAGGAAAGAAACCAACCAACCAAACTCACTAGCTATTTTTTTTTGCTTTTCTTTTTTACTGCGCTGATGTTTTTCTAGATTGTTCGAACCAATATTTTGAATATTTTTTTGGAAACTCTTCTTTTTTCTCTTAAAAAATTATTTGAAATAACTTCAACTTTTTCCTAAAAAATGTGACAAAAGGGGGAACAACAAAAATCTGTATGCGTTAAAAATGTGCTTAATGGAGGCTATGGAGTCCTGTTAATTTCACCTTTGTCAGATTGTAGTATTTAAGATGCGGTCCCACGAGGACTGAGTCAATCTTGCTACTTCTTATAACTACACTAAAGAAACTAAAAACACAAGTAAATTGAAGGGTTGAATTATGACTAAGATAACTATAAAAGCATAAAATTAAATAACAAAATAAAAAGATAAAAGCGAGGCTAGATTGAGTGCTTTGTAGAGGAGAATCCAGTTATGTTAAGTATCCACTTATTAATGCAATGGATTGAACTGCCACCTTGGCAGATCGCACAAAGGATAGCCGCAGTTGCCTAGGCGGGGTTATGCCTTGTCGACAATTCAACATTTCATAGTTCGATAGAGCATCCTTGTATGTCTTCTTCCTTATCCCTAAGCAAAGAGAACTGTTGAAACTCACATCTTGATGATATCTCCCGGCGTGAATCAAACGCGGACAACAACCAAACACATGCGTCTTGTTAGTCGCTGAAATCCTTGACAGATTAGTCAATATCCATGAACAAAGACCGTATTATCTCGTTTCGTGAACCTACATCTCCCGATGCTAGGCAAATGGGTTTTTCTCACATACTTATCTTTGGAGTTCATATGCAAGAAGAGTAACTACCAAGAGAGAATAAACTATAAAATAAGTTTTATATTAATAAATATCAAACATAACATAACCTTCATCCCCGACTACTCCACAAACAATCTAAACCTCCGAAAGACTTAGAATATGATGGAGGCGGCGGCTAAAGGTATAATAAAGTGAGAATCTGTCTCGACTCCACACTAAACTTAAACCTAATAAGTGCCTTACATAGGCCAAGAACTAAATTGAGCATGGCGGGTGCTTCATATGCAATTCAGCATCTATTTTCTCCTTTGGCTATCTCTGTGATATAGTTTCCTTTCTTAGAGAGAAGACTATCAAACGTATATGTTTTATTCCAATTAATAGATAAATTCATAAAATTAGTGTTCGGATACTAAAATATAAAAAATAACCAGAAATATCTATTATCGCCTTTAATTTTATCTCTATTGGCAATAAACGAGTGGGGAAATGATATGAAAAATGAGAACTTTTGAGTCCTCATCATACCCCAAACTCAAACTATTGCTTGTCCTAAAGCAATGCAAAAGATAATTTTAAGTCTGAAATTTTAAAGTAATATATCGTCTTGTCTGCCGCGGTAGAATTCCTTTCTTGACTCGGCCTCTTCTAGGTTCTAAGCATTCCTCGGAATTGGACTATAAGTCTTAGTGTGTGTGTGCGTAGCTATGTGAAGGCTAATTTTCTAAGTTCTAATCTTTTTTCTAGCTCAAGACTTCCGACTAAGATTTTTATTGATTCTTTCTCCCTAAAATTAATGTATAAATATATACTGCTTGAGCTAGTTTTGGGGCACCTCAAGTATTTAGTTATTTCTTACTAGAGTCAATTTCGGGCACCTCTAGTAAGTGGGAGAAAAACTAAGTCCTAGATCCGGTTATGAAAACCTCTATGGACTAACTAGAGCCGGTGATAGGCACCTCTAGTTTAAAATCTAAGCCTAAGTCCTTATTGCTTTCAGAAAAGAACTTTTAAAATCAGCTAAGACTAGCAGTGTTTATATGATTTTAGGCTCATAGTCTAATCCTAAGTACTAAGCCTAGTAGACCTTTCTGAATTCAAGTCTGGTGATTGGTGTGAACTGCTGCGGCAGCTGGAGAATATATTTCTGCTGAGACATGCCGAGGCAGTTTTAATAAAATTCAACAATTTAAAAAAAATAATTGCAATTATATAGGGTAGAATATTAAGAAGAATTTTAAGGAAATAATAAGATGCTCTGATTACTTCCATATATTTAGCAGATCATTACATGTTACAAAATTGGAAAAATACTTCCCAAATTCGAAAGATGCATTGTCCTCATTGCATGATTATTTAATAGAGAAAAAGAAAAAAGATAACCAAAAATCAAAAGAAAAAAGAAAAAAAAGAGAAAAAAATAAGAAAAACTACCATCCTTAAAGTTCTACGGACCCGAAGGAATCTTCAGAGTCAATGTTGATGAGGAGCTTGCAGCGGGTTTTGGGCGACTGCTCGACGGCTGGTTTTGGTGGGCTCACCATTGGTTTCTTTGTCGATCAAAGTGGTTGGGTACGAACGAGAATTGGGTCTTGTTATGATTCCTCTGTATCAAGAATGATTGGAGAGGAAGATGTTGCTTTTCTTTTCTGCTCTACTTGTGCTGCCTCAAGTAGATCCTCAGCGACCTTTACTTGGCTTGTTAGTTCTTCTTTAGAGTCACTCCAGGTGAAGGTGGTAGATTGGTGTAGAGTGGCTATTGGGGTTACCAAAAAAGCTTTTGTAGCTGCTATCGCGACAGCCGATGCGGCTGGAGATAGAGGGACAGTTGCTGAGGCTGGTGCTAAGTGAGCATGTGGGGGGGAGGCTGAGGCGTGAAGAGCTCGAATGAGAAGTTTAGAAAGACTGTCGAGCATGCTGGGAGTACATTATGTATGATGGCGATAATGGCGATGTTGAATTCCTGGATGTATTTCATGATGGCCAACTGTCTTCTCTCCATCCTCTGTAGAATCTCCAAGAGTCCTGCTGTCGTTTGTTCAACTGGGTCTGCCTATTGAGAGGCCTCGGCGGGCGCTTGTTCTATGATTGGAGGGATATATGCCTGTAGGGTAGCTTTCTCCACTTGTATTTTTCTCATGTATATTTCTTGTGTCCAGCCTTTCCTTGTCGGCGTCTATGTGTCGGACGACAGTGTAGGAACTCGTTCGAGGTGACATAAATTTAAAATAAGATAGGGGAAATAGAGCATACCTTTGTCTTTCTCGGCATAATCGAATATTTGCTCACTGATAATTCGGACGATGTTGATCCGCCTGTTGTGAATTATTGAGTGGATCAGAGAAAGTTTCGGGCGGTCTATCATTTGGTTGTGGGATGTCAGCAGTAAGTTTCTTTTGATGAATGTATTTCAGAGTTTTGCTTCTGGTTTGAGATCTCGGCGGCTGATAGAGCCACAGTGTTATCCTGTATTCCATTCCGTTCCGAGCATACAAAGCTCTGTCTTTATTAATTCGATGTTAGTTGAGGTTAGGACAGCAGCGAAAGTGGCGTGTTCATCGTCTTCGATATCCAGGAAGAAGATTGTATTGATTGTAATGTCTACTACTGGAATGTCTCTACCGCGAACATAAATATAAGGATTGTTTGGCAGTGTTCTGTGGGTATAAAATTCTCGAACCCAGTCAATATTCGCTGGATTTGGCTGTTTAGCGAACTGCTGCCATCTCTTGAAAGTTATTTTGGACAAGATGAAGGCTTCTAGCCCTAAATCTTCTTCTTCGGTATTGTGGAAGCCTTGTTCTTCTCAGATTATCCGCGCCTTGAAATTACAGTTGTAATCTCTCTTTACCTCCATGGTTGCGAATCTCTTGAATGATGCTCCTCTGGCAGAGGATGGTCTTGCGGTTTTCATGTTTTACTTGTGGAGAATGAATAAGAATTTTGGTAGAGTAAAAGTAATGTAGAAGCTGATGTCCCAGTTGTTGTCTCCTCATCAGGTGGTTTCTTTCGAATGTAATGTTGTTCAAGGGGAGTGTTGCCTCGGTAAAGGTTGCCTTGGCAGGGTTTGTACAGGCAATCTGTTTCTGGATTGAAGTTAAACTTAGTTTTAGCTTCAATTTATTGGTATTCATCTGGTTTGTACTGATGCCTTAGAATTTTTAACACATTGTTCTTTATTTGTTGGTCATTGACCCTTATGATCAATTTTCCTTTCTCGAAATCGATCAATGTTCTTCTTGTGGCTAGGAATGGCCTTCCTAATATGGTTGGTGCATGTTCATCTACTTCATAATCAAGAATTAAGAAGTCAGCAGGAAAAATAAATTTATCCACCCTTACCAGAATATCTTCAATTTTTCCTTTTGGTTACATGTAAGAGCGGTCTGCCAGCTGCAGCATCACTGCTGTTGGCTTTGCTTGCCCAATGCCTAGCTTCTGAAATATTGACTTAGGCATGAGATTTATGTTAGCGCCTAAGTCTCATAGTGTCTTACCCACGTATTGATCACCGATAACGCATGGTATTGTAAAACTACCAGGATCTTTTTTTTTGGTCGTGACCTTATTTTGTAGCATTGCCACACATCCTTCTGTTGCGACAACTGTTTCAAATTCCCCAATTTTTGTCCTTTTGGATATAATATCTTTAAGAAATTTGGTATATTTGGGCATTTGCTTTATTGCCTCCACCAAAGGTATGTTTATATGTTCCTGTTTAAGTATGTCCAGGAATTTCTTAAATTGATACTCTTGTTTTTGCTATTTCAACCTTGGTGGAAAAGGTAGTTGCAAACGCAGATCTTTGATCTTTTCGTCGCACTGGAATCTTTTCTGCGGTACGACTATGGAATTGTCTACTATGGTAGTGTCGTCGGTAGTGTCTACTGGTTCCTTTGCCTTATATGTTTTATCAGTAGCTTTTTTTTGGGCTATTGTTTCAGGGGTCTTACCTACTGTTTGAGCAGGTATTTTAGGGTCCTTTAGTTGTAATCCATTTCTGGTCGATATGGCTTTACATTGCTCATGAGGACCAATTCTAGCAACTTCAGTATCTCTAGGGAGACCTCCTATAGGTTTGCTTTTCATCTATTGTTCCATTCATCCTACTATAGTTTCCAACATCTTGAGAGCAGCTTCGTTATTCTGCATTCTCATTTTTGTTCTGTCCATGAAAGTTCGACTCTTTGAATGAACTTGTTGGTGTTTGCAATTTATGCACCAGTCTGAGCCATAAAGGTTTACAGTGTGTTCTCTAGAGTCTAGACAACTATTTTCTGTTACGCGGTGATGCCTGCTGTGGCATCTGCTAAGCAAATCTATTGTTTTGCTAGAATCCCGTAGATTACACTAGTTGATGTTGCGTATTAAATGCATTATTACGATTGCTCCATGAGAAGTTAGGGAGCTTCCTCCATGATGGATTATAATTGTTTTACATATTGTTTCTATTAAAGTTTCCAACATAGAAGCAAGATTCTAGATTGTGCGGGCATGCGTTCGAGTCATGGTTGTCACCACATGTTTCGCAAAGAACGATGACTGCTTTTACTTCCTGAACGTGGCTTGGTTTATGCAGATCTTTGACCATGTTGGTTAAGGCTGATAGTTGTGCTAAGATAGAATCTGCAGAATCAGAAGTTGGCATACCTCGCCTGTTTATGCCTCTTCGTGTGGTTAGGTGTTAATAGTAATTCTTTGCCAACCTATCCAAAATTTTTAAACTCTCATGGGGTGGGTGTTCTAAGAGGGTGCCATTGGCGGAAGCATCAAGCATCATCCTCGTAGGGGTGTTAACCATGCATGGGGCATTTTCTGTATAGTTCTCTGTATCTTTCCCAAGCCTCATACATTGATTCGTCTTCGTCTTGCCTAAAGGATGTTATGTCATTTCTGAGTTTATCAGTCATATTGGTGTAATTGAATCTGGAAGGGAAGCTTCGGAATAGTTCTGTCCATGAGTTCAATGATCCCGGTTGGAGGTTATTTAACCAATATTTTACCCTATCCCTTAGTGAATATGGGAACAATTTCAGCTTAAGGATGTCGGCTGAGACTCCCGGTAGCTTAAACGAGTTATAAATTTCAAAAAATGGTTTAAGATGCTACTGAGCATCTTCAGTGGCAGAATCCCCAAACTGGCCTAGAGTGTTGATCATGTTGAACATGACCGATTTTAGTTCGAAGTGCTCTACCTCTATGTTAGGCATCACAACAAAAGGAGTTAACCCATCTAAATCTTTCTCTAAATAATCTCGATCAGTTCGTGCGCGTTCCTGTCTTAGAATATTTATTGGATCAACAATTGCGAAAGCACCATAGTTGTCTGACGTGGCGGCATTCATACCTGCGTTGTTTTGTTGGCCAGGTTCTACGATCATTCTTTGGCGTGCCCTACGTTTCAGATCTCGTGCTATTTTTTCGATTTTTGGATCGTAAGGGTATTGATAAATAGTCGGATTGGACCTGGTCATACCTAAAACAAGACTTAGATGTTAAGATAAAAACTAAACTAAAGAAAATAAAATAATTAAAAAGTGCATAAATATTTGGTAGTAAAATTGAGCACCAATTCCCGAAAATGATGCCAAATCTGATGAAAGCTATGAAGTCCTGTTAATTCCATCTTTGTCAAATTATAGTATTTAAGATGTCAGTCCCACGAGGACTGAGTAAACCTTGCTACTTCTTATAATTGCACTAAGGAAACTAAAAACACAAGTAAATTAAAGGGTTGAATTATGACTAAGATAACTATGAAAGCATAAAATTAAATAACAAAATAATAAGATAAAAGCGAGTCTAGATAGAGTGCTTTGTAGAGGAGAATCCAATTATGTTAAGCATCCACTTATTAATGCAATGGGTTGAACTGCGGCCTCGGCGGATCGCACAAAGGGTCCCCGCAGCTGCCTAGGCGGGGTTATGCCTTGTAGACAATTCAACATTCCATAGTTCGACAGAGCATCCTTGTATGTCTTCTTCCTTATCCCTAAGTGAAGAGAACTGTTGAAACCCACGTCTTGATGATACGTCCCAGCGTGAATCAAGGGCGGACAACAACCAAACACATGCGTCTTGTTAGTTGCTGAAATCCTTGACGGATTAGTCAGTGCCCATTAGCAAAGATTGTGTTCTCTCGTTTCCTGAACCTACATCTCCCGATGCTAGGCAAATGAGCTTTCCTCACATACTTATCTTTCAAGCTCATATGCAAGAAGAGTAACTATCAAGAGAGAATAAACTATTAAATAAGTTTTGCATTAATAATTATCAAACATAACATAACCTTCATCCCCAATTGGTCCACAAATAATCTAAACCTTTGAAAGACTTAGAATATGATGGAGGCGGTGGATAAAGGTATAATAAAGTGAGAATCCGTCTCAACTCCACACTAAACCTAAACCTAATAAGTGCCTTATATAGGCCAAGCCCTAAGTTGATCTTTCCATGCAAGGAAAGAGTTCTAAAAGGGAAAGAAATCTTATTCCTAATTAAACTGTATTAATTTAGTCTTATTTCCTAAAATCTCTCTTCTTTCTCGCGGTTGGCTTTGACATGGGCTTGACCTCCTAATTGAGCTTCTTTTTTCTCTTGCTCTTTGTCTGTTAAGATCGGTATCTTTTCCTCTTTTAGTTAAGCACCAATTGTTGTCTTTTAGGTTGCTGCTACAGCCTCCAGAATGCTGCCGTGGTAGGTGCATCATCTGTAATTCAACATCTATTTTCTCCTTTGGCTATCTCTGTGATATAGTTTCTTGTCTAGGAGCGAAAATTATCAAACATATATGTTTTATACCAATTAATAAATAAGTTCATAAAGTTAGTGTTCGGAAGCTGAAATATGAAAAATAACCAGAAATATCTATTATCGCCTTTAATTCTATCTTTATTGACAATAAACGAGTGGGGAAATGATATAAAAAATAAAGACTTTTGAGTTCTCATCAATGGTAAACTAAAGAAAAGGATAAGGTTCAAAGTTGGTTATCCATGAGATAAATAAACAAAGGGTAGTTCATTTTTTTAAAGAGAAAGGGGTTAAATCTTAATGTCTTTATTACACTAAAGCATCATATTCAATCATGTAGTCTTGAAAAGTATTATTCTAGAATTTTTAGAATGCAAAAAAATAGTCGGCATAGTAAATAAAAAACAAAGAGCAACAAATTATTTTCTCATTAAGCTCAAAACTCACATGAAAGGCTAATTACACTATGTCATGCTATCATTTCAACTAACAAATGCTTGAAACATAAAAATTTTAAATAAAAACCAACTAATCATGTCAATTGCTATCATGCTTCCTATATTCCAACAAATCTAGATTAAAAGTCACAAATTCAAAAGAATAATATAAAATATGAGATAAGCTAATAATCAATTTAAGAAAATCTTGAGTGTTTAGCATTGTTGTTGAGCTGACGGAGTTAAGCAAGGGCTTTTGGGTAAGTTTTTCTTAGGGATGACAAAGAGGGGATAATGAGAATTTTTTCTCTTGTAGAAAAAGGGGTGGGTGAAGTAATCATTGTTTCTTCTTCTTCATCATCTTTCCCTCCATCAAAATAATCTGAGTTCAAGGGTCTTGTCTTAGGTTTTTTTGAGGTGAAATCACGTTTTGAGCGTTGAGGGAAGTGTGTAGAGCATCAAGAGATCTATCAAACAAGGTAAATATGTTTTGGTTTGGTGGAGGAAGGTTTTTGGGAGGTTGAAGAGACAAGAACAAGAAAGGTTGATGTTGAGCTCTTTTCTATCTTTGTTATTGTTTTTAGTCTCTAAATTCTTCTCTTCCAATTTTTAATTGTTGGTTTAACTCTTTCTTGTAGAGAAAGAGGTGGGAGGACCTTTAAGAGCTCGTAGGAAAGAAAAGGTCTAAGCTTGGTTGAAACCACGTTTTTAGTTATTGTAGCTTGAGTCTAGTATATTACAAACTCTCATATCATCTTGCATATCTTTAAAATAGGTTGCATTGCATGTTTATGGCTTGTTTGGTAGCTTAGAGACTCTTTAATGGTGAATTATGATTTTGAGTTGTTAATGGCGTAAAATTGATAGAAAAACACTCAATACTATCGCATTAACTTGCAAGAGCAATTTGGGGCTTAAACATATAGGTTAAAAGGTGATTCTTGGTGAATTACAAACCCATAATTTCATTTCTTGGTGCGTATACCGATACAAAAAGGGGTGTATCGATACGCTAGTGTAAGATAGGAGTCTGGTTAAGATGGGCGTACTGGTAAAAGGGTTGACATATCGATACCCCTTGGTTATTTTAAATTCTAGTAACATTTTTGCATAATGATACGGGAGAGCGTATCAGTACTACTATTTCATTGAGTGATAATACTTAGGCGTATCGATACTCCATATAGATATACCAGTACTAGCTGAGATCGATATCGATACAATGGTTAACCATCGATACTAGTAGGTATTTTGGGTTACTCGAAGCTAACAACATATTGATACAGTATGGAGACGTAACGATAGTGGGTGGCGTATCAATACCCTCTATAAGTATATCGTTACTCGCTGGACAATTTATCCATAATTAGTGTTTGAAGGCTTTATAATTCGTGATAAAGGATCCTAAGGGTCTCTTATAGTGCAAAATAAATATTAAAACTAAAAAACTAATAAATTAACACTGAATACAAATAATTAGACTAAAGACTCGATAAACTTTGGGTGGTTTAAATATATGATAGAAATTCATAGGAATCTTTGGTGGATTTTTGTGTTGTGTGCTAGCTAAGACCATGTTGTTTATTGATAGGTTGCTTAGTTTGTTGAGTCCTTTTTATGGAAATATGGATACCCAAAAAATAGTGTTACAACACCTTGAAGACTCTCGAATGGAGGATCTCAAAGTTGTGTGGACGCGGGCCTCATTTGACGATGTTCGACGTGAAATTTTGAGCATGGATTAGAGGATCCCGATGTTGTATGGAGATGGGCCTCAATCCCATGAATGTTAGATCTCGATGTTGTGTGAACGCGAGCCTCACTTGTAATGTAGGATCCCGATGTTGTATGGATGTGGACCTCACTACTTGACTGCTTATATCTTCTTTGTATATATTGTGTGCGATAGTATACATTCATGATGTCATGGTTTTAGGCGATTATGGTAGCTCCATCGTACATTACATAATATCACATGTGTTGCATTGCTTTTTCATGATATGTGCGATACATGGTCGAGTGATGGTGTATTCAATGAGCTTTCGTAGCTCAGTGCTCGCAATGTGTTTCCGTTCGTAGGTCTTTAGGTAGTGGTGCGGACTAGAGGAACATCATCGTGATTGGATTTTCAGTATTGACTTAGTGTTAGAGTACAATCATTTGATGTATTGGGCTATGTACTTGTAGGACCTATATATGTTTTGTAATTCTTATTTAAATTGAGCTTAAGTCGAATGCTTTTAACGGTTTGTATTAATGGAGCTCATGTTACTCTTTCGTATTAATTGGGCTTTTTGCTATTTTGAATGATCGAATATATGTTTTGAACTTTTAGATTTTGATATTGGGCTTTTATAAGCTAAATTTTATAACTTGAGTTTGGACCGAAGGCCCAATGTGACGTTTGGGTCGAGGGTGTTACACCTCGCTTTAAATCCTCAACTAATAGAAATATTAGCTAAGCATGCTTATGATAAAAATCATACTTAACATTTTAATCAAAAATAAATAAATAAATAAATAATAAAAGAAAAAGAAAAAAAATAAAGAAAACAATTCTATTAACTCCAAAGTTAGAAATAAATAAGAATGTAAAATGGGAGATAAATGAATTGTGTTTACCCCAAGTGAGGTATTCATAATCTCCTAAAACACTAAAATAACGTAATAAATAAATAAAATATAAATCTTAAATTATTTAAATTAAATTCTAAAAGATAATTTTAAATTTTAAATTGGAATGATAACTTATTTAGACGCGCTTAATAAGTTAATTGGCGTGTTGACTTCATCTTCTTGAAGGTTGCTAACGTGGCACCATGTTGGATTTTCCATTTCCAAATTCAGGCTCACTAATCTAGTTTAAATCTAGAGAATAACTGCAGAATTTCAGCATTTTAAGTTTATTTTCCAAAACTACAATCCTACACAAAAAACATAAAAAACACCTCAATGAGCACCATAAACTTATCATTAAAAGCATAATTAAAAATAAAAATATAAACATTTAAATCACTTATAAAATTTATATTTTATATTTTTATAAAATATAAATTTTATATTTTTATATATAACAGGGCATCCGCTATTCTTTTAAAGTTGAATGTTTAGAGTATAAAATTTATATTTTTATATATAATTTATTGATCGATTAAGTTAAATATGATTTTGTAAATATTCATTATGAGATATTCTTTCTAAGTCTTAATCCAGTTTTTTTTTCATTGTGACTTATGCTTTTATATATATGATATATTAACCGAATAAGTTGAATTGAGTTTATTAAGGTCCTTATCACTACAAATTATAATTATTAAGGACTAACATTATAAATTATAATAATATTAATTAGTGACTTTCGTATCCCCCACCAAAATTAAAAGCAGACAGTTAGGACCCTAAAACAAGTTCTCCTTCTCAATATCTACATTATTTAAACTATTAACTTTTAAAATTTGATATTATAAATAAAAATTTTAAAGAATGGAATATTTTTATATTAGATATTTATAAAATTTATCTAAATTAATCAAATAATAAATCTAAAAAAAGTTTATGAACAGACACTGAGAGGAGAGATTATATCATAGGTCCGGCCTACCACGTCAGTTGTGGTCCCTAATGTAACCCCCAAAACTTATCTAATTTCTTAGAATAAAAGTTAGGGTTTACATTATTGAAACTTGATTTGCAAGTTAGGTTTTTATACAATTTAAAACATAATGATAAGAACAAATTATTTAAAATAGTTTATTATCAAAAATACTAAAAGCTTATCCAAATTAAATAAGGTTCAACCCAACATTAAATAATATAATAGTCCAGAAAATCCGAAATAAAGTTCTGAATCCAAAGTTCATCACAAATAATAAAATATCCGCAAAATAATAAAATAGTCTGAAAACTATGAAACATACGTAAATAGTCTGAAAGTAGAAATCTCCAAGTACCGAAGTAGTCTAGGCCAAGGACCTGAAACAGGAAACTAAGAGGGTGTAAGCTAGGGAGCCTAGTGTGTCTCTAGAGTATAGATAAACAGGATTTTAGAACAGTATATGCAGATGATGTGGTGTATGCATGAAATGCACCCATCTCCAAACACCAACAGAAGAGTAGGTTCCCCTGAACCCCTCTAACTCCATCACACCAGCAGAAGTGGAAACTCGATCCGTAGGTGGAGCCACTGATCAGAAGTGGTATCTCGACCCGCAGGTGAAGCCACTAAACAGAAGTGATAAATCACTAACTTCCCCGTACACGTAATCTACCAGATGTAAGGTATATGCGTAAACAATATCAGAATGCATGCATTACAATCTAACAGGAGGCAAGCATAACATGTAGCAGTATCAGGAATATGATATCAGGATGATGCATGATCATACGGATTTAACAGAAAATGGAACATACTGAAAAATAGAATCAACAGAAGAGAAACACCTGAACAGAAGGCTCAACGACGATACTGACATCTACTGGACTCGGCTCTACCACTAGAATGAGCAGGAGTATAACCTACGAATAACCATAGTCATTAGACACCCTACTATACCATTCTACTAATAAGTTCACTAAACCGTAATTAACTAAAACTCACGTACGGGTCCCGGATACCGTTGGACAGGAGGTCGTCCAGGAGGAGGAGGAGGCAGATGCTCGGGGTCAGAGTCCACGTCACCTGAATCAAACAGAAACTGATTCAGAATCCAAAACAGATAACTTCCAAACAGACAACCAAACTTAAAAGCCCTAAAAACAATATATCAGGTTCGAATTTCGAAAAATGGACAGTGCTATCGGACTCAGGACGTCGAAAAATATAAAGCTGACCTGGGTTGAAAAAGTCAACGCTGACGTCAACATGGTCAACGTTGATGTCCGTAGATAACGTCATCATGTCAACGCTGACGTCAACAGTGACGTCAGCTGATGACGTCAGTGGGTTTCGGGTCGGGCCGGGTCGGACATGGTCTGGGATGAATTTTCCCGAGAAAATCTAGAAAAATCCTAGATTTTGTGGGAAAGTTCTGGAAAATTTCTAGATTCTCCCAGGCCAACTTTGATTGATTTTCGACACCCCAAACCCTATTCGATTCGATTAAAACCGAACTAAAACTCCCCCAAAACAGATTCGATTCAAACCGCTTAAACACTTAACAAAAACAAAAGACGATCAAGAGAACGCAAGGGAAGAAAACTTACCGAGCATACACACTCGGAGGGGACTGAATCACGATTACAACGAGAGGAAATGCAAGAAAAAAGAAAAAGGATGAATCAGATTATTTAAATGAACCAGAATTAAAAGGGGAAATAAATCCTAGACGAAAATCGACTCAAGTTCGGGAAGGAAGGTTTCTAAAAACAAAAAGGGGGAAATTGTACATAAAGGGCCTGAACTCCTAAGAGTTCAAAAAGGATCCCCCAATTTCCAGAATTTTCAAAAAGGTCCCTAAATTCAGACACTAAAATCCCCAATTTTTTAGGGCACAAAATTATGGATTTTAGTTCGAATTGGAGAAACGGTTTGGGTGTTACAACTCTCTCCCCCTACAGAATTTTCATCCTCGAAATTTACCTGGATCAAAAAGGTGTAGATACTGGGCTTTAATAACAAACTTGGGCTCCCAGGTAGCCTCATCAAGACCACGATTACGCCAGAGAACCTTAACCATCTTAATGGTTTTCCTCCGAAGAACTCTCTGATCTTGAGCAATAATCTTAACCGGTTCCTCCTCATAACACAGATCTGGACCAATCTCGAAATCTTCAACCGATAGAACATGAGAGGATCAGTTCGATAGCGTCTCAGTACAGAAACATGGAAGACATCGTGGATATGCTCAAGTTCTGGTGGTAACTCAAGCTGATAAGCAACAGGACCAACACGTCTGAGAATACAGTAAGGTCCAATGTATCTGGGACTGAGCATGCCCTTACGGCCGAAACGAAGTACCTTCCTCCACGGAGATACTTTCAGAAAGACCTGATCGCCTACCTCAAACTCAAGATCCTTACGCTTCAAATCTTCGTAGGATTTTTGTCTGTCAAAAGCGGCCTTAAGCCGATCTCGAATCAACCTGACTGTCTCCTCAACCTCATGAACAAGATCTGGACCCAGTAAACGGTGCTCACTGAGCTCAGTCCAACCAATCGGGGTGCGACACTTACGCCCGTACAGAGCCTCATAAGGTGCCATCTTAATACTGGTTTGCAATTGTTATTATACGCGAACTCTGCCAAAGGTAAGAAATCCTCCCAACTACCTATGAAATCCAGTATACAACCTCTCAACATGTCCTCGAGGATCTGAATCACACGTTCAGGATGACCATCGGACTGAGGGTAATAAGCAGTGCTGAAGTTCAACCGAGTACCTAAAGCAGTATGCAGAGATCCCCAGAACTTAGACGTAAATCTTGGATCTCGATTAGATATGATAGATAGAGGCACTCTATGTAACCGAACGATCTCAAAGATGTATAACCAGGCCAACATACTTAGAGGGTAAGTGGTCTTGACAGGAACGAAGTGTACAAACTTGGTCAACCGATCAACGATGACCCAGACAGAATCTTTCTTGGACGGAGTCAAAGGTAAACCACTAACGAAATCCATAGTCACACGCTCCCATTTCCACTATGGAATCTCGATGTGTTGAAAAAGTCCAGATGAACGTTGATGCTCTGCTTTGACTTTCTGACAAGTCAAACACTTAGATACAAAGCTGACAACATCGCTCTTGAGACCTTTCCACTAGTACTTCTCCCGGAGATTCTTATACATCTTATCACCTCCCGGATGCATAGAATACGGACTATCGTAGGCCTCACAAAGAATAACCTATTTCAACTCAAAGTTCTTCGGAACACAGTAACAACCTCGGAAACATAAAACAACATCCTGATTCAGAGAAAAGTCTTGAGAAGTCCCTTCATTAACTTCTGTAATTCGATGATCCAAGAACGGATCATTAGGCTGTTCAGCCTGAATTTTAGATATCAGAGTAGGAACCATTCGAAGCTCTGCTAACAAACTGTCATCCTCAAACAAACTCATCCGAGCAAAAAGAGCTCTTAAATCTGAATTGGCGTTGCGACTCAAGGTATCCGCAACGACATTAGCTTTACCCAGGTGATAGTCAATCTCACAGTCATAGTCTTTCAGAAGCTCCAACCAACATCACTGTCTCAGGTTGAGCTCTTTTTGAGTGAGAAGATACTTAAGGCTCTTATGGTCTGTAAAGATGTAACACTTCTCTCCATAGAGATTGTGTCTCTAGATTTTCAGAGCAAAGATTACTGCCGCTAACTTCAGATCATGGGTGGGGTAGTTATGCTCGTACGGTTTCAACTGTCGAGACGCATAAGCTACTACCTTCCCACCCTGTATCAGAACACAACCCAAACCGGTGTATGAGGCATCACTGTAAACGGTATAGGGTTTCCCCGATTCTGGTTGTATCAAAACTGGTGCTTGAGTCGGAACTGATTTGAGTTTCTCAAAACTCTCCTGCTGAGCCTCAGACCAGGTAAACGGAACATCCTTCCGCAGAAGCTTAGTTAACGGAGCGGCTATAGAAGAAAAGCCTTCTAAAAACCTCTGATAATAATCAGCTAACCCCAGAAAACTACGAATCTCAGCCACATTCTTGGGTTGCTTCCACTCCAAAATAGCCTCAATTTTCTTTTGGTCAACCTGGATACCCTTAGAGGAAACAACATAGCCCAGAAATACAACCTCCGAAAGCCAGAACTCGCATTTACTGAACTTTGCATAGAGCTGCTTCTCTCTTAGAGTCTGTAAAACAAAACGGAGATGCTGCTCATGCTCCTCCTCATATTTAGAATAGACCAGAATATCGTCTATGAAGACCACAATAAAATGATCCACATAGGGTCGAAACACCCTATTCATCATGTCCATGAATGCAGTAGAGGCATTCGTAAGACCGAAAGGCATTACCAAAAACTCGTAGTGACCATAACGAGTCCAGAAGGCTGTTTTACACACATTGGAATCTTTAACCTTGAGTTGGTAATAACCAGATCTCAGGTTTATCTTAGAGAATACAGAAGCTCCTTGAAATTGGTCAAATAGATCGTCGATGCGGGGAAGGGGATACTTATTCTTGATGGTCAACTTGTTCAACTTCCGGTAGTCAATACACAAACTCAGAGAGCCATCTTTCTTTTTAACAAAAAGGACAGGGGCTCCCCACGACGAAACACTCGGTTGAATGAAACCTCTATCCAGAAATTCCTGTAGTTGAACCTTAAGTTCCTTGAGCTCCTTCGGATCCATCCGATACGGTACCATCAATACTGGAGTTGTCCCTGGATACAACTCGATACCAAACTCCACCTCCTCTCGTTTAGGGGGAACTCCCGATAACTCTTCTAGAAAAACATGAAAGAATTTGCACACAATACGGATCTTATCTAACCCAAAATCAGATTGCCTCGGGTCAAGGATGTAGGCAAGATAGGCCACAGATCCCTTCCTGATCATTTTCTCAGCCTTTAGAGCAGAAATCACGTTGGTCAAAAACCCTCTACGCTCACCGATAAGATTCACCTCTCGGTCATTAGAAGTTCTCAGGGTGGCCCTATTATGCTCACAATCCAGTGTAACTCGGTGAGTTGACAGCCAATCTATCCCCAGAATCAAGTCAAACTCTCCAAACGGTAGTTTCATCAGATTAGCAGGAAAGATTTCCCCTTGAACCTTTAGAGGGCAATCTTTATACACCTTGGTAACCACCACAGGGTTACCTATAGGACTATAAACTGAGACAAAACTACCAGTATCCTCTACAGGAATTTCCAGATACCCCAACACAGAACTAAAGATATACGAGTGTGTAGACCCATTATCAAGAAGTGCGAAAAAGGAAAGAGCATGAACAGAAAAAGTACCAACAATGACGTTTGGCTCATACCGGTCCTCTTATCTCCTCGTAGCATAAACCAAGTCGGGCTGAGACCCTCATGATCTAGCAGATCCTCTAAACTGACTAGGTCTACCCCTACTACCGGTACCAGATACAGCAGGTCTACCCTGACCCCTTCCCGTTTTAGGAGTATGAACTGATGCCTGTGATTATCCAAGAGTATGACAGACTGGGGTGCCACTAGACATTCCCAGAGACGGTGATCATAAGAATCACAACGGAAGCAGGCCCCATTCTGCATACGATACTCTCCTGAGTGCCACTTCTTACAAAACGAACACTGGGTAAGGCTCGGGTATTAGTGGATCCAGCTCCACTAGCAGCAAGGGCAATAAAAGCAGCTGGTCTAGAATGTGCAGAACTCTGCGGCTCAAACTTATCACGGCCCCTCTTTCGGGACTGAAAACCCTGACTGTGCTGGGCAGGTGTTGCAGGCTATCGTCTACCTCTATAACCTGAGACTCCATCTGAACCCTCAAGCTCTCATTACGCTCGACTGTCCTGGCACGCCGAGTGATCATCTTATATTCCGTATCGTGATAAGTGGCTACAGAAATCTTCAGCGGCACCTGATGTCCCTTCAAGAAATGATCACACTTTTGTTTCTCAGTGGAAACAATACTAAGGGCATACTGGAGTAAGCGGAGAAACTCAATCTCATAATCATTTATTGACATGTTGTTCTATTACAGATTCAGGAAATCATCTCGGTACTTGGCCAGATACTCAGGTCCTACATATCTGTCCTCAAAGGCCTGCCTAAAAAACTCCCAATTGAGCTTCTCCGAAGCGATAACTTTCTTCTCGGCCTCCCACCAATTTAGGGCTTCTCGCTGAAGTAACGATATGGCAGCCCTCAATTTCCTATCAGAGGGATATTCCATCTCAACGAACAGACGCTGAAGCTTCTTCAGCTAGTACTCTATATCAGCTAGATCTGTACCAGTCTGACCATCGAACATGGTCATCCCAGCAGCCAAAAACTCTGTAGATATGAATTTCCTAAAACCCTCATTCTGTCGCAAATATCTGAGCAACTCTCTTTGCATCATCACGGAGCCTAAACCAATAGTCTCATTGTCTCCAAACTTAAATGGTCCCTCACTCTGGACCGGCTGGTCAACCTCGACTTGCTGAGCCTCGGTCTGAACCTTAGGCTGATCCTCTACTCCTATTTTCTAAGTTAAACACTGATCTTGTGGCGGGTCCACAGGAGGTGGAATATTACTAGCAGAAGCAGCAGATTGACCTCGGCCACGGTCTCTTCCAGTATCTAGACGTGTACTCCTACAAGATGGTGGGCCGAAGTAGAAATCTCCAAGTACCGAAGTAGTCTAGGTCAAGGACCTGAAACAAGAAGTTGAGAGGGTGTAAGCTAGGGAGCCTAGTGTGTCTCTAGAGTACAGATAAACAGGATTTTAGAACAGTATATGCAGATGATGTGGTGTATGCATGAAATGCACCCATCTCCGAACACCAACATAAGAGTAGGTTCCCCTAAACCCCTCTAACTCCATCACACCAGCAGAAGTGGAAACTCGAACCGTAGGTGGAGCCACTGATTAGAAGTGGTATCTCGACCCGCAGGTGAAGCCACTGAACAGAAGTGATAAATCACTAACTTCCCCGTACACGTAATCTACCAAATGTAATGTATATGCATAAACAGTATCAGAATGCATGCATTACAATCTAACAGGAGGCAAGCATAACATGTAGCAGTATCAGGAATGTGATGTCAGGATGATGCATGATCATACGGATTTAACAGAAAATCGAACATACTAAAAAACAGAATCAACAGAAGAGAACACACCTGAACAGAAGGCTCAACGACGATACTGACGTTGGCTGGACTTGACTCTACCACTAGAATGAGCAGGAGTATAACCTACGAATAACCATAGTCATTAGACACCCTACTATGTCATTCTACTGATAAGTTCACTAAACCGGAATTAACTAAAACTCACGTACGGGTCCCGAATGCTATTGGACAGGAGGTCGTCCAGGAGGAGGAGGAGGCAGATGCTCGAGGTCGGAGTTTACGTCACCTGAATCAATCAGAAACTGATTCAGAATCCAAAACAGATAACTTCCAAACCGACAACCGAACTTAAAAGCCCTAAAAACGACATATCGGGTTCGAATTTCGAAAAACGGACAGCACTATCAAACTCAAGACATCGAAAAATATAAAGTGGGCCCGGGTTGAAAAATTCAACGCTGACATCAACATGGTCAACACTGACGTCAGTAGATGACGTCATTAGGTCAACGCTGACGTCAGAAGTGATGTCAGTAGTGATGTCAGCTGATGACGTCAGCAGTGACGTCAGCTGATAACGTCAACATGATGTCAGCTGATGACGTCAGCATGACGTTAACGGGTTTTGGGTCGGTCGGGTCGGGTTTCGGGTTGGGTCGGGTCGGACACGGGTTGGGACGGATTTTCCCGAGAAAATCTAGAAAAATCCTAGATTTTCTGGGAAAATTCTGGAAAATTTCCAGATTCTCCCAGGCCAACTTTGATTGATTTTCGACACCCAAAACCCTATTCGATTCGATTAAAACCGAACTAAAACTCTCCTAAAATAGATTCGATTCAAACCGACTTAACACTTAACAAAAACAAAAGACGATTAAGAGAACGTAAGGGAAGAAAACTTACCGAACACACACACACACGAAGGGGACTGAATCGCGATTACAACGAGAGGAAAAGAAAGGAAAACAAAAAGGGACGAATCAGATTATTTAAATGAACCAGAATTAAAAGGGGAAATAAATCTCAGACGAAAATCGACTCAAGTTCGGGAAGGAAGGTTCAAAAAGGATCCCCAGTTTCCAGAATTTTCAAAAAGGTCCCTAAATTCAGACACTAAAATCCCCAAATTTTTAGGGCACGAAATTAGGGATTTTAGTTCGAATTGGGGAAACGGTTTGGGGTGTTATACCTAACCAATGAAAATCATCCATTCTACCACTAATCAACCATGTAATTAATATAATTTTCAAAAATAATATTTTTAAAATATGTAAATTATGAGTGAAGTTTCATTGGTTGGAAAAAATGAGTTGAAGATTAGTGGTGAAGTGGGTGGTTATTATTGGATGGGACCACGGCTGACGTGATAGGTCGGGCCTATGATATAATTTTTTCGCCAAGAGGCAAAAACAACTTAATAAACAAGGAAAATGAGTACAAGGATAAGTTGCATGTATTGTTACTAAATTTTACTCTCGTACCTATTTTAATATTCAAAGTTTTAAACATTCAAGTTATTAACCGAAATTTAAATATTAAATATTTTTATCATTCCACTATTAATTTTTTGATGACGTCTATTTATAAAATAATTGAAGAAGTTTTCAATATTCGAACGATAAAAAATTTTATCGACACAAAGAAAGTAACATACTAAAAAAACAAGTTTCATCTAGCCATGAAAAAAGAGATCAACAAGAGAGAAATAAAAAAATCCACTTATGATTTTCAAGATAGTTTTTGGCGGAAGTTGGGCTCAAACTTAATTAAAGTTCCTAGATAAAACAATTAATTAAATTTGAAACAGAAAAATCATTATCTACAGTTGTAGATAGTAGCAGACGACAATGGTGAATGATAAATACCGTTCATGTCAAAATATTATAAAAAATTAATTAATGAGTATAAAAACCTTTAAAAAGTTAACATGGGTGATAAAAACGTTTACCGTCTAAACTTTAATAAATAAATTATTTAATAATTAAAATAAATTTAATAATAAAATCTAATATTAGTTGCACCGTCCAAAAAGAGAACCTTACGGCACACAGCACCACCAATCAAACAGGAAAATTCTTAATTTTTGGCAGCAACTTACGTATAAGTGAAATTTACAAATATATATAAAAAAAATTATACTTGCATTAACATTCAAACTTTTGATCATAATCCCATTCCAAAACTTATTTTAGTAGGAGTTAAAGAAACTTTTCACATCTTGTATAGTTTTAAGACGGCATAACATTATTTGGTTTATATGTTATAAATTTAATTGGTAAAATTTAGAGTTATACTTAACAAATAATCAACCACAATTGCATTAGTGAAATTTAGAACTAAACAATGGTTAGAAAAGCATTAGTCCAAGACAAAAATAAATAATAATATAAAATATTTTATTATAATATTGAGTCGAATAAAATAAAGAAACATAAATGTAACATATTTAAATTAAATCGGTTTAATAGTATTGAGTTCTGCACGAAAACAATTTACTTAAGATATATTTTCGGCTACTCCTATGGTACTCTAGTTCATTGGTCATCTATCTCCCAAGATATAACAACAAATAATTAACCACAATTGCATTGCTATGGAGTTCATCAACTTATTCTTGCCTTCGCTTATCATCGAAAATAACTTTTACAAAAAACACAGAGTAAATCAAGAGAAAAGTTTGTGGTTTCCGTTGTGTGTTGAAATAAAAGGAATGACATACTATTTATAGAGACTTCATTAGAAATTAGACATAATGAAGTATTTAATATTGAGAATTAATTTATTCTTTCAGAGACAATTTCTAAAATTACTAACTAAATTAAGGGTAACTTTTAATATTTACTCTTTTAATTCCAAAATTGACAAATATATACTCTTATTTGAGAAAAATTAATTTGAATTTGGGTTAAAATATCTACAAGCTTGTAGAGGATCAGATCAGTTTGAATATTTGTGTTACCCTCATCATGCATATTTACACATTTATGAACTAACAAATAATTCAATATTTTCCTCAACAATGCTTGGATCTATTTCTCATTCAAATATCCATAATTATCAATTTTTCCAACAATCCTCACATGAATGAAATTGATTATTTAATCAAACATATTTTAATTCAATATGGTGATAGAATCTATATCGATAGCTACATAGGAATCATGTCTCGACACTTAGCAAGGTACCCCTGGTCCCACATAACGATCTTGGAAGGCTTGTTGAAAAAATACTCAAGTGATCTGACTATTGGTAGTAACTTTCTATTCACCCTCCCATTAGTTTAGGGCTTTCCCTGAAGTAACGATACCGTTGCTCTCAGTTTCTTGTCCATCGGATAATCAATCTCAACAAAATAGCTTTTGAAGTTTCTTTAACCAATATTCTGCTTCTACTGG
Organism: Abelmoschus esculentus; assembly: GCA_035048815.1. Taxonomy (NCBI): domain Eukaryota; kingdom Viridiplantae; phylum Streptophyta; class Magnoliopsida; order Malvales; family Malvaceae; genus Abelmoschus; species Abelmoschus esculentus. The sequence continues at coordinate 21,208,792 of JAUCBN010000011.1, forward strand.
GTCGGTTTCGGTCTTACTATAAAATATTATCATGCCAACAGCTAAAAACTCGATTGAAATGGATTTCTTAACACTCTCTAACTGGAGAAGGTATCAGAACAGCTCTCTTTGAATGGTAACAAAATCTAGGCCAATTGACTCACTATCTTCTAAAATATATGATCTCTCACTCTAAGCCGGCTGATTAATTTCGGTTTGATGTGCCTCAATCTAAATTTTAAGAGATTCCTCCCCTCTAATTTCATGTGCTAAACTCTGATCATGTGGCAAATCCATAGGAGACAAGACATCACTAGCAAAAACGGAGGTACGCCATCGCCCATGACTTCTCCCGGTCGCAAGACGTATACTCCTACGGTGTGGCACAAAAGTATATCTACAAAAGGATTACAAAATCCTAAGTTATAATCGGTACTTAGAGTACTTATCAAAATATATCCTAAACATTTAAATGTATTTCAAACAAAAATCTGAAGTACCAATTAAGTTAATAAAATCTTTTAAAGTCAAAATCATTTTGGACCATATAGTTCGAGGGTTTAATCGGGCTATGATACCACTTAATGTAACCCCTAATTTTAACCTAATTTCTTAGATTAAAACTTAAGGATCACTCTAGGTAAACTTGTCTCGCAAGTAGAGTTTTAATAAATAAAAATATAAAAATGTTGTTAAATTGCCAATATCAGAAATACTGGAACTTAAAATTTAATATAAACTAAAGGTTCAACCCAATTTCATAATAAACAATAATAGTCTTGAAAACCGAACAAATATCCAAAGTTCGTTAAAAAAATATCTAAAATAGAAATTATTAAACTCAAAGTCTGTAAAATCATACGTAAAAAGTTTTGAAACAAGAGTCCTCCAAGTACCGAAGCCGAAGTCTAAGTATCTATAACAGGAATTGAAGGGGTGTAAGCTAGGGAGGCTAGTGTGTCTCTAGTGTGCAAATATAACATAATCACATCAATCAGAGTATCATATATACTTGTCTCAAATAATAATATGTCAACATAATACAGTTGTCATAATATACCATAAACATATGATGTAATGCAAATGTCATGCACCTAATACCAAACATCATCTGAAGAGTAGGTTCCCCTGAACCAGTCTAACTCCATCATCACCATCTGAAAAAAAAAAAACACGACTCGAAGATGGAGCCACTAATTCGATGTACAAAATCGACCCGAAGGTGAAGCCACTGATCCAAAGTGATACTCACCAAAAGGTGATATCATTGAACTTCCTCGAACGGAATATCCAACCTAATGCAATGTCATGATCTGATATCCGAGTCAAAATGCATACCTTAATATTTAACTAGAGGCATGCATAATAATTTAAAGATTTCATAAATTCAGATTCTGATATATGTAGATAAATAAATCAAAGAACATGATATAATAAATATTTAATGTAGAACAGAGTCCAACAAAACAACAGAGGTTTAATAACACATTTCAGAAAGAAAACTCATTTTATTATCATCCATACATAACTCAATTACAAGCCCAACAAACCCATATACCCGGCAGCCCAGCAAACTAAATACCCATATCCAACATAGACCTAAATAAACCTAAACAAACCCTAATGTGATAACTCTAGCGTCCTTTCTCCTTGTCAGTCGCCGCCTCCATCCAGCTTGCACAGTTTCGATGCGTGGCCACCATGTGCGACGAATCAAATGTCGCATGGTGGTCAAGCACTCACCTGATTGGCTCGGATGGCTAGCCATCCCCCAAGCACCGCCCACCGCCCACCGCCTACCGCCTTCAACTCCTGCAAAAATATCAAAAAATTATCATGAAATTTATAATATTTATATGTATTTTGTGGGTATAAACCCCCTAATGAAACAATATAAAAGAGAGGGGGAATCAATCAAAAAGAAAGAATTTCGAAGCAAAATAGCACTACCAAAAATTCAAACAAAAATAGAAAACATAGAGTGAGATCGAAACCAAACCGAGAAGAAAAAAATAAAAACATTCGAACTTATCTTTTATTAGAGCTAGGCCGATACACACCTTTTTTCGAAAAAACAACTTCAGATCCTCATTCCCCATGTTGAAATGAGCCCGAAAGTCATCACCATTTTAGTTTTGGTCGTCTTCGTGGCGCAACTCGGCCCACCACCGGAGGAGGCTGCCACAAACCAGGAAGCCTTTGAGGCTCTATCATTTTCTTTAAATGAAGAAGAACAAATGAAAGAATATCAAAAAAAAATTATTTTGTTGGTATTTAAGTCCCACACAAAATGCTGTCGTTTTGGTACCGGTTCATCAGGCTCAAAACGATGTCGTTTAAGGCTTTAGACCCGATGTCCGACCCGCGCTTAACCAGTGAAAATGGGTAAATAGCAGGAGCAGTCCCCAAAAGCTTTGTATCCTTGTAGTTTGAACTTCTGGTTTTGATTTTCATTTAATTTGGTCACTGATTTTGTTATTTTGGCCATATATATTTATATTTTGTTCAATTTCGTCCCTGATTTTATAGTTTTATTTATATTTTAGCCCCTTAACTTCTATTTTCTTGCATATTTAGCCCCTATTATTATTATTATTATCTTTTTCTAATTTTGTTTATATTAATATGTTTTATTATTATTATCGTATATTACTTTTGTTTGTTTTTTGTAAGACTTTATTATTCCGATATATTCTGTTAGGAGCAGCATCACGGTCTCCGGGTGTTATCTTTTTGAATTGTTGTGGATATTAGGATGCATTTTAAATTAAATTTTTATTTAATTTGAATTTTATATTTTCTTAAATAATTACGATGCGAACCTTTAGGTACCAGTTTTGGGCGTTATGGAGTGCTAATCCTTCCTCAAACGTAACCAAATCCCGAACCCAATTTTCTTTGGGTTTTTTTTCTCAGTGTTCGATCCACCTTTCTGAACGGTCAATGGCGACTCCAATCGATTAACTAATTTTCAAATTTTAACGGTGTTCCAGTGATAGTGGCATCCTGTTCTGCAGATGTCATCTCTCGGGATATTGACTTTTTAAATATTACCGCGAATTTTTAAATTTTAACGGTATTCCATTATAAGTGGCATCTTGTTCTTTAGGTGTCATCTTCGTATACCGAATTTTCAAATCCCACCAAGCTTTTAAAATTTTCAAAAAAAAGGGTCGATACAGATAGCGACTCCGCTGGGGAAAAATGTTTTTAAAAAATAGAGTTAAGCCTTAGTTTGGTTCGCATCATAATTTTTAAGAAAATATAAAATTCTAATTAAATAATTTTTAATTTTTATTTACATTAGATTAAAAACCCTTAAGGGGGAATGATTACTTTGCTTTGTGGGGTCTTCACCTCTGTATAGTGTTGTAATTTATTTCTGAAATTTTGGTCCTTATATTTCGTGGGGTTCTCACCTTCGTATAAATAAAGGTCATATTCCCTCGAATCGATATCCTCAGCTACAGTTCGAGTACCGCTTACTCTAGAACTGAAACACATATAGTGAAACCTAGAAACCTACCTTTTCAAAACCATAGCGTTATGCTGCTCGTTTAGAAATACCCTTTAGGTTGTCTTTTATAAATGTGTTTTACTTTCTTGTCGAATATTATATGCTTTGGACTATGTTTTGTTATTCCATTATGTTATTTATTTCATATATTATTTTTGGATTAACTACTAATTTATTTCTTTTCTGTGTTAATTTTGTTTTTTTTTTCTTTTTGCATCCATTTTCGCATATCATTCATGCATAGGTGTTGATACAAAAGTGTAATTTAGAATCAATTCTGGATGAGAGGTTCTGTATCAACAAAAGTGCTAACGCTACAGTATGGGGTGGTCTGAACGCATACAAATGGAGAAAGAAAACAACTTATCAGAAGATCACGTGTAAGAAATTATGGAGCCCACTTTGATCATTTCAGAACATAATAAACTTGATGAGCTAAGAGAGATATAGCAAAATCGTGATTCAGATTTGAAGGAAACCTTACAACAAAAATTTGGCGATATAACATTGTTGCTGAATGTTCAGACCAACGAACATATGTTCGGAGCTTTGATGCAGTTTGGAGTCTCCGTCACTATTGTTTCACTTTTGGAAAGGTTGATATGATCAATACACTCCAAAGTATGAAAGAAGTTAAAAGCAGGTTGAAAACAAGGTCAAAGAATTAAAAGCACTCACCCATGAGTTAACCTCTAGCCAAGCCCAAAATAAAGATTTGATATTGCAGAATGAAGATTACGAAGTTCAAGTTATACGAATGGATGAACTTTTACAGGGTTATCATAATCAGGGCTTTGCTGCTGCCTTAAGTCTCACGAAAAATGAAAGTGAACTGTTGAAAAATAGGGTCATTGAACTCAAGAATACCCTTCAGGACTGTAGAGAAAGATCGGTTTCTTTTGAAGGAGCGTTGCAGGGAGATAACAACTGAATAATATATGAATTACAACAAGCTAGACAGTTAATTCGAGACCAATGAAGAGCAATGATAGATTTTATGCAACAGGCGCGAAGGGTTGCCTACATCTTGAACTAGCGATGAAAGCTCGCGAACTAAGGGTGAGTGTCAGCTCTGAAACACCACTAGGGTCCCGTGTTCAGAGGTTGCTACAAGAAATAAAGGTCTTAGGCGTGAGGCTAACCGCTATCTATAATTAGCATTATGACTAGTTATTGTAATCAATACCTCTTTATCTGAATGAAAGTCTTTCTAATAATACTTTAGAATCAACACTTTTGCATTCATTCTCACAATTTCATGCTTAATCATCGAAACTACGAATTAATTTGGGCAATTTCATATCAGAGGATTAATTTTAGATTATAACCGTTCCGCTTGTGAATTAAGGGGATGAAAGACACTACAATCATTCCTCTTGTAAATTAAAGCGATGGGAGACTGTATGTTTAATTTGGAGCAAGGTCAGAAATATTCATAAACTCGTTTAGATAGAGCTGAACAAAGCATCAGTGCTTGAAAAAACAAACGACAAAGAAAAGGTCTCGGTTAGACCCGTCAAAGAACAAGAGAATACCACGGCACATACAGAGATATGAAATGTTGAAAGAAAAGTCTTTATCAGTAATTGATTCATCATTGCCCAAGAAAACAACAAAGATCAATGTACACACAGGAGTCCAGATTCGAATAGACAAGAGAAGACAGAGAAATTGAAAGAATTCAATTGTTTTGATAAAGAAATGATACCAACCGAAGTCACATGACTTGGAGCATTGAATAACAATGAGATAATATTTTTGAGGCAATTTTATTTGGGGTACAAGAATGGTGGGTGATAGTCCCAAGACGAAGCCTACCAACCAAAAAAGTGACGAAATGAAAAAGGAAATATTTAACGAATTGCATGCACCTATGCATCCTCATTAATAGTGAGAATAATGTTTTACATGACATATGCATCTTTGCATCATGCCTATACATCATATTCAACGTGAACCTTTGTACAGAATTTTGAACAGATAATGTCCAAGAAGAAAACTTTGTGAAAGAATTTTGTGCATCTCTGCATCAATCAGTAAGACACAAGCTTGAGTGTTATATGCCTTGATTATTGCGAAAAAGGAAGGGAGGAATCATCCAATGTTGAGTCGTCATCAATGACAAGACCTTTTGATGTCAAGACGAACAAAACCGGAGCATCATTTTACATGATATTCTCAACGAATTTCTTAATTCGGTCCTTTCTTTAGTGTACTTTTTCGAAAACAAATTTCTTAATTCATTCCTTTCTTAAGGATGCCTTTTGATGTTAAGACGGACAGAACTGAGGCATCATTTTATAGGATATTTTCTAAACGAATTTCTTAATTCGGTCCTTTCTTAAGGATATTTTTTCGAAAACAAATTTCTTAATTCAGTCTTTTCTTAAGGATACCTTTTGATGTCAATACGGAAAAAATCGAGGCATCATTTTATAGAATATCTTAAATGAATTCCTAAATTCGGTCCTTTCTTAAGGATATTGATGCGTGCTGAATATGCGTAATTAGAGTGTAAGTGTACACGTCAAGTAATATGTGATAATATTATCGAGTTATCATCTCCTTAGGGATTGGTATACTTAATATGCTTCCTTTGATCTTCTTGCTCTGTAAAACAAAAGTAAAAACACAAATAAGTTTGAGTGTTAACTAAACTAAATAAAATAAACTAAATAAGGTGAGGTCAAAATTGAGAAAGAGGGCAGGATCCAGTTATGGTGTATAGTGGATTTGATTGATCTGTTTTTGTCCAATGCAATTGCACTACACTGCCTCGGCAGAACTACAAATCCTGTCTTCGGCAGCGATAGTATTCTCTGCCATGGCAATCCCTTGCTCTTGGGAAGAGTTACCAAAGTTCGACAAAGTATCCTTTGATGGTTCCGCTTATCCCTAAGTCGAAACACTATTGCAGGCTAGTCCTTGATGATACCTCCCAGCATTAATCAATTGTAACCAACAACCAATCTCACACTTCTTTTAGCTGCTGAAACTCTAACCTATCCCTAGGCCGAGTTAGTATCTTCCAATCAAGTTGAATACCGCACTTACTCCTTTTGTGAGTCTAACTCTCCCGAGTCTAGACAAATAGATTATTTACAAACTTCCCTCCCGAGCTTGGATGCAAGAACAAAGAATGGTAAAGAGTAAGCAAACTTTGATATTTTATTGCATAGAAACAATAAACAAGATGCAATCTCCTCTCACTAATACTCAACAACTTTCACCTAAACCCTAAGAAAGCTTAGAACATGATAGGAAGAGTTGTTCCTAGGGTAAACTCTCTCAAATTCGGCTCTCAAGGTTGACTCTCTCAATCCCTAGGACGACTATGACTTATATAGGCTTGGCCTAGGACAAACCTTTCCTAATTAGAGTACAACTTAGAGTAGGGAACAAGTTATGTACATAGGGTAAATATTTTCAAGTTTAATCTTCTAGAAGGTTTTTTCCCGCGTTGCCTTGTCCTTGGGCTTTTGATATGTTGTTCAGCTCCGATCCTTGGGCTTCTTGTTCAGCAACATTCTCCTCATTTTTCTCTTCAGTTTGCCTACTATATTGCTTTCTATCCTCTACTGACTAGGCATCAAGTCCTACCTCGGCCTCATTTTGCTGCCTCGGCAGTACTTGTTCCTGCACATATATGAAAATACAGTAAAGTATGCCTTTTTTACAAATATCATCTTAAATGGCATAATCCCTAAAGTTATCACATCAAGTACATGCATTGGTTCAAGTAGGTGTAGAATTGATGATAAGTGCCATGAAACGTGTAGAAAGTGATAGTGAGCTGAGCACTTATCACACCCCCAAACTCGAACTATTGCTTGTCCTCAAGCAATGCAAACCATCAATTTGTCAAACTTTATTCTCTCTTGGTCTTATGCTTTCATCTATTCTCCCCACCATAACTATGTCTATTCTTTAGGCTTAACCTTTCGGTTACCTAAGGGTGTACCTAGAAGACAAACTATAAGGCTAGTGTGTGTGTGCATTTTTATGGAAAAGTTTGATTAAAGGCCTTCTTAGATAAACTCTAAGTTCAAGACAAATAGACTTAGATTTAGTGTACTCTTCTTAAAGCAACAATTACTTGAGCCAATTTCCGGCACCTCAAGTATTGTGTCTTCTTCTTCTTATCTCCTTATTTCTTTTGCTATTCTTTTATGCATAGTAGAGCCAATTCCGGGCACCTCTAGCATAAAGAAGAGTATTTCCTATAACCAGTTATAGGCACCTCTAGTCACCTTTCCAAAGATCTAAGTCTTTATCACCTAAGTTTATTAAAAGAATTCCTATAGCCAAACAAGTCCCAAAAGTGTTTTTAATGTTCAACCTTATAGCAAGCTTCTAAGTTTTTCTCCTTAAGTATCCTAGAATTAAACCTTCAAAATAAAACCTAACTATGGTAAGCAGAAAGATTTCTATTGCCTTCAAGAATAAACTAAGACAGTACTGATGATGGGCAGTGCAAGAGTATGACAACAGTTTCAATTAAAGTGGTGGACATAAAGCAAAAAAAATTATCACTAAAAACATCCTTTCATGGAAAGACCATGACAGTAGATTGCCTCAGTAGTGGCTCTACACCCCCAAACTCAAACCAAGCATTGTCCTCAATGCTTAATTTAGGGGCAGGAAGTAGGTAAAAATTATAAGCAGCAAAAAAACAATTATGTGAGCAATAATAAAAAGAAAGAAGAGAAATTGTAAAGATTCGGAAGAGCTTTCTTCCATAATTTATTTCCTTTGTCTAGTTGCTGATTGTTGTGCCTTTGGTGATGGCGATGGCTTTGCTCTTCTTGGTGGCTGAACTCTCGTTGGTGTTGCTCGTTGCATTGGAGCATTGACCTCTTCCCCTCCTTCATCTTCAGTGTCCATTATTTCTGAGCCTCCTTTGTTCTCTGGAACTTCCCTGGCATTCTGGATGATTGGCTCGACATCGATTGAACCGTGGTAGACGTATTCATCGATTTCCCTTGAAAGACTGCCTTTTGGTATTGGGGATACTTGGGGAGTGCTGAAGACTGCCCTTCACTTGGAAGGTCTTCTTTTGGCGGATGATGCCGCGGTAGTGTCTGCTGCCCTAGATGGGCCCGCTGCGTTGAACTACTGTTGCGGTCTAGAGGGGAAAAATGACCTCGGCCCTGGGGCTGGAGTAGTTTCTGTGTAGGGCGCTACTGTGATGAACATGTTTGTAGGGAATTCTGGAAATTGCGCCCCTTAGTTGGGAAAGTTCGGCATCATCATCTGGGCTAGAGTGTTATTGAAGTCTCTCTGATATTCTATATATCTTTTCTGGCGAAGGTATATAGCTGCCATCCTCTGAAGAATCTCTGGGTAGAGGTCTACTACAGTAGGGGATTTTTTAGTGCTGGATATCTGTCGTGTACTAGGTGCCGGCAGTGAAGTCAACAATGAACTACTGAGGGGTTGCCTGGACAGGTTCTGTCTGTGTGATCTGCATAACTCTATGGCAGAATTCCTTTATCCATCCTTGCTTAGTTGGTGTGTATTCATCTGTGTCTTCTATTGGTACTCCTACAGCAATACACAAACTAGAGATTAAATAGGGGAAATATAAAAGTCCACGTTCCTTCTTACCACAATCGTGTATTTCTCGTAAAATGATCTCTCCAACATTTATGCTTCTCTTGTTGATGATGGATTGGATCAACAGCAATCTCTTACGGTCCATTGTACTATTGTGGGAGGTGAGGATGAGTCGTCTCTTGATAAAGGTACACCACAATTTGGCCTTGGGCTTGAGGCTATGTCTTATTACAGAACCCTTATGGGCACCGGTTTCCCAAGGGGTGTTGTTGTAACAAAGATCATCGTTAATAAATTCGTAGTCCTGGGTGGTGATGTCGTCCATGAACTCGGCATGCATATCACGTTTTGGTTCTAGGCCGTAGAACTCGTTGATTGCTTTGGCATCAAGGCGGACAGGCTTGCCTCGGTAGTGGACGTAGGGATTATCCTTTCTCGGCCTATGTGCATAAAACTTACGCACTATGGTGGCATTTGCCTGGTCAGGTTGTAGGCAGAAGAGTTTCCATTTTTGATGTTGAATCTTGTTGAACAAGTAATGTTCAATGCCAAAATTTTCCTCCTTAGATTGTTGAAACCTTTGCTCCTCCCACAACTACTGAGTGACAAACGATCTATTGAATCGATCTGCAACAGTGGCGGGGGCAAATCGATTGTATGCTGCCATGGATGATTTATAAAGATTCAGAGTTTTGGAAAGATTATGAAAATTTCAAGAAGACTTGTGAGTGCACAAAGAGTATTGTGAAAGCAAGATTTAGTAGAATTCTAAGGAAATCAAGAATACAAGAGTGAATAGTTCAAGAGAAGAATGTTGCTTATATAGGCCTCGGCCTTGTAGCCGTTTTGTAGTCGTTTTGAATTTACTGCCCGTTTGCATTCACTGTCGCGGCGGAAAACTCGGCAAATAACCGTTATACTGTTTCTGCCCGTTGGGACAACTGCGGCTTCTGACACTGTTTACTGCCTCGACAGGTCTCCTATTGTGAACTAATTCTCCTTTATTCTTGATTTTATTGTCTAAAAAAACCTAAAAATTAAAAACATCAATAAAAAATTAAAAAGATATAAACATAAATCCTAAACGAAAACTAATCCTAATATGATAGATAAAGTAGAAGGGATAAGATTATGTTACTGGTGGAGTGCATGTGAATGCATCTCCCAATTTGCTCATCTTTTGCTGGCCTGGATTTTTCTTCAAGTGTTGACCTTTCCCTTCTGTTTTTTCTGCCTCCACCTTGGTCTTAATTTTCTTATCAAATAATCTGTCGAGCGTGTTGCCTAGACAGAATACTTTGGTGTCTGCATCAATTGTGTGGAGGACTTTGCACTCTTTTGGATCATCAAATTTTTTCAAATTGTGGAATGCATTGAGTTTGACTTGTTGGCCATTGACCCTCATTGTCAACTCTCCATTTTCCATATATTGAAGGTTCGTCCAGTAGCAAGGAAAGGCCTTCCTAGGATGATCGGTGCATTATCATCTGCTTCACAATCAAGGACAAGGAAGTCGGTAGGGAAAATAAAATTGTCTACCCTTACCAATATGTCCTCTATTTTTCATTCAGGATGCACATAAGATCTATCCGCAAGTTGGAGCAGCACTGTCGTAGGTTTTGCCCTTCCTATTCCAAGCTTTTGAAATACTGATTTGGGCATGAGATTGATGCTTGCTCCTAGGTCAAATAATGTCTTTCCTTTATAATTATTACCAATCGCACAAGGTATGGTAAAGAATCCAGGATCCTTCAGTTTGGGTGGCATGCGATTGTGCAGCATTGCCATGCATCCTTCAGTTGCTGCCACAGTCTCAAACTCACCTAGTTTCTTTCTTTTAGATACAACGTCTTTCAAGAATTTAGCATAGTTAGGTATCTGTTCAATTATCTCAACAAATGGCAAGTTGATGTGGACTTGCTTAAGGATGTCCAAGAACTTTTTAAACTAGTGGTCCTGGTTTTGCTTTTTCAACCTTGGTAGGGTTAAATGGCGTAATAAATTCTCGACAGAGTTTACTCCAAGATCTAATTGATCCTGTCAGAATGTTATGCAACCAGGTGTTGGCCCTATCCCTCAGTGAATAGAGAAAAAGTTTTAATCTCAAAATGTTTTCATCGACTCCTTGAATTTTGAAAGAGTTTCATACTTCCATGAAGGATTTGAGATGTTGCCTAGCATCTTCAGTTGCAGACCCACTAAATTGTCCAATAGTATTAAGCATATTGAACATCACAGGTTTAAGTTCAAAGTGGGTTCCTTCTATCTCTGGTGTAACAACTCCAGGGTTCAATCCATTCAGATCCTCTACCAAAAAATCTCTCACAGTTAACTGCCTCGGCAGTGGTTGCTGTTGAAGGCCTACATTCCCAGCAGGAAGATTCTGGTTTCCTAGATTTATTGTCTTGGCTCTTTGGATCTTTCTTCTTAATCCTTGGTAGGTTCTTTCGACTTCTGGGTCAATTTCGTACAGTGGATTGCTAGGGTTGGCCTTGGTCATACACCAAAAATAAATCAAATAAAAATAAGAAATAAAATAACTAAAATAAAAACAAGAAAATAAAGAGAACAAAATTTAGTTGTCAATCCCCAGCAACGGCGCCAAACTTGATGTGTGTCAAATATGCGCATTTTGTGCAAGTGAACACGTCGCAAGTAAAAAAGTGATAAGTATTATCGTGTATCGTCTCAACAAGGATTGGTCCACTTAATATGCAACCTTTTCTCTTCTCACTCTGCAAAAGAAATAAAATAAAAGACATAGATAATTGAGTTGGATTATAACTAAGGAAACAAATTAAAGCAATAAAGATAAATGATCAAGAAATCAAGGATAGAAAATTGGCCAGGATCTAGTTACGTTGTATTGTGGATTTGATTGACTTATTTCTGTTCAATGCAATCGCACAACACTGCCTGGACAATACTACAAATCACTACCTCGGTAGCGATGATGCTCGTCCGCCGCGACAATCCCTTGCTCCTGGGTGAACTTTACCAAAGTTCGGCAAAGTGTCCTTTGATGATTTCACTTATCCCTAAGTCGAAATACTGTTGATGATCAGTCCTTGATGATACCTCCCGACGTTAATCAACTATAACCACCAACCAATCCCACACTTCTTTTAGCCGCTGAAACTCTAACCTATCCCTAGGCCGAGTTAGTATTTTCCAATCAAGTTGAATACCGTATTTACTCCTTTCGTGAGTCTAACTCTTCCGAGTCTAGACAAATAGATTACTTACAAACTTCCCTATCGGTCTTGGATGCAAGAACAAAGAACGACAAAGAGTAAGCAAACTTTGATATTTTATTTCATAGAAACAAGAAACAAGATACAATCTCCTCTCACTAATACTCAACAACTTTCACCTAAACCCTAAGAAAGCTTAGAATATGATAGAAAGAATTGTTCCTAGGATAAACTCTCTCAAATTCAGCTCTCAAGGTCGACTCTCTCAATCCTAGGACGGCTATGCATTATATAGGCTTGGTCTAGGGCAAACCTTTCCTAATTAGAGTACAACTTGGAGTAGGGAACAAGTTATGTACATAGGGTAAATGTTTCCAAGTTTAATCTTTTAGAAGGTTTCTTTCCTGCGTGGCCTTGTCCTTGGGCTTTTGATATGTTGTTCAGCTCCGATCCTTGGGCTTCTTGTTCAGCAACATTCTCCTCATTTTTCTCTTCTGTTTGACTACCATATTGCTTTTTATCCTCTGTTTCCTCGGCATCAGGTCCTGCCTCAGCCTCATTCTACTGCCTCGGCAGTACTTGTTCCTGCACAAATATGAAAATGCAGTAAAGTATGCCTTTTTCACAAATATCATCTTAAATGACATAATCCCTAAATTTATCACATTAAGTACATGCATTGGTTCAAGTAGGTGTAGAATTGATGATAAGTGCCCATGAAAAGTGTAGAAAATGATAGTGAGTTGAGCACTTATCAGATACCTTTTCGAAAACGAATTTCTTAATTCAGTTCTTTCTTAAGGATACCTTTTGATGTCAAGACGGACAAAATCGGGGTATCATTTTACCGGATATTTTCCAAATGAATTTCTTAATTCTGTCATTTCTTAAAGATATTTTTTCGAAAATGAATTTCTTAATTCGATCATTTCTTAAGAATACCTTTTGATGTCAAGACGGATAGAGCCGGGCATCATTTTACAAGATATTTTCTAAACATTTCTCAATTCGGTCATTTCTTAAGGACATTTTGTTGAAAACAAATTTCTTAATTCGATCATTTCTTTAAGGATACTTTGATGAATTCGAATTTCTTAATTTGATCATTCTTAAGGAAACTTTTTCGATCCTTTCTTTAGGAAACCTTTTTAGTCGAATTTCTTAATTTGATCATTTCTCGATAACGCTTTTGAAAATTCGAATTTTTTTATCTAAATCCTTTCATATGGATGTATTACTTATCTCAATCCTTTTACGAGGATATATTTTCGAGACTAATGAATAATATTTTGATGTTTGCAGGTCAAAGAGTTCATCGAGGAAAAACATAAAATTTCAGTAGAACTTAGCGTTCCAAGGATGTCTTCTCAAGACTAAGATATAAACTGGTAACTCAGAGAGTTTTCTTGAGAAAAAAAAAGAGAAACTTGATCCTTTCATAAGGTTATTTTTCTATAAAATCCAACTCGATCTTTACAGAATGAGGTTTTTCTAAAAACTGGATTCGATTCTTTCAAAATAAGGTTTTTCTTAAAACAAATTTTGAAATCCTTCCATAAGGATGGCAGATGATTGATTAAGATGAGGATCATTCAAACGTCCACCAAATCTATTTTCGCAAATGGTCGAAGGAAGATAAATCTTTCGAAAAAATCCAATCTCTTGATTGGTGCAAACTGATTGTACCCAAGAAAATGGTACAACTAACCCGGAGCAAATGGCTACCAGTAAAGGCAATTCAAATCCGTTAATCCCTGTGCATTTGGGAAAAATGCAAAGAAGATCCATGAGTCGAATCGAAGAGAGAAAATATTTAAGAATCAGAAGAGAATTAGATCTACGCAATGGAGAGGGCAGATCCACATCAAGAAACAAAATTCTGCACAAAAAGAACTCAAGATTATAAGATAAAGATTGTATGAAGAACCAGCAAAGCTCAAGATTCGAGAGGAGAATCAACCAGAAGATCAAAAAACTTAAGATTCGAAAGAAGGATCAACCAGAAGATTTCATGTAAAAGAACCAGAAATCTGAAGACTCAAGAGGAGAATCAATCAAGAAGTTCTATACAGGAAGAACTCACGGCATGAAAGACTCTATATAGGAAAAGTTTGCATCAAAAAGTTCTATATAGGAAGAACTTACAAGATTCTACAACAGGAAGAATCTCCAACAAGAAGTTCTATATAGGAAGAACTCTTGATTTGAAGAATCCAAAACACGAAGATTCTATTACAGAAAGAATCTCCAGCGAAAAATTTTATATAGGAAGAAACCTGGGAGCAAGCAAAAGATTCTATATAGGAAGAATCAACAACAATAAGTTCTATATAGGAAGAACTCTTGAAATTCAAAACGCGAAAGATTCTATAAGAGAAAGAATCTCTAGAGAAAAGTTCGACAACAGAAAGAACTCTTGAAGATGCGAAAGATTCTATGAGAGAAAGAATCTCTAGCGAAAAGTCCTACAATAGGAAGAACTCTTGAAATTGAAGACGCAAAAGATTCTCTGACAGAAAGAGTCTCTAGTGAAAAGTTCTACAATAGGAAGAACTCTTGAAGACGCAAAAGATTCTATGATAGAAAGAGTCTCTAGCGAAAAGTTCTATAACATGAGGAGCTTTTGGAATTAAAGACGCGAAAGATTCTATATAGGAAGAATCTACAATGAGAAGTTCATTACATGAAGGACTCTCGACTTAAGACGCAGAAGGTTCTATATAGGAAGAACTTGCAACGTCGACATCTGAAGATGAAAGGTCAATACAGGAATAATTTGCAGCATAAGGACTTTGTCGAAGATAAGCAAGACTCTACATAGGAAGAATCTGCTCATCCGAGGCACCTGATAGGAGAACAAGCCATGAAGAATTTACAGGCTCAAAATCCCAATTTTGAAGAATTTTATTCTAGAGCAGCAGAGAATATCAAGTGAAGACTGAGAAGAGGCGGTGGTCAGCAAAATAACCTCAATCTAGCCAAAAGAACCTCGACCTTACCAAAAGAACTTTAAACATTACCAAAAGACTCTTACCTTACCAAAAAAAACCTCAACCAAACCAAAGAGAAACCCTTAAACCCTGCCAGATGAAATGAGTTATTCTTTATCTTTTCTCTATTGTTGTTACACAACAATGAGCAAAGAGGGGCAACTGTAATAACCCATTCTGAAAAAAAAAAACTCATTTTACTATCATCCATACATAAGCCAATTACAAGCCCAACAAACCTATATACCAGACAGCCTAGCAAACCAAATACCTATATCCAACATAGACCCAAATAAACCTAAACAAACCCTAATGTGATAATGCTAGCCTCCTTTCTCCTTGTCAATCGTCGCCTCCATCCAGCTTGCACAGTTCCGGCACGTGGCCATCATGCGCGACGAATCAAATGTCGTGTGGTGGTCACGCGCTCACCTGATTGGCCTAGATGGCTGGCCACCGCCCAAGCACCGCCCACCGCCTTCAACTCCTGCAAAAATATTAGAAAATTATCATGAAATTTATAATATTTATATGTATTTTGTGGGTATCAAAACCTTAATGAAACAATGTAAAAAGGAGGGGGAATCAATCAAAAAGAAAGAGTTTCGAAGCAAAATAGCACTACCAAACATTCGAACAAAAATAGAAAACATAGAGTGCAATCGAAACCAAACCGAGAAGAGAAAAATAAAAACGTTCGAACTTATCTTTTATTAGATCTAGGTCGATACACACCTTTTTTCAAAAAACCAACTTCATATCCTCGCTCCCCATGTTGAAACGAGCCCGAAAGTCATCACCTTTCTCAGTTTTGGTCACCGACACGGTGTCCGACGACGACGCAACTCGGCCCACTACCAGAGGAGGCTGCCACAAACTAGAGAGCCTTTGAGGCTCTATCATTTTCTTCAAATGAAGAAGAACAAATGAAATAATATCAAAAAAATTATTATGTTGGTATTTAAGTCCCACACAAAACGGTGTCGTTTTGGTGCCGATTTATCAGACCTAAAACGATGTCATTTAAGGCTCCAAACCCGATGGATCTGACTGACCCGATGTCCGACCCGCGCTTAACCCGAGAAAATGGGTAAATAATAGGCGCGGTCCCCAGAAGCTTTGTATCCTTGCAGTTTGAACTTCCAGTTTCGATTTTCATTTAATTTGGTCACTGATTTCGTTATTTTGGCCATATATCTTTATATTTTGTTCAATTTGGTCCCTGATTTCATAGTTTTATTTATATTTTAGCCCTTTAACTTCTGTTTTCTTGAAGATTTATCCCCTAATATTATTATTATTATTATTATTATTATTATTATTATTATTATTCTAATTTTGCTTATATTACTATGTTTTATTATTATTATTATTATCGTATATTACTTTTGTTTGTTTTTTGCGAGACTTTATTATCCCGATATATTCTGCTGGGAGTAGCATCACGATCTACGGGTGTTATCTTCTTTGAATTGTCGTGGATATTAGGATATGCGTTTTAAATTAAATTTTTATTTTATTTGAATTTTATATTTTCTTAAATAATTATGATGCGAACCTTTAGGTACCAATTTTGAGCGTTATAGGGTTCTAATCCTTCCCCAAACATAACCAACTCCCGAACCCAATTTTCTCAAGTTCTGTTTTCTCGGTGTTCGATCAGCCTTTTTGAACGATCGATTGTGACTCCAACCGATTAACTAATTTTCAAATTTTAACCGTGTTCCAATGGTAGTGGCATCCTGTTCTTCATGTGTCATCTCTCGGGATATTGACTTTCTAAATATTACCGCGAATTTTTAAATTTTAACGGTATTCCATTAGAAGTGACATCCTATTCTTCAGGTGTCATCTTCGGATACCGAATTTTCAAATCCCACCGAACTTTTAAAATTTTTAAAATTTTTGAAAAAAAGGGTCGCTGCAAGAGTTACACAATAAAAATCAGATTTTGCATATAGAAGTATACGTAAAGTATCGGGAGAGACACACCTTAAACAATTAACTTAACATCGAGAATGACGTCTACCGGGCTCGGTCCTAGAAATATGTTGAACAAATGCAGAACCTACGAAAAATATTTACGTAAGATACACTATTATACCACTAACCAGAAATTATCAAAGAAATAAATTAGATAACTCACATGCAGGTCCTAAAGTCTAAACAATAGGAGGTCGTCCAGGAGGAAGGAAAGGAAGATATTTCGAATCCGAATCTACGTCACCTGACAAGACAACAACCACTTTTAGATTATGATAAAGGTAACTTTTAATTAAATATTCGAACTAAAAAATCTTAAAATAGCACTTTGAGTTCGAATTTCGAAAAATGAACAGCGTCATCGAACTCGGGACATCGTAAAATATATAATGGGCACGGGTTAAAAAAGTTAACACTGTCGTCAACATTGGTCAACGGTAACGTCAGTAGGTCAAAACTGTCGTCAGCACGTCAACAAGTCAGGTCGGGTCAATCAATGGGTCAGATAATGGGTTTCCAAAATTTTCGAACTCCCCTTTCTTAAGTTCCAAAACTCAATTTAAACCTTTCTAAATACATCAAACTCGAATTTAAATATTTAAACAAAACCAAAACATCAACCTTCTATCATTATGTAAACTTGAAACAAAACTTTCCTACCAATGAACAAATCCGAAACAAAAAAACCCTTCCTTGCATACTGAAACAGAACGAAACAAAAAGGGAGAAAGAATTCGAACGCATACCAAAAACACCAAAAGCATATTCGTGGAGATCCAATGGAAAAACAGAACTTAATTTTGTTTGTTTGAAGATCAAACAAGGAAGGAAGGAGAAGATTAAAACAATTGGATTAAAGGTAGATTTAAGATCAAAATTAAATTCGAAACAGGAAAACAAGGGTGGACTGTTATCAAAATAAAAAGGTCAAACTACCCAACAAGGGTCTCTACTTTTATAAACTTTCAACAGAACCCTTAAATTTTCTGAAATTTATGAATTAGTCACTGAAAATCAATTTAAGTTTCGACTAGAAATCCCGAAATACTAGGGTTTCGAATTAGGGGTTTAAAAACAATTAGTGTTTTTAATTTGGACTAAAATTTGGAGTGTTACATTAAAGATTAAGGTTTAAGATTTAAAATTTAGAGTTTTAACTTAAAATTTATTTTTTTAATATTAAAGTATATAAAAGAGCTCTGAAAAGGGATAAAGAATTTTTGTCATGAATGTTATGGCTTGCATTATATTACCTTGCACGTTTTATTTTGTGCCTCGCCTTGACTCTTAATGTTTTTAACCATTAGTACTCACCGTATTGACCAATTAATTTAGATGGAGTTTTACATAAGCACAATATAAAAACGATCATTTTAATCTAATTTATCATTTATAACGTCTTAAATTTTAAACCTTCAACTTTATCTAAAGGACTTAATGTATTATTTTACTAGACCACTTATTTATTGATCGATTCTTACCATGTTTGAATGCGCTACTTATGTCTTTCGGTAGGAAACAACTTAAATTATAAATCCACTCACAACTCTACATTGGCATTTTACATACTAATTTCCTTTAGTCTAACTTAATAAAAACCTGGTAAATTATAGTGAGTTCTAGAATTATAGAGTAAAATAGAAATGGATAGCATGTAAAGTTGATAGAGTTTTCAAGGTTCTTGTAGCAAAGAAACTCCCAATTACAAAGATAATGCTCAATGTAAGAAATTCAATTTATGTTTAAGAAATACAAAAACAATCATATAGGGTATATAATTTATATATCATGATTTATAATAAATCTCTCGTATTATTACGTAGCTAATTATAATATTTAATGGGTGTGAAATATCGCACAAATCATAACCCCTAAACTCATCTAGTACAAATTTATTAGTACTCGATTTATACAATGTTAACTCTTTTATATCTGGTTATTTTAGTATTTATTTTGTATTTTGTATTTCATTTTCATTTATTAATTAAAATTAAATAAATTTTTAACGAGACATACACAATAGGATTACGCTGTGTTTGTAATATTTTTAGTTTCTCTTTATCATCATTACTCATCAATGGCATCCCTGTATGAATGCCTTCTATTGGGTCCTGTAATAATTAAGGATTATCACTCAATAGTGTTGCGACAAGCCAATTTTTTAAGGCTCCATCAGAAAAAAGTTAATAATAAGGCGGCTGCAAAACAGTAGGTCCTTATCACTACAAATTATAATTATTAAGGACTAACATTATATGTTATATTAATTAGTGACCTTCATGTCCATCACAAAAATTAAAAGTAGCTAGTTAGGACCATAAATCAGGTTCTCCTTTTAACTATTTTTGCATTATTTAAACTATTAACTTTTAGGTAAATTTATTAGTTTGAATTTTAATATTATAAATAAAAAATTAAACCTAAACAACCGAAAGGGAAACCGAAAAAAAAATCCTTAATTTATGGATTTTGAGACATTTTTTTGATAAAGTGAAAGTCGAATTCAAACTTAAAGATCCTAGATAAAATAATTAGTAAAATTTAAATCAAACAACTACGATCATCGATGATAGTAGATAACGATAGTGAATGATAGATAACGTCCATGTCATATATTATTAAAATTTAATAAATAAATAATAAAAATGTTTTAAAAATTTTAATATTTAAATTTTAACAGATAAATTATTTAATAATTAAAATAAATTTAATAACATAATTTAATATTGATTTAATAATTTGTCAAAATATAAAATACACCCTACCCCACCCTTGAAACCACAAGAATACGTCAAATCAAATCTTTGTATTGCACTTCCATCTTCATCTAACAACTGCACCATCCAAAAAGAGAATCATACAGCATACAGCACCACCAATCACAAAGCCCAATTCTTAATTTTTGGCAGCAAGTTACCATAAGTGAAATTTACAAATATATATAAATGTACTTGCATTTATACATCGGAAGTGTAAAATTATTTTAAGTTATTTAAGGTTTAGGATTTAATATTTAAATTATATTATTTAAAATTTAAAGTTTAAGTTTTAAAGTTCTAAGTTTATATTTTAAATTTTAGCTTAAAATAAAGATATTTATGTAAAAATACATTATCAATATATTAAATATTCATCTATAGGCATTTTATTTTTTAGAATATAAATGTGTAAATATGTATAATTTTATTTAGGCATAAAGATAATTTTAACTCTAGTTTATAATTTTTATCGTTTTGACCCTTATTCTTTTTCTAGACAAATTTAGCTCTTAACCTATATCTTTTTGACAAATAGCTTATTTTTTAACTAACATGATAATTGGACTGTTAAAAATTTAACGATAATGACATATCATATGCATATGATAATATATTTTAAATGACATGGCATCTAACCTATCAAATACATATATATATAATTTTATTCTAATATAAAATATAAAACAATTAAAATTCAAATAAAATATTAAAAATTAATTAATTTTAAAATAAAAGGCTACTAAACATTCTGAACTTTAACTACGATAGAATCAAGTCCTATCTTAAAATTATATGAACAAAGTTAGAAATTAATTAATTTTTTAAGGTAAGATTTTGATTCTATCGTAGTTAGGGTTGAAAATATTTAGTAGTATTTTATTTTAATATTTTATTTGAATTTTAATTATTTTATATTTTATATTATAATAAAATTATATTCCATATATATGTATTTGATAGGTTAGATGTAATGTTATTTAAAATATATTATCATATGCATATGACATGTCATCATTGTTAGATTTTTAACAGTCCAGTTATCATGGTAGTTAAAAATAAGTTATTTGTCAAAAAGACATAGGTTAAGAGCTAAATTTATCCTGAAAAAAGAATAAGGGAAAAAATGATAAAAATCATAAACATTAAGGGTTAAAATTATCTCTAAGCCTTTTATTTATGCAACTGGTTTAAGAAAATATATAAGCCATAGAAGTGCATCCGCGGATCATTATAATGTAGTATTTGTATATACATATACTTAATTTTTAGATTAAGGATGAATATTCGGTCGAGTTAAGTAAAAATTTTGAGTTATTCAAGTTGACATGTCATGTTTTACAACTCACAATGCACACACACCTTGCATATAGAACGATTGAACCCAAGTCTCATTATATCAGAATCTGAATTTATGAAATCTCGAAATTATTATGCATGTCTCTTGTAAAATATTAAAGTATGCATTCAGACTCAAATATCAGATCATGACATTGCATTGAGTTGGGTATTCTATTCGAAGAAGTTCGATATCACCTTTTGATGAGTATCATTTTGGATCAGTGGTTCTACCTTGGGGTCCAGTTTTCACTACGGATTAATGGCTCCACCTTAGGGTTGAGTTTCCATTTTAGATGGTGACGATGGAGTTAGAGTAGTTCAGGAAAACCTACTGTTCAGATGATGTTTGGTGTTGGGTGTATGACATTCATTCATTACATTATATGTTTATGGCATATTATGACATTTGTATTCTGTTGACATATGATTATTTGAGACATGTATATATGATATTCTGATTGTTGCGATTATGTTATATCTGCATACTAGAGAAACACTAAGCTCCTTAACTTACACCCCTTTAGTTCTTGTTACAGATACTCAGACTTAAACTTCGGTATTTTTGTTTCAAAACATTCTACGTATATTTTCACAGACTTTGAATTTATTAATTTCTATTTCGGATATTTATTTTTATAATGAACTTTGACATTTATTTGGTTTCCAAAACTATTAATGTTTATTATGAAATTGGGTTGAACCTTTAGTTT
Organism: Abelmoschus esculentus; assembly: GCA_035048815.1. Lineage (NCBI taxonomy): Eukaryota > Viridiplantae > Streptophyta > Magnoliopsida > Malvales > Malvaceae > Abelmoschus > Abelmoschus esculentus. The sequence goes on from JAUCBN010000011.1 coordinate 21,230,818, forward strand.
ATATTAAATGTTATGTTTTAATATTTTCATTTTTTCCAGTTTTGACAATTTAACAAAATTTTGTATTTTATTCATTAAACCCCTAATTTACGAGACAAATATACCTAACGTGATCCCTAAGTTTTAATCTAAGAAATTAGGTTAAAATTAGGGATTACATTCAAACCCTAAAAATACACACTACCTTAAAATTTTTAAACTCTAATACTAAACCTTATCCCTAAACTTATGTTTTAATACATGAACACATATAAGAACAACAAAAAAGTTAAAAAATTTGTGTTCGAACCTTTATAGATTATATATGTCAACATCTTACAAGGTTCCAGAAATATGCATTTTTTTTATTAAGTCACCACCCATTTAGTAACATTATAATAAGAAATGATCAAAATATCGGACGAAATATAACTTTCGAGATCACTGTGAAATAAACATTATTATCTTCTTAAAGTCACTTAACACTGATAGTAGTTTTCAACTCCATAGATTATAATAAGAAATGAAAAGTGATTGTTTTGGTCAGTTGGAGAATGTGAAAGTAAACAAAATTTGTGGTTGAGGAAAGTTATGAGACTTGGATTCAATTTTTAAAAAATAATACGGTGACAATATACTCATCTTGTATATTAAAAATTATTTTTAAGAATTTAATATAAATGGTTTTAGTGGAAAGTTGATAATGTTCATTTTATGAGGGTTGGGTTTAATTTTTTTATATGCAAGGTTTGTGATATATTATAATGTACTTTTTATAATTTATTTTCTAATTTAAAACGTAAATTCATAATCTTAAACCTTCAAATCTTAAACTTCAAGTTCTATACACTACAATCTAACTCTTAAATTCTAATATAAAATCTTAAACCTTAAATAACCTCACTTGTAAAAACATTTTTACACCTTCAATGTAAAAAATAATAATATAATGTATATCATAAATTATAAACAATAAATTTTTGAATGGGATTATGATCAAAAGTTTGAATGTTAATGCAAGTATAGTTATATATATATATATAGATTTGTAAATTTCACTTATACGTAACTTGCTGCCAAAAATTAAGAATTTCCCTGCGTGGTTGGTGGTGCTGTGTGCTTCTCTTTTTGACGGTGCAACTAATATTAAGTTTTATTATTAAATTTATTTTAATTATCGAATAATTTATTTATTAAAGTTTAAAAATTAAATGTTTTCTTATCACTCTTATGTTAATTTTTTTAAACGTTTTTATCACTCATTAATTATTTTTTTATAATAATATGATGTGAACGATCTTTATCATTCACCATCGTCATTTGCTACCATCAACGATCGTAGATGATGGTTACTTATTTTGTTTCAAATGTCATTAATTGTTTTATCTAGGACCTTTAAGTTTGAACCCGACTTCTAATTCACAAAAAAATCTCAAAATCCATAAATTAAATAAAAAATTTTCGGTTTCTCTCTTGTTAATCTTTTTTCTTGACCAGATGAAACTCTTTTCTTAATATATTATTTTTTTCGTGTTGATAAATTTTTACCATTTGAATTTTGAAAAGCTCTTCAATTATTATTAATAGAAGTGGTCCAAAAATTAATAAAAAATTATATATTTAATAAAAAAAATTTAGAGAAAAATAATAAAAATATAATTTAAAATTTAAAAATATATATTTATTAAAATTATCGGGTCGGGTCGGGTACCCGGTTTTTAAAAAAATTCGGCCCTGACCCGGCCCAACTACCCGGAAAAAATATGGGACGGGTACCCGGCCCGAAAAATTCGGGTATTTCATTTTAAATAACTAGTAATTTTTAATCGGGTAGACAGGTCAACGGGTTGGGTAGTTCAGGTCGGATATTTTTGAACACCCCTAGTTCAATCCCTAACAAGTATCGATAAGGGAAGAATCATATCGATAGACATTTACAGAAAATTTAAGTTTGACTACTTTAAAACGTTTTGAACATTTTTAAAACTCTTTGAAAATATCTCAAACTTAATTTTAAGTTGTTTAAACTTAAAAATATTTCTATTTTTTTAAATTAATCCAAAATTATTTTCCAATTATTATATCAAGATCATCAGAGATTGATTCACTCAATTTTCTATCTCCACATGTGTTGTATGATTGATACATGGAGGCTAAGTTAGTTTTACATTTTTTAATTAGTTAGTTTATTTTACTGAAAATTGTATGAATTTTTTTATTGCTCGATGTTATGATTGTTGAGGCTGTATTCTCCATATTTTCTCGCTGCTTAATTTTATTGTTGAGGTTGTGTTCTCCATATTTGTTGACATATATGTTGTAAGGGTTTCGATAATCATTGTTGGTGGATGGTTGAGGATGATTTTTATAGATTGTTGTTCAATACCTTGTGTTGCTGTTAGAATTGGAAAACAGATTGTAAAGTTTTACAAGCTGATTTGATAATTGGACTTACGATGAATTAAGGAATACAATTGTCATTTTTATTAAGATTGTCTCTATAATCGTTTAAATTACTGCTGCTAGTTGCACAATATATCTGTTCCAATAATGGTATTACAGTCAAATAGAGTTGGTGATTTTGGTTTTGGTTACTAATGCTTGGAGTTGGTGATTTTGCTTTGGTTACTGATGCTTGGAGTTGTTAGTTTCACCATTAAAGATGTCATCCATTGAATTCAGTTTGGTTTCATTAATTATTGTTTTTTTTTCTTTCAAAGTAAACATGAAACTTGAGTTTTTGACAAAAAATGCATCATGAAAGAAAATCTCTGGGGAAAGTTAAGTGTTTAACAATCTTGTTTTTCTTAACCAGACATAAGAGGGTGTTTTCTTGTCGAAGAGAGACTTCAGATTACACCTGATAGCATGTAGCTTAACTGCTTTGGATCCAACAAAAAAACTCTAAATAAAGAAGACGAAAAATAGTTTAGATGAAGACTAAATAAGTGAAGATACGAAGAAGAATGAAAAATGAGTACCCATGCATCATACATGACAAACTTTTTATAAACAGTGCAAACCAACAGTTTGGTTCTCGGGATGCAAATTTTTTCTATTTTTGTGGTTTTGACTGAATCAAAAGTTGAACGAGAGGAGAAGGCCTCAAAGAGATATGATAGCATACAAGGAGAGCTAGTAGATACTCCCTGCATTAATGAATCTGTTGTTGGTTGTGTTCTTGATAGTGTCTTTGTTTATTTTTGTTGCCTTAATGAATCTGTTGTTGGTTGTGTTCTTGATGTCGTCCCACATTGTTTCGTCTCCTCGTTCCTGCCATTATTGCAGTCGTTTCAGCATGACACGTACACAATAGAATACTCATTTCTTGATTTCTTCATGTCTCATCCGTATGAGAAAGTTAGACAGAGTAGAATTGAAGCAAACAGTTGGATTTGATTTCTAATTTCTGTAGAGAGCAAGAGAAGTGGAGAGAACAAGAAATTTGTAATTCTAGCTCTATGTTCATCAAGCTTACTGAACCAGTATCTCATTATTTTGAGAAAGAAGATTGAGAAAGTAGGATGAAGATTAGAACGTTGTTAGTAGTTAGTTAAGAATTTGTTAGTATTGAGTTAATCTTATAATTGTTGAATTAGTTAGAACCATATCATATTTGAGATTATATAAACCCAACAATTGTAGTGTATTGAACACAATTTTTGAAGTTTTTTTATTATTCCTATTCATTTAATAACAATATCCTTTTCTTTATATTCTGTTGAACTCTCTACTGTAACTATTCTAGTAACCATGAGTCCATTCTCACACTCTTAACCTAAAAATTTAATTTTTCAAATTATTTTTATTTTTAAGTTCTCTTAAAATAATTTTTTTTAAATCATTCATTTCCTTTTATGATATTTTTCTATTTTTTGAAGTAACTTTATAAGTTAAAAATCCTTATTTTTCTTCGAATTTCAATTTAGTCTTATCGTTTTAGAGGAATTGTTTTCATGTCGATTTCGGTAAGTCAGATTCCACCAAACTTAGCATAAGACCAGAACCTGCAGGATGTTTTTCCGTTGAGTTCCCTGATGTAACCGGAAGTAAACACTCAAAACCTTCCGTTGCAAGCTCCTTAAGGCTTGAGCTCCAAGCTACCTTAGTATTCTCGTTGGAGATTGGTCCTTTTTTTTATTTATTTATAGTTTTTGAAACATGAGCTTGCGAAGATAAAGCATGTAATATAATCTATGAAACACACATTTTTTTTATTGCTCTTTTGGTTTAAGGGTCTTATTCTGACTAATCCAAATTGACTTGCATCGCATACCTAGTTTTAATAGATGAGTTTTTCAGCAGGGACGTGTTGCTTACACAACGTCTCGAACCTAAGACTTACTTGAACATAACTAAGTTGCTTATCATTTAGATTAACCCCTAGTAAAGAAGTAATTATGTATTATAACATTTATGTACATCATAATTAGATAGTAAATAAAAGGCTTAAGGATTACTGTTATCATTATTGTAGGTTTAATTTATCGTTTTCGCTTTTATGATATTCTCGCATTAATTTAATTTTTGAGTAGTCGATTGTATCAATATTTACCCTTGACTGATGAAAGTCGACGTTATTTTTCGGTCAATGGATAAACAATGATGTAATTCAATTATTTTATGAGCTAAATTGATACAAAAACACCATATAGACAAAATCGATAAATTGAAAGTACTACAAAAACCAAAGTAACCCTTAAGCCTAAATAAAATTCTAATTTATCATATTATTTACATTAATAAGCATTTCAATGTTAATAAAAATCAATAAATAAAAACTTTTCACTAATTTGATCAATAAAATGTCATAGTTAACCTGTATTTAATGCTTTGTGTTATAATTAAATATAGAAAAATATTTTTATTGAATAAAAAAATTCTCTTATTATACAAATGGTCTAATCTTAGTTTCAATCTCTTAGCTATGCTAAAATTTGGAGTTCAATTCTTTTACTTTAATTTGGTACCTCCATTTTTTAATGTTATAAGTAGACTCAAATTAATAATAACATTATTTTTTTGTTATTAAAATGATTATTTGAATTTCCTATATTGTTATTTGGTCACATGGGTTAGGAGAATATAGAAAATATTTTGGTAATTATTGAGGGCTAAAGTACAAGTTTTATTTTGGTAATTGGTCTAATAGATATTCGGAGATGCAATATATTTATAATATAATTTAATAAATAACAAAATAAAAAAAAACAAATTATTTTAGTAATATTGGATTTATTAAGCCCTGAATATTTATTAGACCAATTACGAACGCTTTTAATCGATATGACTTGTGAAGAAAGAAATAATGATAAAACTTGACATTCAATTTTGAGAGAGACAATTAAATTTTTTTTATAATAGATCTTATATATAATACAAAATTTTGATGATAAAATTTTATTATATTTATTTAATATATAAATAATTATTAAAGAAAATTAAAAAATAATTAAAAATATTCAACTATTTAAAGCAAACTGACGAGATTTTTAAAATTTGAAAAGACTAATCGATCAACTTTCAGAATCTTGAAGAGATCATTCAAATTCAAATACTTAAAGTACTTAATTATATATTTTAAAAAATTTTAAAAAAAAAAGATTTTTAAATTTCTATGGACCCATAACCTCATTAAATTTCGCCCTTATTACCATTGTCTAAAAGAAAGGGTACTATTATTTGGACATGTTACCCAAAGTCGATAAAAAGTTAAAAAGTATTTTGAGAAATGAGCAAAAATCTTCTGATCTTTTTCTATGTCTCCATGTGTGTATCCTTTGTTATTTTACTAAAAAATTAAATTTTAAATCCTAACCCATATCTTTTATATCCTAAACCCTAAATTTTATACCTAAAAAAATACACCCTACCCCTAATTTCTTATACCTTAACCTAAAACCCTAAACCTTATACCCTAAACCCTCTAATTTGAAATGGGGGCATAAATGGGGATATGGGAAAGGGGCAGATGATTTGGACTCTTTGAGAAATACCAAAAAGATTTAATATTTATAAGGTACAATATAAAAAATATATAATTTTTTTCTTAATTTCTTGTATTATTGTTGTCGATAGGGGTTTGTTGAGTTAATCAATCTTGAAGTATGGCTAAGAGGGGGTGAATTGACAATTAAAATTTTGAGATGAAAATTTTCGGTAAAATGCTAGAATTTAAAAGACACGAGATTTATAGTGGTTCAAGCTTCGAACAAGCTCTACATCCACTATCTTAGCTCCCACTAAGGATTTTGAAACCAATTCACTAATGAATTCAACCTTTTTCTCGGTTCAAGGGATAACCGTTATAATTCGAATCAATTCTTCTACCCAAGAATTGATTCAATCCTCACAAGATAATACAAGGGATAAATAGCCAAATAAAAATTCTCTCACAAGAAATATATTGCCTCAATTACAAACAAACTCTCCCCAAACTCAGATTACAAAAGATCAAAGTGAAATTACAAGAGTTGGGAGCAAGAATATGCAATGAAGTGTTTTGAGTTGGATTGATGTTGCTTGAGGATCAAATCTTGCTTAATGCTTTTGAAAATGCTTCTTTTTATACCTTCTCATTGATTTTTAACCGTTGAAGTTGTTGGGAAAATAAATATAGACGTTGGAGCTTCATCTTTCCATCATAAATGCACTCCGCAGAAGGTGGTATCGAAACATGGGGTACCTGTTTCGAAACATGCTAAGAAAAGAAAGAGTCGTTGTACATTTAATAAGGGGTGTATCGATACATGTTTCGATACAAAAAGTTTCTGTGATGCTCGGTATCGAACCTTGTTTCGATACAGGCTAACCATCAATCAAAATTTAACTGACACCAACGGTCGACTCATTTAATGCTTGAAAATAGCCGTTGGGGATTAAGGGTGTATCGATACCTGTATCGATACTAAGAGTTCTATATTTAAAAATTAAAAATAATTTGAAATTTAACCAAGCTGTTTCGATACCAGTATCGAAACATGGGTTGGCAGAAAGTTTTGGTATCGAACCTTGTTTCGATACCTGTTCTTCTTCTCAAGAATAAGCCTTGAAAAATCCCAGGTGTATCGATACCTATCCTCATGGTATCGATACCCTCGTGTAAAAATGGCTTGTAAGAGTATTTCAAATTTCTTGGTTTTGACTTATAAATCAAACTTTGACTTAGAGACTTAAAAAATATATTTCAAAAATAGTCCTTACACTCATTTGTTATATCAAAATCAACTTTAGTTTTACAATCTCCCCCTTTTTGATATAACAAAACCATTTATAACTAATTCAAAAACCATTTATAACAAATTTCGGTTAATTCAAAAACCGACCGAATTACCCAAAAAATTTGGGTTTGGTTAATTCAATTGTAGATAATTTAGTTAACGGTTAAGGTCCTAAAATTTTCAGTTAACTCAGTTATAACTAATTCGATTCGACTACAAATCAAATTAACCAAATGCACACCCTTAATTATTGATTATAAAAATTTGTAAAGAAATAACATGTTTGATACTTAAAAAGCACCAACAGTATATAATGTGATAGTTAATAAAATTCAACCTAAATTTTATATTTTATTTTAATTTGATCTTATCTTAAATTTTAATATTTTTCACTATAAATCTTAAATTCTAAACTCATTTTAAAACCTAATTAAAACTCTAAATCTTAAAATCAACCCTTTTGTGAAAACTTTTTTTTCTTATCGTTAGTGTGTTAAATAATTGTATTTATGATAATGATTGGTAGTGAAAAAATTCTCCGCAAACAAGTGTAAATCGCTTTAAACTCTAAAACATTAAACTTAGACCCTAACACATAATCCATAAATTCTAAACTTTAACCATAAACATTAAAAATCTAAATCCAACTACCTATACTTATAAACCCTAAATGAACCTACTTATAAAAAATAGAAGCATAAACATTTTTCTTTATGTTTATAAATTTATGTTGTAATCTAGGGTTTAGAGATTTATTTTTACAGAGTGCATAATTTAAAGTTTATGGCTAAAGTTTAACATTTAGGGTTCAAGGTTTAGATTATAGAGTGCTAAAATTATAAATTTTAGTTTTAGATTTTATCACTTAAATATAAATTTTAGATTTTAAATTTTAAATTTTAGGGTTTAATTTTGAGACCATTTGGTAGAGCAAAAATCTTTTATCTCTCTATTATGCATGATTCCATGCCTCTAGTTAAAAATTTATAAAAAATATGGCTGATTTAAAACGAGGCATAAAAAGAGATAAAAAAAACGGATGATTTTCAACCCCTTTGATATGGCTGCTATTCCATGTTCTATAAACCCACCTCAAGACATAACCCAAGAAAACATCTTTCCAAAATGTTAGGCTCAAGTGGGATTAAATGTTCTATAAACTTTCATTATACGATTTTTTTATAATTATAGTTCAACTTATACCACTTTGAAAAATGTCTCTTTCAGAAACCAAACGCAATTCCATTTTTGAATAAAAATGTTATAGCTTAGCCTGCGTGCCAAGGTTCCATGATAATTTTCATGGAATCTAAGCTTTAGAGATTATTATTTTAATGATACTAACTCTTTATAAGTTACGTACACTATCGTATGATAATTATTTAAATAAACGAGATGAATAAAAAATTCGGTGTTATTTTTTATGTCCAACACTAAAGAATAAATTTTAAGCCTTAAACATATATTATAAATTCTAAACTCTGCAACAATACCTTAAACTTTAATTTTAAATCATAATTAACTGCAAACCTATTTTTTATTGTTAGTGCATAAAAAGAACACAAAAAGGGGTGAAAAAAATATTTATAATAAAAATATACTTTTATTATATAAGAGACTGATTTTAATTTTCACTTAGGGCCCCAAAAACTCTGAGACGGCCTTTCTAATAGAATAATAGTGGATGTTCAACCATATTTTATTAGGTTTTAGTGTCTAGAATTTAGATTTTATAAAGATTCATTACGAAAAAAATACTCCCAAGTCCCAATCTAGTTTTAACCAAATTTATGCTTTTATAAATGATTCTTTGACATAGTAAGTCGAATCGGGTTTTCTAAGGTTCATTATGAGACGAATCTTCTTAAATTTTAATCTAGTTTTATCTTGTCAGATTAATTGATTGTTAATCGTATGTTTAGATATTAACATCATACATTAAACTAATTTATTAAGTTTGTTGAGTAAGTCATGTTATGATGTGGAATAAGGTATCTGTACGGAGGCATCCTCGACCACAAAATTTGTTTCCTTTCACATTCTCCAACTGACCAAAACATTCATATTTTATAGAACAATGTCTTCATAACATATACAATCAATGGAATTGAAAATTATTATCAGTGTTAAGTGATTTTAAGAAGATAATAATTTTTATTTCACAGTGATCTCGAAAGTTATATTTCGTCCGACATTTTGATCATTCTTATTATAACGGTACTAAATGGGCAGTGACTTAATAAAAAAATTTATTTGGACATGGTACCCAAAGTCGATAAAAATTTCAAAATTATTTTGAGAAATACCAAAAAATTAATATTGATAAGGTAAAATACATAAATAATTTATAAAATTATATAATTTTTGTTAAGTTCTCGTATTATTGTTGTCGATAGGGATGTACTTTATTCGGTTTTAACGGATAACTAGTCGAACGAAAATTATTTCAGTTAATTCGGTAGGTTAATTAGGTAAGTTCGATTAGCAGTTAATTTTTTAATAAATTCGTTTTGAAATCGATTTGTAAATTAACCAAATTATTATATATTAAATATTATATATATTACATATATTTATATTTGATTATTTAACTTTTAAAAATTATAAAACGGTCATTAAATTTTTTGATATATTATAAAATACTAGTCATTGAACTTATCAAATTAATATAAAATGAAAGTTTTAAGACTAAAAAGATTATTTTAGCACAATTTAGTGACCTATTATGAAATTTACCTAAAATTTATAACAAATTTTGGTTAATTCAAAAACCGACCAAATTAACCAAAAAATTGGGTTTGTTTCATTTAATTATGGATAATTCAGTTAACGGTTAAGGTTCTAAAAATTTTAGTTAATTCGGTTATAGCTAATTCTGTTTGATCACATATCGAATTAACTAAATGCACACCCCTAATTGTTGATTATAAAAACTTGTAAAGATATAACATATTGATTCTTTAAAAAAAATAACAATATATATGTGATAGTTAATAAAATTATCATAATAATAAAATTCAACTCTAAATTTTATATTTTATTTTAATTTGATCTTATTTTAAGTTTTAATATTTCTTGCGATAAACCCTAAATTCTAAACTCATTTTAAAATTTAATTAAAACTCTAAATCTTAAAATCTACACGCTTGTAAAAAACTTATTTCTCATCGTTTCTCCCCTTTGATCCAATTATAATCCTAGTTGATCTAAACTTTCTAATATTTATTTAATTAAGCCAAAACTCATATTTTAAACCAAACAATTAAATAAACCTAAATTTTAATCATAAAACTCTTTTCACATTAAAAACATACCCTAAATTCTTATTTTTGTTTTCTCTCATTCAAGGCAGCCACTCCATCACTTTTCAAGGTAAAAATTCAATAATTTTTTATTAAAATCGTTCCTTTAATTATTATTAATTTTATCTCTTCAAAAATCTTAGTTTTTTCACTTGTTTTCTTCTTTTAAAATCTCAGAAAGTGAATTGTAACCCCTTCGACCCAGTCTATATGTCACCCAACTCTAATGAGCTACACGGGAATACCGAGGCTAATCTGAAGACTCGCCTCGATAAACGACCCTAATTTTTTTTATCTTATCTAAATGCTTTAATTAGATCGTACATGTTAATGCAAGGACTGAGTTCATTCGCAGCGGAAAGAGAAGTGAAGCGAGTCCTAATTTAACCGAACAAGTTTAGGTTCTCTAGATACATAAAGACCCTATAGACGTAATTCACACTTTGAACATCATCCCTAGATGCGTATCAATTATAATAATCAAGCCAAAATAACAATGTTGATAAACGTCAAATATATATAAGCATACGACTACAACAAGTCTTATCATCATATCAATAATATTAACATGGTAACCCATCCCCATTGCTCTCTCACTACAACTAAAATTATAAAAAAGACATACTTGAGCTCATACTTGGCGATTACATGGAATCCTTACTTACCCTGCTGCCTCAACATCTATATCCTGTATTACAAGGTAAAAAAGAGGGTTAAGCATAAAGCTTAGTGAGGGAATAAAACACATTTAAAACTCATTTGAAAACACCTTGTAATGTAGCCCATAATAAACCGACTTCGTCAATTTAAAACACATGTCATGCTCTTTATAAAAGAAAACGTTCATGGCTACTAATGTCACTTTAAAAAAAACTTAGTAAGTGTCATCAAACCATGGCTTACAATGCCATCATTAAAATCTAATAAAAATATCTCTTTGAAATCACATGCTTTATAAATAAATAAATAAGTCTTACATGCTACCCATATAGCAATGTTTACACATGCATCTCAATGCACAAATCTCAAGTCTTACATGCTAACAACATAGCAATGCTTATATCACATGCATAACAATGCACAAAACCGTATTAAGTCACATGCATAATCTCATATGCAAACATGTATTACCATGACACTTACCTTTGAAAAATAAAAATATATATTGGTGCTAGTGATCCAATTTGTACTACTCCAAATCGTTAGGATAAACGGGCAACCGCATGTTAGTACTACTCCCAGAGCATGCGCATGTTGATACTACTATCAACATGAATTATTTCACCTAGGTGTCCAGTAACAGTACTACTCCCATCAACTCGGATGTGACAGTACTACTCCTATCACATAGCATTAGACTAAAAGCTTAAATGCAACACACAAGAAATTTATACACGTACGACTTTTGAATATTTATAGTGCACTCTAGACCCTATTGATCGACCAACTTATCCCATAAAGTTCATCACTTAACTAGCCAATATATTATCAAAAATAAATGTTCAAAACTTAATTCAAAACAGAATTCAAATAACATGTATCCCACTTTTCACGCATCACTTGTAAAAATCGGTAAAACCACTTTTATCTTATTTTTCAAAACAAAACTGTGGGAACATCGAATGCATATAGAATCTCTTTAAAAACAGTCTCATTAGCATTTATATACATGCATAATCACATATGCACAACACAATAAGAACAAGACAAATAACATAATAAAAACACGGCGTAATATGAGAACCTTTAAGAAAGCGATACATAAAAATTAATTCGGAGTATAAGGAGGTTTCTCACACCTTCCCTACACCCCAAAACCATTGAAAAATCAAGTAAAACACTGCCGAAACAGCTCACTCTCATAATTCACTCACCAATAACTGTTTCTTGTCCGATAAGTCTCCGATTCAATCCAAAACTTCATCAAACGTGATCACCAACTTCTTGTCATGTTTCAACCATCAAAAACTAAGGATTTAGTGCTAATCGCACATAAAAACCTCAAGTCGGACCCCCACACAACAGCCCTTAAAACCCATCAAAACCTTAACCGAAAACTTTCCAAAAACTACCACACTTCTCCTAAACCTATAGTCCAGGATTAGGGACTTTAAAAACACATTATAAAAATCATATCATGATTAAAATAAATAATTTAAGACCCAAAAACAGTGAGTAAAACTCTTGAACAAAAATTATGAGTTTTGATCAAAAAAAGATTTTTCTTAAACCAAAAGAGTAAAAACGTTTTTACCAAGCCAATAACTTGAGAATTTCAATAAAGAACTTGTTGAAATAAGAGAATTGAATGTTTTTTACCTCCAATTCTGACCCAACCAACTTCCATGGTTTTTGAGAAGAAAAACAAGTGAAAAACAATGTTTTTTAAGAAGGAAAAATTATAAATAATTATTAGAACAAAAATTAATTAAAAGAAATCGAGTTTACCTTGAAAAGACGGCCGTTCTCATCCTTGGGGAGAGGAAAAAAATAATAAAATAATGGTTTAGGTTTTGATATAAAATAAGTTTTTAGGAATTAAATATAGTAATTTGGGTTATTAATTAAAATTTTGGGTTAAATGTTATTTGAATAAGCCCATGGAAGTTTAAATAAATTATAATTTGGATTGGATTAAATACCCTTAAAGATTCAAAGTTTTGGCTTAGTTTATAAAATTGTCCTTAAGTTTTCAATTTTTATAAAATAGTCACTAGTTTCAAAATTCTAAGGATTCAATGGTCTATTTTTGAAATTAAGTTGACCAAAGTCCATATTATATTAAATAAGGATTTTAAGATATTTTTCTATAATTTATTTCGATTAAAAACAAATTTTTAAGTACTTAATCCTGAACTAGGCCAAACCGGCTAAACCAAATCACTAACTTTTAAGCCCAATTTTGGGGTGTTACATGAATGGCTCAGTTTTTTAAGTAAGATTTTATCAAACCTCTAAAAACTTAAAGTTCTTTATTACAATTCTCAAGTTATTGGCTTGGCATACTTGTTTTCAATCTTTAATCCAAGAAAAATCGGGTTTTATGGTCAAATTCATAATTTTCGTTCAAATGTTTTAACTCCCTGTTTTTGGATCCTAAATTCATGATTTTGAATGTATTATGATGTTTTTTTGATCTGAACTTAAGGTTTGGGAGAAGTTTGGTGGATTTTGGAAAGTTTTCGGTTAAGATTTTGATAGGTTTTAAGTGTTATTGTGTAGGGATCAGACTTAAGAGTTTTATGTATGCGTTTGTAAGCATTAAATCCTTTGGTTTTGGTGCTTGAAACAGGGCAAGAGGTTGAAGATCAAGTTTGAAGGAAATCGATTCGTGTTGGTGACTTGCCGATCAAGTAATAATTTTGGTAAGTGGAATTATGAGAGTGTGCTGCTTTGGTAGTATTTTACTATGTGCTTCTCCGGAGTAAGTTCAATCGTTTTGCTTCTTGAAATCCCATATTATGCTTATTTTACTATGTAATTAGTCATGCTTGCATTATATTGTGTATATGTGATTATGCATGTGATAAGATCCTCATGTTACTCTTTTTAATAAAAGATTTTATGTTCCCATGATTTTTTACTGCAAAATTTAATAAAAGAGGTTTTTTTTGGTTTATGCACAAATGCAATTGTTAGTGGGAAGCGTGAGGTTAACTCACTATTTTAATCTTAAAACTTGAGTATTGATTTTGTTTTGTATTGGCTATTTATGTGATGGTAAAAAAGGATAAGTTGATCGATCAATAGGATGGTAGTGCACTAATTATATAAAATGCGTACGTGTGAAATTCCTTAGTGATGCATTAAGGGCAGCTAATGTTGTGCGGTATAAGTAACTTTATCGCATTTGGATTTGCAAACTAACCTAGACACTAAGGTGAGTTTGGAATGATGGAATACACCTCCATGTAACCTCGTTCAAGGGGTCGAACGAGAGTTCGTTTATTCCAACGATTAGAGGAAATACTAATCGAATCACAAATACCAATATAGTTGAAAGGCAAATGTTTTTAATTATTATTTTGCAAAGGGAATTGCATAAGCTTATCTGTTGTGCATAAGGATTTTGTTTGAGCTTTGCTATAGGTAACATGTAAAACTTGAATTATGCTTAATAAGTATACGTTTTTTAAAAGATTTTTGAAAAGGTTTTGTGGCTTGTGAGCCATGGACACTTGCTGATTTTAGATATGGTGGCATTGATAGCCATGGATATTTTACTTACTAAGCATGACTTATTTTTAATTAATGTTGTCTTTATGGGTTGCATTGCAAGTTATTTTAAATATGTTTTACGTGTTTTTCTCACTGAGCTTTGTCTTAACCACTCTCTTTTCTTGCAATGCAGAGGTATAATTGTTTGAAGCAACTGAAGAGCAAGGAAGTCGTATGTGTCATTTATTTTATATTTTATTAGATCAAGTATGTTATTTTAAAATTATGAACCTTAGGTAGTTGAGAGCAATGAGATAGTGGACCAATGTGTTATTTGAGTTTGACATATGAATTGCTTATTTGGTATACTCCTATTTTAAGGTGATATTTTGAGATTCAATTTATGATTATTGAAGTTATATTATGCCATGTGTTCTTTGTTGAAATATGTGTGTATTAAGTGTTTAGCTTTGGAATTCGTTTAAGGCATAAAACCTGAGAAATATGCACTTTCTAGGCAGAGGGTTTCGATACCTCTTCATAGGGTATCGATACCCAGGCAAAAATACGAAGGATTTTTGAAAAACTTGGTCTGGTATTGAAACCACATGAACTGGTACCGAAACACTAATAGGATTTTGAGTAGTCGTATAGATATGCTTGACCATGGTATCGATACCATCTTTTACAGTGACGAATGGTATCGATATATGGTCTTGGTTTTATCGAAACGTGGGCTTATCGCGCAGGGCATCGAGCTAGATATCAAAGGAATATCGAAACACCAAGGTACTGTTTTGATACTTGTTTTAAATATTGCCTCAGTATCGAAACAGGGCTAAGGGGTTTCGATACCCATGTATGTTAAAATCGTTAGAAACTGAAGCATAGTTTAACATTTTTATGTTTTAGTCCCTAAACGTTAAGCATGCAATTAGTTGGCTTGCAGATATTATTTTAAGCTGAAAATTCACGTGCAAGCATGTAATGAACCTAATTAAGGATTGATAACTTTAATTTCACGGTTAGTCCTTAAATTTATTGAAAATTTTAATTAGGTATTAGAACTTATTCGATTAAATTAAGACTCATTTCTTAACGTTAGCCACTGCAATTCAGCTAAGCCCTTGCATGAACACGTAGGATCTTATTAAACCATCTAGATAAGATAAAAAAATATTTTTAGGGTTGTTTATCGGGGCGAGTCTCCGAATTAACCTTGTTATTCCCCGTGTAGCTCGTTCAGTCGAGTTTTGTCTAGATCGGGTTGAGGGGTTATAGTAATTTAGGGTTTAGGGATCTATGTTATAAAGTGTATAATTTAAAGTTTATGGTTTAAATTTAATATTTAATATTTAGGTTTAGGGTTTAAGGTTTAAATTTTAAAGTGCTAGAACTATGGATTTTAATTTTAAATTTTATAGCTTAAATATAAATTTTAGATTTTAGGGTTCAATTTTGTGCACCATTTTGTATGGCTGCTATTCGATGTTCTATAAACCCACGTCAAGACATAAACCCAAGAAAACATCAATCCAAAATATTAGGCTCAAGGGGGATTAAATGTCCCGAATCGTCCTCTTGCACCAAAACATGAATCTCTACCGGCGGAAACGGGAAATGCTGCAACAAAAAATCAATTTTTGTTGTGAATAAAGTAAAGAATAAGAACGAAGTAAGAGAATAAAGATGAGAGACAAAAAAGAGTTTATATTATATTCTCAAAGTATGGTTGTGCACAATATTTTGTCCAAAAGTTTATATTTATAGGCATAAGATGAAAACCCTAATTCCAATGGGTATTAAACCCTAATACTAAAGCCCATTAACGTTTAACTTAATATATGGATATCCACCATGAATAAAGATATTCATAACACTCCCCCTTGGATATCCATAAAGATAATGTGCATCGTTAAAACCTTACTAAGATAAAAACCATGTAGGAAAAAAATTCTTAGCGAAGGAAAAAAGAGTACACACATTTTTGATATGCATAACTTGTTGTCTCATTAAAAACCTTACCAGGAAAACCTATTCGGACAAAATCTCGGTTAAGGGAAAAAGAGTACAACGCGTATTTACTCCCCTCATGAAAATATCACATAAGATCTTTAAATCTTCATAATTCAATATTGAATACAATCTTCAAATGTTGAGGTAGATTATGCACTAGTGGATAAATCTTCCAAATTATTGCTTGAAAAGAATCGAAGATACTATTCTTATGAAGATCATGAGGTACGAAACTTGAAAGAAATATGTTTCGTTTTATCACATTTATCTATCCACCTTGAGATATAAATTTTACATTATCTCTACACAAGATAGCTTGCATCTTATCTTGTGGAAGCAATTCACATATCTTCAAGATATGTTTAGCCAAACACATATTTCAGCTTTGCCTCATGCATAACAATTATTTAAAGGTAATGATCTTGTAGCACTTAAATAATATTTCTGGACAGCTAAGATATGATGCTTCCAGATCAAATAATGTATATATTGTGCTTTTAGACCAAGAATATCATTACCATTTTCTTGAGGCAAAAAGAATCTTTGTTTATATTAAGAGACCTAGCAACCATAAGGTTGATCAATGAATATGCATTATGCATGTAAAGTCTCTTTCAATATTTTTCTATATATCGATTGATGTACAAGGATTTGAGGAGATCTCTTCACGAGTCTTAACGATATTCAAATCATCAACATACATAACAATAAAAATTCAGAGTTAAATCTCTTAATAAAAATACTCAGGGAGATTAAACAATTCATATAGCACCATGCTAATAAGTATTCAATGAGACGATTATACCAAATATGCCTAAATTGTTTCAAGTCATAAAAAGATATATTAAATATGATTAAATAATGTTCAAGAGAACTAGAATTAACTGTTTATGACAATCTAAATTTTTCCGAAAGTTTCATGTAAATATTACTATCAAGAGGCTCATTCAAATAGAATGTAACAACATCCATTAGGCAGAAACTGAGTAATTTTATTTGTTGTCAAACTAATCAAAATCTAAAAGTAGTTGCATCATATACTGAGGAATATATTTTCCTCACAATCAATTTCATTTCTTTGTGAGAATTCTTATGCAACCAAATGAGCTTATATCTCATGATTTCCCCTTTTGAATTCTCTTTCTCACAAAGGCCCGTTCATATCCACGAGCTTTATATATTTCAATGTATGGGTTATAAGCCCATACATTAAAATAAAATCTCATAATTTGCCTCAGTTGTCTCTTTTATGTTGGCCAATCATTTCTTTGTTTACATTGCCCAATTAACAATGATTCATGATCCACATCATCAAATAAAATCTCTAGTGCTATATTGCTTGCAAATATATTATCGATGTCGATTTAATTTCAATCTCACTTATTACCAGATATGACATAATTTATTGGGATCTCTTTATTATCAGGTACTTGAGTCATGTCATTGTCTCTGTTGGAGATCTTTTAACCTCTAATTGAGATTTCATAATTCAATGATTCCTCGATCAGACCATCATAAAATATAGATCTTTTTTCTATCGAGGAATTTCTATCTTTGGAACTTACTTGTCTACCACGCTAAAAGCGTAAGTTAGACTCATTAGAAGCTAGAGTTTGTCCTTCCAGGACATCAAATTTAATTGAAGCATTCATAGCTGGTATACGTGACTTACTCACACTTTTAGGGTCAACAAAATCATCTGGCAATTGATTTGCTAAATGAATTATCCTTTGAACTTATAGTTCACATTGTTGAATACGTGGATCAAACTAAGAAAATGATAATTCATTCCAACTTATTTCTTTTTCCAACTATTTTATTTTCTCCCCCTAATGTTGGGTAAATTGACTTATTAAAATGATAGCCATTAAATCGAACTATAAATATATTTCCTATTAGAAGCTCAAAATATTTAAATCTGATATATATTCCCAACAAAACTCATCTTTATTCATTGTGGTGGAGCAATTAGAACATATATCGCACACCCAAAAACACTAAGATAAGAAATATTTGGTTCCTGATCAAAAACCATTTGTAATGGGAGAACTTATGATTATTTGTTTGCTTGATGCGAGTTAGTGATACTACATGTAAAATGACATGTCATCAACATTATCAAGATCGATTGTCTTTATAAGATAATCTAAAAAATATGCTCGTAATTTTATCAAATGAGCAAATAGTCTCGCAAACACTGAGTTGCGGGTAAACAAGGATACATATAACCATCTAGTCGATGCATCGATAAAAATCATAAAATATCTAGATGGACTGTAAGAAAGGTGTATGGGCCCATATATATCACCTTGTATTCGTTCCAAAAAATTAATAGATATACACTCTATATTAATTGTTGATGATTGAATAATCAAATTGCTTTCATAGTAAGTACCACATAAAAATTACCTTGAAGAAAATCTTAGTTCTTCAATAAGTGACCACATAAAAGTGTCAACAAATTTTTGTATCATAATTTAACAGGGATGGTCTAACCGGTCATGCCAAATAAAATCATCAGTAAATATCTGGTTTACAATAGCATGATCTTCAATTTATAATAATTCTTTTGTAGTACAATATGGATGACAGTGCATGTAATTTTGTCAAAATTTTCTTATTGCCTTAAGTTATACTTGTAATATTGAGATAGTCAACATCTCTTTGACTGATATTCTCAATATATCTCTATAAATATCTTTAACACTTAATAAGTTTTTTTGCGACTTTGACGAGTATAATGCACTGTAAATATGGAATATAGTTCCATTTGGCAATAACATATTTGCTCAATCGAAGCCTTCTGTGATATTAGTACTTCCGGATATAGTACTCACATTATTCCCTTGAATTTAAAATGGGAAAATATGCATAATCATGCACCTTTTAATATGTGCTTTATTTCATTTACTCCGCGGGATAAAAAATATGTGCTTTGTACCATTCACTTCGGAGAATGACAAAATATTAAGTATAACATATTATATCAAATCGGTTATCTATCAAAGATAAACTCTCAAAAGATCTTCCAAAGCATTGATATTTCAATACTTTAAGATATAGTACTCATATTTTTCATTATATTTAAATGGGAAAATATTTCTTATGCTTAAGTATAATATGAGTATTTGTGCTGTCTGTTTGACATAAATAGCTACAATTTATTGTAGATTTTATTCTGGAAGTGATAATATTCTTCAAAAGATAAATTAACATAAAACTTAAATAAATGATATATAAAATAAATTAAAGATAAATTAACATAAAGCGTAAATAAATAATATATAAAATAAAGTAACATAAATAAATAATAAATAAAAGTAAATTAACATAAACCAAATAAAAAAAGATCAATTATTTCCTTTAGATGTTATAAGGGAAATAAAATAAATGACAAATTATTTTCTTGAAGATTATGAGAAAAACAATATCTAATTGAGTTGGATCAACAACGTCATAATTATTTTCGCCTTAAAGAAAATTTCTTTATATTTTCTTTCATTTATCATTCATGATTATGGATAAAGTCCATAATACTTCGGCGTTTGACAAGTACGAGATCAATAGTTTGTACCATCGTATTGATAACATAAATATTTTGGTATGACCTCTATCAATCTTGTTATCTTTATAATTCTACTTCTGATAGATATAAGTATTCTCAAAGGAATCATCTTATCCGTGTTTATTTTATGACTTCAACCGCAACCACAATTACTAATTTGGGTTTTTTATTCATTCCGCTATAAAATATCACATTCACTTCAAGGAATTGAACGGAGATTAATAGGTATTTAAAACCTTTTCTTGATATTGTGTCTGTAAGACAATATTAATGTATGAAAAGTGGAGTATGTTTTTCTAATATATACTCATCAATGATAATCTTGCACATAATTGAGTTTTATTCACGAACCATATAGTGAATTATCACGTTTGCATTCACTTCAAGGAATGAAACAAATTCAATAATCTCATGGAATAAACATCATGTTTGCTTTCACTTTAGGGAATGACATAAATCCAATAATCGCATGGAATAAACATCATGCTTGCATTCACTTTAAGAAATGACGTAAATCCAATATTCGCATGGAATAAACATCATGCTTGCATTCACTTTAGGGAATGATATAAATCCAATAATCGCATGGAATAAACATCATGATTGCATTTACTTCAAGGAATCATATAAATCCAATCATTGCATGAAATAAGTATAATGCATGCATTCACTTCAGGGAATGCCTCCCATAAAAATTCTTAGATCAAGATGATTTTCGTAAATTGAACTTAAGAAAATTCTATAGTCGAGTTTTTCAACATAAAAATAATATTGCTTTCAAGCAAATACAAATTTTATAATATTCAAATTATTAAATAGTAATTGATCAACCAATATATATACAATATATACAAGGAACAAAAATTTAATCCTTATACGTGGCATTGTTAAACCAATCCACAAGGTCCTTTAAAAAAAACCTCATTTGAGACTAGTAGGCTCGCAGAACGGGATGTCCAGCCAATATACTCGGATTAAACCAACATAACAAAGAACATATTAATTAATTAAAGGTTTAGTATTTGTTCCAATATCATGTAATACTTAGAACATTATTAAAAACATAAATTTTCATCGTAATAATAAAATAAACAAATATTGGTTATAAATAAAGACAAAAAAATCTCAAATTAAGTATGTAAAACATACCAAACTTTCTACTATATGGTAGATTTAGTTACCAATATCTTGTTAAAATCTTTTTCCGGAATTATCGATAAGAACCACGGTATTTGAGTTACTTTACCGCAACACAAATACCAAATAACTAAAAAAAATTAAAAAAATAAAATCAAGAAAGAAAGATAAATCAATAATTAGAATATAATTGAGAGATAATAACTTATCTTTGATTCATGCTAGTAATAAATTATTTTCAATCTCCTTTAAGATTTGAACGACAAATACCTCTATTGTTTAGAGTCTCGTGCTGATAACATGTTATGAAATAAAGTAAATAATAAGAACGAAGTAAGAGAACAAAGATGAGAGACAAAAGAGAGAGTTGTGTACAATATTTTGTCCAAAAGTCTATATTTATAGGCATAAGATGGAAACCTTAATTTTAATGGGTATTAAACCCTAATACTAAAACCCATTCAAGTTTAACTTAATATATGGATATCCACCATAAATAAAGATATTCATAACAATTTTGTCACTTATTAGAAGCTTTGATGTGTATTTGACACATATTTAAATATATGTCTGAAATTGCTATCTGAAAAAATTTAACTATTAAATTGATATTTGAATTAAATATTTTTTAAATTAATATTTAAAATATTTTGCTTATAATTGCTATCTAAATTTTATTATTTGATTCGATATTTTTATATTTTTTTTATAAATTTTATTTTTTAAATACACATGATGACATCATTATTGACGTAAGATATAATCTTACATTGCCATTTCTTCAAAAAAAAAATTAGCGTTGTTAATGAAGTACAATAGATAAAAATAAAGTTTGAATACTAACTTAAGAGATGTTTAGTTTAATTATCAACTTGAGAGCAAAAATTATTTGAATAATAATATTAAAAAATATCTATTTTTATTTAAATTTTTATTACACAATTTTTTATAACTATTGTACAACTTACACCACTTTTAAAAATGTCTCTATCAGAAACCAAACGCAATTCCATTTTTGAATAAAAATGTTATAGCTTGCATTGCATGCCAAGCTTCCATGATAATTTTCATGGAATCTAAGCTTTAGAGATCATTATTTTAATGATACTAACTCTTTATAAGTTGACATGCATTATCATACATGTGTGTGTCAGTTGGGTCCGTGACTAAAAGTAGAATGCGATTCGGTTTGCTTGTCAAAAACGAATGCCGTTGGTCATCCAACCCTAATAGAATAGTAGTGGATGGCTATCCGATATCCGGTTTAGTGTTCAAAGTTTAGGATTTATATGTTTTTATATAATTCGTTGATTGATTAAGTTCTATTAGACTTTATAAAGGTTCATTAATAGGACGATCCTTCAAGTACCAATCATGTTTTCTCTATTATAATTTATGCTTTTATATATGATTTATTGACCGAGTAAATCGAATCCGATTATATTAAGGTTCATTGTGAGACATTTCTTCTAAATTTCAGTCTAATTTTTTTATATAAGAATTTAAAATTGTCATTATTTAAAGAACCTAATATTTTATCCTGCTTAGTATGGGTGTTTAAAAGTACCTGACCCGTTGACCCACCTACCCGATTAAAAATTATCGAGTATCTATAATGAAATACCCGAATTTTTTGGGCCAGGTATCTGACCTGTATTTTTTTGAGTAGTCGGGCCGGGTCAGGGTCAAAATTTTTAAGAACCAAGTACTCGATCCGACCCGGTAATTTTAATAAATATATATTTTTTTAAATTTTAAATTATATTTTTATTATATATTTTTTATTATTTTGGTCTAAAATTAATTTTAAATCCTTAACTTCTTTTTATACTTATATTATATACTTTTAAGTTTTGAATTTTTCATAAATATTTATATTAATTTGTCAATATGAGATTTGAAAGAAAAATCATGATCGAGAATAATACATTCTTTTATCGATAAACTTTAATATATGCATATATATCCAAATATTTATCTTTAAAAGCAATCTCAAATCAATAATTTTGTGTTTGAAATATATATCATAAAGTATTTCTTATATATTTTTTTTAAAAAATAAATATTAAAAAATTATAAAAAATTAAACCAGGTATCCGGTATCCGATTTGGGAATAACCTGTTCTTATGGGCCGGGTCATAAACCGATATTTTACTACCTAAAATTCCAGATACCCGATTATGAATACCGTACGTTAATGGGTCGTTAAATGTATGTTTATTTATTGCCATCCTATTTCATTCAACTAATTTATTAAGTTGGGTGCGTCAGGCATGTTATGATGTGGAGTAGGGTATCTGTCCGGAGGCATCCTCAACCACAAATGTTGTTTACTTGCCTCTTCTCCAACTGACCAAAACATTCACCTTTTATACCAGAATGACTTCATAATATATACAGGCTATGGAGTTGAAAATTGTTATCAGTGTTTAGTGACTTTAGCAAGATAATAATGTTTATTCCACAGTGAGCTATAAAGCTATATTTCGTCCGACATTTTCATCCTTTCTTATTATAGCGGTACGAAATGGGCGGTGACCTAAAGACAATAAAATTCTATATTTCTTGAACCTTGCTTGATATTTATGGGTACGATGCTTGAATCTTATTTAGAATTCGTTCTGTTTCTTCGAGAGAAATTGAGAGTATTCTTTAAAAATTTTTGTTAGTTTTTATTCGATTCCGGTTCAGACGACCACTATCGCTATAGTCCACTCCAAACTTTGGGTGTACATTGTTTGGAGCGACCGTGCTAACCTTCGGGGGACAACCGCCTAAAGTAGCGAGTCCACATAGCGGGTCAAATTGTTTATAAGGCAGTGACCTCCATACCACAACACGGTCCATTTATCTTTCAGTTAGTTTATTTTACTTTTCTGTCAGTGATAACACCCTGTTTTGCAGTCTATTTAACCAACAATATTAACTTTGTGAATTTTCATATACTCGAATAAAAATCTTTTATTCTTTTTTAATGTTTTTATTTATACGCATGCATTAAAAACATAAGTGTAGGGATAAAGTTTAATGTTAGATTTAGTATTAGAATTTATGGTAGAATATATTTTTTAAGGTTTGAAGTTTAAATTTAAGATTTAAATTTAGGATTACAACTTAAAATTTAAAATTTTAACATTAAAATATAGAAAGGAGCACCAAAAAAGGATAAAATAATTATTTTCATGAATGCTCTGGTTCGCATGATATTACCTTGCATGTTATATTTTGTACCTCTCTATTTTTTTATTTTTTTAATTATCAGTATTTATTTATTGATCGACTAATTTAAATGGAATTTTAAAAAAGTATAATATTAAAATGATCATTCAGATCTAATTTTCTTTATTCATAATGATTACAATTTTAAATATTTAACTTAAAAGACCTAATACATTGTTCTGTTAGGTCAACTAGTTACTATTCTATTCTTACCTTATTTGAACGTGCTACTTATATGTGTCTTTTGGTAGGAAACACTTAATTAATTTTTTTTAACAAACCAATAATGATTATAGTAGTATCTGTTTTAGAATATAATCTCCACCATTTGACATTGATCGCTCAATCACTCTACTGACATCGTTGGTGTTCGAACCCGTAACCTCTAGGAAACACTTAATTATAAATCCACTCAAGAATCTCCATTGGCATTTTACATACTAATTTCCTTTAGTCTAACTTCATAAAAGAAACTTGCAAATTATAGTGAGTTCTAATTTATTTTAACAAGACATATAATATAGGATTATGTTCGGTTTGTAAAATTTTTAATTTCTTTTATCATCCTTACACATCAATGGTATCCTCTATGAATGTCTTTCATTGGGACCCGTAATAATTAAGGATTATCACTCAATAGTGTTGCCAAATGCCAATTATTTAACGTTCACTTGTTAGGTTCTAACTAAATATTATTTTATAAAAAAATTATTTTAAAATTAATAATTGAATGATATATTTATCATTAAACTTATAATTAAATAACGTTTAGTGTATTTTACCCTAAATTAATTAACTTAGAATGTGGATTAGTGGGGGCTAGCTCACCGGTCACACCCCTTCTTACTCTATAAATATCCCTGCCTTAAAATAACGAAAGGGTCAGGGTCAGGGTCAGCTGCGCCACTAGTTTTCCAATTCTGTCTTCTTAACCCATTTCTACATGCCATAGTTTGGGTAAATTACATCATATGTGACTTAGTTATAAGTTTAATGATAAATAGGTTATTTTTAAAAAAAAAATAATAATTTAATCACTCAATTATAGGTTTAATAATAAATAAATTATTTTTATTTTATTAGTAACAATTCAATAATTTAATTATAGGTTTAGAAACAAATAAGTTACTCAATTAAAATTTTATAATAAACAAATTTAGTTTCACGAAAATTTAAAAAATGGATTGATATAATAATTTTAGTCCTTGAAACTTATGCATCTTATTAATTTGCTTTTAATTCGAAAGAATTTAATAAGTTTATCCCTTCATATTTAAAAATTTATTAATAGGGTGATTGTGTCTAATAGTAGACAACATAATGATTATATTTTAATAGTGAGTTCTAATTTATTTTAACAAGACATATAATCTAGGATTATGTTCGGTTTGTAATATTTTTAATTTATTTTATCATCCTTGCACATCAATGGTATCCTCTATGCATGTCTTTCATTGGTCCTGTAATAATTAAGCATTATCACTCAATAGTGTTGCCACATGCCAATTATTTAAGGTTCCATCAGAAAAAAGGTTAATTATAAGGCGGCTGCAAAACAGGTCCTTATCACTACAAAATACAATTATTAATTAGTAACCTTCATGTCCCCCACCAAAATTAAAAGCAACTACTTAGAACCATAAATCAGGTTCTCCTTTTTACCATTTCTGCAGTATTTAAGCTATTGACTTCTAAACAAGTTTAGAAGATTTGAAGTTTCATATAATAAATATAATTAATTAATTAAAAAATGTTTTTATAGTAAATATGTGTGAAGCTTATTTAAATTAATTAATTAATAAATCTGATAAATGATAAGAGCAGACACCAAGCAGCAAAAGCAATTTGATAAACAAAGAAATAAGTTTAAGGGTAAATTACGTACATTGTCGATAAATTTTATTTTCTGATCTATTATAATGACTAAAGTTTTAAAATATTTAATTTACTCATCGAAATTCAAGCATTGGATATTTTTTGTCGTTCCTCTATTAACTTTTACAAAATGTCTATTTATCGAAGAAAATTTTTTTCCATGATTAGAACGATAAAAAACTTCGCCTATACGAGAGAAATAATATACTAAGAAGCAAGGTCTATTCGACAATAGAGAAAGGAGATCAACGAGAGAGAATACAAATTTTTTTCCTAATTTGTAGATTTCTAGGCACTTTTCGACGAATTAAAAGTTGGGTTCGAACTTAGGGGTCCTAGACAAATTGATCAGTGAAATTTTGAACTAAACAACAATTAAAAAAGCATTAGTCCAAGACGAAAATAAATAATAATATATAAATATTTTATTATAACATTGAGTCGAATAAAATAAAAAACATAAATGCGACATATTTAAATCAAATCGACTTAACAGTGTTGAGTTCTGCACGAACATAATTTACTTAAGATAGATTTTCGGCTACTCCTATGGTGCTCTAGTTCGTTGGTCATCTATCTCCCAAGAGATAACAACAAATAATCAACCACAGTTGCACTGTCATGGAGATCATGAACTTATTCTTGCCTTCGCTTATCATCGAAAATAACTTTTGAAAAAAAACACAGAGTAAATCGAGAGAAAAGTTTGTGGTTTCTGTTGTGTGTTGAAATAAAAGGAATGACATACTATTTATGGGGGTTTCATTGAAAATTAGACATAATGAAGTATTTAATATTAAGAATTAATTTATTATTTTAGAAATAATTTCCAAAATGACTATCTAAATTAAAGGTAACTTTTAATATTTACTCTTTTAATTCTAAAATAGAATTTGACAAATATATACTCCTAGTTGAGTAAAATTATTTCAAATTTGGGTTAAAATTTCTACAAGGTTGTAGAGGATCAGATCGGTTTAAATATTTATGTTACCTTCATCATGCACATCTACATATTTACGAACTAACAAATGGTTTAATATTTTTCTCAAAAATGTTTGGATCTATTTCTCATTCAAATATTCATAATTATCAATTTTTCCAGCAATCATCACAGGAATGAAATTGTTCGTTCAAACAAAAATATTTTAATTCAATGTGATGATAGAATCTATGATCAATAGCTGCATAGGATATGTAGGTTTTCTTCTTTGAACCTTATCTTGTGAAAGTATATTTATTTTACTAGCTAATTAAAGGATGTAAAATCCTTGAACTGTTCAGCCATTTATGTAAACGATGATATATTTCACACAAGTTTTAAATATTGAAAATTCAAATGGGTCTATAAAATCTATCATTTAAAATTATGATAGCAAATAAATTTATTTCCAAGATTTATCTTACCGCCTAAACAAGTTTGCAAAAATTTCAAAAATTAAGACAAAACTGATTTGAAATAGAAGATGTTACATGATAAAATCAAAATAAACATTTTTGATTTATTAAAATTATAATTAATTTTGACTTCATTTTCTTTATTGAAGAGAAACAATGAACATGATAATCTTTAATATTTTGCCTTATGTGAATACGTGTTGCATGTATTGGTTAAACTTTATTCATGAAAATAAAGATTCGGCCGTAGGAAATGTTGTCTATTGATGGCAATTAGTGAGTAAATATAACATTTATCTATTATATGATTAAATTGTTTATTTGATATGAAATATGATAATATTAAAATCATATATGTATATTTAAGATAATCACCAATTCCTTAAATAAATGTCATGGTATTTTTTTTAAGCTAAAAGAACCGCGCCGTCTGTGGGAATGGTATCTTTGTAGTAATAAAATATATTTGTATATTTAATTAAAATGTCATTTCTTAAATAATTTTTACCTTTAATGGTTTATATAAATACATGCAAGTATATATTATGGTAATTTTAATACCTTCAATTATAATATGAGTTTGATAATAACATTATGATATTATTATGGTTAAAGTAATTTTATTTATTTCATAAATAATATTAATGTTAATATTGAAATTAAATATGGAATGAAAAAAGAATTTTTTTTCCTTGTTAAATAATAATTATTGATATAATTATTATTTATTTTGAAAACAAAAATTTCGTAAATAATTTATTTTGAGAATTAATTCTTACTATTTTAATAGATTTATTTAATCTTCCAAGCAAGAATAAATGGAATTAAAATAAAATGATTATTTCCTTTTGATTTCTGTTTGTTGAATATAATTAAGTAGGATTGATATATTTTTTGTTTAATAGAAGATGTTACAAAGGAAATAAGTTACTAAATTTATTTCTATTATAAAATCATGTGTTGATTCTAACTTTGTTAAGAAAAATAAATTGTTAGATTTATGAGATCTAGAATGACTGAATCTTGAAAATAAATAGTTTGAATTTATTTTAAAGGAAATAAACCATATTTATTATTTCTTGAGAATCAAGTATGATTCTAATTTAGAAATAAATCAGTAAATTTATTTCATGTGAAGTTTAAAAATTAAGATATAATAAATTTGTTTTTAGAATTTAATTATTATAGTTGTAACGAGTTTACTTGATCTCCTTTTCTAATAAAGTGAATTAATCTATTTCTAACAGAATTTATTAGTAAAAGTATCATTGATTACTAATTCTATAACGTTGATTCGATCAAGGTTTCGAATCAAAACATAAAACAAAGTTATTCTCTATGTCAAAATTCTTAAAGCCTATAATGATACCTGTTATGTGTAATAACCAGTTTTACCCGGGTTCAAATAAACCCTAAACCAAAAATTCCAAATTAAAACAAATAAATAAATAAATCCAAAAATTTATTTTTTCATTAAAATATAAAAAAACATTATAAATCGAAAAGCCAAAATAATAATAATATTATTATAAGTCCATATTACAAACTATTACCTAATCTGTCTTCACACTAAATCCAACAATTAAAGAACGACAACCCAATCCCTATTACACCTTAACCCAATAGCCCATTACACTAAACAAACCCAATCTGCTAAACTCATTATAACCCTTAAGCCAGATACAATACAACCCATATTCATTACCCAATCAGATACTCGAACTGGATAACCAAAGATCATTTAAACCCGAGTTAAACTAGTTCACCAAAACCGATTCTTCCCATTCCAATCGTCCCTTTAATTTCCAGGAGTTTTCAGAACCTTATGGAAGGATAACCGTTCGACTGCCCAACTAGCAATCACGACCTGTCACACCCTAGCCACCTCAGCACCATGTTAGCGCCATTTGGAAACCACGATAGCAACCATCGTCACGCAGTTCGGTCCTTTCTCCCTTGTCGATTCGACCAAAGAAGAAAGCAATGGTCCCTTCTTTGAATCGTACATGCTAGCAAGAATGAATCAGAAATCAAAAGCAAACAAAGCATACCAACCAATTATTTTTTTTTTCAATTTTCCTTTTAATTTTGTAATATCATCTATAAAATCGGATAAATCTCAATTGTAAAACCCTAGACGAGTATTGAATGAAAATCGAATACAAGGAGAATCTCAGAGCTTTTTTTTTTCTACTTTCTATTCTTGAAGTATAATAGTGATTAGGTTTAGGATTTTACCTTCGAAGGTGAGTCTGGTTTCCATCGCTGACCTTTCATTCTTCTTTCTTTTTTTTTCGACTTCAAAACAAAAGGTTTTTTTTCTCTTTCAAATCAAAAAGATTATTTTGGGTTTCGATTCGGTGATTTAAGGTCAAAAAAAGTATACTTATCTTAAAATTGAAGGTTTTCTGAGTTTTCGAATATAAAAAAAGAGTTTTGGGTTCGCTGGACGCTGGTAGCGGTTCTTAAATGCAGATCCAATAGTTATTTCACAAAGAGGCAGTATCGATATCGGTTTTTCGAGTATCGATACCACTTGCACCAAAAGCAAAAATTGGCCTGGAAATCAGTTTCAAACGGCTCCAAATTAATCCAAATGGTCATCAACGGCTAGAAGCTTAATTCAGATGATAAAAGAAAGTCTCAAGCATTAAGAGAAGACTAATGTTTCAATTGTAACAACATTATGATCAAACTATTATCTTAGAGCTTAAATATTTTCTTTAGGTAGACAAAACACTTGTAAGCTAAATTTTCAATGTATGCTCAAGTGTATTAGTATTGGGTGAGGGCTATAGATTGCAAACAACTAGCCTTGTTAGAAGGATTACTAGTTTGCTAAGTTTTCTTTGTTTGAGAGGTTTTCTAAAGTTCAGGTTGTGAACTTTGGATGCTAGATTCAGGAAATTGAATCTAGGTTGTAAGATTAACCCTTTAGCCTCAAAATGATGAAATTCTTAGTGAATTTGGGAAATCCTTTGTGGGAAGCTAAGGTAGTGGATATAGAGTTTATTCGAAGCTTGAACCACTCTAAAAATCCTTGTGTTCATTGTCTATTTTATTTGCTTCCACATTTTTCACCCAAATTATCATCTCTCCATCACTTGGCAAGCAAGTTTGGTTCTTCATCACTCAATTTCCACACGTCAACATGACGTCAGTGTTGACTTTGACTACTGACGTCATCGTTGACTTTGACCAAAAAATCAAAAATTTCAAAAAATTATACTTTATGTTTTTCGATGGCCTAAGTCCATCGATGAAGTCTGTTTCGCAAAATTCTAAGTCGAAGGCTTCCAAATCAGACTTTAATGTTTCGAGTTAAATATTCTTCTAAGTTAAATTTAAGTTCAGTGTTTAAAATAAAAGACTAATTCGGATGTTTAACTAACTGTAGGATCTCATAGTCCTCCCAGTCGTGTATCGGCCCAACCCAACTACTCTCGTTTTGATCGACCGCGAGATTCGATCATGACTCGTCGTATGTATCAGTGATATATGAATAAATTCAATATTAAAATTCCCGAAATTAATCTAAACTTATTTTGTATATTAGGTTCCAACACTATAGAAAAACGTGGTTTGAACGCCTAGTAAACCGCCTGATTAACTTTGCCTTTTTGAGGGGTGTTCCTTATGTGAGATATGACTGTTTATTATTGTTTTTTTGTTTTAATAAATCAATCATGTGCACATGATTGTTTTCCTAGATTTATATGTATACATCATGTTTTTACTCAAACTTTAAGCATGAATATTGTGTTTGATTTATGCCCGATATGTCTTGTATACTCCGGATTTTCTTGATCTGATATATGTATACACGATAGCTTGATCACTTCCTACTACACCTTCCATTGATATTGTTGCATATTGTTATACTGCATATAAATTGTTTCACTAGGGTATTTAGGATATGTTTGTGAAGTGCATGAGGTTCAGCCATGATTCAGTTGGTAATTTTACATGTTTACGGTTCTTAGCTTCAGCTAGGGTAATTTCGCCTGTTATTGATTCTCGTGCTTCGGCTCGGATAATTCCACCTATAAACTAAGGTAATTCGTTAGGCCGTTACCTTTTGCCTTTTGAGCCTAGGTTAATGCATGTATTAGATACTGTTCTAGGGAACTATATCCAAGAGTTTGGTTTGAGGGTAGCATATCATATATATATATGTGACTTGTTTTCTGATACTGACCAATTATATGAACATATTTATGTTTTTATTATGCACAGTTTGAACATACTGTGTAACACCTCAAATTTGGGCCTAGAAGTTCAAAGGCCGGTTTAGAGTTTTAGTGGACCAATTTTGTCGGTTTAGCCTAGTTCGGGATTAAATACTTAAAAATTGATTTTTAATCAAAATAAATTATAGAAAAATATTATAAAATCCTTAATTAATATATATTAGACTTTGGTCAAATCAATTTTGAAAATTGGCCCAGAAAACCCTAAGATTTTGAAATTAGTGACTGTTTTGTAAAAATTGAAAATTTATGGACAATTTTATGAGACAAGTCAAAACTTTGAATCTTTAAGGGGCTTTGATCCAATTATAATCATATCTGTTCTAGGCTTTCCAAATATTAATTAATTAAGCCCAAAATCTATTTTAAATTAAATAACTTAATTAAACTCAATTTTAAACTCTTAAAACCCTTTTTAATTAACCTAAACATCACATATTTTTCAAATTTTTGTTTTTCCTCTTTGGAGGCAGCCGTTCATCAAGTTTTCCAGGTAAAAACTCATTCTTTTCGACTAAAAATCGTTTACAATAATTATCTTAATTTTTTTCCTTCAAATTTTCTTATTTTCTCATCGTTTTCTCGTTTTAAAACCCGAAAATCAATTGGATCAGTTTTGGAGGTTTGATTTTGTCAATCCTCTAGAATAATAATGTTCTTTACTGAAATTACCAAGTTCTTGGCTTGGAGAAATTGTTTTAATCCTTTAATTTCATAAAAATCGGTTTTTCGGCTAAAAATCTCAATTTTCGTTCAAGGGTTTTTTCCCAATGTTTTTGGGTCTTAAATGGATTATTTTTAATGTTTTAGGATGTTTATAAAGTGATTTTAATATCCCTAATCCAGACTATAGGCTTAAGTGAAGTTTGGTATGTTCCGACAAGTTTTTGGTTTAAGTTTTGATAGGTTTTAAGGGCTGTTGTGTAGGGATCCGAACTGTTGGTTTCTTTAGTGAGTTTAGAAACATTAAACCCCTTGGTTTTGATGCTTGAAACATGACAAGAGTTAGGCGATCGTGTTTGAAGGCGTTCTGGTTCGTTTCGGTGATTTGGCAAGCAAGTATCGGTTATCGGTGAGTGGATTATGAGGGATGCCAATTTGGCATGGTTTTATATGTGTTTTTAAATTTTTGGGGTGTAGGGATGGTGGGAAAAACCTCACTATACTTGGAAGTAAGTTTTAAGTATTGCTTTCTTAAAGGTTCTCATATTATGAGGTGTTTTTACAATGTTAATTATCATGCTCTGAATGTGTTGTGCATATATGATTATGCATGTGATTTAATGCTCATGATAATGTTTTTATAAACGTTTTATAATCATATGATGCTTTCATGGTTTTATATTGCAAACATGAGAAAAGTGGTTCTTACCGGTTTATGCACTTGATACATGAGATGGTGGGATGCATATGGTTAATATTTGTTTTTAACGTGATACTTGAGCATTTTTTTTGATAATATATTGGCTAGTTAAGTGATGAACCTTATGGGATAAGTTGATCGATCAATAGGGTCTAGAGTGAACTATAAACATTCAAAAGTCGTACGTGTATAAATTCCTCGTGTGTTGCATTTTGCCTTTTATTCTAATGCTATGTGATGGGAGTGGTACTGTCACATACGGGTTGATCGGAGTGGTACTGTCACCGGACAACAAGGTGAGATAATTCATGTTGAGATTAGTATCAACATGCGCATGTTCTGGGACTAGTACTAACATGCGGTTGCCCGTTTATCCTAACGATTTGGAATGGTATAAATCGGATCACTAGCACCAATATATGTTTTTACTTTTCTAAGGTAAGTGTCATGGTTTTCACTTGATTGCATATGGTATTATGCATGCGAAGTTTTATGCATTGGTATGCATGTGATTTGAGCATTGATATGTTGTTAGCATGTAAGACTTGAGCTTTGTACACTGAGGTGCATGTGTAAGCATTTCTATGTGAGTAGCATGTAAGACTTGTGTTTTAGCTTTTAATGTATATGATTACAAAATGGTTTTTACTAAAATCTAATGATGGCGTTGTTAGCCTTGGTTTGATGACACTTATTGAGTTTTAAAAGTGGCATTGTTAGCCATGTGTGTTTTATTTTATAAAGAGCATGACATGTTTTTAAATTGATGAAATTGGTTTAATATGGGCTGCATTGCAAGGTATTTTTATACTTGTTATATTCACTTACTAAGCTTATGCTTACCCTCTCATTTACCTTGCAATGCAGAGTATTTGATGTGGAGGCAGCAAAGAGAAGCAAGGATCCAGGTAACCGTCAAGTGAAGCTCAACTGTGTCTGTATAACATTAGTAGTAGTGAGAGAGCAATGAGAATAGGTTATCATATTCTGAATAATGTCTATGCTTTTGAGACTTGAAATGTTTATATGCTTATACTTATTTGATAAATATCAAAGTTGATGTTAGCTCGTGACTTTGACTTGAATTGCGCATTGATATTCCCTTAGTTATAATATAGTTATTTTGAAGTTTGGTTTTTGATATCCCTATGTGTGAATTTGAGTATTGTTTATAATGAAGCATGGCTACTTATGAGTTGAATCTATGATGTTGTTATTTAGTTTATAATATAGTGCATTTGCATGCACTTGCATAGGCATCTAGGGTGACATACAAGACTCATGCATACATTGTCCATATTTGCAAATGTTTCCCTCATAAAAAAGAGAAGTTGTGTTGAGTTCGGTTCTTTAGGGAAAAGTTATAGGTTTATAAAGGTTCTTAGAAGATACTCTTGTTGGTTTTGAGCCTATTGCCTAATGGGTTAAGTTATTGTTCTGGTTGGAAAGTAATCTTAGATAAGGATTGGTTAGTTGGGCTTGAAGTTGTGGATGGTTGAACTTAGGTTGAGTACCTTGAGAATAATTTTGGTTGAAGTTTGTTGTTAGTAAAGAGGAATGTTGACTTTTGCGAGGTTTCTTCGGCGATAGTTAGGTTGTGTAAGAGTTTTCGTGTTATTTTTATGTTTGATGGGAGTACTACTAGGTATCTTTTGTTTGTATAGTTCAGAAAGTGGTTAGGTCGAGGGCGAAGCTGATCTTGTGTTTTGTTTTGGAAAACGCTAGTTGGGTTTTTGGAAAAGAAATGAATATTTTCGAAAAAGAGTTGAGGTGATGAAGGATGCATAACAGACTTGTGTGAACCTTAAGAGGTGATGGTTGTGTCATTTGGCTTAGCTTTTGCATGTTGTGTTCATAAAGAGTTGTGTTAGGTTTTGCTTGTGTAACACCCCAAAACCGGGTTAGTAAAATGAATCGAAATAATTATAGAACTAAACCGAATCATGTGACATTTAGACTAAAGTAAAGGACTAAATTAAATGAGAAGAGAAACATTGAGTTTGCATGATAAATATTCATATTCCTTAGACTACCCCTATTATAAAATTAAGTCAAGTTATGTCATTAAGGGTAAAATAGTCAATTCCCACCCAATAATAAACAAACAAAAGTGGCCAAAATTTGGCCTTTCCTCTACCATTTCTCACGGCAATAACAAATTGAGGGGAGGGAAAGCTTAAGA
Source organism: Abelmoschus esculentus (assembly GCA_035048815.1). Taxonomy (NCBI): domain Eukaryota; kingdom Viridiplantae; phylum Streptophyta; class Magnoliopsida; order Malvales; family Malvaceae; genus Abelmoschus; species Abelmoschus esculentus. Next base: position 21,266,483 of record JAUCBN010000011.1, read on the forward strand.
GAGGATTCCATGGAAGCTTGAGAAGGAGAACATTAATGCTTTGCATGAGTAAGGAATTGAGTTAGGGAAACAAGCCTAAACGCATTGGTAAGTCTATTTTTCCCTAAATCGAAAATTGTAGGATTTGAGCATTTGGGGTTTTTAATGTTATATGATGTCGTGATGTTAGACTAAGGGTTTTAATTGGTTGGGTTTAGCTTTTGAAGCATGAACGAATTTGTTAGGAAGCTTGAAACCTAGATTACGTAAATGCTATGTATATGGATTAAAGGATTCAAATAATAGAAGAGAAAGATGTTAAATGATGTTAACTTCATGTTTAGGTTACTGGAAATTCATGGAAATAGCTCGGGACTTTGGAATTAAATGCGTAAAATGAGGAGTAGCCGAAAATGTCTAGAAACACCATTCCGGATAGCCAACTTTGAGAATTTCCCTAGGTCGGGATTTAAGGAGTTTAGGGCTGAAACCTTGGATAATGATACTCATGTATACCTAGTTTAAGAGAAAATTTACGTAACCTAAATCCGAGTCCGGTAGAGGAAGATATAAGTTGTTCCGTAAGGCTACCCGAACAGTCCCGGAAAATCCGACTAGAACTGTTTCGAATTAAATTTGGAGCTGATCGATTAGGAAATTAAAATGTAAGGTTAATTGTACCTTGTAGAGGTTTCTTCTAGCTTTCCAACGAGGTATAATGGACTAAAATCGGACATCGGGGTTAGGAGATACGATCGTTTCGCTACAGGGTAGCAAACTGTTCGTAGAGAGCAAATGTACATGTTTGTATTTGTTAGGCTTAAGATTATTTGAAATGGACAATTGAAAATGTCTTGATACGTAGCTATTATATGTGAATTGCTAGATAATCCGAGAGAGGAGACTAACGAGGATCAAGAGAGGATTGAAGCAACAAGGAAACGAGGCAAAGGGGTTCGATCTACAACCCGTGATAGCTCGGAGTATTGGTGAGTGTAGCAAACCTTAGGGTTAGGGCTTAGGGTCCTAACCATCTTTGAATATTTGATTTGTCTTGTAATGTAACCAGATTAAATGAATATTCGACATTATGGGAAGGAGGATTAATTGGTAATGACTTGCTTGACTCTATGTTTGAGTACTAGATGATAATCTAGTTTAGAGCATTTGCATAGCTCGGAAATGCCGAGGTAAGTAACGGCACGCGGCTAAGGATGCCAGGTATGTTAGTCATGCATGGGTTATGTTCATGATAGCATGACATGTATATGCTTTGATATGTTAGCATGACTTATGCTTTTGGATTTGGTAATATGATGATATGTATATGCTTTGATATGTTAGCATGTCTTATACTTTTGGATTTTGGTAACATGATGATATGTATATGTTTTGATATATTAGCATGACACATATGCTTATGAATTTAGTAGCATGACACATATGCCTTTGGACATGATAGCATGACTTGATGCTTTTGATAATGCCATGTTACGTACATCATCCGTAATAAGAAAATTGATTAAGTAAAATGGAAGACTAATTGAATAAGAAATTCTGGTTGAGCCTTGGGTTATAGTTGGTCATAGGTAGTACGACATGCCTAGGGTCTGAGCTCATTTGTTAGTACTTCGGTACTTCTGATCAGTATTTCGGTACTTCTGTTGGTACTATGGGTACCTTTGTTGGTGGTTAGTCACCATTTGTAGATACCATGGGTATCTTTTGTTAGTGCCCTAGTGGCACTTTTGTTAGTACCTTAGGGTACTTCTTTTGACTCGCTTACCTAGTTTAACTATACGAAGGCAATGTTTGAAATTAATTCGAAAGATTAAAATTAATATAATTGTCGTAGGACATTTGAAATGTAATTGCTAATAAGCATTTGACACGTACTTGCCATAGGGCATTTGATATGATTGGGACTTGAGTATTTGATATGTATATGCCATAGGGCATTTAACATGTTTGAACTTGCACATTTGATATTTATTTGCCATGGGGCATTTGATATGTTTTAAACTTGAACATTCAATATGTACTTGCCATAGAGCATTTGTTATAATTTGACCATAAGCATTGAATATGACTTGCCATTGTACATTAAGCATGATTATATGATGTACTAATTGCCATATGTATTTGAATTGTTGCTCGTTGAAGTATATCATTTGTTATAATTCATGTCTAAATTGGTTAGACTTAGGCTACCTCACTATGTACTTCTTAGTACTTACACTCTTTGTTCTCTCCTTCCCAAACAACAGGTTCACGAATTAAGGAGATTGACCAAGCTTGAACCGGAGCAAGGACACGGAAGCAAGCCAAAGAATGGTATTTTGATAATTTTTGTAACTCCTAATATATGGTGGCATAGTGATCATGTTAGTTTAGAATATGCATTTTGTTAGCTAGCCCATGAGTTGTGTATGTAATTATATGATCAATTAAGCTTTGGTTTGTAAGCCATAAGGCATAACATTCATGGTAGGTTAGCCTTGTGCGTTTTGAGTTTGGCTATGGTTGGTATGTTGGCTTTAGAGGAATGCCTTTAGCATATGGTTAACTTAACATTGTGTCTAGATCATGTGAACTTAGGACACTAATTTTTGATTGCTTAAGTAGCCATAGAAAAGATAAGGCTAGATGTTGGTCCTAGTAAGGGATGTTTCGAATATGGAAATGCATGAGGAATTGGTTAAAATGAACAAGTTTGGTGAATCGATATAGGTTACCTAAGCATTTATAATGATCCTTATGGCTTAGGGTTGGGTTGAGACCGTTAGATAGTCCCTTTTGACATGTCTAAGTGTTTAGAAGGCTTGAAATTGTCAATTTCGAGCAGGGGTATCGATACCACTAGCTTGGATATCGATACCACCTTTGGCAGAAACTTCTAGTTCTGAAGCATGTATCGATACTGTAGCTTCCAGTAGCCAAATTGGTTCGATACCCGTATCGATACTAGAGCTTTCAGTAGCCAATTTTGTTCGAAGCATGTATCGATACTGGAGCTTCCGGTAATCAAATTCGTTCGATACCCATTTCGATACTGGCTACCCAGTTTGGTCAACGAGTCAACACCAAGGATCGGTATCGATACCTGGTTCGATACCCCTATATCGATACCAACGTTAGAGGTATCGATACCTCCTTACTCCATGGGTTCAAATTTAATGTGGATAATTGCTTAATTAATAAGGTATAGTTTGATTAAATGAATACGGATTGATATCGAAGTTTAGATCAAAATTAATTGAAGTTGCAATTGATTAATAAATGGTATATAAGATTCGAATCGGAAAATTGTTTAAGTGATGAAAAAGTTTTAAATTTGTCTCGAATTTGAGTAAGTAAGTATTATTAAGAAATTGACTTGCAATGTTATATAAATAAGTAATTCGTTCGAATTGGATTACATTATTCGAGTTTGTATATCCGGTTGACGCTCTCGTCTCCTAATCCGGGGACAGGGTGTCACATTTAGTGGTATCAGAGCTTTCGGTTACATGATTCTCGGACCGAAAGTAATATGCATGCATCATATAGGATTGAACTATGCCACCTAGGAGTTTTATACCGTACTTGCTTGTGTTCTTGCTTATTTGAATAATATTTTGTCTACTTTTGTAGTATGGTTGATATGAGACTTGCCCTGGAAGATGAAAGTCCCGAGGGATCGTCTAATGAGAACGAAAATGTGAGGATGGAACAGAATCCTCCGTTAGAACAAGAACAACCTCCAGTAGAGGTTGCCCCTGAGCCGGTAGTTCCGGTGATACAAGACGTTCAGAGGGAATGTCTTCTGAGTATGAAGGGAATGTTTGATCATCTAGTGTCCGACTTGAGACAAGATCGTCCAGCTCCTGTTAATGTTGTGCCAAGTAGGGCACCAATTGAGAAGCTTGCTCGATATCGAGCCTTTACTTTCGCGGGTGTTAATGAGGATAAGCCCGAGGAGCCCGAACAATGGTTGGAAAGAACCACTCAGATTTTGACTAAGCAACTGCAGTGCTCAGACGAGCACAAACTTGAGTGTGATATTTTGCTTCTAGCTGATGAAGCCTTAAGTTGGTGGGAGACAACGACTTTGACCGTTCCCACCGACTCTGTTACATGGGACTTCTTTGTGGAGGAGTTCAAAAAGAAGTACATTAGTGAGCAGTATCTGGCTGAAAGAAGAAGGAAGTTCTTGTATCTGAAGTAGGCTAATAGGCCTATAGAGCAGTATGTGGCAGACTTTTGTAAGTACTGCAAATATGGAGCTGAGTACATCAAGACTGAGAAACAGAAGTGTCAGATGTTTATAGATGGGCTAAATGATGAAATGAGCCCTATGTTCACAACTTTGGGGATCACAGATTTCCAGATTTTAGTCAATAGGGCTATTGCTACCGAAGCCATGATGAAGGCTTTAGAGAAAAGAAAGGGTGGAAATAAGAATGACAAGAAACGAAAATGGGAAGATAATCCTGATTGGAGTATGAAGAAAGTCAAGAGTCAGAGAGAGGGCTCTTCGACCTACCACCATGATTCCAAGAGCCATTATGTGCCGAGACCTCAGTCGTCAAATAGACCTTCGGCCCCGGTTGCATCTGTTTATAGCACGGGGAATTCTGGAAAAGCTCAGGCTTGTCAGTTCTGCTAGAAGTTTCATGCTAGACCTTGTCGGCTTCAGATGAAACTATGCTATGCTTGCGGTGGATCAGACCACTTCATCCGAGATTGTCCTCAGAATCCGAATAGGGGCACACCTCAGTCTTGTGCCTATCAGAGTCCTCCACCTCAGAATAGGAACAAGGGCCCAGGATAGGCCCATTCTGGGAATCAGAGTAGAGGAAAGGATCGTCAGTCAGCCCCTCCTCGTCAAGGATCTCAAGCTCCTGCCAGGATGTATCATGTTCGTGGTAGAGAGGAGGAAGAGTCTCCCGATGTTATTGCAGGTACAATTGAATTAAATTTGAGTCCTGCATATGCTTTGATAGATTCAGGATCTACTCATTCCTTTGTATGTTCTAAAATGCTTGTAAAGACTAAGTTAGAGCCTAAAAATATTGATAGGGGTCTTGTAGTATCAAACCCTATAGGAGGTATAATGAATGTTAACTTCATTTGTAAAGACTCCCCGATCTCAATTCGATGTATTCCCTTTCGGATTGATTTGTTTGTATTATCAACTTGTGAGTTCGACCTTATATTGGGGCTGGATTGGTTAACCAAACATGAAGCTTGGATCGACTGTTAGAACAAAAGGTTGTATCTTCGTGGCTTGGGAAAGGAGTCAATCCTCCTAATTGATAAGAAACCAACCTCTATCTTTGCTGCTATGGTTTTACAAGATGAATATGACTTCGGGTTGCCAAAGATTCCAGTGGTATCCGAATTTGTTGATGTTTTCCCGGAGGAACTACCTGGTCTTCCTCCAACTAGAGAAGTGGAATTCGAGATTGAAGTCCAGCTTGGGATTAATCCAGTGTCGATTGCTCCATATAGGATGGCACCTATTGAGTTGAAAGAACTTAAGAAGCAGCTCCAAGAGCTACAAGACAAGGGATTTATACGTCCTAGCTCTTCACCATGGGGTGCTCCGGTTTTATTCGTAAAGAAGAAAGATGGAACAATGAGACTCTGTATTGATTATCGGCAATTGAATCAGGTTACCGTTAAGAACAAGTACCCTTTGCCTAGGATCGAAGATCTATTTGATCAACTTAAGAACTACGGTGTTCTCCCGGATTGATCTTCGATCGAGGTACTATCAGATGAGAGTAAAAGAGGAAGATGTTCCTAAGAAGGCCTTCAAAACTCGATATGGACATTTTGAATTCTTGGTGATACTATTTAGGCTAACCAATACCCCAGCTGCATTCATGGATCTCATGAATCGAATGTTCAAACCTTATCTTGATAAGTTTGTGGTTGTCTTTATTGATGACATTTTGGTGTATTCTCGAACCAAGGAGGAACACTCAAAACACCTTCGGATTGTTCTATGCACACTTCGAGAATGTCAAGTGTTTGCCAAGTTCTCCAAGTGTGAATTTTGGTTATCGGAAGTGTCATTCCTTGGCCATGTTATCTCGGTAGAAGGAATCAAAGTTGATGCTAATAAAGTACAAACTATTCTAGATTGGAGACCTCCGAGGAATGTTACTGAGGTCAGAAGTTTCCTTGGTTTAGCCGGGTATTATAGGAGATTTGTTAAAGGATTCTCCACTATCGCCTTGCCTTTAACTAAGCTTCTAAGAAAAGATAAGTTGTTTGAATGGTCAGAGGACCAACAAAGAAGCTTTGATCAGATTAAGCAAGCCTTGACTCATGCTCCTGTCCTTATCCAACCAGAATCCGGTAAAGAATTTACCGTGTATAGTGATGCTTCACATTCAGGACTAGGTTGTATCCTAATGCAAGAAAATAAAGTGGTTGCTTATGCATCAAGGCAATTGAAGCCTCATGAGTTGAATTATCCGACACATGACCTCGAGTTAGCTGCTATTGTTTTTGCCTTCAAGATATGGAGGCATTACTTATATGGTGAAAAGTGTTATCTGTACACCGATCAAAAGAGTCTCAAATACCTCCTGACTCAAAAGGACTTGAATTTGAGGCAAATGAGGTGGATGGAATTGCTAAAAGATTATGACTTGGTCATTGATTACCATCCCGGAAAAGCCAACATGGTGGTCGATGCTCTTAGTCGTAAACCGACCTTGGCTCCAAATTCGATTAACGCTCATCTTCGAGTATATCGAAAGCAAGGACATTTGTCTGAACTTCAGGTTCAGTCTGATCTGATTTTGAGGATCAAAGATTTGCAACAGTCTGATTCTGAACTTCAAGCTATTGCATCAAAGCTTGATTCGAAAGCTAATGTCGAATTCTCCCTCAATCCGAATGGATTACTTTACTTTAGAGATAGAGTATGTGTTCCGAACGATGAGGAACTGAAAAGAGATATCCTACAAGAAGCACATCAAAGCCATCCATCCTGGTTCTGTTAAGATGTATAAGGATTTGAAATCCTTGTATTGGTGGCCTGGAATGAAAGTAACCATCACAGATTTAGTATCCCGATGTTTGACGTGTCAGAAAGTTAAGGCTGAACACCGAGCTCCTACAGGACTACTACAGCCTATTGAACTACCCGAATGGAAATGGGATCGGGTAACAATGGATTTTGTCACTGGATTACTTGTAACATCGAGAAAGAGTGATGCTATTTGGGTGATAGTTGATAGACTCACCAAATCTACACATTTTATTCCGGTTCGAAAGAACATTTTATTACATGGTGTACCAATGTCCATCATTTCTGATAGAGATCCGAACATCACCTCTAGATTTTGGAAGTCCTTGCAGAAAGCTCTTGGAACTAAAGTGCATCTTAGTACTACTTTCCATCCATAGTCCGATGGTCAATCGGAAAGAGTAATACAAGTACTAGAAGACATGTTACGTGCTTGTGTTATAGACTTCGGGAAGAATTGGGAAAAGTCCCTACCTTTAGTGGAATTTGCATACAATAATAGCTATCAAGCATCGATTCAGATGGCTCCTTTTGAAGCTTTATACGGGAGAAGATGCAGAACTCCCTTGTGTTGGTTCGAATTGGGAGAGAATAAGGTTTTGGGACCCGAGATGATTCGGGAAACAGAGGAACAAGTTCGAGTCATTCACGATCGATTGAAACAAGCCTTCGATAGACAAAAGGCTTATATAGACTTGAAAAGAAAGGACATCCAGTACAATGTGGAAGACAAGGTCTTCCTAAAGGTTTCTCCTTGGAAGAAAGTGTTCAGATTCGGGAAGAAAGGAAAGCTTAGCCCTCGATTCATTGGACCATTTGAGATTGTTGAAAGAATTGGCCCGGTGGCCTATCGTTTGGCTCTCCCTTGTGAGTTCGACAAGACACACAATGTGTTCCATGTTTCTATGCTAAGAAGGTATCGATCTGATCCTTCTCATGTCTTAGAACCGAAAGAAATGGAATTGAACCCCGACTTGTCCTATGAAGAGGAACCAGTTTAGATACTTGATCGAGAAGTTAAAAGACTTCGCAACAAGAACGTTCCCTTAGTAAAAGTTCTTGGGAGAAATCATAGGAAGGAAGAAGCAACATGGGAACCCGAGGACACAATGAAAGCACAATATCCGCAATTGTTCCCTTCAGGTAAATTCGAGGGCGAATTTCTTTTTAAGGAGGGGAGAGTTGTAACACCCCAAAACCGGGCTAGTAAAATGAATCGAAATAATTATAGAACTAAACCGAATCATGTGACATTTAAACTAAAGTAAAGGACTAAATTAAATGAGAAGAGAAACATTGAGTTTGCATGATAAATGTTCATATTCCTTAGACTACCCCCATTATAAAATTAAGTCAAGTTATGTCATTAAGGGTAAAATAGTCAATTCCCACCCAATAATAAACAAACAAAAGTGGCCAAAATTTGGCCTTTCCTCCACCATTTCTCACGACAATAACAAATTGAGGTGAGGGAAAGCTTAAGAGAGGATTCCATGGAAGCATGAGAAGGAGAACACTAATGCTTTGCATGAGTAAGGAATTGAGTTAGGGAAACAAGCCTAAACGCATTGGTAAGTCTATTTTTCCCTAAATCGAAAATTGTAGGATTTGAGCATTTGGGGTTTTTAATGTTATATGATGTCGTGATGTTAGACTAAGGGTTTTAATTGGTTGGGTTTGGCTTTTGAAGCATGAACGAATTTGTTAGGAAGCTTGAAACCTAGATTACGTAAATGCTATGTATATGGATTAAAGGATTCAAATAATAGAAGAGAAAGATGTTAAATGATGTTAACTTCATGTTTAGGTTACTGGAAATTCATGGAAATAGCTCGGGACTTTGGAATTAAATGCGTAAAATGAGGAGTAGCCGAAAATGTCTAGAAACACCATTCCGGATAGCCAACTTTGAGAATTTCCCTAGGTCGGGATTTAAGGAGTTTAGGGCTGAAACCTTGGATAATGATACTCATGTATACCTAGTTTAAGAGAAAATTTACGGAACCTAAATCCGAGTCCGGTAGAGGAAGATATAAGCTGTTCCGTAAGGCTACCCGAACAGTCCCAGGAAATCCGACCAGAACTGTTTCGAATTAAATTTGGAGCAGATCGATTAGGAAATTAAAATTTAAGGTTAATTGTACCTTGTAGAGGTTTCTTCTAGCTTTCCAACGAGGTATAATGGACTAAAATCGGACATCGGGGCTAGGAGATACGATCGTTTCGCTACAGGGTAGCAAATTGTTCGTAGAGAGCAAATGTACATGTTTGTATTTGTTAGGCTTAAGATTATTTGAAATGGACAATTGAAAATGTCTTGATACGTAGCTATTATATGTGAATTGCTAGATAATCCGAGAGAGGAGACTAACGAGGATCAAGAGAGGATTGAAGCAACAAGGAAACGAGGCAAAGGGGTTGCGATCTACAACCCGTGATAGCTCAGAGTATTGGTGAGTGTAGCAAACCTTAGGGTTAGGGCTTAGGGTCCTAACCATCTTTGAATATTTGATTTGTCTTATAATGTAACCAGATTAAATGAATATTCGACATTATGGGAAGGAGGATTAATTGGTAATGACTTGCTTGACTCTATGTTTGAGTACTAGATGATAATCTAGTTTAGAGCATTTGCATAGCTTGGAAATGTCGAGGTAAGTAACGGCACGCGGCTAAGGATGCTAGGTATGTTAGTCATGCATGGGTTATGTTCATGATAGCATGACATGTATATGCTTTGATATGTTAGCATGACTTATGCTTTTGGATTTGGTAATATGATGATATGTATATGCTTTGATATGTTAGCATGACTTATGCTTTTGGATTTTGGTAACATGATGATATGTATATATTTTGATATATTAGCATGACGCATATGCCTATGAATTTAGTAGCATGACACATGTGCCTTTGGACTTGATAGCATAACTTGATGCTTTTGATAATGCCATGTTACGTACATCATCCGTAATAAGAAAATTTATTAAGTAAAATGGAAGACTAATTGAATAAGAAATTCTGGTTGAGCCTTGGGTTAAGTTGGTCATAGGTAGTACGGCATGCCTAGGGTCTCAGCTCATTTGTTAGTATTTCGGTACTTCTAATCAGTACTTCGGTACTTCTGCTGGTACTATGGGTACCTTTGTTGGTGGTTACTCACCATTTGTAGATACAATGGGTATCTTTTGTTAATGTCCTAGTGGCACTTTTGTTAGTATCTTAGGGTACTTCTATTGACTCGCTTACCTTGTCTAACTATACCAAGGCAACGTTTGAAATTAATTCGGAAGATTAAAATTAATATAACTGTCGTAGGACATTTGAAATGTAATTGCTAATAAGCATTTGACACATACTTGCCATAGGGCATTTGATATGATTGGGACTTGAGTATTTGATATGTATATGCCATAGGGTATTTGACATGTTTGAACTTGCACATTTGATATGTATTTGCCATGGGGCATTTGATATGTTTTGAACTTGAACATTCGATATGTACTTGCCATAGAGCATTTGTTATAATTTGACCTTAAGCATTGAATATGACTTGCCATTGTACATTAAGCATGATTATATGATGTACTAATTGCCATATGTATTTGAATTGTTGCTCATTGAAGTATATCATTTGTTATAATTCATGTCTAAATTGGTTAGACTTAGGCTACCTCACTAAGTACTTCTTAGTACTTACACTCTTTGTTCCCTCCTTCCCAAACAACAGGTTCACGAATTAAGGAGATTGACCAAGCTTGAACCGGAGCAAGGACACGGAAGCAAGCCAAAATATGGTATTTTGATAATTTTTGTAACTCCTAATATATGGTGGCATAGTGATCATGTTAGTTTAGAATATGCATTTTGTTAGCTAGCCCATGAGTTGTGTATATAATTATATGATCAATTAAGGTTTGGTTTGTAAGCCATAAGGCATAACATTCATGGTAGGTTAGCCTTGTGTGTTTTGAGTTTGGCTATGGTTGGTATGTTGGCTTTAGAGGAATGCCTTTGGCATATGGTTAACTTAACATTGTGTCTAGATCATGTGAACTTAGGACACTAATTTTTGATTGCTTAAGTAGCCATAAAAAAGATAAGGCTAGATGTTGGTCCTAGTAAGGGATGTTTCGAATATGGAAATGCATGAGGAATTGGTTAAAATCAACAAGTTTTGTGAATCGATATAGGTTACCTAAGCATGTATAATGATCCTTATGGCTTAGGGTTGGGTTGAGAGCGTTAGATAGTCCCTTTTGACTTGTCTAAGTGTTTAGAAGGCTTGAAATTGTCAATTTCGAGCAGGGGTATCGATACCACTAGCTTGGGTATCGATACCACCTTTGGCAGAAACTTCTAGTTCTGAAGCATGTATCGATACTGGAGCTTCCAGTAGCCAAATTGGTTCGATACTCGTATCGATACTAGAGCTTTCAGTAGCCAATTTGGTTCGAAGCATGTATCGATACTGGAGCTTCCAGTAACTAAATTGGTTCGATACCCGTATCGGTACTGGAGCTTCCAGTAGCCAATTTGGTTCGATACCCATTTCGATACTGGCTACCCAATTTGGTCAACGAGTCAACACCAAGGACCGGTATCGAATCGATACCTAGTTCGATACCCCTGTATCGATACCAACGTTAGAGGTATCGTTACCTTCTTACTGCATGGGTTCAAATTTAATGTGGATAATTGCTTAATTAATAAGGTATAGTTATTGGTGATTAAATAAATACGGATTGATATCGAAGTTTAGATCAAAATTAATTGAAGTTGTAATTGATTAATAAATGGTATATAAGATTCGAATCGGAAAATTGTTTAAGTGACGAAAAAGTTTTAAATTTGTCTCAAATTTGAGTAAGTAAACAAGTTTTGAACCGTAAAATAAATAAGTATTATTAAGAAATTGACTTGCAATGCTATATAAATAAGTAATTCGTTCGAATTTGATTACATTATTCGAGTTTGTATATCCGGTTGACGCTCCCGTCTCCTAACCCGGGGCGAGGGTGTCACAGCTTGGGTATGATCAGGTTGTTATGGAGGTTTTAGATGTAATCCTTGGATATCTCTGTATGGAGAAGTTGTGTGATAAGGAACGTTGGATAGTTTATAACCATTATTGGTCAGACAATCTTTTGAGCTTGTTTTATCGTTAGGAAGTGTTGTGAGGGTTTGTGTTGTTGAGTTATATATTTACGGTTAGTTTTCTTTTGTGTAGTTGTTGCTTAACATTAAGAAGGATGTTAAGGTGAGTGGACGGAAGAGTGTCATTAGGTTTGGAATGGTTAAAGAGGCAGAAGTTTAAGCTTGGAAAAAAAAAACTAAATGAGATAAGAGTTGGTTTATCACAGTATCAGGTTGTATTATAGTTCCGTCAGTGAGTTATTATTTGGGAAAAGTTGTATGTGTTATCATTATGGGTTGTAGTGGAGTAGTTTAAGAGTGATGTGAAGTCAAGAGAAGTGTTGGCACGGTTAAGTTTATCGAAGTGTGTTAGTCTAGTGATAGAGTTATAGGTGAGACTTTTCATGGATAAGATGTTTCGAGGTAAGTTTCTATTGGATGTTTGGTGGAGCCGCGTGTGCAGGGAACAGTTGAGGTTGTGTTGATGGGTTTTAGATGTGGTGTTGGTTGTCTTTTATGTCTACGTGGTACGTGGTTGTGTTGTATGATGCTATAAGTTAGAATGATATCTTAATCAAAATTTGTGTTAGTCTTTTTCTATTGAATATGGAAGTAAGAAGTTGTGGAAGAAATTTGAAAGCGGTTGTTATTTGATGGACTCGTTTTGGATGAGGATGAGTTGAAAGTGAATGTTTGTTTTATTGGTAAGTTGAACTTGAGAGTTAGTGTTCTTTGAGAATGTTGTTGTCGTCTAAGGTGCTAGATTAGAGGTATGTTAACAAATCTCCGTAAGTTTTGTGACGTGGTTTCTTGGCAGTTAAAAGACTGTTTTCTTTGAGAACGGTTTGAACTGATGAGTAGTATGCTCTAATGTGGTAAGGTTTGGAGACAGATTATGGGTTTCCAATTGAGTTTATGGGTGTTCTCTCGTTAATAAACATGTAACTGTATTTGTGAGTTATCTAGGTCTTGGAAGATATGTTAAGGTGTTGGGACACGAACCTTTCAGGGGTTTGGTGAGGATATTATCATTGGTAGAGTTGCTTACAACCATGCTTAGAAGTTCTTTAATCGAGTGGTATTGTTTAAGGATTATGTTGGTGAAAGTTGTTATGTGTTGTTGTGGTGAGCGAGACTCGGTGGATCGTTTTGATTGTTCCCTTGTATATTGGAATATGTTTGAGAAAGTTAAGTTTGTTAGTGGAAGTGGGAAGTTGTTGTAGTTGTCGAAAGTTGCTTGCAAACTTGAGTAAGGTGAGTTTAAGTCATTGGAAAAAAAGGGATTACTTTTATCTTGAGGGTACAATGAGTGTTGAGTAGGACCATGGTATTTTTGGTGTGCCGTTGTTTTGTGTAACACTTCAAGTGTGATGACGAGTGGTGTTAGGATGAGACCGAATCTTGTCTGTATGAGATGTATGTTGGGATCTTGGATTTGGTAGTAAAGGTCCTTTGTGGTAAGATCCTTGTGTTGATCAGAGTGTTTTAGCGGCGTAAAGATGTTTGGAAAGTCACGTGAGAGTGAAAGGAATTTGTAAAGGAGTAGCTTCCTTAACTCTTTTTACAGTGAAAATTTCGAGGACGGAATTTCTTAAGTGGGGGAGAGTTGTAACACCCCAAATTTGGGCCTAGAAGTTTAGAGGTCAGTTTAGAGTTCTAGTGGACTGATTTTTTCGGTTTAGCCTAGTTCGGGATTAAATACTTAAAAATTGATTTTTAATCAAAATAAATTATGGAAAAATATTAAAAAATAATTAATATATATTAGACTTTGGTCAAATCAATTTTGAAAATCGACCCTTGAAACCCTAAGATTAATTAAACAAGTCAAAACTTTGAATCTTTTTGGTCAAACCCTTGAAACCCTAAGACTTTGGTCAAATCGTTTTGTAAAAATTGAAAATTTAGGGATAATTTTATGAAACAAGTCAAAACTTTGAATCTTTAAGGGACTTTGATCCAATTATAATCCTAGTTGGTCTAGGCTTTCTAAATATTAATTAATTAAACCCAAATCTATTTTAAATTAAATAACTTAATTAAACTCAATTTTAAACTCTTAAAATCCTTTTTAATTAACCTAAACATCACATATTTTTCTAATTTTCGTTTTCCCTCTTTGAAGGCAGCCATTCATCAAGTTTTCAAGGTAAAAACTCATTCTTTTCCATTAAAAATCGTTTACAATAATTATCTTAACTTTTATCCTTCAAATCTTCTTGTTTTCTCATTCTTTTCTCGTTTTAAAACCCGAAAAGCAATTGGATCAGTTTTGGAGGTTTGATTTTGTCAATCCTCTAGAACAATAAAGTTCTTTACTGAAATTCCCAAGTTCTTGGCTTGGAGAAATTGTTTTAATCCTATAATTTCATAAAAATCGGTTTTTCGGCTAAAAATCTCAATTTTCGTTCAAGGGTGTTTACCCATTGTTTTTGGGTCTTAAATGGATCATTTTTAATGTGTTGAGATTTTTATAAAGTGTTTTTAATATCCCTAATCCCGGATTATAGGCTTAAGTGAAGTTTGGTCTGTTCCGATAAGTTTTCGGTTTAAGTTTTGATAGGTTTTAAGGGCTGTTGTGTAGGGATCCAAATTGTTGGTTTCTTTCGTGAGTTTAGAAGCATTAAACCCCTTGGTTTTGATGCTTGAAACAGGACAAGAGTTAGGCGATCGAGTTTGAAGGCGTTCCGGTTCGTTTCGGTGGTTTGACGTGCAAGTATCGGTTATCGGTGAGTGGATTATGAGGGATGCCAATTTGGCATGGTTTTATATGTTTTTTTAAAGTTTTGGGGTGTAGGGATGGTAGGAAAAAACTCCCTATACTCGGAAGTAAGTTTTAAGTATTGGTTTCTTAAAGGTTCTCATATTATGTCGTGTTTTTACAATGTTAATTATCATGCTCTGAATGTGTTGTGCATATGTGATTATGCATGTGATTTAATGCTTATAATAATGTTTTTATAAACGTTTTATATTCATATGATGCTCCCATGATTTTATATTGCAAACATAAGAAAAGTGGTTTTTACCGGTTTATGCACTTGATGCATGAGATGGTGGGATGCATATGGTTAATATTTGTTTTTAACGTGATACTTGAGTATTGATTTTTGATAATATATTGGCTAGTTAAGTAATGAACCTTATGGGATAAGTTGATCGATCAATAGGGTCTAGAGTGCACTATAAACATTCAAAAGTCGTACGTGTATAAATTCTTTGTGTGTTTTATTTTGCCTTTTATTCTAATGCTATGTGATGGGGAGTGGTACTGTCACCGGACACCAAGGTGAGATAATTCATGTTGAGAGTAGTATCAACATGCGCATCTCTGGGAGTAGTACTAACATGCGGTTACCCGTTTATCCTAACGATTTGGAGTGGTGCAAATCGGATCACTAGCACCAATATATGTTTTTACTTTTCTAAGGTAAGTGTCATGATTTTCACTTGATTGCATATGGTATTATGCATGCGAAGTTTTATGCATTGGTATGCATGTGATTTGAGCATTGCTATGTTGTTAGCATGTAAGACTTGAGCTTTGTGCATTAAGGTGCACGTGTAAGCATTGCTATGTGAGTAGCATGTAAGACTTGTGTATTAGCTTTTAAAGTATGTGATTACAAAATGGTTTTTACTAAAATCTAATGATGGCGTTGTTAGCCTTGGTTTGATGGCACTTATTGAGTTTTAAAAGTGACATTGTTAGCCATGTGTGTTTTGTTTTATAAAGAGCATGACATGATTTTAAATTGATGAAATTAGTTTAATATGGGCTGCATTGCAAGGTGTTTTTATACTTGTTTTATTCACTCACTAAGCTTATGCTTACCCTCTCGTTTACCTTGCAATGTAGAGTATTTGATGTGGAGGCAGCAAATAGAAGCAAGGATCCAGGTAACCGTCAAGTGAAAGCTCAAATGTGTCTTTATAACATTAGTAGTAGTGAGAGAGCAATGGGGATAGGTTATCATATTGTGAATAATGTCTATGCTTTTAAGACTTGAAATGGTTATATGCTTATACTTATTTGATAAATATCAAAGTTGATGTTAGCTCGTGACTTTGACTTGAATTGCGCATTGATATTCCTTTAGTTATAATATAGTTATTTTGAAGTTTGGTTCTTGATATCCCTATGTGTAAATTTGAGTATTGTTTATAATGAAGCATGACTACTTATGAGTTGAATCTATGATGTTGTTATTTAGTTTGAAATACATCTAAAAATCATGTTGAGAATATTGAGGTAGTTCTTCCGTGTGTTTATAAGATTGTTGATGTTGAAGCATACTCTTTGGAGTTGGATATATTATTGCTAACTAGGTTGAATTGCATCTAGCTACTATGCCATGATATGTGCTTAAAGTGTTTTTAGGTAAATTTGTATATAGAGAATGTCATGAAACCTTTGGAAGTTGGAAATAGTCCTAAACTTTGAGCATTAAATTAAATGACTTGTAGATATTATTTTAAGTCAAAAATTTACGTTCAAGCATGAAATATACTTAATTAAATATTGATAACCTTAATTTCATAATCAAGATATAAAATTCTAGAAATTACAATTAGGTCCCTAAAACTTGTCGATTAAATTAGGACTCGTTTCTCTTTAATCTCTGCTGCAATTGAACTCGGTCCTTACATGAGCATATAGGATCTAATCAAAGCACTTAGAAAAAATAAAAGGAAAATAAAATTTATTTTATTTTTAGGGTTGTTTATCGGGGTGAGTCTCCGTATTAGCCTCGGTATTCCCCGTGTAACTCTTTCAAGTCGGGTGGCGTCTAGACCGGATTGAGGGGGTTACACACTGGGCTTCATAGCTCATACCCGAATCTTTTTCTTTTCAGATATTTGTAGATAGGTAAACTCGGACTTGGCACTTGAAGGATCTACATATTTCCTGTTTATTTATTTTGATGTAATGTTTAAATCTTCCAGTTTGCATTCGGATGACATGTGCCTATATTTTGTTAACTAATGTTTTAAATATACTTTATTTTATAGATAACGATATTATGATGTATTTTGTTTTAGACATACTTGTGTTTGAACTTTTATCATTAAATGCTATCTTGATTATGTTTGTTTATAAAAAAATGTAACAACTTTAGATCGAACTTTTTGCATTGGCAAGTTTAGGGGTTACACACATTTTGTATTATAGGCAATTTAAATTTGAACTTTAAATGTGTAACCAATTAGATTTAATATTAGATTTACTTAAATATCTGAGATTTGATTGGATATTGTATGTTATTAAATTTAAATTTGAGAGACTTCTTCAAAGAGCTTGAGTTCTTTCTTCCAATTAATATCAGATTTACTTAAATATCCGAGATTTACTTAAATGTGTAATCGTCAATTGGAAAAGCATTTTGCTTTCTTTGTGAAATTTGAGAGACTTCTTCACAGAGCTTGAGTTCTTTGTTCCAAATTAGACTATCACTACCATCGTAGTCCACTACAAACTTTGGGTGTTGTAGAACCCAAATTTTGTCTAAGTCCTAGGGGAATCTAACTAACAATATTAAAATAAATAAAAAATAAATAATAAAAGATAATAAGAAAAAATAAATAAAAGAAAAACATTGAGAGTAAGGACTCTCTGTTACTGGAGGTTACAAAGATTGTTAGAGGATTTTTAGGGGATAAGGTTTCTGTGGGGAGTTTAAAAAGAGGAGGATAGAGGTAGAGAAAAGGGATGAATTAGGCAATCACCAAAGGAGATTACTTGGTTGGAGATTAATTGAAGGTTCAAAGGCAATTCAAAATCATCATCGAAATTCTAGGAGGTAAAATCATCTCTTAATCTTGTTATTCTTTTTGTGTTAGACTAAATTTATGCGAAACCTCAAATGGAAGATTTAGCTTTTTGTTTTCGTTAATATCATTGAATTGAAAAGGTTAGAGTGACAGGAGATTAGGTTTCGATTTAAGAGAGATTTTAGAGAGTTGGTTTCTAACGAATCTGGAAATTCAGGATGCTATTCAAGCACGATCGAATGATTAGAAATAAGTTTGAGGGTGTTTTGATGCTTAGATCGTTGAAATATGGTTTTCTGAGACATTTCCGGGGATTTTAGAGGTTTTCGGCGAGTTCACCGATACTAGAGGTGGTAGCCGGAGTGTTGGGCGGCGGTCGACGGCCCGAAACGGTGGTCGGCGAACGGTCGAAGGTCATCGCCGTATGGTGGTGCAAGATCCGGGGTGATGTTCATGGTGGGTTCATGTTGTGTTCTTCGTGTTCATCCAATTTTCAGATGAACACATATGGACCTCATATAAAATGTAGGTTTTGATCCATATTAAGGTGTGTTTCTGGGTTTAAGGTGTTTTAGTTGAGAGTGTTTTAGGAATGGGATGAGTTCACCGAGTCAAGAAGAAGACCAAATGAGCGAGTCAACTCGGTGAAAAAGGGGTATATCATCCGTGAAACGATGTCGTTTTGGCGAGTGACCTGCACGGGTTGGATCCGGGTCAACCCGGATCCGTGCATATCCGAAAAAGGGGAAATTGCTCCCGCAGTCCCCCTGGTTTTGAAGCATAATTCATTTTAGTCCCCACATCCTTAATTAAGGCCTAAAAACTTCAATTTTCACTCAATTGAACCCCTAATTGAACCCGAATCTAACATTAAACTCAAAATTTCATTAGAGTAGATAATAATTAAAATTAATTTAATCTTTTTGCTTCGAAATAATTTAATTAGGTTCTTAAACGAGTTTAATTAAATTTTCTAGGTTTTAAATTAAATTAATTTAATTTAATTAAGTCTAATCCAATCCCTAAAAATCAAATCCATGCCAATTAATTTCTTTTTTTTCTCATTTTCAATGTAATTCTCATTGTTATATATTGAGCTCCCATGTCTTTTAAATAAAATGTAGCTTAGTTCCTTTATTTTATTTATTTGCTTTATTGTTTTATTTATTTATTTATTTATTTATTATGTTTGCATTCTTAAAAGCATGTAGTATATTTGTTTAAGGTGATATTTAATTTTTCACGTAGATTGATTAAATTAGAGCCTTTTAGGGTTAGTCACTTTAATTAAATAATTAATTAAATAGGAAGATAATCTAGTATTAATGACATTCTAATCATATATCTTGGATACACTAAGTGGTCAGTGTTTTGACATAACATTATGTTGGCCAATAGTGTACTTTGGTATCGTATTCGGCGCATCATCGAAACATAGAAAATGATAAATAATTCAGGGTTAGAATTTAATAAAATTAATGAGGCAAAACTAGAAACACCAATAGTATTATTAATTTTGTTTGGTGTCGAAATGGTAGTGTCTGAGCATTCGGATGTTATCATAATACACTTGGTAAAATTAATAATTAATAGGGTTTAAATATTTAATTAATGGAGCCTTTTTAGGTTAGAACTTAAAATGAACTAGATAATTACCGGTCATGCATTTAAAACCTTTTGTGGCAGAATTTATATTTCTTTAAATACGAGTTAAGATTGCCTATTTGGAGGACGTCTTATTCAAGCTCGTATTTAAAAGAAATATATTTTTTTCTCCAAAAGGATATTCTCATTCGAATCATATTTATTTGACAATGACGGATTAACTTAATATTATTATTCAAATTATCGAAATGCCACGTGTAATTAATAAGGTACCGATCTCGGGAGCTTGTAAGGGTCGTCCTTACGCGTAACCGACTCCTGAATCCAAATATTTTTTTAATATCTAGTTTATTTTATGGTGTCTGCGTACCAAAGTGGCCGGTTGCGACTCAAGTCATTTTTTAAAGTTAAAATAATATGTGATTTTTAATAAAATTTTGATTTTTATAATTAATTATTAAAAATGGTAAAAAAATCGATTTTTTCAAAATTTAACTTGTCAGGCTATTCTTCACATGTTTCGATTTTAAAATGGTCGCGACAGCTTGGTGACTCCACTAGGACAAATTTTTGTAAGTCAGGCCTTAACAATAAATTACACGTGGCATTTCGGTATTTTGAATATAGATATTAATTTAATTCATTATTGTCAAATAAATATCGTTCGGATAAGGGTAGTATTTTCATTTTGTGTGATATATCTGTCATTCATGCATCAGCTCTCGACCTGAGCTTTTACCCTTGAGTGGGATTTAGACATTTTCCGACGTGATGTTATCCACCTTTGAGTTTTGGATTTTTATCTGCTTCCGGTATACTAACCTTACGCGTCGTGAGATCTTCACCTCCGTTGTATGGGCCTATACTATCGAATCGATGTCTTATCATCGTAGTAGACGGTAACAACAATTCGGGAACCAAAGTTTAGACCAAAACCCACATGTATAGAGTAGACACCTACCCCAATTAGAGCCAGACAAGGACCATAAGATAAGGCTGTATCTGCTGAAATGCCGCCAAATTAGGATTTTTGTGTTAAACTGCTCTTTGGTTATTTTAAGTATAGTACCTTTTTGTGAATATTATGTTTAAATCTTGTATTCACTGTACTAACACGAATCTTGTTTTGTTTGTTTTTCTTTTCTTTAATTATCTTGTTTTATTATCTGTCATATCATTTGCATTGGCATTAAATTCGAGAAACGATAAAGTTAAAAGTATCCAAAAATGTCCGAAGTGTTCATTGTTGAAGATGATAATACGGAAGTCTGGGCATGGTCAGAGGCAATCCAACATGAGAAAGGAGATAGCTTATTACCGAAAAGTGTGTCAGTAATGAAAGGTTATGTGAAGATCAACACGGCTCAGAATTCATGTCTTCAAGAAGTTCGGGAAATATGGGATTAGTGGACTGATGATATGAGGGAATAAATTAAGAATGAATTCGAAGACATAGCATTGTTATTGAAAGTACTTGTTGATAGAAAATTACTCAGAGCAATGGCAGAATTCTGGAATCCAGAATATAACTGTTTTACTTTTGGACAAGTCGACATGACATCCACATTGGAGGAATATGAGGTTTTGACCAACAGTACTGGGGTCAAAAGAGACAAGATTTATGTTAAGCCGAATAGTATTTCAGGTTTCAAGAAGAAGTTGACGCAGATCACAAGAAAGGAGAAAGAGTTTGGGGATGACAAGCTTGCCAACCGCGATAGTACAGACATGAACGAGGACAAACAGAGAGTTAGTTGGAAGGTCTTAAAAAAGTTAATAATGGACAGTCGCGAGGAGCCCTCCAAGGTAAGAAGAATATACACTTTATGTATTTATGGGTTAGTGCTATTTCCGAGGACCCCAGAACACATAAACCCATCCATCGTTGGGTTATTCGAGAGATTATTTAAAGGCGTGAATCCAGCCCCTGCTATCTTGGTAGAGACAAATAGATCTCTGACAGCATGCAAGAAATCGGGTGAAGGAAGATTTTGGAGATGTGCACAGTTACTGGAAGTCTGGTTTAGAGGTCACCATTGGAATGCACCATATCATGTGCTAAGGCATACAGTTTCATATTCGCCTATTTCAGAGCATCTAAAGGATTTTATCATCGAGAAGAAAAACGAGAAACAGTGGGAGGAACTTTTTCAGAATTTGACGGATACAGATGTTGTTTGGAAGGCTTGTTGGTTGAGTAGAGGAGCTGTATTTCTATAAAAATATGGGGAAATAGATTGAGTCCCGTTGCCAGGAGTTTGGGGTGGAACAACTTATTGCCCACTTCTGGTTTCCAGACAATTCGGATCTAGACAGTTCATACCTGCTACAGTTGGGATGGCAGGTTTCGTATACGCACACAAAACCGATGGGTATAAATCTAGGAATGAAACAATTCTGAAGGCGTGGAGACACTTAGGAAAGTTCATCCTTATTGAGATTTGGAGATTATGGCTAGGTATGACGATTGGAGAACACTTAAGATAAATGATAAGTCTTTTCAAGAAATACCAAGGATTATCGGATCATCAAGCGAAACAGCACAAGAAGCACCGTCTGTATTAGAGAAATTAAAGCACGATTGAGAGTTGGACTTGCAAAGGTACGAAAAAGAGATTTATGACCTTACCCAAGAGTTGAACGTGACAAAGTATCAAGTGATGACGCAAGAGAGGAAAGACAAAGAGTTCATTCTCCAGAATGAGAAACTAAGCCAGGATCTGAAAGAGGCACGCGAGATGTATGAGGGGCATATGAAGAAATATCAGAAAGAAAGGGGGAGCAAGATGATTAAAGATTTGTCTGATCGCTTAGACAAGATGACGAAGGAGAAAGAAGACTACAAGAAGCTCTATGAACGGAAGATTCGAGAGGGAAGAGAAGCAAATAACAAGGCAAATAAGAAGTTAGAGAAAGAACAATCAAGGAACTTTGAGTTGACAAACCAGGTGACACAGTTAGAGGAGTTGGTTACCAAGTATCACAATTAGGACAAGGTTCAGATGGAAAAAGAAAAGAAGGGTCTACAACAGAAGATTGTCTCACTTGAGAACAAAGTGCAAGAGTTGCATGAGAAGCTAGTTAGCTACGAATGAGCTTTATGCCAGGATATCGAGGGAGCATGGAAAGAAAAATATGAAGCAGCACAGCGTATCATTCAGAGTCAGAACAATGAATTAGTTAACTTCAAGGGACAGGTCAGAAGCATCGCCTCCTACGTATAGATATTGTCAAAGGAAGCTACATCTCTTCTGAGGCAGTCGGACATTGAGCAAGAGCATGGAGAGGTCATAATACGCTTACTGCATGAGTTGACCAACTTAGGCATTAGAGCTATCAGTTTCCTTTAATAGATGATTGATTGTCTTTAATCTATATGAACTTTTTGAAAAACGGATGTTTTTAAGATACTGACCTTCGAATACAATGCCTTATTGCATACATGCATTCATGCATCCATACATCATATGCATTATTGATTATAAAATAAATTTTAATAATAAAAGGTTCTATGGCAGTAAACTCTTAAATTGCAATCATACCGCACTCCTATTCAACACGGTCGCGTACCAAAATATCAAAAATGGAAGAAAGATTGAAGAAATTGGAGGAAGATCGTGTAGAGTTTCAGAATCAAGTAGATGGAATCGAAAATAGTATGAAGGATAGTATTGTCGAAGCTCAGGTAAATATTATCAGTCAATTGATAGTTTTGTTTGGACCAAAGCAATCTGAGAAAGACAAAGCGCTAGTGGGAGGGTCGAATGAGATCGAGGGTCGGACGGATACTACATCTCACATAAGGGGCCAACCTGAGGTGCAGTTAGTACCGACAAAAGTGCAATTCAATTTAGCAGGGGCATCTACAAGTCACCCAGTGGAAGTTGCTGATTTTACTACTTCGAATGTTGAAGAAGCCCCAGATCTCAATTTTATGAGTGAGGTGGACAAGATACGCCATAACATGGAGAAAAAGTATGCTGATCATTTCAAAGCACTGAAGGCAAAGATACAAGAGATTCAGGGGACAACTGATAAAAGCACCGAAGCATTTGATTTGGGGTTTGTATCTGATTTGGTTTTACCGCCAAAGTTTAAAATATCGGATTTTGAGAAGTATGATAGAACGACATGTCCAAATGCTCATATGAAAATGTACTGCTGAAGGATGACCGCTTTTAATAAGGATGAGAAGTTACTGATTCACTGTTTTCAGGATAGTTTGACCGGTTCTGCAATCCGATGGTATATACAGTTGAGTCGGGAGAACATAAAGATGTGGAAGGACTTACATCACGGTTTTATGGAAAACTACAAGTATTTATTAGAGATGAGACCTACAAGAATTATGTTGCAGTAGATGGGTCAAAGGTCGAATAAAACATTCCGATAGTACGCTCACAGATGGAGGGATTTAGTCTCCCAAGTACAACCTCCATTGATTGAGAGAGAAATGATCCATATGTTTGTGAAAACATTGAAGGGCTTGATGTATGACCGTTTGCTTACTAACACTTCGATGCAAAGCTTTTCTTAGATTGTAGCTACAGGAGAGCTTGTGGAAGTAGCCATCGAGAGTGGAAGAATAGAAAGATCTGACAGTTCGAAGAGGAATTTTAAAAAGAAAGATAATGAAGTGAATAACGCCATTATGTATGAGGCGCCGAGAAATGTGAAAATTTCTAAGCAAGGGGCAGAAGCATGTAGCTCGTAAAGTTCAAACAAGAAGGATTCAAAATGGGAAAGGCCAAGTTTCACGTCTATCCCGATAATATATCCCGATAACATAGCATTGAGAATTGCACTGCGTTCAAGAGAATAGTTTAGAACCTGATCAATACTAGGGTTTTGAAATTTGACGAACCCAGTATATCTACGAACCCGTTGCCAAATCATGGTGGTCGAGGTGTGAATGTGATTGATGAAGATCAGATGAAGTAGATAAAGATGAGTGTATCAGAGATCAGATCACCGTTAAAGTGGGTTTTCAAACAGTTGTTTGATAATGGGCTTATATGCCAGGGAATTAGGATGAAGGAACCAGTTGAGACAAGTTTATAATGCGAGTATCACCAGGAACAAGGACATGAGATTCAGCATTGTGTTGAGTTCAGAAGCTTGCTACAAGGAATGATGGATAACAAGGAAGTGAAATTCTTTGCGAAGATGGGAGAGCGAAGAATGATGGATGTATGCACGTCCGAGAGAACTGTGCCAAAGTATAGCGTGGATAGGTCGTTGGTCATTTCAGCTCGACCAAAGGGTAATAGTTCAACTAGGGAAGTGAAACCAGTAGCTGCCCCTCGCATAGTAATTACTCCTCCAGCACCTTTTTCGTTCAAGGATACACAAAGGGTTCCATGGAACTACACTGCAAGTATGACGGGGCCAAGCAGTTCAAGGCCTGCCGGGGAGGTAAAGCTAGAGAACCCCGAGGCTAAAAACAAAATTAAGACAGAGGAACCAGTGAATGAGGTAGGACATTTTATGAGAAGTGGAAGATGTTATTCACCAGCTCAAGACAAAGAAGAAGAGAAAGCAAAGAATATTGAGAATAAGAAAATTTTTGAGGATTCAGTTTCGAAGGTAAACGAGCCTGTTACCGAGGAGCAAGCACATGAGTTCTTGAGGTTCTTGAAGCACAGCGAGTACAATATTGTTGAGCAATTATAGAGACAACCAGCTAGAATCTCCATTCTTGATCTATTATTGAGTTCCGAGGGACACCGTAATGCCTTATTGAAGGTGTTGAACCAGACGTTCATTCCGAATGATATATCGGTGAACAAGCTAGATCGGATTGTTAATCATATCACTGCAGATAATTATATAACGTTTACCGATGAGATCCTGAATGGTGGAATAGGGTCTATCAAAGCTCTAAATATTACGACTCACTATAAAAGTCATGTTGTGCCGAGGGTATTGATTCATAATGGTTTAGCATTGAACGTATTACCTATGGTGACTTTGCAAAGGTTACCTATAGACGTTGCTCACATGAAAAGCTACCAGAATATGGTCAGAGCATTCGACGGAACTACAAGAGATGTGTTGGACAGGATAGAAGTGTCGTTGCTGATTGGGTCGTCTATATACAATGTGGATTTTGTTCTTATGGATATCAAGCCCACTTATAATTGTTTGTTGGGAAGACCTGGATTCATTCAGCTGGGGCAGTACCGTCATCTCTGCATCAAAAATTAAAGTTTGTAATTGATGGAAAGCTGGTGTGTGTTGAGGAAGAGGAAGACATTATCGCTTCAGTTTCCACTGATGTACCGTACATTCAAGCAAACGAGGGGGCGTTGGAGTTTTCTTTCAGGGATTTGGAATTCATCAACGCTGCATTTGTTGCTAAAGGTGTGAAGTTTCCATGCCCAAGGTTGTCAAATTGCACAAAAATGACTGTCAAGCAAACTCTTGGTAAAGGGGCCAGGACTGGAAGAGGATTGGGAAGAAAGTTGTAAGCAAGTTTATGCCCAAGGCCCGTGGTTATGAAAAAGGGACGAGCCCAGTTAGGTTTTTCGGTTGAAATATTATGGAAGAAGTATGGAAAGGCTATAGATAAGAAGCCGATCTCATTGAGTTCAAAGATCGACTTTATATCTCACAGATTTGTGAATGTCACAGAACAAGCGGAGAAGAATCATCAAGAGGTTATCAGGCTGCAGGAGGAAGAAATTTTTGGGGATGCTTTTGATGGTTTGTTGGTGAGAGGAATTTTTGAAGGACCGAGGATGAATTTTCTAGAGGGAATCCGTCCATGCCTCCCTGGAGAGACTCTGAAGAACTGGACCATAGAGGATTTACCTGTAGTTTTCAAAATAGGGTAATGCCATAAACCACCCTATACTTTTGCACGCGAGTATAGGGGATTTTCTGTAAAGGGTTTTTTCATATTTCACTTGCAAATAAAGATGTTTTCTTTGTTCTCAAATGGCAAACATTTTCTTTTCTTTCATTCATTTCATTCATTTCTTTATGCCTATCCAAATATATAAGTTTTCTTCGTAGGTTCCTAATCAATGATTGCATGAATGATTCTGTACCTAAGCCCGAAATAGATTTGAAAAAGATTCTTTTGTCTAACAGAAATTAATGAGTGTGAAGATAATATGGACTATGAAGTTCCTGAAGAATTACTAAGATTGGTAGAAAAAGAAGATAAACAAATCATGCCCCATAAAGAAGAGATAGAGGTTCTGAATTTCGGTATTGAAGAAGTGAAAAAGGAAGTCGTGATTGGAACAACATTTCTGCTAGGGGCAAAGCAAAATTTGATTGATTTGTTGCGAGAATTCAAGGATGTTTTTGCATGGTCCTATCAAGATATGCCAGGTTGGAACACTGATATCGTGGTGCACAAGCTGCATATTAGACCAGAATGTAAGCCAGTACAACAGAAGCTCAGAAGGTTGAGACCGAAAATGCTATTAAAAATCAAAAAAGAGGTACAAAAGCAGATTGATGCGAGATTTTTATAGGTGGCAGCATACCCAGAGTGGGTAGCAAACATAGTTCCTGTACCGAAAAAAGACGGAAAAGTATAGATGTGCGTGGATTATAGGGATCTGAACAGAGCAAGCCCGAAAGATAATTTCCCTTCACCTCATATAGATGTTCTGGTTGACAATATTTCAGGGCATTCGTGGTTCTCTTTCATGGATGGGTTCTCGGGTTACAATCAGATTAGAATGAATCCAGAAGATATGGAAAGAACAACTTTTACTACACTATGGGGCATGTTTTGCTACAAAGGCATGTCTTTCGGGTTGAAGAATGTTAAGGCCACGTATCAGAGAGCTATGGTGACATTGTTTCATGATATGATACATAAAGAAATCGAAGTTTATGTGGATGATATGATAGCCAAATCCCAAACAGAAGATGGACACGTTAAGAATTTGGAAAAATTGTTCTAAAGGCTACGAAAGTATCAGTTGAAGCTTAACCTTAACAAGTGTATGTTTGGGATTACATCCGGCAAGCTGCTTGATTTCGTGGTTAGTAGACGGGACATCGAAATTGACCCAGATAAATTCAATGCAATTTAGAATTTACCGCCTCCAAAAACACAAAAAGATGTTCGAGGTTTCCTTGGAAGATTGAATTACATTTCTCGGTTTATTTCCTAGTTAACTAATAGATGTGATCCAATCTTTAAATTATTGCAAAAGAATAATTCAGGCGAGTGGAATGATGAATGTCAAAAAATGTTGGACAAGATCAAACAATACTTGTTAAACTCACAGGTATTTTTGGCACCTATTCCTGAAAGACCAATAATCCTTTACTTGACGGTGTTCGAGAATTCCATGGGGTATGTGCTGGGAAAACATGATGACACTGGAAAGAAAAAAAAGAGCAATTTATTACCTGAGTAAGAAATTTATCGAGTGTGAAGTACGGTACCCGTTTATCCAAAAGATATGTTGTGCGCTTGTTTGGGTTACTCGTCGACTCATGCAATATATGTTATACCATACCACGTGGTTGATATCAAAGCTTGATCCGTTAAAGTTTCTAATGAAAGCACCAGCATTGACCGGGAGATTAGCATATTAGCAAATGTTGTTGTCTGAATTCGATATATTGTACGTAAGCCAGAAGGTAGTTAAAGGGAGCGCCATAGCTGACTTTCTTGCAAGTAGAGCCCCAAAAGATTATGAGCCTCTGAATTTTGACTTTCCTGATGAGGATGTGATGACCATTTATGTTGAAGAAAATGAGGAGATGAAAAATTGGAAGTTGTATTTTCATGGAGCAGTTAATGCCCTTGGGCGTAGAATTGGAGTTGTGTTGATACCTCCAGATGGTATACACTATTCCCTCACGAGCAAGTTGGAATTTTTGTGTACTAACAATATGGCAGAGTATGAAGCATGTTTTATGGGATTGAGGGCTGTAATAGAAAGAAAGATAAAGACCTTGAAGGTGTATGGAGATTCAACCTTAGTTATTTATCAGTTGCGTGGAGAATGGGGGACCAAAGACACAAAGTTGATAAAATATCGGAAGTTGATATTGGAACTAATTGAAGAATTTGAAGAGATAACATTTGGATACCTTCCTAGAGAAGACAACCAAATGGCAGATGCCTTAGCTACACTGGCTTCAGTATTCCAAGCAAATAGATCGGAGGATATGATGCTGATCCGAGTGCAAAGTTATGAAACGTACGCTCATTGCTACAACATGGAAGAAGAGGATGGTAATCCTTGGTACTTTAATATTCTACGATACATCAAGTTCCAAGCTTATCCATCTGAAGCAAATGACAATGACAAAGAACAATCAAAAGAATGGCTGCCGGGTATGTATTGGATGGTGACGTCTTATACAGGAAGAGCAGGGATCAGGTGTTACTAAGATGTGTCAATGCTCGTGAAGCTAAAATTATTCTTGAAGAAGTGCATAATGGAATCTGTGGTACGCACACCAATGGTTTCTCGATGGCATGAAAAATAATGAGATACGGATACTACTGATGAACTATGGAAGGAGATTGCATAGAGTATGCCAAAAAGTGTCATAAATGCCAGATTTATGCAGATAAAATCAAGTCTTCGCCAATATCGTTACATACAATGAATTTACCTTGGCCTTTTTTTATTTGGGGATTAGATGTAATTGGGCAGATTCACCCTAAGGCTTCAAATGAGCATCGCTTTATCCTAGTGGCTATCGATTATTTCACCAAGTTGATAGAAGTTGCTTCTTATGCCAACATCACGAGAACAACTGTGTGCAAATTTTTGAGGAAAGCGATCATCTGTCGATATGGTCTACCAGAACGAATAATTACAGATAATGCTACCAATTTCAACAACAGAATGATTGCAGAAACTTGTGATCAGTTCAAGATAATTCATCATAACTCTGTGCCATACCGACCGAAGATGAATGAAGCAGTTGAGGCAGCTAACAAGAACATTAAGAAGATCATATCAAAGATGACAGAAAATTACAAAGATTGGCATGAAAGACTTCCTTTTGTCTTGTTTGCATACCGTACTTCGAGGAGAACTTCTACCGGGGCAATGCCTTACTCTCTTGTGTATGGGACTGAAACAGTGTTACCGCTTGAAGTCGAAATTCCATCTCTTCGAGCAT
The DNA here is from genome assembly GCA_035048815.1 of Abelmoschus esculentus. Taxonomy (NCBI): domain Eukaryota; kingdom Viridiplantae; phylum Streptophyta; class Magnoliopsida; order Malvales; family Malvaceae; genus Abelmoschus; species Abelmoschus esculentus. The sequence continues at coordinate 21,296,118 of JAUCBN010000011.1, forward strand.
TATCAGAGGTTAAATTAGATGATGCAAAATGGGTACAGATTCATTTTGATCAGTTGAATTTGATTGAAGAAAAGCGGTTGAGAGCTATCTGTCACATCTAAATGTATCAGAAGTGGATGATTCGAGCTCATGATAAGAAAGTTTGACCGCGAGAGTTCCGAGAGGGTGATCTAGTGCTCAAAAGGATCTTTCCAATACACCGTGATTTCTATGAGAAATGGATGCCGAATTGGGAAGGGTCGTATGTTGTTAAAAAGGCCTTTTTCGGGGGCGCAATGATCTTAACTGAAATGGACGAAAAAGAATTACAAAAGCCTGTGAATGCTGATTCAGTTAAGAAGTATTACGCTTGAAGAATAAAAAGAAAAAATAAGAAAAAGAAAACGAAAATGAAGCGAAAACCCGAAAGGGCGTTTCATAAAAAATGATGAAAATAAAGAAATGAAGGGTCGAGATGAAAACCCGCAAAGGGCATCTCGATACCAAAGGAGAATTTAGGTCAAAACCCAGGAATGACAGCTCAAATGCATGATAGTAGGCATCCGGCAATTTATACCTCTCGGTTATCTAGTAGTTCAGAAGGGTCTTCATGTTTGCAAAGTTGGATCCGCACTTGAAGAACTGCTAGACAAGCAGATCTGTTTTAAATCTATATCTCGGGAGAAGGTTCAGATGATCGCATGTGATAGGCGCTTGAGAATTTGCATTTATTTCTTGCTTTTCTCTTTCAATTGGATTGCCATGATTGTTTTTAAATTCCATGCTTGTCATACACATACAAAAAGCTCCAGTAAAGATATTCATTTTCTCTTCCGAGCCTTCAATTTTATCTAAAGCATCATGCTAGTGAATTAATAAATATAGAGAATCTTTTGTCATTATTATATTTTCGAAAGTTACAAGTAAGATTTGTTTTTCCGGATCAGGATAACGGAATAAAAACTAATATGTTCAGACAATCAAACAAAATTTGACCTGAAAAGGCGCTTCAAAGCAACTTTGTGAGGAAGACAATCATCAAAGATTGCCCTTTATATGTAAGATGAAGAATCGAGACATGGTCAAGAATGAGGAAAGGAGAGCCAATTCGACTCATCAAAATGACAAATTGACTGATAATACATGCCTTTCTGGGCAATACTCATGCATCATAATAGAAACACCTATATTAAGATCGTACTAATAATGCATCATATTTCTCTTAAACAGGATTCAAGAACCGATAAGAAATGATTCAAAGAAATCAACAATAGCGAACAAAAATTGGCAGCATGTTCGGCGTGAGTCCCGATCCAAACAAAAATTGGCAGCCTTCTCGGCGTGAGTCTTGATTCAAACAAAAATTGGTAGCCTTCTCAGCGTGAGTCCCGATTCAAACAAATTGGTAGTCTTTTCGGCGTAAGTCCCGATTCAAACAAAATTGGCAGCCTTCTTGGCGTGAGTCCCGATTCAAATAAAATTGGTAGCCTTCTCGGCGTGAGTCTTGAAAGATATGATGAAATATGAGGGATTTCATAAGAAGAAGAAAAACCTCAGGTTCCATCACTTTTGATATGGAGAATTTCATAATAAGAAGAACAACTCCAAATTTCCCAGAGACGAGGAATTTCATAATAAGAAGAACAGCCTCGAGCTCCATTACTTGATAAGTTTGAAGAATTTCGTAATGAGAAGAACAACTTCAAACGTTGGAGAATTTCGTAATGAGAAGAACAACTTCAAACGTTGGAGAATTTCATAATAAGAAGAACAACTCCAAAATTCGATGAGATACAAAGAATTTCATAATGAGAAGAATAGCTTCGAGTTTCATCATCTTTCGTCTGAAGAATTTCGTAATAAAAAGAACAACTTTAGACCCTGGAGAATTTCGTAATGAGAAGAACAACTCCAGGTTTAATGGGTGTGAGGAATTTCATAATGAGAAGAACAACCTCGGATTCCGTGACAGGTATTTTTCTTGAAGAATTTCGTAATGAGAAGAACAACTTCAAGCTTTGTTAGCGTAACAGAGGTCAAAAAACTTAGACAAAATTCGTGTCTTTTTAGTCTTTGCTCGTCTCCTACTCCACAGTATTGAGCAAAGAGGGGCAGCTGTAGAGCCCAAATTTTGTCTAAGGCCTAGGGAAATCTAACTAACAATAATAAAATAAATAAATAATAAATAATAAAAGATAATAACAAAAAATAAATAAAAGAAAAACATTGAGAGTGAGGACTCTTTGTTACTGGGAGGTTACAAAGATTGTTAGAGGATTTTTTAGGGGATAAGGTTTCTGTGGGGAGTTTAAAAAGAGGAGGATAGAGGCAGAGAAAGGGGAATGAATTCGGCAATCACCAAAGAAGATTACTTGTTTAGAGATCAATTGAAGGTTCAAAGGCAATTCAAAATCATCATCGAAAATCCAGGAAGTAAAGTCATCTCTTAATCTTGTTATTCTTTTTGTGTTAGACTAAATTTATGTGAAACCTCAAATGGAAGATTTAGCTTTTTGTTTCCGTTAATATAATTTAATTGAAAAGGTTGGAGTGACAGGAGATTAGGTTTCGGTTTAAGTGAGATTCTAGAGAGTTGGTTTCTAACAAATCTGGAAATTTAGGGTGCTATTCAAGCACGATCGAATGGTTAGAAATAAGTTTAAGGGTGTTTTGATGCTTAGATTGTCGAAATATAGGTTTCCGAGATGTTTCCGGTGATTTTAGAGGTTTCTGGCGAGTTCACCGGTACCGGAGGGGGTAGCCAAAGTGTTGGACGGTGGTCGACGGCCCGAAACGGTGGTTGGCGAATGTCCGGAGGTCATCATCGTACGGTGGACCAAGATCCAGGATGGTGTTCATGGTGGGTTCATGTTGTGTTCTTCGTGTTCATCCAATTTTCGGATGAACACATATGAACCTCATATAAAATGTGGGTTTTGATCCATATTAGGGGGTGTTTATTGGTTTAAGGTGTTTTAGTTGAGAATGTTTTAGGAATGAGATGAGTTCACCGAGTCAAGAAGAAGACCAAATGAGCGAGTCAACTTGGTGAAAAAGGGGTATATCATCGTGAAACGATGTCGTTTTTGCGAGTGACCCGCACGGGTTGGATCTGAGTCAACCCGGATCCGCGTATATCCGAAAAAGGGAAAATTGCTCTCGTGGTCCCCCTAGTTTTGAAGCGTAATTCATTTTAGTCCCCACATCCTTAATTAAGGCCTAAAAACTTCAATTTTCACTCAATTTAACCCCTAATTGAACCCAAATTGAACATTAAACTCAAAATTTCATTAGAGTAGACAATAATTAAAATTAATTTAATCTTTTAGCTTAGAAATAATTTAATTAGGTTCTTAACCGAGTTTAATTAAATTTTCTAGGTTTTAAATTAAATTAATTTAATTTAATTAAGTCTAATCCAACCCTTAAAATATGAAATCTATGTCGATTAATTTCTTTTTTTCTCATTTTCAATATAATTCCCATTGTTATAGATTGAGCTCCCATGTCTTTTAAATAAAAAGTAGCTTAGTTCCTTTATTTTATTTATTTGCTTTATTGTTTTATTTATTTATTTATTATGTTTGCATGCATTCTTAAAAGCATGTAGTATGCTTGTTTAGGGTGACATTTAATTTTCACGTAGATTGATTAAATTAGAACCTTTTAGGGTTAGTCACTTTAATTAAATAATTAATTAAATAGGAAGATAATCTAGTAATGATGACACTCGAATCATATATCTTGAATACTGTCATACATGAATTTTGGCCTAAGGCCTAAGTAAATATATAATATATAAATAAATAAAACATAATAATATAATAATAATAATATAATTAAAAAAAATAAAATGAAAATATGCGTGGAAAGGAAGTGGGAGCTGCGGTTTTGGAAAAACTGAAGTGTGAGTGCTGCAGTTTAAAAAAAAAACTGAAGGAAAAATTGAAGGCTATAGTTTTGCGGCAAAAACTGAAAAAACAGAGGAAGGAAACAGAGCATGTGGCAGTGAAAAAAAAGGGGAAAGGAGAAGGGTTCAAGGCATTGAAGGGAGTTCGATAGGAGAAGGGTTATCACCGGGGCAATTAGGATCGCCGGAGAGATCCATTGAAGCACTACCGAATATACCAAGGAGGTAATCTCATTTTTTTTCTTACCACGTTCTTACTTTTTTAATTCATTTTAGATTGAGTTTTATGTAAGAATGATGTTAACTTTAGGATAGATCCGAATCCTTCTTCGTTAGGGTTTTCAGAGATGTTTTAGGATTGATTTTAGTGTGTTTTAGTGTTTAGATCATAAGAAAAGAGGTTTCCGGTGAGTTTTTAGGAGGTTTTAAAGTTTCCGGCGAGTTCAACGGCACCGGAAACGGTGGTCGGAAAAGACGACGGTGGCCGGCGGAGTCCATGGTGGTCGGCGAACGGCCGAACATGGATGGATGGTGGTGGTGCAAGATCTTTGAGCTTTGTTCTTGGTGTTCTTCAAGTTCTTCCAAGAACATGAAGAACACCATGAAAAAAGCATGTTTGATCCATTTTGAGTGGGGTTTCTGAAAAATAAGGTGTTAAGAGGGGAAATTTACCCCCGTGGTCCCTGGAGTTTTGAGTTGGTATGCTTTTTGGGCCTGAAACTTTAATTTTCACTCAAATTAACCCCTAATTGAACCCCAAACTTAAAATTTAATTAATTTAGATATTAATTAGATATTAATTTAATTTTTAACACTTAGAAATAATTTAATTAGGTTCTTAATTGAATTTAATTTAATTTCTAAGTTGGATAAAAAATTAATTTAATCTAATTAAATCTAATTTGGCCTAAATCGAACTCCAATTTCACAATTTGATTAATTTAGACTTTAATTAAGGTTAATTTAATTTTAAAGCTTGGAATTAATTTAATTAAATGCTTAATTGAATTTAATTAAAATTTTCTAAGTTTAATAATTAATTTATCTCAACATAATTAAGTCTAAAATTCACCCTTGTTTAACTTTTTTGCCTTTTTTATTCTTGCCATATGCCATGTATGTCCTTTGTTTCAATGTACTTCCGATGTTGTTTCGAGCTCTCATATTTTAATCGAAAGTAATTTAGTTCCTTCATCTTTTGTTTAGTTTATTGTATTTATTTGTTGTATTTAATTATTTAATTATGTTTGCATTTTTAAAGTCATGTAGTATGTATATTTAGGTGACACTTAATTACACTTAGATTAATTAAATTAGAGCCATTTTAGGATTAGTCACTTTAATTAAATAATTAATTAAATAGGGAGATAATTTAGTAACGATGGCGTTCTAATCTTATACCTTGGATATACTAAGTGGTCAGTATTATGAAATGGCATTATGTTGGCCAAGGGTATACTTCGGTATCGTATTCGGCGCGTCATCGAAACGTAGAAAATGATAAATAATTTAAGGTTAGAATTTAATAAAATTAATTAGGTAAAGATTAGTAGCACCAATAGAATTATTAATTTTGTTTGGTGTCGAAATGGTAGTGTCCGTGCATTCGGATGTTATCATAATACACCCGGTGAAATTAATAATTTAATAGGATTTAAAAATTTAAATTGATGGAGCCTTTTTAGGTTAGAACTTAAAATCGACAAGATAATAATTGATCATGCATTTTAAAACCTTTTGGGGCAGAACTTATATTTCTTTAAATACGAGTTAAGGTTTCCTATCTAGAGGACGTCTTATTAAGCTCGTATTTAAAAGAAATATATTTTCTTATCCAAAAGGATATTCATATTCGAACGATATTTATTTGCCAATAACGGATTAAATTAATATTATTATTCGAAATACCAAAATGCCACGTGTAATTAAAAGGTACCGATTTTCGGGCGCTCGTAAGGGTCGTCCTTACGCGTAACCGACTCTCGAACCCAATGTTTTAAAAGTAAATCTCTGGTTTGTTTTATGGTGTCTGACCTACCAAAGTGGTCAGTGGCGACTCCAAATTATTTTTAAAATTCAAATTCAAATGTTTTCAATAAAATTTGGTTTTTTCACAATTAAATTCAATTTTTTCCAAATTAACTCGCCAGGCTATTTTTCACAGTTTTCGTTTTTAAAATGGTCGCGACAGCTTGGCGACTCCGCTGGGGACAAATTTTTGTGAGTCAGGCCTTATTTTTAATTACACGTGGCATTTCGGTATTTTGAATATAGATATTAATTTAATTCATTATTGTCAAATAAATATCGTTCGGATAATGATAGTATTTTCATTTTGTGTGATATATCTATCATCCATGCATCAGCTCTCGACCCGAGCTTTTACCCTTGAGTGGGAGTTAGATATTGTCCGACGTGATGCTATCCAGCTCTGAGTTTCGGATTTCTATCTACTTCCGGTATACTAACCTTACGCATCGTGAGGTCTTCACCTCCGTTGTAAGGGACCTATACTACCGAATCGATGTCTTATCGTCGCAGTAGGTGGTAACGACAGTTCGGGAACCCCGAGTCTAGATCTAAACCTACATGTGTAGAGTAGAAACCTACCCCTAATAGAGCCAGACAGGGACCATAAGATAAGGCGGTATGCTGTCGAAATGCCGCCGAAATTAGGATTTCTGTGTTAAACTGCTCTCTGGTTATTTTTAAGCAATTTAAACTGCTCTCTGGTTATTTTTTTTCGCAATTTAAACTGCTCTCTGGTTAATTTTAAGCACAGTTCCTTTTTGTGATTATTTTATTTAATTCTTGTATTCACTATACTAACACGAATTTTGTTTTGTTTTTTTTTCTTTTATTATCTTGTTTATTTATTTGTCATATCATTTGCATTGGCATTAAATTCGAGAAACAGTAAAATTAAAAGTATCCAAAATGTCTGAAGTGTTCATTGCTGAAGAAGATAATACGAACGTTTGAGCATGGTCAGAGGCAGTCCAACACGAGAAAGGAGATAGCTTATCGCCAGAAAGCGTGTCGATAATGAAGGGTTACGTGAAAATCAATACGGCTCAGAATCCATGTCTTCGGGAAGTCTGAGAAATCTAGGATCAGTGGACTGATGGTATGAAGGAACAATTTAAGAAGGAATTCGGGGACATAGCGTTGCTACTGAAGGTACCTGTAGATAGACAACTACTCAGAGCAATGGCGCAATTTTGGAACCCGGCATATAACTGTTTTACTTTTGGGCGAATTGACATGACTCCTACATTGGAGGAGTATGAGGTTTTAATCAACAGTCCCGCGGTCAAGAGAGATAAGATTTATGTTAAGCCGAACAGTACTTCAAGCTTTAAAAAGAAGTTGGTGTAGGTTACAGGAAAAGAGAAAGAGTTTTGGGATGAGAAGCTCGCCAATCGTGATAGTACAGATATGAACGAGGATAAGCAGAGAGTCAATTGGAAAGTCTTGAAAGAGTTGATAGTGGACAGTCGTGAAGAGCCCTCTAAGATTAGAAGAATCTATGCCTTTTGCATTTATGGATTAGTGTTATTTCTGAGGACTCCGGAACACATAGACCCATCTACCGTTGGGCTTTTTGAGAGGTTATCTAAAGGCGTGAATCCAGCCCCTGCAATCTTGGCGGAGACGTACAGATCTTTAACAGCATGCAAGAAATCAGGTGAAGGGAAATTTTGGGGTTGTGCACAATTATTAGAAGTCTGGTTCAGAGGTCACCGCTGGAATCCACCATATCATGCACTAAGGTATACCAATTCATATTCACCCATTTCGGAGTATCTGAAGGATTGCATCATAGAGAAGAAGGACGAAAGACAGTGGGAAGAACTTTATCAGAATCTGACGGACGCAGATGTCGTTTGGAAGGCTTGCTGGTTGAGCAGAGGAACGATATTTCTGTACAGATGTGGGGAGTTAGATTGGGTCCCATTGCCAGGAGTTTGGGGTGGAACAGCTTATTGCCCACTTTTGGTTTCCAGATAGTTCGGATCTAGACAGTTCATACCTGCTACAGCTGGAATGGCAGGTTTCGAATACGCACACAAGACAGATGGGTATAAATCTAAGAATGATACCATTTTGAAGGTATGGAAGACGCTCAGGAAAGTTCAACCTTATCAAAGTTTGGAGATTATGGCCAGGTATGATGAATGGAGAACACACAGGGTGAACGATAAATCCTTTCAGGAGATACCAAGGATTACCGGATCGACGAGCAGAACAGCACAAGAAGCACCGTCCGTAATAGAGAAATTAAAGCATGATCGAGAGTTAGATTCGCAGAGGTATGAAAAGAGGATTTATGATCTTACGCAAGAATTAAATATGGCAAAGTATCATGAGTCAACACATAAGAGAAAAGAGAAGGAGCTGATTAGTCAAAATGAGAAGCTAAGCCAGGATTTGAAGGAAGCACGAGAGATGTACGAAGGACATAGGAAGAAGTTTCGGAAAGGAAGCGAGAGTAGGAAGATTGAAGATTTGTCTGATCGCTTAAGTAGGATGGAGAAAGAAAAGGAAGAGTACAAGAGGCTCTATGAACGAAATTGTCATGAAGCAGGGGAAGCAAAATACAAGGCCAAGAAGAAGCTAAAAGACGAGCAAGCGAGGAATTTTGAATTGACGAACCAAGTGACGCAGTTGGAAGAGTTAATTACCAAATACCACAATGAAGACAAAGTTCGGATGGAAAAAGAAAAAGAAGGTCTACAAAAGAAGGTGATCTCTCTTGAAAACAAGGTCCAAGAGTTGAGTGAGAAATTAACAAGGTACGAGGGAGCTTTATGCCAGGACACTGGAGGAGCGTGGAAAGCAAAATATGAAGCATCACAGAGCACCGTTCGAAATCAGAACAACGAGTTAGTCAATTTCAAAGGCCAGGTCAGAAGTATTGCCTCTTATGTACAGATTCTGTCGAAGGAAGCTACAACTCTCCTGAAGCAGTCAGATATTGAACTAGAGCATGGAGAAGTGATTGTACGCTTGCTCCATGAGTTGACCAATCTAGGCATTAGAGCTAGCAGTTTTCTTTAAGCAGATAATCGATTGTCTTTCCTTTATATGAACTTTTTAGGTGAAACGGATGTTTTTAAATACTGTTCTTCGAATACAATGCCTTATTACATACATGCATTCATGCATTTCATGCATCATATTACTTGCTAATTTTAAAATTAAATGTTAATAATAAAAGGGTTCTATGGCAGTGAATATTTAAGTTGCAATCATTCCGCATTCATATTCAACCCGGTCACGTACTAAAAAGATGGAAACAGAAGAAAGATTAAAGAAGTTAGAAGAAGATCGTGTAGAATTTCAGAATCAACTGGATGGCATAAAGAACACTATGAAAGATAGTATCGCCGAAGCTCAGGTGAATATTATCAGTCAGTTGGCCGCTCTGATGTGTCCAAAAGATTCAGAGAAGGGAAAAGCACCGGAAGGAGAATCGAATGAAGTGGAAGGACAGAAGGAAACTACGTCTCATACAAGGGGGCAACCAGAGGTTCAGTCTACAAAAGTACAATTCAATTTAGCGGGAGCATCTGCAAATCACCCGGTTGAAGTTGCTGATTTTGTTTCTCCGAATGTCGAGGAAGTTCCGGATCTTAATTTCATGAACGAGATGGAAAAGATGAGACAAGACATGGAGAAAAAGTATGCTGATCACTTCAAAGCGTTAGAGGCAAGAATACAAGAGATACAAGGGACCGACAAAAGCACCGACGCATTTGACTTGGGGTTAGTGTCTGATCTGGTTTTACCGCCAAAGTTTAAGATGCCGGATTTCGAGAAGTATGATGGAACGACATGTCTGAATGCGCATATGACCATGTATTGCAGAAAGATGGCTGCCTTTAATAAGGATGAGAAGTTATTGATTCACTGTTTCCAGGATAGTTTGACGGGTTCAGCGATCCGGTGGTATACACAGCTGAGCCGAGAAAATATAAAAACGTGGAAAGATTTACATCGCGCCTTTATGGAAAACTACAAACATGTATCAGAAATGGGGCCTACCAGAATTATGTTGCAGCAAATGAGCTAGAGGTCGAATGAAACGTTCCGGCAATATGCTCATAGATGGAGGGATTTGGCTTCTCAAGTACAACCTCCATTGGTCGAGAACGAAATGACCAATATGTTTGTGGAGACGTTGAAAGGTCTGATGTATGATTGTTTGTTTACCAATACTTTGATGCAAAGTTTTTCCCAGATTATCGCTACGGGAGAACTTGTTGAAGCAGCCATTAAGAGCGGGAGGATAGAAGGGTCCGATAGTTCCAAGAGGAGTTTCAAGAAGAAAGAAAATGAAGTGAATAACGCTGTTGTATATGAGGCGCCGAGAAATGTAATGATCTCAAAGCCGAGAGGAGGAGCAAGTAGTTCGCAGAACTCATACAAGAAGGATACGAAATGGGAGAGGCCAAGTTTTACGCCCATCCCTATAACGTATGCCGAGTTATACACTCAGCTCTATGATGCGGATATGATACGTCCATATTACATCCTGACGCTTCAACCTCCATACCCGCACTGGTATGATCAGAAAGCTCAGTGCGAGTATCATTCTAAGGCTCAGGGGCATAGTATTGAGAACTGTACTGTTTTCAAAAGAATAGTTCAGAACCTGATCAATACTAGGGTTTTGAAGTTTGACGAACCCAGTATATCCACGAACCCGTTGCCAAAGCATGGTGGTCGGGGTGTGAATGCGATTGAGGAGGACCAGATGAAGCAGGTTAAGGTGAGTGTATCAGAGATCAAATCGCCTTTAAAATGGGTGTTCAGACAGTTGTTTGAGAATGGGCTTATATGCCAGGAGATCATGATGCCGAAGGAACCAATTGATGCAAGTCTGTACTGCGATTATCACCAAGAACTGGGACACGATATCTAGTTTTGTGATGAGTTTAGAAGTCTACTGCAGGGGATGATGGATAACAGGGAGATAGAGTTTTTTGCTAAGATTGGAGAGCGAAGGATGATGGACGTGTGCACGTTTGAGAGGACTATGCCGAAATACAGTGCGAATAGGCCGTTGATTATTTCGACCAGATCAAAGGATAATAATTCATCAGGGGAGGTAAAGTCGACCCCTCGCATAGTGATTACTCCTCCAGCACCTTTTTCGTTCAAGGATACTCAGAGGATTCCTTGGAATTACACTGCAAGTATAACCGTGCCAAGCAGTTCAAAGACTGTCGAGGAAATACAGCCAGAAAAGCCCGAGGTGGAAAGCAAGATTGAGACAGAAGAACCAGTGAACGAAGTGGGTCATTTCACGAGGAGTGGAAGATGCTACTCACCTATTCAAGAGAAGGAAGAAGAGAAGGGAAAGAATGTCGAGAAGAAGAAGATTTTCGAAGAGCCAGTGCCGAAAGTGAATGAGCCAGTTACTGAGGAACAAGCACATGAGTTCCTGAGGTTTTTAAAGCACAGTGAGTACAATGTTGTCGAGCAGTTGAAGAAACAGCCAGCTAGAATTTCTATTCTAGATCTATTATTGAGTTCCGAGGGACACCGCAATGCTTTGCTGAAGCTATTGAATCAGACGTTCATTCCGAAGGATATATCGGTGAATAAATTGGACCGAATTATGAACCATATTACTGCAGACAATTATATAACATTTACTGATGATGAGATCTCGGATGGTGGGATGGGGTCTATCAAAGCTCTGAATATTACGACTCACTGTAAGGGTCATGTAGTACCAGGGGTGCTGATTGATAATGGTTCGACGCTGAATGTTTTGCCTATGGTGACTTTGCAAAGGTTGCCTGTGGATGTTGCTCATATGAAGAGCTACCAGAATGTGGTTAGAGCATTTGATGGGACCACGAGGGATGTATTGGGCAGAATAGAAGTACCACTGTTGATTGGGCCGTCTGTATACAATGTGGATTTTGTTGTTATGGATATTAAGCCCACTTATAATTGCTTGCTCGGAAGACCCTGGATTCATTCTGCCGGGGCAGTGCCGTCATCTTTGCATCAGAAATTGAAGTTCGTAATTGATGGAAAGCTGGTATGTGTTGGAGCGGAAGAAGACATTATTGCTTCAGTTTCTACTGATACACCGTACATTCATGCAAACGAGGATGCATTAGAGTGTTCGTTCAGGGCCTTGGAGTTCATCAACGCTGTGTTCGTGGCCGAAGGTGCAAAGTTTCCATGCCCTAGATTGTCGGATTATACAAAGATGATCGTTAAACAGACTCTCGGTAAAGGAGCCAGAACTGGAAGAGGATTAGGAAGGGAGTTGCAAGGAAGCTTACGCCCAAGACCCGTGGTTATGAAAAAGGGTCGAAGTAGACTGGGATTTTCAATAGAGACATTTTGGAAGAAATATGGGAAAGCTACAGCCAAGAGGTCAATCCCGCTAAATTCAAAGATTGACTTTATCTCTTATGGGCTTGTGAATGTCACAGAGCAGGCCGAGAAGAATCGTCAAGAAGCGATTAGACTGCAAGAGGAAGAAATCTTCGGGCATACTTTTGATGGCCTGTTTGTGGGAGGAATTTCTGAAGGGCCGAGGATGAATTTTCTGAAAGGAATCCGTCCATGCTTTCCTGGCGAGACTCTGAGAAACTAGACTGTGGAAGATTTACCTGTAGTTTTTAAATCAGAGTAATGCCATGAACTACTTTATACCTTTGCCTGCGGGTATAAGGGATTTTCTGTAGGGAACTTTTTAACGTATTTTCACTAGTAAAAACGATGTTTCTTTATTTCTCAAATGGCAAACATTTTCAGTTTCTTTTATTCATTCATTTGCTCATTTATTTATTCATTCATTTATTATTCTTTTCCAAATATATAAGTTTTCTTCGCAGGTTCTCAATCAATGATCATATGAGTGATTCTGAGCCTAATCCCGAAATAGATTTAGAAAGGATCTCTTGTCTAACAGAAATCAATGAGTGTGAAGATAATGTGGATTATGAGATTCCTGAAGAATTATTGAGATTGGTGGAAAAGGAAGATAAACAGATTATACCCTACAAGGAAGAAATAGAGATTTTGAATTTGGGCACTGAAGAGTCGAAAAAAGAAGTCAAGATCGGGGCAGCATTTTCACCTGGGGCAAAACAAAATTTGATTGATCTGTTGCAAGAGTTCAAGGATGTTTTTGCGTGGTCCTACCAAGACATGCCAGGTTTGAATACTGACATCGTAGTACACAAGTTGCCAATTAGACTAGAGTGCAAGCCGGTACAACAGAAGCTCAGAAGGTTGAGACCAGAAATGCTGTTGAAAATCAAAGAAGAGGTTCAGAAACAGATTGATGCAGGATTCTTACAGGTGGCTGCATATCCAGAATGGGTGGCAAACATAGTTCCGGTACCGAAGAAAGACGGGAAGGTGCGAATGTGTGTGGATTACAAAGATCTAAATAAGGCAAGTCCGAAAGATAATTTCCCTTTGCCTCATATAGATGTTCTAGTTGACAATACATCGGGGCATTCGTGGTTCTCCTTCATGGATGGTTTCTCGGGTTACAATCAGATTAAAATGAACCCAAAAGATATGGAGAAAACAACCTTTACTACACTGTGGGGCACGTTTTGCTATAAAGTCATGCCCTTCGGATTGAAGAATATTGGGGCAACATATCAGAGAGCTATGGTGACACTGTTTCATGATATAATGCATAAAGAGATTGAGGTTTATGTGGACGATATGATAGCTAAGTCTCAAACAGAAGATGAGCATGTTCAGAATTTGAAAAAGTTGTTTCAGAGACTGCGAAAGTACCAATTGAAGCTCAATCCTAACAAATGTACTTTTGGGGTTACATCTGGCAAGTTGCTCGGTTTTGTTGTTAGCAGACGAGGCATCGAAATTGATCCAGATAAAGTCAAAGCAATTCAAAATTTACCGCCTCCAAAAACTCAAAAAGAAGTTCGGGGATTCCTCGGAAGGTTAAATTATGTCTCTCGGTTTATTTCTCAATTAACTGATAGATGTGACCTGATCTTTAAGCTGCTGCGGAAGAATAATCCATGTGAATGGGATGACGAATGCCAGGAAACGTTGGACAAGATCAAACAATACTTGTCAAATGCACCGGTACTGACGGCACCTGTTTCTGGAAGACCATTGATTCTTTACCTGACAGTGTTTGAGAATTCCATGGGATGTGTGCTGGGGCAACATGATGATACTGGGAAGAAAGAAAGGGTAATTTATTACTTGAGTAAGAAGTTTACCGAGTGTGAAGTACGGTACCCGTTTATTCAGAAGATGTGTTGTGCGCTTGTTTGGGTTACTCGATGGCTCAGACAATACATGTTATACCATACGACATGGTTGATATTGAAGCTTGATCCATTGAAGTTTCTGATGGAAGCACCAGCTCTAACTGGGAGATTAGCACGTTGGCAAATGCTGTTGTCTGAATTTGACATATTGTATGTAAGCCAGAAGGCCGTTAAAGGGAGTGCCATAGTTGATTTTCTTGCAAGCAGAGTTTCAGATGAGTATGAGCCTCTGAACTTCGATTTTCCAGATGAAGATGTGATGACCATTTTTGTAAACGAAGATGATGAAATCAAGAAATGGAGATTGTATTTCGATGGAGCAGTTAATGCTCTGGGGCATGGAATCGGAGCTGTATTGATTTCTCCAAATGGTATGCATTATCCTCTCACGAGTAAGCTGAAATTTTTGTGTACTAATAACATGGCAGAATATGAAGCATGTGTTATGGGATTGAAAGCCGCAATAGAAAGGAAGATAAGAGCCTTAGAAGTGTACGGGAATTCAGCCCTGGTTATTTATCAGTTGCGTGGGGAATGGGAGACTAAAGACGCAAAACTGATGGAATATCGCAAATTAGTGTTGGAGCTAATCGAAGAATTTGAGGATATAACTTTTGCATACCTCCCCAGGGAAGACAACCAAATGGCGGATGCTTTAGCTACATTGGCTTCAGTATTCCAAGCAAATAGACCGGAAGACATGATGTTGATCCGAATGCAAAGTTATGAAACATATGCTCATTGTTGCAACATGGAAGAAGAAGATGGTAATCCTTGGTACTTCGACATCCTACAATACATCAAGTTTCAGGTTTATCCACTTGAAGCGAATGACAATGACAAAAGAACAATCAGAAGAATGGCTGCTGCGTATGTGTTAGATGGTGACGTCTTATACAGGAAGACTAGAGATCAGGTGTTATTGAGATGTGTCAATGCTCGTGAAGCTAAAAGTATTCTTGAAGAAGTACATGATGGGATCTGTGGTACGCACGCCAATGGTTTTTTAATGGCACGAAAAATAATGAGATATGGATACTACTGGTCTACTATGGAAGGAGATTGCATAGAGTACGTCAAGAAGTGTTACAAGTGCCAGATTTATGCAGATAAGATCAACTCTCCACCAGTACCATTGCATACTATGAATTCACCGTGGCCTTTTGCTGTATGGGGAATGGATGTAATTGGGCAGATTCACCCAAAGGCTTCGAATGGGCATCGCTTTATCCTAGTGGTTA
Organism: Abelmoschus esculentus; assembly: GCA_035048815.1. NCBI lineage: Eukaryota > Viridiplantae > Streptophyta > Magnoliopsida > Malvales > Malvaceae > Abelmoschus > Abelmoschus esculentus. The sequence continues at coordinate 21,311,543 of JAUCBN010000011.1, forward strand.
TCGATTACTTCACCAAGTGGATAGAAGCTACTTCTTATGCTAACATCACGCGAACGACAGTTTGCAAGTTTTTGAAGAAAGAGATTATCTGCCGATATGGTCTACCAGAACGCATCATCACAGATAATGCCACCAATTTCAACAATAGAATGATTGCAGAAACTTGTGAACAGTTCAAAATAATTCATCACAAATCCGTAGCATACCGACCGAAGATGAATGGAGCGGTTGAGGCGGCTAACAAGAACATCAAGAAGATCATATCAAAGATGACAGAAACGTATAAAGACTGGCATGAAAGACTTCCTTTTGCTTTGTTTGCGTACCGAACGTCGATGAGAACTTCTACCGGGGCAACACCATATTCTCTGGTATACGGGACTGAAGCAGTGTTACCGTTAGAAGTTGAAATTCCATCTCTTCGAGTATTGTTAGAAGTGAAACTGGATGATGCAGAATGGGTACAGATTCGTTTGGACCAGTTGAATTTGATTGAAGAAAAACGGCTGAAAGCTATTTGCCATAGCCAAATGTATCAGAAGCGGATGATTTGAGCTCATGATAAGAAAGTTCGACCGCGAGAATTCTGAGAGGGTGATCTAGTGCTTAAAAAGATCTTGCCGATACAACGTGATTTCCGTGGGAAATGGATGCCGAATTGGGAAAGGCCATATGTTGTCAAAAAGGCTTTTTCCGGAGGCGCAATGATCTTGGCTGAAATGGACGGAAAAGAATTTCATAAGCCTGTGAATTTCGATTCAGTTAAGAGGTATTACGCCTGAAGAATAAAAAGAAAGAATGAAAGAAAAATGAAGAAAAAGAAAAGGAAAATAAAAAAGAATAAGAATAAAATAAAAAAGAATGAAGCGAAAACCTGAAAGGGCGTTTCATAAGAAAATGAATGATAAAAAGAAAGGAGGGGTCAAGATAAAAACCCGCAAAGGGCGTCTTGATACCAAAGGAGAATTTGAGTCGAAAACCATGAATGGCGGCTCAGATGTATGACAGTAGGCATCCGGCAATCTATACCTCTCGGTTATCTAGTAGTTCAGAAGGGGTTTCGTGTTTGCAAAGTTGGATCCTCATTTGAAGAACTGTTAGATAAGCAGATCTATTTTAAATCTATATCTCGAGAAAAGGCCCAGATGATCGCATGTGATAGGCACTTGAGGATTTGCATTTGTTTCTTGCTTTTCTCTTTTCATTTGTTTGCCATGACTATTTTATAATTCTATACTTGTCACAAACATTTAAAAGCTTCAGTACATATTCCTTTTTTTCTCTTCCGAGCTTTTCTTTTTATCCAAAGCATCGTGCAAGTGAATTCATATGAATTTATAAATACAGAAAATTTCTTGTCATTATTTTGTTTCAAAAGTTTCAGGTAATATTCGCTTTTCAGATCAGGATAACAGAGTAAAAGTGAATATGTTCAGATGATCAGACAGAACCCTAAAACGGTGAATATGTTAGAAAAGTCTCCAAACAGTGGCTGAAATCAATATAAGGATCAAAGTTCAAAGAGAAATAAATGGAAAGTTTTGAAGTGAGAATCTAAAAGGACGCTCCAGAACAACTTTGTGAGGAAGACTGTCATCAAAGGTTGCCTCTTAACGTGAGATGAATAATTGGAACATTATCAAGACTGCAGAAAGAAGATGAAAGAGTCAATTGGGCTCATCAGAATGGCAATTGACTGATAATATGTGCCTTTCTAGGCAATACTCATGCATCATAATAGAAATATCTGCATTAGGATCATACTAATAATGCATCATATTTCTGTTGAACAGGATTCAGAAACCTACGAGAAATGATTCAGAAAAAGAACAATCAAAACAACAACAACAATTCAAACTTTTATGGGATATGAGGAATTTCATAATGAGAAGAACAGCCTCAAGTTCTATCACTTTGATCTGGAGAATTTCATAATGAGAAGAACAGCTCCAGATTTCCTGGAGACGAGGAATTTCATAATGAGAAGAACAGCCTCGGTCTCCACCACTTGATTAGTTTGAGGAATTTCATAATGAGAAGAACAGCTTCAAACTTTTCTAAACTTTGGAGAATTTCATAATGAGAACAACTCCAAAGTCCATGGGATACGAAGAATTTCATAATGAGAAGAACAGCTTTGAATTCCATCATCTTTTGTCTGAAGAAATTCATAATGAGAAGAACAGCTTCAGACCCTGGAGAATTTCATAATGAGAAGAACAGCTCCAGGTTTCCACGGGATATGAGGAATTTCATAATGAGAAGAACAGCCTCGGGTGCCGTCACAGGTATTTAGCTTGAAGAATTTCATAATGAGAAGAACAGCTTCAGGCTTTGTTAGCGTAACAGAGGCCAATAAGTTTAAGGTAAAATTCATGTCTTTTCAGTCTTTGCTCGTCTCCTGCTCCACAGCATTGAGCAAAGAGGGGCAGCTGTCATACATAAACTAAACCCTAAGGCCTAAGTAAATATATAATATATAAATAAATAAAACATAATAATATAATAATAATATAATTAAAATAAATAAATAAAATGAAAATATGCGTGGATAGGAAGTGGGGGCTGCGGTTTTGGAAAAACTAAAGTGTGAGTGCTGCAGTTTAAAAAAAACTGAAGGAAAAATTGAAGGCTATAGTTTTGCGGCAAAAACTGAAAAAACAGAGGAAGGAAACAGAGCATGCGGCAGTGAAAAAAAAAGGTGAAAGGAGAAGGGTTCAAGGCATTGAAGGGAGTTCGATAGGAGAAGGGTTATCACCGGGGCAATTAGGATCGCCGGAGAGATCCATTGAAGCACTACCGAATATACCAAGGAGGTAATCTCATTTTTTTTCTTACCACGTTCTTACTTTTTTAATTCATTTTAGATTGAGTTTTATGTAAGAATGATGTTAACTTTAGGATAGATCTGAATCCTTCTTCGTTAGGGTTTTCAGAGATGTTTTAGGATTGATTTTAGTGTGTTTTAGTGTTTAGATCATAAGAAAAGAGGTTTTCAGTGAGTTTTTAGGAGGTTTTAAAGTTTCCGGCGAGTTCAACGGCACCAGAAACAGTGGTCGGAAAAGACGACGGTGGCCGGCGGAGTCCATGGTGGTCGGCGAACAGCCGAACATGGATGGATGGTGGTGGTGCAAGATCTTTGAGCTTTGTTCTTGGTGTTCTTCAAGTTCTTCCAAGAACATGAAGAACACCATGAAAAAAGCATGTTTGATCCATTTTGAGTGGGTTTTCTGAAAAATAAGGTGTTAGAGGGGAAATTTACCCCCGTGGTCCCTGGAGTTTTGAGTTGGTATGCTTTTTGGGCCTGAAACTTTAATTTTCACTCAAATTAACCCCTAATTGAACCCCAAACTTAAAATTTAATTAATTTAGATATTAATTAGATATTAATTTAATTTTTAACACTTAGAAATAATTTAATTAGGTTCTTAATTGAATTTAATTTAATTTCTAAGTTGGATAAAAAATTAATTTAATCTAATTAAATCTAATTTGGCCTAAATCGAACTCCAATTTCACAATTTGATTAATTTAGACTTTAATTAAGGTTAATTTAATTTTAAAGCTTGGAATTAATTTAATTAAATGCTTAATTGAATTTAATTAAAATTTTCTAAGTTTAATAATTAATTTATCTCAACATAATTAAGTCTAAAATTCACCCTTGTTTAACTTTTTTGCCTTTTTTATTCTTGCCATATGCCATGTATGTCCTTTGTTTCAATGTACTTCCGATGTTGTTTCGAGCTCTCATATTTTAATCGAAAGTAATTTAGTTCCTTCATCTTTTGTTTAGTTTATTGTATTTATTTGTTGTATTTAATTATTTAATTATGTTTGCATTTTTAAAGTCATGTAGTATGTATATTTAGGTGACACTTAATTACACTTAGATTAATTAAATTAGAGCCATTTTAGGATTAGTCACTTTAATTAAATAATTAATTAAATAGGGAGATAATTTAGTAACGATGGCGTTCTAATCTTATACCTTGGATATACTAAGTGGTCAGTATTATGAAATGGCATTATGTTGGCCAAGGGTATACTTCGGTATCGTATTCGGCGCGTCATCGAAACGTAGAAAATGATAAATAATTTAAGGTTAGAATTTAATAAAATTAATTAGGTAAAGATTAGTAGCACCAATAGAATTATTAATTTTGTTTGGTGTTGAAATGCTAGTGTCCGTGCATTCGGATGTTATCATAATACACCCGGTGAAATTAATAATTTAATAGGATTTAAATATTTAAATTGATGGAGCCTTTTTAGGTTAGAACTTAAAATCGACAAGATAATAATTGATCATGCATTTTAAAACCTTTTGGGGCAGAACTTATATTTCTTTAAATACGAGTTAAGGTTTCCTATCTAGAGGACGTCTTATTAAGCTCGTATTTAAAAGAAATATATTTTCTTATCCAAAAGGATATTCATATTCGAACGATATTTATTTGCCAATAACGGATTAAATTAATATTATTATTCGAAATACCAAAATGCCACGTGTAATTAAAAGGTACCGATTTTCGGGCGCTCGTAAGGGTCGTCGTCCTTACGCGTAACCGACTCTCGAACCCAATGTTTTAAAAATAAATCTCTGGTTTGTTTTATGGTGTCTGACCTACCAAAGTGGTCAGTGGCGACTCCAAATTATTTTTAAAATTCAAATTCAAATGTTTTCAATAAAATTTGGTTTTTTCACAATTAAATTCAATTTTTTCCAAATTAACTCGTCAGGCTATTTTTCACAGTTTTCATTTTTAAAATGGTCGCGACAAATACACTAAGTGGTCAGTGTTTTGATATAACATTATGTTGGCCAGTAGTGTACTTTGGTACCGTATTCGGCGTGTCATCGAAACATAGAAAATGATAAATAATTTAGGGTTAAAATTTAATAAAATTAATTAGGCAAAACTAGAAACACCAATAGTATTATTAATTTTGTTCGGTGTCGAAATAGTAGTGTCCGAGCATTCGGATATTATCATAATATACTTGGTAAAATTAATAATTTAATAGGGTTTAAATATTTAATTAATGGAGCCTTTTTAAGTTAAAACTTAAAATGAACCAGATAATAACCGGTCATGCATTTAAAACCTTTTGGGGCAGAACTTATATTTCTTCAAATATGAGTTAAGATTGCTTATCTAGAGGACGTCTTATTCAAGTTCGTATTTAAAAGAAATATATTTTCTTATCCAAAAGGATATTCTTATTCGAACGATATTTATTTGACAATGACGGATTAATTTTATATTATTATTCAAATTACCGAAATGCCACATGTAATTAATAAGGTACCGATCTTGGGCGCTCGTAAGGGTCGTCCTTACGCGTAACCGACTCCTGAATCCAAATATTTTTTGAATCTGTGGTTTATTTTATGGTGTTTGGCCTACCAAAGTGGCCGGTGGTGACTCCAAGATATTTTTTAAAGTTAAAACAATATGCGATTTTTAATAAAATTTAGATTTTCATAATTAATTATTAAAAATGGTAAAAAAAACTCGATTTTTTCAAAATTTAACTCGCCAGGCTATTTTTCACACGTTTCGATTTTAAAATGGTCGCGACAGGTGTACATCGTTTTGAGCAATCGTGTAAACCTTCGGGGAGTCAACCACCTAAAGTAGCGAGTACACATATTGATGTGAATTGTTTTTAAGACAATGACATCCATACCACGACACAATTTATTTATTGTTCCTATTTGTTTATTATTATTTTCTCAGTGTTAATGTCTTGTTTTGCAGTCTACTTAATCAACAACAACAATCACAAAGTTCAATTCTTAATTTTCAGCAGCAAGTTACCTATAAGTGAACTCTCTCTCTATATATATATTGCGCTTAAATTAACATTGAAGCCTTTGATCTCAACTTCAAATATTACATTGTTTATATTAGACTCAACATTGCGGCAAAACTCATTCAAAACTTATTTTTGGGAGTAGTTAAAAGAAAATTTCTTACACATATTGTATACTTTTAAGATTACATATATAACATTATTTGTTTTATGGGTTAGAAATTTAATTTGTATGGTTTAAAGTTATAATTAGGATTTAAGGTTTATGGTTTATAGTTTAAGATATATATTGAGTTATTATTTATACGTTGGTGGTGTGAAATTTTTTTACATTGGTTATTTAAGGTTTAGGGTTTCAGTTTAGGATTTAAGACTTAGATTTTAGTGCTTAAAATTTAGAGTTTTAGGATTATGAATTTAGATTTTAAATTCTAGCTTGAAAATAAATATATTTCTGTAAAAATACATAACAATTGTCAAATATGTCTCTCTCTATATATATAGATAGATATAGATATAGATATAGAGATAGAGATAGAGATAGATATAGATATAGATATAGATATAGATATAGATATATCTTCATATGTGACATTTTTTAAATTATATATCGGGAAAAAATAAAAGATCCGGTTTGAACTGAAAAATCAATCCACTAATCATTAAAATTTTGAGTTATTCGAGTTTTAATTTTATAACTCGAACTTTTTTTAAAAAAATTGAGTCAGGTTTATGATATTTTGAGTCAAGTCAATATAAGTCGAGTTTTTTTTCTTCAAATCAAGTTAAAAAGTTTACTTTTTCAAATCTAATCGAGTTTTGTTTCCCCACTTTAAATAATGCATACACACCTTATAAATAGAATAATTAAACCTAAACCTTCTGAAATAAACATCATTTATTTTTTACTGGGTTCATTTATTAAATTCGTTAAGACTAATTTTAAATATGCAAAGTGAGTATACAACCACCCTATCATTTACCTGTTTAATCCATCTACTAAGCAGTGAAAAAACTAGAGCTGTAAATGAGACGAGACAGATCGCGAGCTACTCGAGTTCGACTCGGTCAAAGCTCGGCCAAAACTCGACTCGATTGGACTTAACTCGAGTTCTTAACGAGTCGAGCCGAGCTATATAATACTCGACTCGAAAAGCTCACGAGCTACTCGAAAATATAAATATACTATTTTTTATTTTCTACAATATAAAATATAAATTTCTAAACTTAAAACCCTAAAATCTAAACCGTAAATATAAGTCTTAAACCCTAAATTAAGATATTAAAAACTAAAATTAATAAGTTTGAGTTTATACAACTTGTGTATCAAAGTTTTTTTTTCCATTAGACTTTAAATGAGACGTGAGAGATAAGAGTTACTCAAGTCTAACACGGTCAAAGTTCGGTCAATACTTGGCTCGATTATGCTCGAAAAACGCTCGAACTTGACTCGAGTTCTTAACGAGCCGATCCGAGCTCAAATATTTCATGCTCGTTTAAAATTACTCAAGCTCGAACTCGACTCAAAATCTTAACAGGTTAAGCCGAGCTTAGCACTACTCGAACTCGACTCTGCTCGTTTACACCCCTAGACAGAACGATATACAACCTTAATAATGACCAACTGTACAGATTCTTCTCTGTAGCCGGGCCAGACCGGACCGGACGCATTGGATGTAGCTTTTTGTTTTTAATAATCGATATTTGATTTATAAATTAATTAATTTAAATTAAATTTTATAAAACAATATTACGGGTGCAACTCTTTTAACTTAATTTTTAATCTTATTTAAAAAAAACTAATGTCTTATCTTAATAGACTAATTTATTATTGGTTTCAGAATGGTTTAAAGATCTTAGGGGTCTTGTGTAATTTATTAGAATGAAGCCTTTAGTTTATAATAGGTAAAATATATACAGTTTATTTTTAAAAGAATATTATATTAAAAATATATTATTAGATTATTTTCTTGAATAATAAAAAATTAACTTATAAACTTCTAGAATCAAACATTTTCGCTTAAAATGTCATTCCTTTTTATGTTTTGAAGCAAAATCATTTATGATACTTTCAATACCAATTTCTCTTAAAGATCACTTTCGATTGCTATCAAAGCAAATCTATTTAATATTTCTTATGATATAATTGTTCGTAAGTATGACTACAATAATTTTAACTTTGAAAAGCTTCGTTCTACAAAAGCAATAACAACAAGAATAATCAATAAGATTTTATAAGCAATTGTCATATTTAAGAAACAATTATAACATTTTAACAATTATAGTTCATCTTTCTTAAAAGCTCTTTTATAATGAATTTCGAGATTAACATTATCCAATTAATGAAGTTTATCAAAACTAAAATCTCTTTTTTAAAGATCTCTATACAATCGTTTTTATTACGTTTATCTAAAACTTTGGTCGGTATATTTCACGTGCTTTTAGTTTCAGTGCACTAAGTTTTGCACTTGTCCCTGCCACACTAGGAAAGCAAACCACCACTATTCCTCCATCTATAATTCTTTTATCTTCCGCAACATCCACTTGTTCAAATCAAAACATTTTTTTTCGTCTTAAAATAACGACAGGGTTAGGGTGAGATGCGCCACTAGGTGGGAGAATTCCGTCGTCTTTGTTTCTTTTAAGTTCTCAAACAGTAAGATAATAATACACCACAGAATTAAATTAATTAGCTTAGAATAGGGGAGTAGTGAGGGCTAGCTCACCGGTCACACGCTTACTCTATAAGCATGTATTCTAAGTTTAGAATACTTTATAATTAGTCCATTTCATCAGTTCGTTAGTTGTCTAATAATAAAATAATTTTGTTCGTCAAGTTATAACATCTGTTAATTATTGATCAACAAATAATAACAAAAAATATAGTAAATGATAAAAAATGGTGTAGTGTTAAATTTTTTAAATATGAATGGTTAGATTTATTGAATTATTTTAAATTAAGATTAAATGAATATAAAATATAAATTTTATAAACTAAATTTGTTATCGTATCAAGTCATTGAAATAAAAGAAGGATATGTTCATCACAAAATTTTAATTCAGTCATAGAATTTTTTTGAATAATCTAAAAGTGATTCCAAAATAGTATCTTTTCACGCATATTCTTATGCTTTTTGACAAAACTCATACACTTAATAGATGAAGTAATTTTAACTTAAATTTACTAAAATGAATACCACTCTTTTTTAACGGGATCACTTGTTAGGTTCTAACTAAATATTATTTTATAAAAAAATTATTTTAAAATTAATAATTGAATGATATATTTATCATTAAACTTATAATTAAATAACGTTTGGTGTATTTTACCCTAAATTAATTAACTTAGAATGTGGATTAGTGGGGGCTAGCTCACCGGTCACACCCCTTCTTACTCTATAAATATCCCTGCCTTAAAATAACGAAAGGGTCAGGGTCAGGGTCAGCTGTGCCACTAGTTTTCCAATTCTGTCTTCTTAACCCATTTCTTTATGTTATGAAATATTAACATAATAATACATGCCATAGTTTGGGTAAATTGCATCATATGTGACTTAGTTATAAGTTTAATGATAAATAGTTTATTTTTAAAAAAAAATAATAATTCAATCAATTATAGGTTTAATAATAAATAAAATGTTTTTATTTTATTAGTAATAATTCAATCATTTAATTATAGGTTCAGGAAAAAATAAATTACTCAATTAAAATTTTATAACAAACAAATCCAGTTTCATGAAAATTTAAAAAATAGATTGATATAATAATTTTAGTCCTTAAAACTTATGCATCTAATTAATTTGCTTTTAATTCGAAAGAATTTAATAAGTTTATCCCTTCATATTTAAAAATTTCATAAGTAGGGTGATTGTGTGTAATAGTAGACAACATTAAGGTCATAATGATTTTATTTTAATAGTCAGTTAAATGTCCAGTAGTGAAGTAATTGTGTCTGTCGAGCTACCACATATGTAGATTATCAGACTAATTAATAATAACATGAAATGATTGAAGGGTGTGTTAGGATAGTGCAATGTCGAAATTTTTAAATATGAATGTTTGAGTTTATTGAATTATTTCGAATTATGAACAAATTAATAAATTGCATAAGTTTTGAGGACTATAATTGTTATTATACCAAGTCTTTTCACTTTTAATAACAAAATGATCTATTTGCCACAAAATTTTAATTGAGTGTCGTATTTGTTCCTAAACCTATAATCGAGTGACTGAATTATTACTATTAGAAGAGAAGTGATATATTTGTTTCTAAACATATAATTGAGTAACTAAATTATTAGTTTTAGAAGAAAAGTGATGTTTGTTACTAGGCCTTTAATTAAGTGACATTTAATGTATTTTACCACGAATTACTTAGCTTAAAATTGTTATTACATCAATTCGTTTCAATTTTAATAACAAAATGATTTATTTTTCTTAAACTTTTAATTGAGTGACATGTTTGTTCTTAAACCCAATTGAGTGACTGAATTATTATTTTTAGAAAAAAAATGACATGTTTATTCTTAAACTTATAATTCTGTGATTAAAGTATTATTTTCAGAATAAAAGTAACCTATTTGTTACTAAACCTATAATTAAGTGACCTCTAGCCTATTTTACCCTAAATTAATTACTTAGAATTGTGTATAAGTGAGTGCTACCTCACCAGTCACCCCTTCTTACTCTATAAATATTCATGTCTTGAAGACTCATCTTCATCCCAAAACCCAAGTAACATTGACACATCATTCTCCTTTAATTGTTTGAGCAGTGTTCCAAGTGCCATAGCATGTCGACTTCCATTGGAGCTAGCTGTGCTGAGGTTTATCTAATGAGAAAGAAGCAGAAGGAGAAGATGAAGAGACTGGAAGAGGAGAGGGTAAGGAGAGGGGAAACTAGTGGTGCTAATGCCATTGAAGAGAGAAAACCTAGTGCTGTTGGTGGGAGGAGTAAGGTTCACCCTGGGAATTTCACTTCCCTTGAAGACTTTGCTGGGAACCAAACCCAGGGTTCCAACAATGCAGCTTAGTTGATTATATCTATCCTCACACTATGATGTTATGAAACTTATGTATTAGTCCTTAATGGGTTTCTTGTGTTTTTTTTTGTATAGTTCATGTTCGGGATTCGGAGCTCTTATTCTCAATAAAGTTGTCTTCTAAGTTCGAACCTGAATTCTCTGTGTAATGTGTCTGATTTCTTGTGTTTAATTGTGTATATTCTAGATGTGGGTGTATAACGTTTTAAGTTTCATGTTGTTGTAGTTTCTTTTACGTTTATCTTTGTGTTCCTCTCCTTTTAAATGTAATACCTGTTGATAAGTAGTGCGAATTATTAATTGTTTTCTTCTGATAAATTGTAGATACGGAATTGTAAATAATTTGTAAATATACCAAACCAATTTTATGTATGATGCTTTTGGAGTGATGTTTAGTTGATTAGAGGGTGAGTATTTGATAGGCTGACATTATACAATTCTATGCATAGTCAATGAACTAGACAAGTACATATCATTAAAATTAATATAATTTTAAGTTTTTATGATGCTATTATGTAGTTCCTTGACGATGTATAGAATTATATATCAACGTATAAATATTAAATTTTAAATAAAGAGTAAATTACAATAAAAGTTACTTAATTATGGGTATGATTATATTTGTAACACTCTCGATCCAGAAGTCACATTGAGCCTCCAGCCCAACACCCGCATTTCAAAATTTCTCTCAAAAAGCCATTGACACATTGAAAATCCAAAAAAAATTCATTCATTTCAAACTTGACCAAGTCCATTCCAACCAAAGTCATAAATCCAAGTAAATCAAAATAGTACGGAGCTCCAAAATAATGCAAACTGTTAAAACATTCGACTCGATCTAAATTAAAATAAGAGTTACAGATACATACAGGATCCTACAAGTACATGCCCCACTACATCTAGTAAATATACTCTGATGCAAGTCGATGATGAAACCAACCATGATGGTGCTCCTTCGATCCGCTGTCACCTAAACACCTGCGCACGAAAACATATTCCGAAACACTAAGCTACAAAAGCTCGGTGGGTACTCCACCACTCGACCCACATTATACATATCATAAATAAAACAATACTACATGAATAATGTCATGGCATGAGAATAATAATGCTATTATATCCGCCTAAACACAGGATATCATGCATTTATATTATCGGTACAAAACATATACATGTTAAGAGAAGTTCACACGGCATCTCATATACCATAATAGTAATATAAATAGTAGTGTGGCCCGCGACCACTAAGCATCGGGATGATAACTACGAGCAGGTCCCTCGTCCACTAAGCATCAGGATCCTATACTCTAGGATCAGGCTCGCATCCACTAAGCATCGGGATCTTACATCCATGCTTGAAATAGTGCATCAAGTATATCTTCGAATGAGGCTCATATCCACTAAGCATCGGAATCCTCCATTCGACATGTCTTCAAGTGTTGCAACACTTTAATCATATATATATGGTGCTTGGACCCACCACATAGTATAATAATAATAAGAAACACATCAACACACAGAAAGATCCCAAAAATTTACTACACAACACTTTAAGTCCACCAAAACCTTATGAGTTACTATCACCGTTTGATTACCCGCCAATTACCGAGTGATTAGTCAATTATCTCATAAATAGGGTCAAAATACCAGTTTCTCAATTTTAACATTCATTTTGCACCCTAGGAGACCCTTAGAACCCTTTATCTCGAATTATAGAATCCCTGAATAAAAGTGTTAATTTTTTTAACAAATTGCCTAATAAGTACCGATATGCCTATTTGGGGTATTGATATGTCCCTCAGTATCGATACACCTCCATCATGTACTGATATGCTAAGCTAAACAGCTTCGAACAACCCAAAAATACCTACCCATACCGATACAATTATCCATATACCGATACTAGACCGAACCCGTATCAGTACACCTATTTGGTGTACCGATACACCTTATAACATAAACCCAATGTAATAATGATATCAATACGCACTTGCATGCCAGTACCGAAAATGTTTTTGGAATTTGAAATATGTAGGGGGTGTCGATACACGAGCTCCCATAGCGATATGCCCCATACGAAAACTACCCAATTTTACTCGTACTAATACGGACCTACCCCATATTGGTACCCTTGCACGAAAATGCAAGTTTGAGTTCTACAAGTTATTGAAGTAGTAATGGATGTGTTTCTACCTAATTTACAACAATCCATTCACCAAAGTAATATGTCATTAGAGAGGGTTCCTAGCTGCCGTAGCAAATAATCAAACAACCACACATGCAACAACTTAGTTACATGAGATGCATGATGTTAAAGAGATAGTAGAGTATTAACCTTTAGTAAGAACCAACAACAATCATGTTTTCCCTTTTTTTTCAAGCTTTCTCCTTCTTAAAACTCCTAGAAGGCTCTCCCACTTGTTTCTCTATAAAGAGATGTAAAGTTGTTAAACTAACAATTATACACCACTGGGGAAGATTCTCAGAACTTCTAGAAAACTGAGATTGAAGCTCCCAAAACCTTCTTTCTTGTTCTCCCCTCAGCCCTCACTCATAAACCTTTTTCTCCCCAACCCCATAAATTTTTACCTTATTTTGTAGATCACAAGCAGACTTACAACTTCTTCTTCAGCTCTAAAACGGGATTCCCAGCATAAAAACTCAAGTTTCCTCTTTGAACTTCAAGATGAATGATGAAGGAAATAGAGGAAAGAGTTTAAGAGTGGAGACATGGGTGATCTCACCCTCTACTTTTCTGCAGAAAACATTAAACCCTTCCTGTAACTAGACCTGGCAAACTTGATTCGAGAATCAAAAATCGAACCGATTTACCTGAACTGAAACCCAATTGAATTTGAACAAGATGATCTTAATGTGATCTGAAATACGAACCAAAACCGAAACCGATCCAAATTCTAGAAGAACCGATATAGACCCATAACTGATTTGACTCGTTACCGATTTTCACCCAAACTGATTTTCACCGAAATCGAAAGCAATCCAAAATTAACTTGCTCAAAACCGATCTAAACAGAACATCAACCCAATTTTAACCCGATAATTGAGTCTAAGTGAATGAATAATTTATTTTTACTATTATTTACTTTTTAACAATATAATAAATAATAAAATAATATATGTTTTATTATTTTTTCATTATGATAATACTAATTAATCACTACATCTGATAATAATTTAATGTTTAATATCATATTTTCTTCTTTAAAAATCAATTTATTTTTTGTTAATCAGTCTCCATCAGAGTTGGACCTCCATTTTGATTAATCTACTCGCAGCAAGCACTAAAGACCAGTAATTCATGATGCAAATGGTGTTTATATTTGAAAATATCCATACAAAAAAATAACACAGCAAATTTGAAGATTGAAATTAGAAAGTGCACCTAGTAACATAAAAATAAGTCTTAAATATGAAATAAAAAAGATATATTTTTACAAGATGATTAATTGTATATATAATATACACGATTACATTCATACTCAAGTCCAACTCAAATCAAATTAACCCGAAAATTCAAAGATTGACCCGATGCGAACTGATCCGAATGACCCGACATGGACCTAACCCGAAAACATCCAATCTGATATTAACCCCACCCGAAAACAACCAATACGATATTGACCTGAATCATCGATCCGATATCCGAACCGACTCGAATTATTATGTAACCAAATTAAAACTGAAATCGAAACTGATCCGAACTGAATCTAAACCGAATGCAAAAAAACAAAATGAACCGATTCGAAATAATTCGAACTAAAACCGAACCGAATCACCTGTTTGCCACCTCTTCCTGTAACACCCCAATTTTTACCCCAATTTCAAAACCCTAAATCCTTAATTCAAGACCTAGAAATTGGGGCTTTTTAGTGACCAATTTGTAATTTATGAAAGTTGAGGGTTTGGGTGTATATTCAAAAACTTTATGCCCCTGTTTGGTAATTTTTCCCTTATTAATTTTTAGATTTTAGTTTTTTTTCATGTTTAGGTTTTGATTTGGGAATTAGGTTCCTCTTTAGTTCTCCATTATTTATTTGATAATTCCTTTTCTTTTTATTGTTGAAACCATTTGAGTAATTATTTATTTTCCCCCATCTCTTTTACGTTTAAACTGGCGTCATTATGGTCTTCGTTCGTACTGTTTGATGGTTGTTTGATAAGCGTTAGGTAAGCTTTCAATCATCCTTCTTGTTCATTTTATTTCAGTTCAGTTGAGTTAGTGAAAGGGAATTTTGTTTTGTTCGATTATATTGAGTTATGATGTTGTTTTTGAGGTTTGAGAAAGGTTTTGGAAGTAGGGGTTTATTTTTTTTATGTTTGATGTGTTTCAGAAGGATTTTGATTCGGTTTTTGGGTTTTTAGAAGTGTTTTGGTGTTAGGAGAATAATTCAGGTTTAGAATCGAATTAAGGGGAAATGAGAATTGAATCTGGAAGTGTGAAGAGGCTGGAATTTCTGGGTTTCGGGGAAAATTTTGGAATCCTGTCAATCGCCCGTGAACCGACCCGACCCAACCTGACCTGCTGATGTCATCCGCTAACGTTATCTACTGACGTCAACATTGACTAGTGCTAACGTCAACGTTGACTTTTCTGACTATTCCACTTTATGTTTTTCGACGCCGTGAGTTTATTGGTGCTATCTATTTTTAGAAATTCGAACTCGAAGTATCATTTTTAAGGTTTTTTAGTTCGAACGTTTATCTAGAAGTTATCTGTATCGGATTCTGAAATATTTACTGTTTGTTTCAGGTGACATGGATTCAGACCGCGAGCATCTTCCTCCTCCTCCTCCAAGATGACCTCATGTTCATCAGTCTTTAGGATACGCACGTGAGTATTCAGTTTAATTATGTTTCGTTTACTTACCGGTATAGTGGCATAGTAGTGCGCCTAACACTTTTGTTACTCTTTGGTTCTTCTCCCACTCGATCTAGTGCTAGAGTTGAGTTCAATAGACGTTATTCTCGATGTTGAGAAGTTTGCTTCAGGTGTGTCTCTCTCGACAACTCTTTTTTCTATTGTGTGTTCAGATTTTTGTTAAATTCTGAATGATCATGCATCATTCCTGTGATTTTCTGAAATAGTTCATCATGTTATATTCTGAGTTTTATAATTACATTTCTGATCCTGAAATAATCATGCTTGCCTCATGCTAGATTTTAAGACATGCATTCTGATTTTGTATTTGTTCATATCATTGCATTGGTTGGTTTAACTGTACGAGAAAGTTTAGTGATTTTAACACTTCTGTTTAGTGGGTTTACATTCGGGTCATGATTCCACTTTTGTTCAATGGTTCCACCTTCGGATCGAATTTCCACTTCTATTGATGTGATGGAGTTAGAGTGTTTTAAGAGAACCTACTCTCCTGATGGCGTACTGTATTGGGTGCATATCATGCATGCATTACATTATCTTCTCTGGTCTATTCTATGATCCAGTTTATCTGCACACTAGAGACAAACTAGGCTCCCTAGCTTACACCCTCTCAATTTCTGTTTCAGATATATTATTTTAGACTACGATACTTGGAGGATACTGATTTCAGAAGTTCTACATATGTTTTACATTTTTTAGAATAATCATGTTTATTTCGGATATTTTATTATTATGTAATAAACTTTGAACTTTGGATTTTATTTCGGATTTCAGGACAGTTAATATTTATTAAATTTATGGGTTGAACTCAGTTTAAATAAAATGCTAAGTTTTCAACATTTTAAATTATTAATTTTTTAATAATTTATCAGAATATTATATTTAATTTATAAAAAAAACTAACTTGCGAAACAAGTTTTAATAACGTAAACCCTAAGTTTTAATCTATGAAATTAGGTTAAATTTAAGGGTTACACTCCCTCCTTCACTCTTCCCTCCTTTCCTAAATTATCCAAATACCCTCTCAAACACCCTTTCGGACCAAAAACCACTCAAAGCACAAAAGCCCAAGGCTCAACAAAGGCCTAAACCTAGAAGCCCAATGCTCCTGTTAACCCGACCCTTGGATCTGAATCCAGATCGTGAAAATATTTGATTCACACTATTATTAAAAGTTATATTAGGGTCACTCAACTATGGGTAAAGTTCAATTTGGATCACCCAATTATTAAAGGTTGTACATGCATAAAGAAATACGCTTGTCACCCTTTTTATTTAAAAAATACATTAACTTAGTAATTTTTTGTTCTAAATTACTTGTATAATCTCATTTAACACTAGAATACTTCATTTAAATCATTAATTAATCTATTATATAAATTGATATCTATTTTGTAAATAAAAAGAGTGACTCGAATGCAACCTTACCTACAATTGAGTAACTCAAGTATAACCTTTAAAAATTTGAAGACTCAAATATAACATTACCCATAATTGAGTGACCTAGATACAATTTTAAAAATGAGATGACCCAAATATAACCCCGTTTACCCTTAAATAAAAGTAGCATGAAAAGAAAACAATATCATTATAATTTATAAAGTATTAATTACCGTTTAAAATACATGTTGAATACGGACGAGGACTTTTATAATTTTGGAGGTTTTAAAATGTATAATTATTTTAGAAAAAAATATTCTATTCTAATTTTATGAGTTTAAAAGCTAATATTAAAAAATAATGAAATTAACAATAAATATTCAAAAACATTCGATATAAAAATCCTCATATTTATAAAAAAAAAAAACAATTTTATTAATATAAATATAAAATAATGTTTCAAATTTTTATATATTTTTTATATTTTATTGTAGAACCGGTTGTATTAAATGAAAGGAAAATAAGAGATTTAAAAAGTTACCTCTGTAACGAGAGTTTGAATAATATATTGGCATAAAGATAATTTTAATCCTTAACATTTATAATTTTTATCATTTTAGTCTTTATTATTTTTTTGGGATTAATTTAGCCCTTAACTTATATTTTTTTGACAAATAACTTATTTTTTAACCACCATGATAATTGGACCGTTAAAAATCTAACGATGATGACATGTCATATACATATGATAATATCTTTTAAATAACATGACTCTAACCTATCAAATACATATATATATAATATAATTTTATTCTAATATAAAATATAAAATATAAAATATTAAAAATTTAATTAATTCATATTTTTTTAAGAGAGGATTTTAATTCTATCGTAGTTAGGGTTGAGAATGTTTAGTAGCCTTTTATTTTAGAATTAATTAATTTTTAATATTTTATTTGAATTTTAATTGTTTTATATTTTATATTAAAATAAAATTATATTTCATGTATATATGTATTTGATAGGTTAGATGTAATGTTATTTAAAATATATTATCATATGCACATGACATGTCATCATCGTTCAATTTTTAACGGTCCAGTTATCATGGTGGTGAAAAAAATAAACTATTTGTCAAAAAGATATAGATTAAGAGCTAAATTTATCCCAAAAAAAGAATAAGGGCCAAAATGATAAAAATTATAAATGTTAAGGGTTAAAATTATCTTTATGCTTAATGGATTTATAGCTAGACAACCAAAATATTCTTCCATTTTTGAATGTTCTAATTTCATCCCATACTACGACTGTCATTTTAAATTAGTCTTCAAGCATTTTAATTTTACCGTCAAAATATCAGTATATGAATCATATCTCATGTTAATAAAATTGTTATAAAATTTGTTATTTTCCAAGTAAACATGTATGTGTGATGTGGCATAAATGATAATTTGATATTAAAATTGGAATATTTGAAATGTCTAAGTATCAATTTAGAGTAAAAATGATATTTTGAGGATGAAACTATAATATTTTAAAATTTAAAAACTCATTTTGAATAAGAAACATAGTTTAGGAATATGCGTTATAATTAACTCTTATTGTTATTTTAAAAAGTTTAATAAATTGATTCTTTTCTTCAAAATCTATTATAAACATACTTTAAGTAAATGAAATATTTATTTTATCAATATATTTTTTTTATTTTAATAATTTAATTTCGCAATTTTTATTAAATATACATAAAAATTAATTAATTCATTAAACTTCTTAAAATTTAATTAGGCTTTAAACTCCCTGAAAATTCAACTGATATCCATTTTAAAGTCATCATTTACATGTGGATAGTTATATCAACGCATAAACTATTGATGCTTATTAAAGTGTTAAATAGATACAATTAGCGATTTTGAGGGTCAACTTGGATTTATTTTTATAAAAAAGACTAAATTGATTGTTTGATATGAACTCGAGATAAAACCATTAAACCTTAAAATGTTAATCTAATGTTATATATAGACCTGACAAACTTGATTCGAGAATCGAAAATCGAAACGATTTACCCGAACCGAAACTGAAACTGATGATTTAGCGTGATCCGAAACCCAAACCGAAATCGAAACCGAAACCGATCCAAATTCTAGAAGAATCGATATAGACCTGTAACCGATTTGACCTAAACCGATTTTCACCCGAACCAAAAGCAACCCAAAATTAACTTGCTCAAAACCGATCTAAACCGAACATCAATCCGATTTTAACCCGATAATTGAGTCAAAGTGAATGAATAATATATTTTTACTATTTTTTATTTTTTAACAATATGAAAAATAATTAAATAATAAATATTTTATTATATTTTTGTGTTATGATAATACTAATTAATCACTACATCTGATAATAATTTAATTTTTAATATTACATTTCCTTCTTTAAAAATTAATTTATTTTTTATTAAAATTTAGGGTGTTATAAAAATGACATTATCCCTTAAATTACCAATACTGACTTTACCCGAATAAAAGCTGAGGCAAAAATTTTCAAAACAATTTCAATATAAAATAAAAAATATATATTTTACAAGAATATATGATTAATTCTATATATAATATAGACGATTATATTTATACTTAAGTCTAACATAAACCAAATTAACCCGAAAATTCAAAGATTGACCCGATCCGAACCGATCCGAATGACCCGACGTGGACCAGACCCGAAAATAATCGATCAGATATTGATCCGACCTAAAAACAACCGATCTGATATTGACCCGAATCACCGATCCGATATTGATCCAAATCACCGATCCGATATCCAAACTGAACCGAATTATCATATAACCGAATTAAAACCAAAATTGAAACCAGAACCAATCCGAACTGAATCTAAACCGAATGCAAACAAACCCGAAATGAACCGAAACAATCCGAACCGAAACCGAACCATTTGCCACCTATAGTTATATATCATTATATATTTTTTATAATCATTAAATTTGAAGTTCATAATTTATATACTTACTAATTTTATATAGTTATTATACATTATGATTATTTCATTATCTTATGAATAAAATAAAGAGTAAGAATAAAATACAGAAAAGACAGAGAAAAGAGAGAGAATCTTATTGTGTTCTCAAACTAGAGTTGTGTACAATGTTTTCTCCAAAAGTCTATAATTATAAGCTAAGATGGAAACCCTAATTTCAATGGGTATTAAACCCTAATAATAAAGCCCATTAAACCTTCCTCTAATACATGGATATTCACCATAAATAAAATATTCTTAACACTCCCCCTTGAATATCCATGAAGATATTGTGACTCGTTAAAACCATACTAAGATAAAAACCTTTTGGGAAAAAAAGCTTAGTGAAGGAAAAAGAGTACACATATCTTTAATAAACAAAATATTTTGCCTCATTAAAAACCTTTTCCAAGAAAACTCAATGGGACAAAACCATGAAAAAGGAAAAGAGTAAAACACATGTTTTACTCCCCCTCATAAACGCATTAGACAAGATCTCAAACACGACGCAATCCAAAATTTAAGTTAACTTCTCAAATGGAGCAGTAGAGAGTGCCTTAGTAAATAGATTTGTCAAATTATCATATGAATGAATTTGTTGTACATCAATGTCTCTATTCTTTTGTAGATCATGAGTGAAGAAGAATTTTGGTGAGATGTGTTTTGTTCTATCACCCTTTATGTATCCTTCCTTAAGTTGGGAGATACATGTTGTATTGTCCTCATATAAGATTGTTGGAGAAATTTTTTTAAGGAGTAAACCACAATTTTCTCAAATATGTTGGGTTACCGACCTTAACCACACATATTCACGACTAGCCTCATGGATAGCCAAAATCTCATCATGATTAGAAGAAGTGGCGGTAATAGTTTATTTCATTGAACGCCAATAAATTGTTGTACCACCGTATGTAAATATATAATCAGTCTGTGATCTAGCATTATGAGGATCAGATAAGTATTCTGCATTCGCAAAACCGACCAATTCTGTTTTGGATATATTAGGAAAAAATAATCACGTCTTTCATACCTTGAAGATAAAGAAATACGTGTTTAACCTCATTCCAGTGTTTTCGGGTTGGGCAAGAGCTAAATCTTGCTAACAAATTGACAGTGAATGATATGTCAGGTCGTGTGTGACTAGAAAGATACATCAATGCACCAATAGCACTTAAGTATGGTACTTCTAGACCAAGAATATCCTCATCCTTCTCTCGAGGACGAAATGAATCTTTTTTAACATCAAGTGACCTAACAACCATGGGGTGCTCAACGAATGTGTGTTATTCATGTAAAACCTCTTTAGCATTTTTCTGTGTATATTGATTGATGCACAAGGATTCCATCCTTTAAGTGCTCAACATGTAATCCAAAACAAAATTTTGTTTTTCTGAGATCTTTCATTTCAAATTCTTTCTTTAAATATTCTACTGTCAATGAGATTTTTTCAGGAGTTCCAATGATATTCAAATCATCAACATACACGGTAATAAGGATGAATCTGGAGCTAAACCTCCTAATAAAAATGCATGGGGAAATAGAATCATTCTTATAGCGTTCCGCTAATAAGTACTCACTGAGGCGATTATACCATATGCACCCAGATTGTTTTAATCCATAAAGGGATTTATTCAATTTAATTGAATAATATTCTCAAGAACCTGAATTAACTACTTCAGACAATTTAAATCCTTCCGAAAGTTTCATATAAATATCATTATCAAGAGGCCCATATAGATAGGCTGTAACTACATCCTTTAAACGGAAATGAAGTTTTTCTTTTACTGTCAGACTAATCAAAAATCGAAAAGTGGTTGCATCCACCACTAGGGAATATGTTTCTTTATATTCAATTTAGGTCTTTGTGAAAATCCTTGTGCAACCAAACGAGCCTAATATCTCTCAATTTCCCCCTTTTTATTTCTCTTTCTCACAAAGACCCATTTATATCCCATGGGCTTTACACCTTCTGATGTACGGACTATAGGCTCAAAGAATTCTCTTTTTGAAAGAGATTTGAGTTCCGTTTCAATTGCCTCTTTCCATTTTGGTTAATCATCTCTTTACTTACATTGTCCAATTTACAATGATTCATGATCTACATTATCATCCAAAATCTTTAGTGCTATATTTCATGCAAAAGTATTATCAACATCGATTTTATTTCGGTTCTATTTGTTACCAGACATGATAAAATTTATAGAGATCTCATCATTATCAAGTATCATTATCAAGTACCTGAGTCATGTCTAATGTCTCTGCTGGAGACCTTTTAGTCTCTTCTCGAGATATTTAATGATTCGTTGACTCTACAATCGGACCATTGGCCGATAATAGTAGCTTGTGATCCACATGTTGAGTTTTGTTTAAGTAGTTAATACGTGGTTGTTATAACTAAATCTCTCTTTTCATTGTTGTAAATATTTTAATACTATTAGAATGTATCATGTAGGAAAATTTATTAGACGAATGTGGCTCACCATCTCATCCATGGCCTCGTCCAATAATAATTTTTTATCTTATTTTTTTCAAAGTAAATCATTATCATTCCGTTTAAACATGTTACCGCCTACGCAATTAACAAGTTTATCGTACAAACCCTTAGACCCACCTACGCGGTACAAATAAGGATTAAATACCAAAATATATAATACCAGATAATTAATCTAAACCCATACTGAAATTTTGGTTACAAAATAATGTCACATCGGACAAATTTGTGAAGCATACAATATCAAGATATAGGCTAATGTCACCCAAATAAAGATAGTATGATTGGTAAAAACATTACAACAGAAGACGAGTATGAATGTATCGATCTCCCATGTGCCAAACTCAAGGGTTTCCTCTCCATAAGTATGTGAAAGAGAAAAGATTTTGGAGTAGGAGCTAGGGAGCTTACTTTGTCCCCATAAGTGCATATAAAACATATAGTTCATGTACACAATAATTATATCGTAAAACATATTTAATGTTAGCCAAAGTTATAATTTAAAACCTATTTACACTCAATTCGAACAACGATATGAAATCCCCCATGAATTTTGTCCTAAAGGACATACGCTAGGCCTATAGGCATATAGGCCTACCTAAGCCGATACCTAAGGTCCTGAAGGACTTACTAGTTTGATCAGGGATGAGCGTAACTGGAGGTATCATCTGGATCACATAAAATCATACCGAGAGTACGCCGAGTAAATTATTTCACAACATTAACAAAAATCAGGTGACAAACGTGTATTTATTTTTACTAGAAATTAGATATCTGAATCTCATATCAAGAGGGACACAAAATATGTAACCGAATGGGTTTCTGGTCAGATCCTTTATGGTCGGATTAAATTAGATACAAATCATTTTAGGTTGATCTGATGTTTTGACGCGATTTAGTTTAGGTGCGGGTCATTTAAGGTCAGGCTTATTTCAAGTCGGGTTCATTTCGTGTCAGGTCAGTTTCAAGTCTGGAGGTTTATTTTAGGTTGGTTCAGAACGATTCAAGTCTAAATCCGTCAATTAACGGGTTAATTCAAGCTATGAGGAGTTAAGGTCGAGTTGATTTCATGACGGTTTAATTGGGGGACGGGTAATTTCAATTAGGTTTGATTTTAGGTTGGGTCAATTCGGATTTTGAAATCGTATAAAGTTTGAGGTTGGTACAATTTGTACGATAGACTTTGCGTTGGGTCATTTCGTGTGAATTATTTACATATTTTTGAACAAGAATCACATTAAAAATAAATATTATACACTATAATGAATAAAAATACCATCATTATTTAAAATATTGGACTTAATTACAAGGATTAGAAATAAATAAGTGTCAATTTTGGTGAAAAATAAAATATTAGAAATTAACATGAATAAAAATATCGTCATCATAATTATAATGGGCTAAATTAAAAAAAATGAATAGAGAACATTTTGGACTAAAAAATTAACTTTTAGCAACTACAATAAACAAAAATATTGTTTGACAAAATTGAAAAATATAAAAAAAAAAACATATGGGGAAATTTTGACTAAAAATTTTTATACGGACTACAATAAAAAAACAAATATTCCAATAAATTACTCAAAATAGAAAATATGGGTCAATTTCAGCTAGAAATAAAGTTTTTATGGGTTGTAATGAACAAAAATATTATCATTTTAAAATATTGGACTAAATTAGAAAAATAAATAAATAATGGTCGATTCGGTTTAAACTTAGGAGTTAATTTGAACAAAAATAAACCCAAATCCCCATACAAATCCCTTTTCCCCCAAACATTCAACTTAAAATATTTAACCATAAACATCAACCCCTGACTCTTCCTTTAATTAAAGTAAAATATATCTCCAAGAATATAATCTAATTTAATTTAATTAATTCTATCTAATCTATCTTAAGGTTTCAAGGATTACCTTCGTTAAATTACTTTAAACATGCGGTCCATTAAGTCATGAAAACATTTTAAATTAATTAAATCATCTAATCTAATCTAATCTAAACCTAAATTTAATTTAATTTAATATATACTTTATTGAGTCAAAAGCCTGTTTTAATTTAGTTAAAAGAAACTGATGTAATTATAATCTATTCTAAAATCTAATATCAAACAAATAAATAAAATGCACAAATTAACAGAGCATGGATCACAGGCAAATTGTCACAGGCAAATCCTTCCTCCCATTGTATATTAAAATAACATCCAGACCAACGAGCTCTTTTTGGTTTGAAAATGTTTTAATTTTGTAAGTAAGGCCGATTGCCAAACTAATAAAACAGAAAAATAAGAATGTTTCCCGAAGGGAATTAAGTACTATTTAATTCTCACGCTTTGAATTGATTCATTGTTAGCTCTAGGCTTAAAATAAATTAGCTAAGCATGATATCAATTATCATACTTAGCATATTTTTGCAAAATATTAAAAAGACTAAAAATAAAGAAATGAAAAGAAATTTTATAGAATAAAGAAGCAAGACAAGAATTCAAAGACAAAGTGATGGATGATCTAAAGCCTTACCCATAGAGGGTATTTATAGGCTACTAATAACCTAAAAATAATAAACTAATTCAAAAATGAAATAAAAGATAAAAAGATAATTCTTGATTTTAAAATTTAAAAACAAAATAGTTTATCCTAAAAATCTTCTCAAATCTTGTTGATGAACCGTCTCCAAAATTCTCTCAAATCTCGCTGACTGGACTATCTCCAGAATCTTCTAGAATCTTCTAGAAAATGAAGAAATTGTCTTTTTTAATCACCAATTATAGAAACAGGTCACTGCACATAAAACATACAAAATTCACTCAAATTAGTAGTGATAAATTCATGAAAATAAGATAATTAACAATTAAAAAGTAACAATTTAAATCACCAATCAAATTCCCCCACACTTGTCTCATACTTGCCCTCAAGTATGCCTTAATCAAATCAATCAAACACCTAGTTTGCAATCCTCCAATTCATCTCATACTTAAACAATTTATGAAAATCAATGCTCTCAATAACTAATTGAACCAAAACATCGATCAAGGAGAATAAACATAAGTAAAAATAAATCAAACAACCTTGTAACTTCCTATCCTTCATCAATCAAAAATTCAACCTAGCTCAATTCCTCACAAGGTTTCACTCAAATCGCTCAAATGTGTTTCGGGTGCAAAGTTTCGCTCAAAGTTGCAATCAAACAAGGATTTCCATAAGCTTGTGACATAATCAATTCTCAACTACTTAGAAGAAATAAGATGCAAGATCAATGGGTCTTTCAAAAGGGTATAACGGGGCTTAGGTAAAGGTAGGGAAAAAGGCTTAAAATGAAATTTGTAATCAAGACAAAGAATTCATAACTAACATCCACGATCAAATAAGGTGCATGAAATAAATTAGAAAAAAATAAAACCAAAATCGATCAAACTCTTTTTTTCTTTTTTCTTTCTACTTCCTTTTTTCTTTTTTTTTTCTTCTTCTTTTTTCTTTTTTTTTCTTCTTTTTTTTTCTCTTTTTTTTTCTCTTTGTTTTTTTCTTTTTCACATTTTCCTCCCTTTTTTTCATTTTTCTTTTTTTCATTTTTTCCTTCTTCTTTCTTTCATTTTTTCGTGGAACAAGACGTTGATACGCTTCAATTCTTTATCCTGAAAAAGGGTAAGAAAAAAGAATGATAAAAAGAAAGGCTTAAAGGCTAAAGTTGAGGTGAAACAAAAAAAAGGATATAAGCTCAAAATTGGTTCACTAATGGAAAATTAAAAGGGTAGGGTTTTTCCTTGGGTAAAAATGGGGTAAATCCTATGCCCAAATCATATCAAAACATCATATTTCATGTGTAGCCTCAAAATGTATTCATGTCACAAGTTCTAGATTTCTAATATTTAATTCGACACACTCAAACAAGGAAAACGAGCACAAAAATAGATGAAACATGCTCAAGGCTCAATACCTTACTAAAGTGTGTTACATTAATCAAGCTAGGCAAAAGTTCAATAGACAAAATCAAGGCATATTACAAAGAAGTCAAATTAAATTCATACTCATGCAATTCAACTATCAAGAGTGTTCTAAATCCAAAATAATTAAAAGAGCTTAGATAATCATAGCATGCTTAAGATATTTGATAAAAAGGAAAGAAATTAACTAAGCATTCAACCAATTCAATCAAGGCATCCAATCAAGCAAATTATAAAACAAGTAAGATGGAATTTGATTCAATCTTTACACCCCCTCACTTAATTGTATTGTCTCAATACAAAATGGAATTTAAAGCATAAAAGAAGAAGCGTAAAGAATACTCCCCATGATCACTGACGTCCGCAGCCACGACTACGGCTAGGTCGTAAGTAAAAAGGATATGACCGGTCTATCAAGGATTTTGCTACCGTGCACCCTTGCTCATCTTGAGTTTCGCTAACGTGCACCTTTAAATGTGCTGATCTGAGAAGTTTAGAAGCAAATTAAACCGTGTAATTTATTAAAAATAATTAAAGAAATAAAAAGGGAAAAAATTAAATAATGAAAACAAATAAATAAATAAATAAATAAATGGGTTACCACCCAAAAGCGCTTTGTTTAACGTCGTTTAAGCTCGACGACCTTCCTCTAGAATTTTGCTTCTTCCAAATTTAGCATTTCAATTAAACGAAATTCTTTGATCATGAAACGCTTTGGTTCTTTCTTTAAAAATTTGTGCGCTATCCTATGCATTTTTACGAATTTCCTCAAGCTCTTGGATGTTCAATTTTCTCGCTTCGCCGACTGCATCCATATCCATGTTACATTCTTTCACAGCCCAATATGCCTTGTGTTCCAACTCAACCGGTAAGTGGCATGGTTTGCCAAATACAAGTCGATATGGTGACATTCCTATAGGTCTTTTATATGCCGTGCGATATGCCCACAAAGCATCAACTAACTTCAAACTTCAATCCTTCCGATTTGGTTTAACTATTTTTTCAAGGATTGTTTTAATCTCTCGATTCGACACCTCCGTTTGCTCATTTGTTTGTGGATGGTAGGAGGTAGATATTCGTTGAGTCACACTATATTTTTTCATTAATGCATCCATGACTCGATTGACAAAATGTGTTCCTCTATCACATATAATTGCTCTCGGAGTGCCAAACCTGGAAAAAATAGTATCACGGAGAAAATTAGTCGTTGTCTTAGCATCATTATTTCGGGTAGCTTTTGCCTCTACCCATTTAGAGACATAATCGACTGCAAGGATAATATATAAATTCCCAAAAGAAGAAATAAATGGGCCCATATAGTCTAAACCCCAAACGTCAAATATTTCACAAATGTGAATTGGGTTGAGCGGCATTTCACTTTTCTGGCTTAAATTGCCTACTCGTTGGCATCTGTCACATACTTTACAAAAAATATAAGTGTCACGAAATAAATTAGGCCAAAAGAAACCACATTCAAGAATTTTATGAGCGGTTCGTTTAGATCCGAAGTGACCTCCACATGAATATAAGTGACAAAAAGTAAGTATCGATTGTACCTCGCTTTCACTGACACAACGTCTAATAATTAAGTCCGAACAGTGCTTCCACAAGTAAGGATCATCCCAAATATAATAGCGAGAGTCCCTTTTTATTTTCTTAATCGCGGATTTTTGCAAATCAACCAGCAATTTACCTGTGGCTAGGAAATTCGCTATATCGGCGAACCAAGGATGAGAGACTTGTGCTACCATTAAGCTTTCATCGGGAAATTGCTCACGAATAGGTGGTTCAATTGTAGTGATTGGCAATCGACTTAAATGGTCAGCAACCAAGTTTTCGTTCCCCTTTTTCTCTTTAATTTCGAGATTAAATTCCTGGAGCAATAGGATCCAGTTGATCAACCTTGGTTTCGCTTCTTTCTTGTTCATTAAGTGCCTTAATGCTGCATGATCAGAAAAATAAATAAATTTTAGTTCCAAGTAAATAAGAGCGAACTTTCTCTAATGCAAAAATAACAGCAAACAATTCTTTTTCTGTGGTGGAATAATTGCGTTGAGCCGGGTCAAGTGTTTTTGACGCATAAGCGATAACGTGCGGTTCCTTCCCGTTTCGTTGGCCGAGAAAAACTCCAACGCTCAGATCTGAAGTATCGCACATTATTTCTAAAGGAAGACTCCAATCCGATGGTTGCACAATTGGTGCGAAAATTAGCTTTTCTTTTAATTTGTTGAAAGAATTTTTACAATCTTGATCAAAATCAAAGGCAACATCTTTTTGGAGGAGCCTACACAATGGTTGTGCTACTTTAGAAAAATCCTTTATGAATCTCCTGTAGAAACCTGCATGGCCAAGAAAAGATCGAATTTCCCTCACCGAAGTGGGGTATCGTAGTGAACGAATTACGTCAGTTTTTGCCTTATCAATGGCAATTCCTTTAGATGAAACGATATGCCCAAGAACCAAACCTTTGCTTACCATGAAATGACACTTCTCATAGTTAAGTACTAATTTAAACTCAATGCATCGTTTAAGAATATAAGAAAGGTTGGAAAGGAATTCATTAAAAGAGTTACCGTATACGGTGAAATCGTCCATAAACACTTCGATACCTTTTTCAATGTGATCAGAAAATATACTTATCATGCACCTTTGAAATGTTGCAGGAGCGTTACACAATCTGAAGGGCATTCTACGGTAGGCGAATGTCCCGAAAGGGCAAGTAAAAGTCGTTTTTTCCTGGTCCTCGGGTGCCATTAGAATCTGGAAAAATCC
Organism: Abelmoschus esculentus; assembly: GCA_035048815.1. Taxonomy (NCBI): domain Eukaryota; kingdom Viridiplantae; phylum Streptophyta; class Magnoliopsida; order Malvales; family Malvaceae; genus Abelmoschus; species Abelmoschus esculentus. Next base: position 21,340,914 of record JAUCBN010000011.1, read on the forward strand.
TGAAAATCCATAAAGGCAACAATAGTGAGACTTTCTAGCTAATCTTTCTATCATTTAATCAATAAAAGGTAATGGAAAGTGGTCTTTTCGGGTTAAGGAATTAAGCTTCCTATAATCGATACAAACTCTTCATCCATTCTGTACTCTTGTCGGTACCATTTCGCCTTCCGTATTCTGAACTACTGTTACTCCAGTCTTCTTTGGGACGACATGAACTGGACTTACCCAATTACTATCAGAGATTGGGTAAATAATGTCGGCGTCAAGGAGCTTTTGGATTTCTTCTTTTACAACCTCCATTATTGGCGGGAACAACCGTCTTTGTCCTTCCCTTGTTGGTTTTTTGCCTTCTTCCGTCTTAATTTTGTGCATGCATGTGGATGGTTTTAAACCTTTAATATCAACAATGGTCTAACTGATTGCTTCCCTATACATGCGTAAAACAGCAACCAACTCCTTTTCCTCCACCGTTGACAGCTCGCTTGAGATTATGACCGGTAAGGCATCTTTTTCTCCTAGAAAGGCATATTTAAGGTGAGACGGCAGCTGCTTTAGTTCGAGTTGAGGTGCCTATAATATCGAAGGAAGAATTTTAGTTTTTGAAGGTGTTAAACAAAAATTAGATGCAAAAAAATTAAAGGAAAAAATCTCTTCAAGCTCCTTATCATCATGTAACTCCTCTATTTCCACTTTCCTGCCAACATCAAGAATTAAATTAGATTCCAAAAATTCATTAGCGAAGGGATCAATAATATCTATGAAATTTAAACTCGCCACACTATCTGGGTATTTCATAGCTTTGTATACATCAAATTTAACAACTTCTCTGTCAAACTCCATAGTCAAGATGCCGCTTCGGACATTAATTTTCGTTTGCGCTGTACTTAGGAAGGGTCGACCAAGAAGTATTTCGGATCCAGTATTACTGCGATCATTTTCCATGTCAATCACATAAAAATCGGCAGGAAATATTAAATCGTTTACCTTTACCAAAACATTTTCTAGAACTCCTTCAGGGTAGATAATTGATCGATCAGTGAGTTGAACTGTAACCTTTGTCTCTTTTAAAGTTTCATTGGATATTTTGTTGTAGACGAAAAGGGCCATTACATTGATGGATACGCCTAAGTTACACATTGCATGCTTAATTCCAACATTACCAATTTTGCACGGTATGGCAAACATACCTTGATCTTTATATTTGAGAGGTAGCTTTCTTTGAAAAATTGCCAATATATTCTCGCCCAGGTTTACTTTTTCATGACCAGTCAATCATCGTCGGTTTGTACAGAGGTCTTTGAGAAACTTTGCATACTTTGGTATTTTTCGAATTACATCGAGAAGAGGAATATTTATCTCCACCTTTCTGAAGATGTCAAGAATTTCCTTCTCTTCTACTTTCTTGTCATGCTTCACAAGCCTAGAAGGAAAATGAGGCAAAGTGTCGTAAGTAGAAGGAAAATACGAGGGAGAAACAACTTTACTAGAATCATTTGAGGGTGAAGATTCTTTTTCTGAATCCTTTGGTGGTGGATCCTCTTTTTGTTCGTCGGTCTCTTTCGCGGACTTGTTCGGTTGATCAGGTGAGATGACGGTGCCACTTCGCAAAATAATTGAACTCACATTTTCTCTCGGATTTGATTCGGTTTGCGAAGGCAACCGACCCTGCGATTCTAGGTGGCCAACAGTTTGAGCTAATTGTGTTAATTGCTTTCCAAGTTCTTAAATTTCTCGTTGGGTTTGAGATTGGAACTTCTCTTAGGATGTGGCTAACATTTCAACAATTGGCTCAAGGGAAGATTTCTGTGGGGCTTAAGCTGGAAAAGGAGGGGGCCTCGCTTGATAATTTTGATTGTTACCGTATTTTAGGTTTGGATGATCTCTCCATCCTGGATTAAAAGTATTACTATACGGGTTATATGCTCTTTGAGGAGGTCCCGGAAAATTTCCTATGGCATTAATATTTGCTTCGGATACATCTTGTAACAATGGACAGCAGTCTGTCGGATGATCTGTCATTGTGCAAATTCCATAAGCTTTCTCTATTCCAATTTTTCCTGAAATAAGCGAATTAACTATGTCAGTTAATTTGTCGAGTTTATTTTCAATTGAAACAGCACTTACCTCGTGAACCCGTCGGCTAGGTTTACTTGAGCCAAATTGTTGTGAGTTTGCCGCCATAGTAGAAATTAACGTTCTTGCCGCCGTGGTTATCATGTTAATGAGAGCGCCGCCACTAGCGGTATCAACCATTTTTCTATCAATTGGAAGCATTCCTTCATAAAGGTATTGAAAGAGTATTTGCTCAGAAAGATCATGCTGCGGACAACTGACGCACAATTTTTTAAACCTCTCCCAGTAATCATAAAGAGTTTCGTATTCTTTTTATTGAATTCACAAAATACATCGCCTTAACTCACTTGCTTTTGCCACTGGGAATAACCTGTCAAGCAAAACATGTGATAGTTCAGCCCAAGTAGTAATTGAATTAGGCGGTAAATAAAATAGCCACTCCTTAGTCGTTCCGGCTAAAGAAAAAGGAAATGCTCTCAGTTTGATTTGATCCTCGGAAACTCCTTGAGGCTTCATACTACTTCACACCATATGAAATTCTACGAGATGTTTATGTGGGCTTTCATTAGGCAAGCCGTTACAGGTAGGAAGGAGATGGATCAATTCTGTCTTAAGTTGAAACGGGGTTTCGCCATTAGGAAAGGTAATGCTAAGTGGTTGTTGTATCTCGGGGGCTGTATTTAATTCTCTAATCGTTTGGTTGGCCATCAGTCTTGGTTCAAGAATTGCGTTTGATGAAGTCGGATAGGCGTCTGGATTTGACTCTCTGTAAGATTGGGTTTGAGATAATGATTCAGAATTGGATTCCAAATTTGATTGCTTGTCTTGCTCTCGTTGTTGTTTCTTTTTTTGAAGTGTTCGGCCGTGAGTTCTACGAGCTCTTGCTTCGATTTCCGGGTCAAGTTCAACAAGATTTCCCGGTTTGCTTCTGGTCATAAAAATAAAACAAAATTTAATCAGTAATTTGCCGAAAATTCCCCCGACAACGGCACCAATTTTGACAAATATTGTTTTTTAAGTCAAAATAAAATATTCTTCTTAAATTAAATAAATAAAAGATAGTATAGTAAAGAGGGTCGATCCACAGAGAATTTGGAACTTATGATGTAATTCTGTATTGCTTTCAGTCCAGGATGCTACAAACAATTAATTAAAAGGGGGGTTGATGAGATTGCGATGAAAAATAAAGAAACTAAAATAACAAATAAAATGTAAAAATAAAAATTGAGAGAAAGAAATAATAGTTGAAAATGACAATGAAGAAATCGCCTCGAGCTAACTTTGTTTCAATTTTGTCGATCATTGAAAATGATTTTTACTTCAGGATTCATGTCGGTTACAGTCTACAAGGACCAACCCATTGGAACTTGCCTTTCTCTCTTGTAACCAATCTTCCCAAGCCTATCTTTGAAAGATGATTCTTGAGTGGATTAACCACAGCTATTGTCGTTAAAACAATCAGATTAAGTATTGGAAAAGCCCGACTCGGATTATGTTGTCTCGTCGAAGATCGAATCCGATATCATTTTTCCTTAGTGGACCGCCGTTAAGTGTGTTCACAGGAAGTCAAAATTGTCACAGGCAAATCCTTCCTCCCATTGTATATTAAAACAACATCCAGACCAACGAGCTCTTTTTGGTTTGAAAATGTTTTAATTTTGTAAGTAAGGCCGATTGCCAAACTAATAAAACAGAAAAATAAGAATGTTTCCCGAAGGGATTTAAGTACTATTCAATTCTCACGCTTTGAATTGATTCATTGTTAGCTCTCGGATTAAAAGAAATTAGCTAAGCATGATATCAATTATCATACTTAGCATATTTTTGCAAAATATTAAAAAGACTAAAAATAAAGAAATGAAAAGAAATTTTATAGAATAAAGAAGCAAGACAAGAATTCAAAGACAAAGTGATGGATGATCTAAAGCCTTACCCATAGAGGGTATTTATAGGCTACTAATAACCTAAAAATAATAAACTAATTCAAAAATGAAATAAAAGATAAAAAGATAATTCTTGAGTTTAAAATTTAAAAACAAAATATCTTATCCTAAAAATCTTCTCAAATCTTGTTGCTGAACCGTCTCCAGAATTCTCTCAAATCTCGTTGACTGGACTATCTCCAAAATCTTCTAGAATCTTTTAGAAAATGCAAAAATTGTCTTTTTTAATCACCAATTATAGAAACAGGTCACTGCACATAAAACATACAAAATACACTCAAATTAGCAGTGATAAATTCATGAAAATAAGATAATTAGCAATTAAAAAGTAACAATTTAAATCACCAATCAATTACTAAAAATAGAAAATATGGGTCAATTTCAGCTAGAAATAAAGTTTTTATGTGTTGTAATGAACAAAAATATTATCATTTTAAAATATTGCACTAAATTAGAAAAAATAAATAAATAATGGTCAATTCGGTTTAAACTTAGGAATTAATTTGAACAAAAATAAACCCAAATCCCTATACTAATCCCTTTTCCCCCAAACATTCAACTTAAAATATTTAACCCTAAACATCAACCCCTAACTCTTCCTTTAATTAAAGTAAAATATATCTCCAAGAATATAATATAATTTAATTTAATTAATTCTATCTAATCTAACTTAAGGTTTCAAGGATTACCTTCGTTAAATTACTTTAAACATGCGGTCCATTAAGTCATGAAAACATTTTAAATTAATTAAATCAACTAATCTAATCTAAACATAAATTTAATTTAATTTAATTTAATCTATACTTTATTGAGTCAAAAGCCTGTTTTAATTTAGTTAAAAGAAACTGATGTAATTATAATCTATTCTAAACTCTAATATCAAACAAATAAATAAAATGCACAAATTAACGGAGCATGGATCAAATTAAAAAAATTTACAAGATTTAAATTGTGATTTTATTGAAATTAGGACCAAATTACATGGTTTAAAATGCCACAGGGACTAAAGCCTTAATTAACCCAATTATCCCACCTCATTTAATGCCCAAACACATTCTCTCTATTTATAAGATAGTAGAATATGACGTGATATTTAATGTCAAAATTTTTGCTAATGAGGAAGAAAAATCACAATAAGTGACTATTGATTTTGACCAATCTACGATTGTCATATGACAAATTTAAGCGGAAAAAAGATTAAAATTAACAAAAGAACTTAGATTTATACTTTCAAGGTTGTTTTTTTATCTGAAAATATAATAAGTTGATCGGAAAATTTGAGGTATGGCATTTTTTAATTGATTATATTTGTATATACATAAAAATAATTATTCAACTCTTTACATGAATTTAAAAATGTATTCATTTACATTTATCAACAAGGGCGTATCTAGCATAGTTAGAGGTGGCAAACGGGTCATTCGGTTCAGTTTCGGTTCGGATTATTTCGGTTCGATTCAATTCGGTTCGGTTCACTTCGGGTTTGTTTGCATTCGGTTTAGATTCAGTTCGGATCGGTTTTGGTTTCGATTTTAATTCGGTTATATAATAATTCGGTTCAGTTCGGATATCGGATCGGTGATTCGGGTCAATATTGGATTGGTTGTTTTCAGTTTGGGTCAATATCGGATCAGATGTTTTCGGGTCGGGTCCATATCGGGTCATTCGGATCGGTTCGGATCGGGTCAATCTTTGAATTTTCGGGTTAATTTGGTTTGAGTTGGACTTAAGTATAAATGTAATCGTCTATATTATATATAGAATTAATCATATATTCTTGTAAAATATATCTTTTTTATTTCATATTGGAATTGTTTTGAAAATGTTTGTCTTAACTTTTATTCGAATAAAGTCAGTATTGGTAATTTAAGGGATAATGCCATTTTTGTAAATACATGGATTCATTAATAACATTTTGGTCATTTTTATAACACCCCAAATTTTAACAAAAAATAATTTGATTTTTAAAGAAGGAAATATAATATTAAAAATTAAATTATTATGACATATAGTGATTAAGTAGTCTTATCATAATACAAAAAGTTAATAAAATATATATTATTTAATTATTTATCATATTGTTAAAAATGAAAAATAGTAAAAATATATTATTCATTCACTTTGACTCAATTATCGGGTTAAAATCGGATTGATGTTCGATTTAGATCGGTTTTGAGTAAGTTAATTTCGGGTTGCTTTCGGTTTCGGTTGCTTTTGGTTCGAGTGAAAATCGGTTTAGGTCAAATCGGTTACGAGTTTATATCAGTTCTTCTAGAATTTGGATCAGTTTAAGTTTCGGTTTCGGTTCGGGTAAATCGGTTCTCGGATCAAGTTTGCCAGGTCTAAGCATAGTTCTTGGTAGGTCACTTGACCTACCATAAAACTGGATAAATTATATTATAGGTCACTTAATCACTTATAAAATTACGATTGGATTACTTAATTATTAAAAGTTATAATTGAATCACTCAATTAAAGATTTAGTTAGTTTGAATCATTCCCTGGCATCTAATAAACTTTGGTATAATAACAATTTTAATACTAAAATTTATATATTTTACTAATGTAATCTTAATTCAAAAGAAGTAACTTTGAATATTTAAAAATTAATTATTTTTCTCCTAAATTATATGTATACAATTGTTAATACTAGAATAATTTCTTTAAATTATTAATTAATCTAATGAATAAATTTATAATATAAATATATTTATATTTATTTTTAATTTTAGGTCTATATTTAATATCTATAATTATTAAAATCTATTTAAAATATTTTTAAAAATATTCAATTTTAATTATTACTATCCTGTATTTTCTATGAAAGTTAAATTTTTTGTTTTAATATATACTATTTTCAATGATTTTATTATTTTTTTATGTTAAAAAAATATTTCTGAGTATGATTTTTTCGTATCAATTCTAAATATCTTAAATAATTTTTAATGATTTATTTAATGTATTTTTATTTTATATACGATTTTATTTATTATCTGAGAGTGAACTATCATGCTTAAATTCCTAGATTTTCCCCTGTTTATCAACCTATTAATTTGATTATATATGTATATACATTTATTCTTATATAATTTAATAAAATAATAGTCGATAATTGAATTATTTAACAAAAAATATTTAAAATACGAAATTTAATAATGAAAATAATGAAAAAAATAAATTTTTCACATCATCAAATCATAGATTTCCCCAATTACACGACACGCAAATATCAAGGCAAGTCAATATCAGTTGTGTTCAATAACAAATCGGAATCAAAACAATTTGGGTCAATCAGTAAATCGAGTTCTAAATTGGTCAGAGAAAACCAGATCTGGTCGATTCAGCCAGATAATATCGGTTATCTATGAGTTTAGTCTTAGGTTCAAGTTTGTATTTGTTGGGCACAAGTCAAGTTTCGAGTCCATAGTAACAACTTCAATTCAGTTTCAGCTACTAAATTAGTAGGTCTAAATTGGTCCCAGACCTATAACTAGCTTTCTAAATTAAAACTCAAACTTCTGAACATTTCATTTTTATTTTCAAACTATTAATCTCATTCTAAATTGGTCCTCAAACTTTTGAGCATTCCAGTTTCTTCCACGTACTACGAGCTTCAATCTAATTTACCCTCAAAACTTTTGAACATTCTAATTCCATACTCGAAATAACACTACATGCTAAACATGACCCACATTAATAAAAAATTACAAAAACTATTAAGTTTTAGGAAAAACTAAAATGGTATAATAAGTTGTGAATGAACGATAAACTGATGATGAAATTGGAACATCTAAAAGTTTGGGGCTCATATTAGATTGTGAATTTTAGTTTGGAGACCAATTTAGAATGATTATTGATTGCTTCTAAACGACATTCTTGTTTTATATATTGCGAAGTCGATCTTATCATTTAATATCATTAAAAGAATCTTTCTCTAGGGTTTTTTATTTGTATGAATTTTATATGGACTTTATAAAAATCATAACAATACAGAAAGACCTTTTATTCACCACATATCATGATTCCATAAACATGGCAGAACTGATTTCAAACATTTAGGCCTTTTAAACCTTTTCTAGAGATAAAAGAGGAAGGGGATGGGATTGCTCAGAGATCAAACCCAAGACTAAATTAAGACATAAAGCCAGTCTTTTTGCTAAACCACCTTCCTTATTTTAAAATTACTAGTTCCTGCGTTTCAAACTATCTTCTGGAAACTTGTTGTCAAAGTTGGAGCCGGGCTGTCCGGGTCAATCGTCGCCGTTGCCTTGTATCCAAGTTTGTTCACCTCAGCAGGAGTGGCAGAAGATGTGTCCAGAAGCGTTTCCACGGTAGCCCAATTGACATTAGTATTCGTAATGTCAATATACACCTGCAGATTTGATTTATATGAAACTTGATCAAATTATATTATTTCATTTGAATGTTACAATAACATTGAATGGATGCATACCTTGTTGCTTTGACCGTTCATATTGCTCCAGGCAATAACCCACTTAATGCCAGCTGGGGTTGCATACACAGCCCCGCCTTTCGAGCTTCCAGCTCGGGGATCGGCGTCGTGCTTAATTTTATTGGACCACATTGCTTGAAGAACGAATGGGCGGTTTCCAGAGCCATACCAATCGATTTGGTCAGCAAGGTTGACATTATCATTGGAAATGTTCTGAAGAGTCACGTCTGTATAGAATGCAGGACCCGAACTGCTAAATACAACGGGAGCCATCACCTGAATTGGAGAAGTCGAAATACTTTAAGCTGTTGGTTTGGTTTGGTTTGGTTTGGTTGTGCTCTGACTGCTGTACTAGATACCCCTATATATACTATTCTGCTGCCCATAAAATGACAACAAGCAGATAGAATTTTTTTATTTTTCAATTTTTTATATTAATAAGGACAAAGGACTGAATAAATATATTACATATCCAACGGCAGAATTGATTTTCACGTGCATGTTTCATTTTACTTTTCAAGTTTAGTATACCTCGGCCAATGGTTGTTATAACAACATTGCAAGACTTGATATTTGAATAGTAGCTTGTGATCCACATGTTGAGTTTTGTTTAAGGACTTAATACGTGGTTGTTATAACTAAATCTCTCTTTTCATTGTTGTAAATATTTTAATACTATTAGAATGTCTCATGTAGGAAAATGGAGACCATGGAACCGACAGAAACCCCCCTCTACTCAATCCATGCCAACTGTCCTAAACTTTTTCCTTTGATAACCGATCCTCATTTTATTAATATATTATTTTTTTTTATATTTTTTATATTTTTTTTGAATTTTACTTATTTATTTTATGTAATATTATTTATTTATTTAATATTTATTTGTTATATTTTATCTATATTTACCTTTGCCTTATTTATATTCGAATCCGGACGAAATTCGGGTTTTACACATATAAAGCATATAGTTCATGTACATAATAATTATATCGTAAAACATATTTAATGGTAGCCAAAGTTTTAATTTAAAACCTATTTACCCTCAATTCGAACAACGATATGAAATCCCCCATGAATTATGTCCTAAAGGACATACGCTAGGCCTATAGGCATATAGGCCTACCTATGCCGATACCTAAGGTCCTGAAGGACTTACTAGTTTGGTCAGGGATGAGCGTAACTGGAGGTATCATCTGGATCACATAAAATCATACCGAGAGTACGCCGAGTAAATTATTTCACAACATTAAACAACATTAACAAAAATCAGGTGACAAGCGTGTTTTTATTTTTACTAGAAATTCGATATCTGAATCTCATATCAAGAGGGACACAAAATATGTAACCGAATGGGTTTCTGGTCGGATCCTTTACGGTTGGATTAAATTAGATACAAATCATTTTAGGTTGATCTGATGTTTCGACGCGATTTAGTTTAGGTGTGGGTCAATTTAAGGTCAGGCTTATTTCAAGTCGGGTTCATTTTGTGTTAGGTCAGGCTTATATTTTTTTTGAATTTTACTTATTTATTTTATGTAATATTATTTATTTATTTAATATTTATTTGTTATATTTTATCTATATTTACCTTTGCCTTATTTATATTCGAATCCGGACGAAATTCGGGTTTTACACATATAAAGCATATAGTTCATGTACATAATAATTATATCGTAAAACATATTTAATGGTAGCCAAAGTAAATCGTTACCGCCTACGCAATTAACAAGTTTATCGTACAAAACCTTAGACCCACCTACGCGGTACAAATAAGGATTAAATACCAAAATATATAATACCAGATAATTAATCTAAACCCATACTGAAATTTTGGTTACAAAATAATGTCACATCGGACAAATTTGTGAAGCATACAATATCAAGATATAGGCTAATGTCACCCAAATAAAGACAATATGATGGATAAAAACATTACAACAGAAGACGAGTTTGAATGTATCGATCTCCCATGTGCCAAACTCAAGGGTTTCCTCTCCATAAGTATCTGAAAGAGAAAAGATTTTGGAGTAGGAGCTAGGGAGCTTACTGTGTTCCCATAAGTGCATATAAAACATATAGTTTATGTACATAATAATTATATCGTAAAACATATTTAATGGTAGCCAAAGTTTTAATTTAAAACCTATTTACCCTCAATTCGAACAACGATATGAAATCCCCCATGAATTATGTCCTAAAGGACATACGTTAGGCCTATAGGCATATAGGCCTACCTAAGCCGATACCTAAGGTCCTGAAGGACTTACTAGTTTTATCAGGGATGAGCCTAACTAAAGGTATCATCTGGATCACATAAAATCATACCGAGAGTACGCCGAGTAAACTATTTCACAACATTAAACAACATTAACAAAAATCAGGTGACAAGTGTGTATTTATTTTAGTAAAACGGAAATTAGATATCTGAATCTCATATCAAGAGGGACACAAAATATGTAACCGAATGGGTTTATGGTCGGATTAAATTAGATACAAATTATTTTAGGTTGATCTGATGTTTTGACGCGATTTAGTTTAGGTGTGGGTTAATTTAAGGTCAGGCTTATTTCAAGTCGGGTTCATTTCGTGTCAGGTCAGTTTCAAGTCTGGAGGTTCATTTTAGGTTGGTTCAGAACGATTCAAGTCTAAATCAGTCAATTAACGGGTTAATTCAAGCTATGAGGAGTTAAGGTCGAGTTGATTTCATGACGGTTTAATTTGGGGACGGGTAATTTCAATTAGGTTTGATTTTAGGTTGGGTCAATTCGGATTTTGAAATCGTATAAAGTTTGAGGTTGGTACAATTTGTACGATAGACTTTGCGTTGGGTCATTTCGTGTGAATTATTTACATCTTTTTGAACAAGAATCACATTAAAATATTGGACTTAATTAGAAATTAACATGAATAAAAATACCATCATTATTTAAAATATTGGACTTAATTACAAGGATTAGAAATAAATAAGTATCGATTTTGGTGAAAAATAAAATATTAGAAATTAACATGAATAAAAATATCGTCATCATAATTATAATGGACTAAATTAGAAAAAATGAATAGAGAACATTTTGGACTAAAAAATTAACTTTTAGCTACTACAATAAACAAAAATATCGTTTGAAAAAATTGAAAAATATAAAAAAGAAAACATATGGGGAAATTTTGACAAAAAATTTTTATACCGACTACAATAAAAAAATAAATATTCCAATAAATTACTGACAAGCGTTATTTTTCAAGTCAAAATAAAATATTCCTCTTTAAATTAAATAAATAAAAGATAGTATAGTAAAGAGGGTCGATCCACAAAGAATTTGGAACTTATGATGTAATTCTGTATTGATTTCAGTCCAGGATGCTGTAAACAATTAATTAAAAGGGGGGTTTGATGAGATTGCGATGAAAAATAAAGAAACTAAAATAGCAAATAAAATGTAAAAATAAAAATTGAGAGAAAGAAATAATAGTTGAAAATGACAATGAAGAAATCGCCTCGAGCTAACTTTGTTTCAATTCTGTCGATCATTGAAAATGATTTTTACTTCGGAATTCATGTCGGTTACAGTCTACAAGACCAACCCATTGGAACTTGTCTTTCTCTCATGTAACCAATCTTCCCAAGCCTATCTTTGAAAGATGATTCTTGAGTGGATTAACCATAGTTATTGTCGTTAAAACAATCAGATTAAGTATTGGAAAAGCCCGACTCGGATTATGTTGTCTCGTCGAGAATCGAATCCGATCTTATTTTTCCTTAGCGGACCGCCGCTAAGTGTGTTCACAGGAAGTCAAAATTATCACAGGCAAATCCTTCCTCCCATTATATATTAAAACAACATCCAGACCAACGAGCTCTTTTTGGTTTGAAAATGTTTTAATTTTGTAAGTAAGGCCATTGCCAAAATAATAAAACAGAAAAATAAGAATGTTTCCCGAAGGGAATTAAGTACTATTCAATTCTCACGCTTTGAATTGATTCATTGTTAGCTCTCGGCTTAAAAGAAATTAGCTAAGCATGATATCAATTATCATACTTAGTATATTTTTGCAAATATTAAAAAGACTAAAAATAAAGAAATGAAAAGAAATTTTATAGAATATAGAAGCAAGACAAGAATTCAAAGACAAAGTGATGGATGATCTAAAGCCTTACCCATAAAGGGTATTTATAGGCTACTAATAACCTAAAAATAATAAACTAATTCAAAAATAAAATAAAAGATAAAAAGATAATTCTTGAGTTTAAAATTTAAAAACAAAATATCTTATCCTAAAAATCTTCTCAAATCTTGTTGTTGAACCGTCTCCAAAATTCTCTCAAATCTCGCTGACTGGACTATCTCCAGAGTCTTCTAGAATCTTCTAGAAAATGCAGAAATTGTCTTTTTTAATCACCAATTATAGAAACAGGTCACTACATATAAAACATACAAAATTCACTCAAATTAGCAGTGATAAATTCATGAAAATAAGATAATTAGCAATTAAAAAGTAACAATTTAAATCACCAATCAAATTCCCCCACACTTGTCTCATACTTGCCCTCAAGTATGCCTTAATCAAATCAATCAAACACCTAGTTTGCAATCCTCCAATTCATCTCATACTTAAACAATTTATGAAAATCAATGCTCTCAATAACTAATTGAACCAAAACATCGATCAAGGAGAATAAACATAAGTAAAAATAAATCAAACAACCTTGTAACTTCCTATCCTTCATCAATCAAAAATTCAACCTAGCTCAATTCCTCACAAGGTTTCACTCAAATCGTTCAAATGTGTTTCGGGTGCAAAGTTTCGCTCAAAGTCACATTCAAACAAGGATTTCCATAAGCTTGTGATATAATCAATTCTCAACTACTTAGAAGAAATAAGATGCAAGATCAATGGGTCTTTCAAAAGGGTATAACGGGGCTTAGGTAAAGGTAGGGAAAAAGGCTTAAAATGAGGCTTGTAATCAAGACAAAGAATTCATAACTAACATCCACGATCAAATAAGGTGCATGAAATAAATTAGAAAAAAAATAAAATCAAAATTGATCAAACTCTTTTTTTCTTTTTTCTTTCTACTTCCTTTTTTCGTTTTTTTATTCTTTTTTTATTCTTTTTTTTTTCTCTTTTTTTTTCTCTTTTTTTTCTCTTTTTTTTTCTTTTTTGTATTTTCCTCCGTTTTTTCATTTTTCTTTTTTTTTTCATTTTTTCCTTCTTCTTTCTTTCATTTTTTCGTGGAACAAGACGTTGATACGCTTCAATTCTTTGTCCTGAAAAAGGGTAAGAAAAAAGAATGATAAAAAGAAGGGCTTAAAGGCTAAAGTTGAGGTGAAACAAAAATAGGCTCAAAATTGGTTCACTAATGGAAAATTAAAAGGGTAGGGTTTTTTCTTGGGTAAAAATAGGGTAAATCCTATGCCCAAATCATATCAAAACATCATATTTCATGTGTAGCCACAAAATGTATTCATGTCACAAGTTCTAGATTTCCAATATTTAATTCGACACACTCAAACAAGGAAAACGAGCATAAAAATAGATGAAACATGCTCAAGGCTCAATACCTTATCAAAGTGTGTTACATTAATCAAGCTAGGCAAAAGTTCAATAGACAAAATCAAGGCATGTTACAAAGAAGTCAAATTAAATTCAAACTCATGCAATTCAACTATCAAGAGTGTTCTAAATCCAAAATAATTAAAAGAGCTTAGATAATCATAGCATGCTTAAGATATTTGATAAAAGGAAAGAAATTAACTAAGCATTCAACCAATTCAATCAAGGCATCCAATCAAGCAAATTATAAAACAAGTAAGATGGAATTTGATTCAATCTTTATACCCCTTCACTTAATTGTATTGTCCCAATACAAAATGGAATTTAAAGCATAAAAGAAGAAGGGTAAAGAATACTCCCCATGATCACCGACGTCCGCGGCCACGACCACGGCTAGGTCGTAAATAAAAAGGATATGACCGGTCTATCAAGGATTTTGCTACCGTGCACCCTTGCTCATCTTGGGTTTCGCTAACGTGCACCTTTAAATGTACTGATCTGAGAAGTTTAGAAGCAAATTAAACCGTGTAATTTATTAAAAATAAATAAAGAAATAAAAAGGGAAAAAATTAAATAATGAAAACAAATAAATAAATAAATAATTAAATGGGTTTCCACCCAAAAGTGCTTTGTTTAACGTCGTTTAAGCTCGACGACCTTCCTCTAGAATTTTGCTTCTTCCAAATTTAGCGTTTCAATTAAACCGATCGAAGCACTTTCGTAGAAAGGTTTTAGTCTCTAACCATTTACTTTGAAGCGAGCACCAGAATTATATTCAACTTCTATGGCTCATTGAGGAAAAACGTTAGTAACCGTCAATGGTCCAAGCCACTTCGATTTAAGCTTTCCTGCAAAAATTTTCAATTTTGAATTAAATAATAATACTTTTTGCCCAATGGAAAAAGACTTAAACGAAATTCTTTGATCATGAAACGCTTTGGTTCTTTCTTTAAAAATTTGTGCGCTATCCTATGCATTTTTACGAATTTCCTCAAGCTCTTGGATGTTCAATTTTCTCGCTTCGCCGGCTGCATCCATCTCCATGTTACATTCTTTCACAGCCCAATATGCCTTGTGTTCCAACTCAACCGGTAAGTGGCATGGTTTGCCAAATATAAGTCGATATGGTGACATTCCTATAGCTCCTTTATATGCCGTGCGATATGCCCACAAAGCATCAACTAACTTCAAACTCCAATCCTTCCGATTTGGTTTAACTATTTTTTCAAGGATTGTTTTAATCTCTCGATTCGACACCTCCGTTTGCCCATTTGTTTGTGGATGGTAGGAGGTAGATATTCGTTGAGTCACACCGTATTTTTTCATTAATGCATCCATGACTCGATTGACAAAATGTGTTCCTGTATCACATATAATTGCTCTCAGAGTACCAAACCTGAAAAAAATAGTATCACAGAGAAAATTAGTCATTGTCTTAGCATCATTATTTTGGGTAGCTTTTGCCTCTACCCATTTAGAGACATAATCGACTGCAAGGATAATATATAAATTCCCAAAAGAAGAAATAAATGGGCCCATATAGTCTAAACCCCAAACGTCAAATATTTCATAAATGTGAATTGGGTTGAGCGGCATTTCACTTTTCCGGCTTAAATTGCCTACTCGTTGGCATCTGTCACATGCTTTACAGAAAATATAAGTGTCACGAAATAAATTAGGCCAAAAGAAACCACATTCAAGAATTTTATGAGCAGTTCGTTTAGGTCCGAAGTGACCTCCACATGAATATAAGTGACAAAAAGTAAGTATCGATTGTACCTCGCTTTCACTGACACAACGTCTAATAATTAAGTCTGAACAGTGCTTCCACAGGTAAGGATCATCCCAAATATAATAGCGAGAGTCCCTTTTTATCTTCTTAATCGCGGATTTTGGCAAATCAACCGGCAATTTACCTATGGCTAGGAAATTCGCTATATCGGCGAACCAAGGATGAGAGACTTGTGCTACCATTAAGCTTTCGTCGGGAAATTGCTCACGAATAGGTTGTTCAACTGTAGTGATCCGTAATCGACTTAAATGGTCAGCAACCAAGTTTTCGTTCCCCTTTTTCTCTTTAATTTCGAGATTAAATTCCTGGAGCAATAGGATCCAGTTGATCAACCTTGGTTTCGCTTCTTTCTTGTTCATTAAGTGCCTTAATGCTGCATGATCAGAAAAATAAATAAATTTTAGTTCCAAGTAAATAAGAGCGAACTTTCTCTAATGCAAAAATAACAACAAACAATTCTTTTTCTGTGGTGGAATAATTGCGTTGAGCCGGGTCAAGTGTTTTTGACGCATAAGCGATAACGTGCGGTTCTTTCCCGTTCTGTTGGCTGAGAACAACTCCAACGCTCAGATCTGAAGTATCGCACATTATTTCGAAAGGAAGACTCCAATCCGATGGTTGCACAATTGGTGCAAAAATTACCTTTTCTTTTAATGTGTCGAAAGAATTTTTACAATCTTGATCAAAATCAAAGGCAACATCTTTTTGGATGAGCCTACACAATGGTTGTGCTACTTTGGAAAAATCCTTTATGAATCTCCTGTAGAAACCTGCATGGCCAAGGAAAGATCGAATTTCCCTCATCGAAGTGGGGTATGGTAGTGAACGAATTACGTCAGTTTTTTCCTTATCAACGATAATTCCTTTAGAAGAAACAATATGCCCAAGAAACAGACCTTTGCTTACCATGAAATGGCACTTCTCATAGTTAAGTACTAATTTAAACTCAATGCATCGTTTAAGAACATAAGAAAGGTTGGAAAGGCATTCATTAAAAGAGTTATCGTATACGGTGAAATCGTCTATAAACACTTCGATACCTTTTTCAATGTGATCAGAAAATATACTTATCATGCACCTTTGAAATGTTGCAGGAGCGTTACACAATCCGAAGGGAATTCTATGGTAGGCGAATGTCCCAAAAGGGCAAGTAAAAGTCGTTTTTTCCTGGTCCTCGGGTGCCACTAGAATCTGGAAAAATCCTGAAAATCTATCAAGGCAACAATAGTGAGACTATCCAGCTAATCTTTCTATCATTTAATCAATAAAAGGTAATGGAAAGTGGTCTTTTCGAGTTAAGGAATTAAGCTTCTTGTAATCGATACAAACTCTTCATCCATTCTGTACTCTTGTCGGTACCATTTTGCCTTCCGTATTCTGAACTACTGTTACTCCAGTCTTCTTTGGGACGACATGAACTGGACTTGCCCAATTACTATCAGAGATTGGGTAAATAATGTCGGCGTCAAGGAGCTTTTGGATTTCTTCTTTTACAACCTCCATCATTGGTGGGTCCAACCGTCTTTGTCCTTCCCTTGTTGGTTTTGCGCCTTCTTCCGTCTTAATTTTGTGCATGCATGTGGATGGTTTTAAACCTTTAATATTAACAATGGTCTAACTGATTGCTTCCCTATACATGCGTAAAACAGCAACCAACTCCTTTTCCTCCACCGTTGACAGCTCGCTTGAGATTATGACCGGTAAGGCATCCTTTTCTCCTAGAAAGGCATATTTAAGGTGAGACGGCATCTGCTTTAGTTTGATTCGAGGTGCCTGCAATATCGAAGGAAGAATTTTAGTTTTCGAAGGTGTTAAACAAAAATTAGATGCAAAAAAATTAAAGGAAAAAATCTCTTCAAGCTCCTTATCATCATGTAACTCCTCTATTTCCACTTCTCTGACAACATCAAGAATTAAATTAGATTCCAAAAATTCATTAGCCAAGGGATCAATAATATCTATGAAATTTAAACTCGCCACACTATCTGGGTATTTCATAGCTTTGTATACATCGAATTTAATAACTTCCCCGTCAAACTCTGTAGAAAACAGAGTGAAATAGTCTCTGTTACTTATTTTATTACTGAGCCGAATGGCTTCTTATATAGACTCTTGTTGCAAGAGTTTTACAATAACTAAAAATAGGATTCTAATATCTTAAACAAATAGGACTCTAATCTCTTAATGAGATAAGAGTTTCAACATACTAGTAACTCCTAAAATATAGAAGTTAGTCCTAATTACTTAGTCCTATTAAATAGAACTTTATCCTAATAATAATATTATTATTTTATCTAACACTTATAACTAACACTCCCCCTCAAGCTGAAGTATATATGTTGTATATACCCAGTTTGAATGAAAGCTCATCGAAGGTAACTCTTGGAAGGGCTTTGGTGAAAATATCTGCCAGTTGCTTCTTAGTAGATACATATTGCAGGTTTGCCACTCCACTATTGACTTTCTCGTGAATGAAGTGTCGATCTATCTCAATGTGCTTCGTTCTATCATGTTGCACTGGGTTCTTTGCTATACTTATGGCCGATTGACTATCACTGGAAATCTCAAAACTTTTGTCGCCTTCACTTTCCAGTTCTAGTTCTGTAAGTAGTTTTTTAATCCATATCCCTTCACATATTCCAAGGGCCATAGCTCTATATTCTGACTCAGCACTGCTTCGAGAAACCACAGTTTGTTTCTTGCTTCTCCATGTGACAAGATTTTCCCAAACATAGGAACAGTAGCCACTCACTGATCTTCTATCAGTCAATTCTCCTGCCCAACTTGCATCAGTATAGATCTTTACTGATCTATCTTGATTTTTCCTGAATATAAGTCCAGCACCAGGTGTAAACTTCAAGAATCTAAGTATTCTCTTTACTGCTTCTATGTGTTCTTCCTTAGGATCACTCATATATTGGCTGACTACACTAACAGAGTACGCAATATCTGGTCGTGTTAGAGAGAGATAAATTAGTTTACCAACTAACTTTTGATAGGTTTCTTTGTTTGTTGGATTTTCATTCTTTTCCTTGCTGAACTTCAAGGTTGGATCCATAGGAGTCTCGATTGGTTTGCAGCCTAACATTCCTGTTTCTGTAAGAAGGTCTAGCACATATTTTCTTTGATTGATGACAAGTCCTTCTTTGGATCGGGCAACTTCCATACCAAGAAAATACCTCATGGTCCCTAGGTCCTTAGTTTCGAATTCTTTTGCCAAGTTCTTTTTTAATTCTTCTATCTCTTTTTCATTGTTTCCAGTGATAATAATATCATCTACATATACTATTAACAGAGTCATCTTACCATTTGAGTCACCTTTCTTGAATAAAGTGTGATCGGCTTGACTTTGCTAGAATCCTCCTTGTATCATTGCTTTAGCAAATCTATTGAACCATGCTCTAGGTGATTGCTTTAAACCATATAGGGATTTCTCGAGTTTGCAAACAGTATTTTTTGTGAATTTCCCTTCTAGTCCCGGTGGTACCTCCATATAAACATCTTCTTCCAGATTCCCATTTAAAAAGGCATTTTTAATATCCAACTGATGCAACTTCCAATCCATATTGACAGCTATTGATAACAAAATCCTAATAGTGTTCAACTTTGCAACAGGTGCAAATGTTTCCTGATAATCAATATCATAGGTTTGTGAAAAAACTTTAGCAACCAACCTTGCCTTATACCTTTCTATGCTCCCATCTGATTTGTATTTGTTTCAGTAGTAGGGTCTATTTCAGCACTTCTATCTTCTGTTTCAGTGACAAGAATAGGATCTGTTTCAGCACCAATAATTTCTGTTTCAGTAGCAGGAATCGAGTCTAGTCTTTGGCTAATGCTAGGCTGGTCTACAGTGGCCTTTTTCCTTCCCGAATAGACATGGATTTGAGATGGTGTATTTTTGGTCGAAGGACTAGGAAGCTGGGATAAAGGAGAGGATAATTCAGTGATTATATCCTCTCGGTTAGTCACATTATTTTTAGAAGGAGCTGAAATAATTGACTAATGAGAAATAGTAGTAGGAAAAGGGAAAATAGGTTGCTCAGGTATATGAATATGCTGAAATTCCTTAGAATTTTCCCCCTTAATTTCTGACCCGGAAAAATATGGTGTATCTTCAAAAAAGGTTACATCAAAAGAAACATAAGTTTTCCTTGTGGATGGAGAATAACATTTGTAGCCTTTTTGACTAGGAGAGTACCCTATGAAGACACATTTGATAGCTTTAGGATCTAATTTGCTGCGATGATGTTGGTGTATATGTACAAAGGCAGTACACCCAAAAACTCTAGGAGGAATGTTTGAATATAAAGGTTTAAAGTGAGGGAAGTGGTCAAGAAGAATCTTACTAGGAATTTTGAACCCCAAAATTTTGCTTGACATCCTATTTATGAGATAGGTAGCTGTCAGAATTGCCTCCCCCCAAAGATACTTAGGTGCACAGGCTGAGAAAAGTAGAGACCTTGTAACCTCTAGAATATGTCGATTTTTTCTCTTTGCCACTCCATTTTGTTGGGGTGTATTGACACATGAAGTAAGATAAACTATTCCTTTTTCTCGAAAGAAAGAACCAAGAGAAGAACTTAAGTATTCACTCCCATTGTCACTTCGAAGTAGTTTTATTTTTGTGTCAAACTGGGTTGAAATTTTTTGGTAGAAGTTCTTAAAGATGGTTTCTACTTCAGATTTGTCTTTCATAAGATAAACCCATGTGTTTCGAGAGTGATCATCAATGAAGGAAATAAATCACCTATATCCAGATATAGTTTTGACAGAGGAAGGACCCCATATGTCACTGTGAATGGTTGAAAAAGGTTTTGTGGCTTCATATGTATTTGAGACATAAGGTTTGCGAGAATGTTTTGCAAGCTGACAAGATTCACAATTAAATAAAGATGGATTTTTATTAACAAATAAGTGTGGTAACATCTTGGATAAATAAAAGAAATTTGGATGTCCTAATCGATAGTGCCATAATAAAACCTCATTTATGCTAAGAGTGGAGAGAAAAACTTGTTTCCTAAGAGAGGTAGAGAAGGTATGATAAGGAGAGATACATCCTTCGAGTATGTATAAGCCCTTTAGTAGCCTAGCTTTGCCAATCGCCTTCTTCGAGTCCTGTTCCTGAAAAGTACAACCACCAATGCCAAAAAGAACATTACACTTGGATTTATCAACTAACTTGCTAACAGAAAGCAAATTACATGTAAGCTTAGGAACATAGAGAACATTGTGAAGAGTTAAATTATTATTCAAGGTAACTGAACCACTTCCTTCGACTGGAGTAAGGGTACCATCAGCAATTCGAATTGCTGGAAGTGTAACAGCACCATAGTTTTCCAAAATAGTAAAATCCCCTGTCATATGGTCTGATGCTCCAGAGTCCACTATCCATTGAATAGTGGATTTGGAAAAAGAGTTACCTGCAGTAGCAGCATGTGCAATGTTGGAAGATTGAGGTGTCATATTTTTCAGAAGTTCCTGCAATGTGACAATTTGTTCCTTAGTAAAGGGACTCGACAATGATTCTTGGGTAGCCACATTAGCTTCATTTGGAACTTTGGATCGAGTAGGCTTCCAATCAATAGGTTTCTATGGAGTTTCCAACATTGATCTTTCCAATGGCCAGGCTTTTGACAGTGTTCACACCATGGTCGATTTCTCCTAGTTTGGTTCTTAGGATGAGAATTAGTGACAAGAGCTGCAGCATCTTGTTGAATTGGTGGTGCTATTACTGCTGTTTTTCTACTATCTTCTCTCCGAATTTCTGAAAAAACCTCTCGTACCAATGAAAGAGGTTTAATTGCCAATATTCTTCCTTTAGCCCCATCAAACTCTCCATTTAATCCAGATAAGAACTGGAAAATTCGCCTCTGATTTTTCTGTTTACCATATAAAAGGCTATCATCTTGACACTTCCACTCATTGTTCTCGTATAAATCAAGTTGCTGCCAATACTTGTTGAGAAGACCATAGTATTGCACAACTAAAAGATCTCCTTGTCGAAGATCTTTGATGAGATTTTCTATCCGAAAGAGTTCTGCAGTATTATCATTATTCGAATAGGTATCCCTTGTTGCTTCCCATATTTCTGTTGTTGTTTGATACAACATGAAATTCTCCCCAACTTCAGGAAGCATTGAATTGATCAACCATGACATGATCATGGTGTTTTCACTCAGCCAGGTGCTATACTTTGGATCTGTTTTTGTCGGAATGACCATGGAATTAGAGAGGTACTCAATCTTCCTTCTTCTAGTGATGTATAGTCGTACTGATTGGGACCATGGGAGATAGTTATTCCCATTTAATTTGTATGTTGTTATCGGAGAAAGGGATGAATCAGACAATATATTTTCTGATTGTGAGGAATTGTTCTGAGAACTAATCTCAGAAGAGGATTGATCTGGATTAGTCATGAGGAGAAACTAATCCGAGAAGAAGAAAAAAGAATTCAAATTGAGAGAAATCAGGATCGCTCTAACTTGATACCATGTAGAAAACAGAGTGAAATAGTCTCTGTTACTTATTTTATTACTGAGCCGAATGGCTTCTTATATAGACTCTTGTTGCAAGAGTTTTACAATAACTAAAAATAGGATTCTAATATCTTAAACAAATAGGACTCTAATCTCTTAATGAGATAAGAGTTTCAACATACTAGTAACTCCTAAAATATAGAAGTTAGTCCTAATTACTTAGTCCTATTAAATAGAACTTTATCCTAATAATAATATTATTATTTTATCTAACACTTATAACTAACAAACTCCATAGTCAAGATGCCGCTTCGGACATTAATTTTCGTTTGCGCTGTACTTAGGAATGGTCGACCAAGAAGAATTTCGGATCCAGTATTACTGGTATCATTTTCCATGTCAATCACATAAAAATCGGCAGGAAATATTAAATCGTTTACCTTTACCAAAACATTTTCTAGAACTCCTTCAGGGTAGATAATTGATCGATCGGCGAGTTGAACTGTAACCTTTGTCTCTTTTAAAGTTTCATTGGATATTTTGTTGTAGACGGAAAGGGGCATTACATTGATGGATACGCCTAAGTCACACATTGCACGCTTAATTCCAACATTACCAATTTTGCACGGTATGACAAACATACCTTGATCTTTATATTTGGGAGGTAGCTTCCTTTGAAAAATTGCCAATATATTGTCGCCCAGGTTTACTTTTTCATGACCAGTCAATCATCGTCGATTTGTACAGAGGTCTTTGAGAAACTTCGCATACTTTGGTATTTTTCGAATTACATCGAGAAGAGGAATATTTATCTCCACCTTTCTAAAGATGTCAAGAATTTCCTTCTCTTCTGCTTTCTTGTCATGCTTCACAAGCCTAGAAGGAAAAGGAGGCAAAGTGTCGTAAGTAGAAGGAAAAGACGAGGGAGAAACAACTTTACCAGAATCATTTGAGGGTGAAGATTCTTTTTCTGAGTCCTTTGGTGGTGCATCCTCTTTTTGTTCGTCGGTCTCTTTCGCGGACTTGTTCGGTTGATCAGGTGAGATGATGGTGCCACTTCGTAAAGTAATTGAACTCACATTTTCTCTCAGATTTGATTCGGTTTGCGAAGGCAACCGACCCTGCGATTCTAGGCGGCCAACAGTTTGAGCTAATTGTGTTAATTGCTTTCCAAGTTCTTGAATTTCTCATTGGGTTTGAGATTGGAACTTCTCTTGGTATGTGGCTAAGTTTTCAACAATTGACTCAAGGGAAGATTTCTGTGAGGCTTAATCTGGAAAAGGAGGGGGCCTCGCTTGATAATTTTGATTGTTACCGTATCTTAGGTTTGGGTGATCTCTCCATCCTGGATTAAAAGTATTAGCATACGGGTTATATTCTCTTTGAGGAGGTCCCACAAAATTTCCTATGACATTAATATTTGCTTCGGATACATCTTGTAACAATGGACAATAGTCTGTCGGATGATCTGTCATTGTGCAAATTCCACAAGCTTTCGCTATTCCAATTTTTCCTGAAATAAGCGAATTAACTATGTCAGTTAATTTGTCGAGTTTATTTTCAATTGAAACAACACTTACCTCGTGAACCCGTCGGCTAGGTTCACTTGAGCCAAATTGTTGTGAGTTTGCCGCTATAATGGAAATTAATATTCTTGCCGCCGTGGTTGTCATGTTAATGAGAGCGCCGCCACTAGCGGCATCAACCGTTTTTCTATCAATTGGAAGCATTCCTTCATAAAGGTATTGAAAGAGTGTTTGCTCAAAAAAACCATGTTGCGGACAACTGACGCACAATTTTTTAAACCTCTCCCAGTAATCATAAAGAGTTTCGTATTCTTTTTGTTGAATTCCCAAAATACATCGCCTTAACTCACTTGCTTTTGCCACTGGGAATAACCTGTCAAGGAAAACACGTGATAGTTCAGTCCAAGTAGTAATTGAATTAGGCGGTAAATAAAATAGCCACTCCTTAGCCGTTCCGGCTAAAGAAAAAGGAAATGCTCTCAGTTTGATTTGATCCTCAGAAACTCCTTGAGGCTTCATACTACTGCACACCATATGAAATTCTGTGAGATGTTTATGTGGGATTTCATTAGGCAAGCCGTTATAAGTAGGAAGGAGATGGATCAATTCTGTCTTAAGTTGAAACGGGGTTTCGCCATTAGGAAAGGTAATGCTAAGTGGTTGTTGTATCTCGGGGGCTACATTTAATTCTCTAATCGTTTGGTTGGCCATCAGTCTTGGTTCAAGAATTGCGTTTGATGAAGTCGGATGGGCGTCTGGATTTGACTCTCTGTAAGATTGAGTTTGAGATAATGATTCAGAATTGGATTCCAAATTTGATTGCTTGTCTTGCTCTCGTTGTTGTTTCTTTTTTCGAAGTGTTTGGCCGTGAGTTCTACGAGCTCTTGCATCGATTTCTGGGTCAAGTTCAACAAGATTTCCCTTTTTTCTTCTGGTCATAAAAACAAAACAAAATTTAATCAGTAATTTGCCAAAAATTCCCCGACAACGGCACCAATTTTGACAAGCGTCGTTTTTCAAGTCAAAATAAAATATTCCGCTTAAATTAAATAAATAAAAGATAGTATAGTAAAGAGGGTCGATCCACAAAGAATTTGGAACTTATGATGTAATTCTGTATTGATTTCAGTCTAGGATGCTGCAAACAATTAATTAAAATGGGGTTTGATGAGATTGCGATGAAAAATAAAGAAACTAAAATAACAAATAAAATGTAAAAATAAAAATTGAAAGAAAGAAATAATAGCTGAAAATGACAATGAAGAAATCGCCTTGAGCTAACTTTGTTTCAATTCTGTCGATCATTGAAAATGATTTTTACTTTGAGATTCATGTCGGTTACAGTCTACAAGGACCAACCCATTGTAACTTGCCTTTCTCTCTTGTAACCAATCTTCCCAAACCTATCTTTGAAAGATGATTCTTGAGTGGATTAACCACAGCTATTGTCCTTAAAACAATCACATTAAGTATTGGAAAAGCCCGACTCGGATTATGTTGTCTCGTTGAGAATCGAATCGGATCTTATTTTTCCTTAGCGGACCGCCGCTAAGTGTGTTCATAGGAAGTCAAAATTTCCACAGGCAAATCCTTCCTCCCACTGTATATTAAAACAACATCCAGACCAACGAGCTCTTTTTGGTTTGAAAATGTTTTAATTTTGTAAGTAAGGCCGATTGTCAAACTAATAAAACAAAAAAATAAGAATATTTCCCGAAGGGAATTAAGTACTATTCAATTCTCACGCTTTGAATTGATTCTTTGTTAGCTCTCGGTTTAAAAGAAATTAGCTAAGCATGATATCAATTATCATACTTAGCATATTTTTGCAAAATAGTAAAAAGACTAAAAATAAAGAAATGAAAAGAAATTTTATAGAATATAGAAGCAAGACAAGAATTCAAAGACAAAGTGATGGATGATCTAAAGCCTTACCGATAGAGGGTATTTATAGGCTACTAATAACCTAAAAATAATAAACTAATTCAAAAATAAAATAAAAGATAAAAAGATAATTCTTGTGTTTAAAATTTAAAAACAAAATATCTTATCCTAAAAATCTTCTCAAATCTTATTGCTGAACCGTCTCTAGAATTCTCTCAAATCTCGCTGACTGGACTATCTCCAGAATCTTCTAGAAAATGCAGAAATTGTCTTTTTTAATCACCAATTATAGAAACAGGTCACTGCGCATAAAACATACAAAATTCACTTAAATTAGCAGTGATAAATTAATGAAAATAAGATAATTAGCAATTAAAAATAACAATTTAAATCACCAATCAATTACAAAAAATAGAAAATATGGGTCAATTTCAGCTAGAAATAAAGTTTTTATGGGTTGTAATGAACAGAAATATTATCATTTTAAAATATTGGACTAAATTAGAAAAAAAAAATAATGGTCGATTCGGTTTAAACTTAGGAATTAATTTGAACAAAAATAAACCCAAATCCCTATATTAATCCCTTTTCCCCCAAACATTCAACTTAAAATATTTAACCCTAAACATCAACCCCTAACTCTTCCTTTAATTAAAGTAAAATATATCTCCAAGAATATAATAAAATTTAATTTAATTAATTCTATCTAATCTAACTTAAGGTTTCAAGGATTACCTTCATTAAATTACTTTAAACATGCGGTTCATTAAGTCATGAAAATATTTTAAATTAATTAAATCATCTAATCTAATATAAATCTAAATTTAATTTAATATATACTTTATTGAGTCAAAAGCCTGTTTTAATTTAGTTAAAAGAAACTGATGTAATTATAATCTATTCTAAAATCTAATATCAAACAAATAAATAAAATGCACAAATTAACAGAGCATGGATCAAATTGAAAAAAAATACAAGATTTAAACTGTGATTTTATTGAAATTAGGACTAAATTACATGGTTTAAAATGCCACAGGGACTAAAGCCTTAATTAACCCAATTATCCCCCTCATTTAATGCCCAAACACATTCTCTCTATTTATAAGATAGTAGAATATGACGTGATATTTAATGTCAAAATTTTTGCTAATGCGAGAGAAAAATCACAATAAGTGACTTGATTTTGACCAATCTACGATTGTCATATGACAAATTTAAGCGGAGAAAAGATCAAAATTAACAAAAGAACTTAGATTTATACTTTCAAGGTTGTTTTTTATCTGAAAAGATAATAACAATAAGTTGATCGGAAAATTTGAGGTATGACATTTTTTAATTGATTATATTTGTATATACATAAAAATAATTATTCAACTCTTTACATGAATTTAAAAATGTATTCATTTGCATTTATCAACAAGGGCGTATCTAGCATAGTTAGAGGTGGCAAACGGGTCATTCGGTTCGGTTTCGTTTCGGATTATTTCGATTCAGTTCATTTCGGGTTTGTTTGCATTCGGTTTAGATTCAGTTCGGATCGGTTTTGGTTTCAATTTTAATTCGGTTATATGATAATTCGGTTTAGTTCGGATATCGGATTGGTGATTCGGGTCAATATCGGATTGGCTGTTTTCAGGTTGGGTCAATATCGGATCGAATGTTTTCGGGTCGGGTCCATATCGGGTTATTCAAATCGGTTCGAATCGGATCAATCTTTGAATTTTCGGGTTAATTTGGTTTGAGTTATTAATCATATATTCTTGTAAAATATATCTTTTTTATTTCATATTGGAATTGTTTTGAAAATGTTTGTCTCAACTTTTATTCGAATAAAGTCAGTATTGGTAATTTAAGGGATAATGCCATTTTTGTAAATACATGGATTCATTAATAACATTTTGGTCATTTTTATAACACCCCAAATTTTAACAAAAAAATAATTTGATTTTTAAAGAAGGAAATGTAATATTAAAAATTAAATTATTATCACATATAGTGATTAATTAGTATTATCATAATACAAAAGTTAATAAAATATACATTATTTAATTATTTATCATATTGTTAAAAAAATAAAAATAGTAAAAATATATTATTCCTTCACTTTGACTCAATTATCGGGTTAAAATCGAATTGATGTTCGTTTTAGATTGGTTTTGAGCAAGTTAATTTCGGGTTGCTTTCGGTTTGGGTTGCTTTTAGTTCGAGTGAAAATCGGTTTAGGTCAAATCGGTTACGAGTTTATATCAGTTCTTCTAGAATTCGGATCGGTTTCAGTTTCGGTTTCGGTTTCGGTTCGAGTTTCGTATCATGCTAAATCATCAGTTTCGGTTTTGGTTCGGGTAAATCGGTTCTCGGATCAAGTTTGCCAGGTCTAAGCATAGTTCTTGGTAGGTCACTTGACCTACCATAAAACTGGATAAATTATATTATAGGTCACTTAATCACTTATAAAATTACGATTGGATTACTTAATTATTAAAAGTTATAATTGAATCACTCAATTAAAGATTTAGTTAGTATTGAATCATTCCCTGGCATCTAATAAACTTTGGTATAATGACAATTTTAATACTAAAATTTATATATTTTACTAATGTAATCTTAATTCAAAAGAAGTAACTTTGAATATTTAAAAATTAATTATTTTTCTCCTAAATTATATGTATACAATTCTTAATACTAGAATAATTTCTTTAAATTATTAATTAATCTAATATATAAATTTATAATATAAATATATTTATATTTATTTTTAATTTTAGATCTATATTTAATATCTATAATTATTAAAATCTATTTAAAATTATTTTTGAAAATATTCAATTTTAATTATTACTATCCTGTATTTTCTATGAAAGTTAAATTTTTTGTTTTAATTGTCAACACGAATTTTTGTATAATAATAAAATAAAAATAAAAAACAGAAAATGATAAATAATAATAAAATAAATAACTGAAAAATCAAATAAAAAGATAAAAATACAAAAAATAAAATAAAAATAGAAAAACAGAAAATTTGAAGTTATGGGAGAGTTTTAGATTTAGTGGGGATTGTGTTGAGAGATTTGAGGGAGAAATTTTAGGGATTTGGTGGAATTTGAATTAGTTTAGGATGTTTGAAAAATCCTTTAAATAGAGGCCCTCGAATCTGGAAAAAGGGGAATGAAATGAAAATAGCTAAAAGTTTGAATCGGAGAGTTTGGATCGACAAGAGGGCAATCGAAAGCGATTTTCGGTGGATTCAGGAGGTAAGCCCTTGTTTTGTTCTTTTTTTTTCTCTCGTTAGTTGCTTTTGGTTTATCTCTGTTATTTTCGGTTATTGGGAGAAATCTGGGTAGATTTAAGTGTTTTTAAGGTGTCATCCGAGGGGTGTTAATTTAATTAGGTGTTAATTTAATCAAATATTATATGTTAATTAGGTGTTAATTTAATTTTAAGGCTTAGGAATAATTTAATTAGGTTCTTAGTTGAATTTAATTTAGTTTCTAAGATAAAATTTAAAATTAATTTAACCTAATTAGATTTAATTTAGCCTAAGTGAACCTTAAAACTGAATTTCCATCAAGTTTTACTTTAATTAGGATTAATTAAAATTTAAAGCTTAGGAAAATTTGATTAAATTATTAATTTAATTAAAGATTCTAAATCTTAAAATTAATTAAACTTAATTAAATCTAATTTGTCCCCTTGAAACCGAACTCTTGTCTTTTTTTTATCTTTACCATGTAAGTCCCTTTTTAATTTTAATTATCTTTGTTGTAACATGAACTCCCATATTTTCTAATGAAAAGTAATCAAGTTCCTTTATTTTTTTATTTATTTTATTTTATTTAATTGTGTTCCGTTTTAAAAAATCACATGGTATATTTGTTAGGAGATCACTTAAACATCATTTAGTTAATTAATTTATAGCATTCCAGGATTAGTTGCTTTAATTAATTAAATAAATAAGGAGATAATTAGTAATGATAGTATTTGAATATTATACCTCGGATAAACTGCGAGGCTGGTGTTTTGACGTACCATGATGTTGGTCTAAAGAGTGTACCTTGGTATCGAATTCATGTGCTATTAAAAACCTAGAATTTGATGAAAAAACTTAGGTTTAGAATTAAATAAAATTGGTAGGTAAAAATTAGTGATATTAGTAATTTAAATAGGTTTTAAAATTTAATTAATGGAGCCCTTGTAGGTTAGAACTTAAAATGAACAAAATAAAAAATGGTCATGCATTTAAACCTTTTGAGGCGGAATTTATATTTCTTTGAATTTGGGTGAGATTTCCTATCTAGAGGACGTCTTATTCAAGCTCAAGTTTAAAAGAGATATATTTTCTGTAACCCCCTAGACCGGCCTATACGAAAAGCCCGACCTAAAGTAGTCACATTTTTTTTTGAAACGAACATAAAACAAATACAAGTTTAACCAAAATCAAAATATCCTGTAAAGATAACAGTTCCATCAAATTCATGAAATCGACCATAATTCATATGATCATAGTAACCTGTTAATCTCAAAGGTAATGTGTGTTCAAAACATTGTTCATAAAACGATCTTGTATCAAGGTAATAAAACATGATGAGTTAAAAACTATCCAGTAACAAAATATAGGCATACTAGTAACAAAATAAAGGCACATGTCACCATAACTAATAATACGGAGAATACAAGCATTACATCAAAATATGATCTGGGAGGTGTAGATCCTCCGAGTGCCAATCCGGGTTGCCTATCTACGGATATCTGAAAGGGGGAAGAAAACAAGTATGAGCTATGGAGCCCAGTGTGTTCCAGCAGTGCATAAAAATCATAGGTAAAACAATATACAATGATATCAGAAAAACAATGCATGAAATGCATGACATGATATTCTACCCTCATCCGATCACCAGGATACGGTTCCCCAGAACAGTGTCTAGTACAGGCATTAACCTAAGCCCAAAGGGGCAAAGGTACCGTAAACAGGACGAAATTACCCCGGCTATAGCACGGGAACCGATATCAGGACGGAATTACCCCAACCGTAGCTAGGAACCGTAACAGGTCGGAATTACCAACTGGATCAAGGCTGAACCGAATAACAGGCAATACTCATCATCCCCAAACCTAAAGTGACAGGCATGCAGTAATAACAGGTATAATGATGGCAGTGGCAGTATTTATTCAGATATCATGTAATGCTAAATCAGGACATGTCATGTATAATATATCAGGCATATAGCAAAACAGAATGTGATCAAGTTCAACATGTGTGTCAAGATAAAGTCCAGAGATAGTCAAGTGTACATGCTTGGTTTGTAAAAACAGAAAAACAATGATACACAATATATATAGCACGTAAGGGAACACACCTCAAAAGAGTAGAAGCACACAGGTGATCTACTGGGCGGCTGAGCCTCGCTCTTCAGCAGTACTGGACCGGGTCACGATCGGATCACGAGTCGGGTCGAACCGGGAGGAACCAGGCTGGGTCGGTACTCGGTCGGGAGGACTATGAGATCCCAACTTACCCGAACGGCTTCGGCCTCCGGCGAGGGGCTGAACGACGGCGAACGGGGGCGATCACGGAGGGGTTTTGGTCGCCCAGGAACGCCGAGCAAGGCGGAATGGTCGACGCGCCGAATAGATATCAGCGGCAGCCGGAATCAAGCGAAAAAGAAAGGGGCTTAACCCTAATCTTCGGCAAAACTTCCAGCCTCGATTCGTGGCGGAGACGACGGCGGGCGCGCGCGTCAGGTGAGGGGTTCGGCTCAGGGTGCGACGGCAAACACTCCAGTGGTGGCGGTGCACGGCGCGGCGGTGATTGAGTTAGGCGGCGGCCGGAGTGTGGTGAGGGAGAGAATTGTTCGAATGGTCTGGGTATATTTTTTTTGATCTCAAATGGTTCTAACCTGAGCCAACAGATGTATTCGAATCTAATAATATTATTATTACCCGATACAAGGTTGAGTTATAGGCAAGCGATCGCAGAAATAAACTTAAGAGCTGCTTAGCTCAGCTGGTTAGATCACGGGTTTAAAGGACTGAAGGTCGTGGGTTCAAAACCCCACAACCACATTTTTCTCTCTTTTCTTTCTTTTTGATTTCGGGTGTTACAACTCTCCCCCTCTAAAAAGAAATTTCGTCCTCGAAATTTACCTGAACTGAACAGATGGGGGAACTTCTCCCTCATAGACTCCTCGATCTCCCAGGTGGCATCAGAAGGTTTACGGTTTCTCCACTGGACTTTAACCATAGGGATACGTCTCCTCCTTAGAGCTCTCTCATCAAACTCTAAGATCTGAACAGGTTCCTCCTCATAAGACAGGTCTGGTCGTAACTCAATATCCTGAACCTGGATGATGTGACTCGGATCTGGATGGTACTGCCTCAACACGGATACATGAAACACATCATGAATACGGCTAAGATGAGGAGGTAACTCTAGCTGATAAGCAACAGGCCCGATTCTTTTCAGAATACGATATGGTCCAATATATCTCGGGCTCAACTTGCCCTTACGTCCAAATCTCAGAACTTTCTTCCATGGAGAGACTTTCAAGAAAACCTGATCACCAACCTCAAACTCGATGTCCTTCCTTCTCCGATCAGCATACGATTTCTGTCTATCAAAAGCTTCCTTCAGGCGATCCCGGATCAATCTAACAGTCTCCTCAATTTCTTGAATCAACTCGGGACCCAAAGTCTTCCGATCATACAACTCTGTCCAACAGATAGGGGTACGACACTTACGACCATACAAAGCCTCGTAAGGTGCCATACGGATGCTAGCCTGATAACTGTTATTATAAGCAAACTCTGCTAGGGGCAAGAAATCCTTCCAATTGCCTTGGAAGTCTAAAACACAACCCCGTAACATATCCTCCAGGATCTGTATCACTCTTTCAGACTGACCATCCGTTTGAGGGTGAAAAGATGTACTGAAATTCAGACGGGTACCCAAAGCAGACTGTAAAGCTGTCCAAAAACGGGAAGTAAACCTCGGATCTCGGTCAGAAATGATAGACAGGGGCACCCCATGTAATCTGACAATCTCAGAAATATACAGTCTAGCCAGCTTTTCCAGAGAATAAGTGACCCGGACAGGAATAAAGTGAGCTGACTTTGTAAGTCTATCAACAACAACCCAGACAGAGTCTTTCTTAGACGGGGTCAGAGGCAAACCAGTAACAAAGTCCATCGTGATTCGCTCCCATTTCCATTCTGGAATCTTGATAGGTTGCAAGAGACCAGAAGGATGCTGATGTTCCGCTTTCACCTGTTGACAAGTCAAGCATCTAGATACATAGTCTGAGATATCCTTTTTCATACCTACCCAACGGTATCTCTATTTCAGGTTCTGATACATCTTATCCCCTCCGGGATGCATAGCATAAGGACTACTATGAGCCTCTCTGAGAATGGTCTGTCTCAACTCAGAATCATTGGGTACACAGTACCGACCGTTAAAACAAAGGACCCCATCCTGATCAAAAGAGTAAACAGAGGTGGATCCTTGCTCAACTTGCTGCATAACAGGAAGTAAGGAGTCATCTAACCGCTGCTTGGCCTTGATCTGCTCGGCCAAGGTCGGTTTGACCTGTAACTCAGCCAGTAGGCTACCATCATCATATACACTCATCCTGGCAAACAGGGATCTCAGGTCGGATATGGTCTTACGACTCAAAACATCAACCACAACATTAGCTTTCCCCGGATGATACTCAATCTCGCAGTCATAATCCTTAAGAAGCTCCAACCAACGACGTTGTCCCAGGTTAAGCTCCTTCTGGGTGAGGAGGTACTTCAGGCTCTTATGATCAGTAAAGATATAACACTTCTCTCCGTAGAGATAGTGTCTCCAGATTTTCAAAGCAAAAACCACTACAGCAAGCTCAAGATCATGGGTGGGATAGTTACACTCATGTGGTCTCAACTGGCGTGATGCATAAGCGATCACCTTACCATCCTGCATCAAAACACATCCAAGTCCAGAGTGCGAGGCATCACTGTAAACTGTAAAGTCCTTTCCTGACTCAGGTTGTGCTAAAACTGGAGCTTGGGTCAAAGCTGACTTCAACTGGTCAAAACTAGATTGCTGGGCCTCAGACCACACGAAAGGAACATCTTTCCTCAGAAGCTTTGTCAAATGGGCAGCGATGATGGAGAAACCCTCGACAAAGCGTCGGTAATACCCAACTAAGCCCAAAAAACTGTGGATCTCAGACACGTTTCTAGGAGGCTTTCAACTAGTGATTGCATCAATTTTACTCGGATCCACCTGGATACCCTTAGCTGAAACAACATGTCCCAGAAAAGCCACCTCACTAAGCCAGAACTCACACTTACTTAGCTTGGCATATAACCGATGCTCTCTAAGAGTCTGCAGCACTACTCTCAGATGCCCAACATGCTCGTCCTCAGAGCGGGAGTAAACCAGGATATCATCAATGAACACAACAACAAACTGGTCCAGATAGGGTCGGAAGACACGATTCATCAGGTCCATGAAGGCAGCAGGAGCATTAGTCAACCCGAAAGGCATCACTAAAATCTCATAATGCCCATACCTAGTGCGGATAGCAGTCTTAGCAACATCCGAGCCCTTAACCTTCAACTGGTAGTACCCAGATCGAAGATCAATCTTCGAGAAAACTGTGGCTCCCCGAAACTGGTCAAACAAGTCATCAATCCTAGGTAGGGGGTACTTGTTCTTCACCGTTAGCTTGTTCAGCTTCCGGTAGTCGATACACAACCGAAGGGAACCATCCTTCTTTTTAACAAAGAGTACTGGAGCTCCTCAGGGGGAAGAGCTAGGTCGGATGAACCCTCGATCAAGCAGTTCCTGTAACTGAACTTTTAACTCCTTCAACTCTTTCGGAGCCATACGGTACGGGGCCATAGAAACTGGTGCTGATCCGGGATAAGTCTCAATCTCGAAATCAACCTCCCTGTTTGGAGGGAGACCCGGTAGCTCCTCAGGAAAATCCTCAGGAAACTCGCTAATAGTGCGAATTTCCTCGATCTTGGATAGAGACCCCTTTGTGTTAAGGAAACAGGCAATAAAGGTCTCGTATCCCTTACGGATCATCTTGTCAGCAGTCAAAACTGATACAACATTGGTCAGATAACCTCGACGTTCACCAACCAAAACTACGGATCGTCCATCCTGAGTCCTTAACGTGGCCCTTTTGGCCTCACAGTCCAGACTAACATGATGCTCAGATAACCAGTCCATCCCCAAGATGAGATCGAACTCCTGTAAAGGAAGTTCCATAAGATCCGCAAGAAACACTTCCCCTTCCACAACGAGAGGACATCTCCGAAACACCTTATTCACAGATAAAGATTGTCCCACGGGGCTCATAACGGTCACAACACTCTCGGTGTCCTCAATAGAGATTAGAAGATCGCCAGATACTGACTTGGATACATAGGAGTGGGTGGAACCATTGTCAAGCAAAGCAAAGTACGGGACAGAAAGGATGGTAAAAGTACCTACGATAACATCTGGCTCATCTCGGTCATCCCGACGTCTGGTAGCATAAACTAGTGCTGGCTGACGAGCCTCAGAAACAGGTGGTCCACCACTCTGGTGGCCTCGGCCCCGGGTGTCGGATCTAGCAACTGACGCAGAAGCTCTACCCTGAAAACGCCCCGTAGCAGGTGTCTGGATAGATGTCTGAGATCGGGAAGGAGTCTGAGTGTCACAGGGGTATGGGTCGATGGTCTTCCAGCAGAAGGTGGATGTGGGCAATCTCTCAAAAAGTGCTCGGAAGATCCACATAGAAAACATGCTCCAGTCTTCTTCCTACACTCGCCCTTATGCAGATTGCCACAAAAGTCACATGCTGATACAGTCGGAAACCCAGAAGAACCACCTCGGCTGACGGCAGAGTCCTGAGGTGCCGTAGGCCGATGGTAGAAACCACCTCTCTGACTCGGTGCAGATCGAGCCCTCTTATCAGGGCGACTAAAGGACTCACCATGGCCGTGTCCCCTAGATCGGTTACGGTCCTTCCTGCGATCCCTATCTCTGCCCCTATCACGATCCTGATCCCTGGTGATCTGACTATCAGAAAGCTTCTCCAAGTCCTCAGCTGTCTTTGCACGGTTCACAAGATCCTCAAATACTATATCATGGTGCGTGGCTACTCTGTCTCTGATACCGATACGGAGACCCTCAAGAAACTTGTCGCACCTATCCTTCTCTGTAGCCACTAACCCAGCACCATACCTCATCAGATCCAGAAACTGCAACTCATACTCGGCCACTGTCATGGTACCCTGAATCAAGTCCTTGAAGGCTTGACGCCTCTCTCTCAGATAACGCTCTCCCAGGAAACGGTTCCTGAACCACTCCTTGAAGAAGTCCCAGGTCAACATATCAGGCGTCACACTGCTAACCACAAACTCCCACCAAACGTGGGCATTACCATCAAGCATAGACACAGCTCCAAAATATCTCTTAGCTGGCTCCAAACCCAGCTGGTCCATGCGTCTCTCAGTGTCATACAACCATGACTCAGCCTCAGAAGGTGCACCTGTCAAGGATCAAGAAAAAGTCCTCACTCCATTGGCGATCAGAATCTGAGAGATAGGAGTGTCTGGCATAGCACCTGAAGCTCTGACAGCTCCCTGTATCAGCTGAAGGAACTGTCTACTAAGGGTCTCGTCTGTCACTATAGTAGCAGGCTCGGTGCTCGGTACCGGTGCCCCTCTGACCGGGGTAGACATACCTATGCCCGATGGAGGATGTGGGCTAGGCGGTACAGTGGTGCTAGCAGGAATGGGAGGGTCTACTGGAGTGATGGGCGGAGGGCCACTGATAGGCTCCTCTACAGGATTGGCGAAGCTAGTCGTACGACCACGCCCTCGGGTGGTC
Source organism: Abelmoschus esculentus (assembly GCA_035048815.1). Lineage (NCBI taxonomy): Eukaryota > Viridiplantae > Streptophyta > Magnoliopsida > Malvales > Malvaceae > Abelmoschus > Abelmoschus esculentus. The sequence continues at coordinate 21,377,484 of JAUCBN010000011.1, forward strand.
CGACGAGCTCTACAGGCACTCATGAGTCTCAGGTAATCTACAAGAATAGAGTTTATGGGATTAAAATTGGCACTGGAGAATCATACACAATACAAAAAGATATAGGTGACATGGCCTTTCAGATATTAATTAAAAACATTTTATTTAGGATCCATCACAGTCCGAGAATCTTAAAACCAAAAGCTCTGATACCAACTAAACGTAACCCCCTAGACTGGCCTATACGAAAAGCCCGACCTAAAGTAGTCACATTTTTTTTTCTGAAACGAACATAAAACAAATACAAGTTTAACCAAAATCAAAATATCCTGTAAAGATAACAGTTCCATCAAATTCATGAAATCGACCATAATTCATATGATCATAGTAACTTGTTAATCTCAAAGGTAATGTGTGTTCAAAACATTGTTCATAAAATGATCTGTATCAAGGTAATAGAACATGATGAGTTAAAAACTATCCAGTAACAAAATATAGGCATACTAGTAACAAAATAAAGGCACATGTCACCATAACTAATAACACGGAGAATACAAGCATTACATCAAAATATGATCTGGGAGGTGTAGATCCTCCGAGTGCCAATCCGGGTTGCCTATCTACGGATATCTGAAAGGGGGTAGAAAACAAGTATGAGCTATGGAGCCCAGTGTGTTCCAGTAGTGCATAAAAATCATAGGTAAAACAATATATAATGATATTAGAAAAACAATGCATGAAATGCATGACATGATATTCTACCCTCATCCGATCACTAGGATACGGTTCCCCAGAACAGTGTCTAGTACAGGCATTAACCTAAGCTCAAAGGGGCAAAGGTACCGTAAACAGGACGAAATTACCCCGGCTATAGCACGGGAACCGATATCAGGACGGAATTACCCCAACCGTAGCTAGGAACCGTAACAGGTCAGAATTACCAGCTGGATCAAGGCTGAACCGAATAACAGGCAATACTCATCATCCCCAAACCTAAAGTGACAGGCATGCAGTAATAACAGGTATAATGATGGCAGTGGCAGTATTTATTCAGATATCATGTAATGCTAAATCAGGACATGTCATGTATAATATATCAGGCATATAGCAAAACAGAATGTGATCAAGTTCAACATGTGTGTCAAGATAAAGTCCAGAGATAGTCAAGTGTACATGCTTGGTTTGTAAAAACAGAAAAACAATGATACACAATATATATAGCACGTAAGGGAACACACCTCAAAAGAGTAGAAGCACACAGGTGATCTACTGGGCGGCTGAGCCTCGCTCTGCAGCAGTACTGGACTGGGTCACGATCGGATCATGAGTCGGGTCAAACCGGGAGGAACCAGGCTGGGTCGGTACTCGGTCGGGAGGACTATGAGATCCCAACTTACCCGAACGGCTTCGGCCTCCGGCGAGGGGCTGAACGACGGCGAACGGGGGCGATCACGGAGGGGTTTTGGTCGCCCAGGAACGCCGAGCAAGGCGAAATGGTCGACGCGCCAAATGGATATCAGCGGCAGCCGGAATCAAGCGAAAAAGAAAGAGGCTTAACCCTAATCTTCGGCGAAACTTCCAGCCTCGATTCGTGGCGGAGACGACGGCGGGCGCGCGCGTCAGGTGAGGGGTTCGGCTCAGGGTGCGACGGCGAACACTCCGGTGGTGGCGGTGCACGGCACGGCGCGGCGGTGATTGAGTTAGGCGGCGGCCGGAGTGTGGTGAGGGAGAGAATTGTTCGAATGGTCTGGGTATATTTTTTTTGATCTCAAATGGTTCTAACCTGAACCAACAGATGTATTTGAATCTAATAATATTATTATTACCCGATACAAGGTTGAGTTATAGGCAAGCGGTCGCAGAAATAAACTTAAGAGCTGCTTAGCTCAGCTGGTTAGATCACGGGTTTAAAGGACTGAAGGTCGTGGGTTCAAAACCCCACAACCACACTTTTCTCTCTTTTCTTTCTTTTTGATTTCGGGTGTTACATTTTCTTAATCAAAAGGATATCCTCAATTCAAGCAATGTTTAATTAAAAATGAAGAATTAAATTAATATCTATATTCAAAATATCAAAATTGCCACCTGAAATTAATAAGGTACCAATTTTTGGGCGTTTGTAAGGGTCGTCCTTACACATAACTGACTCCCGAACACAAATGTTTTTAACGAATCTCTGGTTTGTTTTATGGTATCTGGCCTACCAAAGTGGCCGGTGGCAACTCCAAATCAATTTTTAAAATTAAAATAAGTTTACTTTAAAATTTGGGTTTTTTCAAGATATCCTCAATTCAAGCAATGTTTAATTAAAAATGAAGAATTAAATTAATATCTATATTCAAAATATCAAAATTGCCACCTGAAATTAATAAGGTACCAATTTTTGGGCGTTTGTAAGGGTCGTCCTTACACATAACCGACTCCCGAACACAAATGTTTTTAACGAATCTCTGGTTTGTTTTATGGTATCTGGCCTACCAAAGTGGCCGGTGGCGACTCCAAATCAATTTTTAAAATTAAAATAAGTTTACTTTAAAATTTGGGTTTTTTCAAGATTAAAAATGATAAAATTTGTATTTTTCAAAACCAATTCACCAGGTTATTTTTCCACACGTTTTCGGGTTTAAAGCGGTCGCGACATTAATATATAATATTTTAATGATTTCATTATTTTTTATGTTAAAAAAATATTTCTGAGTATGATTTTTTCGTATCAATTCTAAATATCTTAAATAATTTTTAATGATTTATTTAATGTATTTTTATTTTATATACGATTTTATTTATTATCTGAGAGTGAACTATCATACTTAAATTCCTAGATTTGCCCTTGTTTATCAACCTATTAATTTGATTATATATGTATATACATTTATTCTTATATAATTTAATAAAATAATAGTCGATAATTGAATTATTTAACAAAAAATATTTAAAATACAAAATTTAATAATGAAAATAATGAAAAATTAATTTATCATATGATGATAAAATAAATTTTTCACATCATCAAATCATAGATTTCCCCAATTACACGATACGTAAATATCAAGTAGGTCAATATCAGTTGTGTTCAATAACAAATCGGAATCAAAACAATTTGGGTCAATCAGTAAATCGAGTTCTAAATTGGTCAGAGAAAACCAGATCTGGTCGATTCAGCCAGATAATATCGGTTATCTATGAGTTTAGTCTTAGGTTCAAGTTTGTATTTGTTGGGCACAAGTCCAGTTTCGAGTCCATAGTAACAACTTCAATTCAGTTTCAGCTACTAAATTAGTAGGCCTAAATTGGTCCCAGAACTATAACTAGCATTCTAAATTAAAACTCAAACTTCTGAACATTTCATTTTTATTTTCAAACTATTAATCTCATTCTAAATTGGTCCTCAAACTTTTGAGCATTCCAGTTTCTTCCGCGTACTACGAGCTTCAATCTAATTTACCCCCAAAACTTTTGAACATTCTAATTCCATACTCGAAATAACACTACATGCTAAACATGACCCACATTAATAAAAAAATTACAAAAACTATTAAGTTTCAGGAAAAACTAAAATGGTATAATATAATAATAAGTTGTGGCATGAACGATAAACTGAGGATGAAATTGGAACATCCCTCTTGACGATAATCGGTGATCGATTCGAGCTTGGCATCAACGCCTTTCAATATATCTTTTTTATTTCATATTGAAATTGTTTTGAAAATGTTTGTCTCAACTTTTATTCGAATAAAGTCAGTATTGGTAATTTAAGGGATAATGTCATTTTTGTAAATACATGGATTCACTAATAACATTTTGGTCATTTTAATAACACCATAAATTTTAACAAAAAATAATTTGATTTTAAAAGAAGGAAATGTAATATTAAAAATTAAATTATTATCACATATAGTGATTAATTAGTATTATCATAATACAAAAAGTTAATAAAATATATATTATTTAATTATTTATCATATTGTTAAAAATGAAAAATAGTAAAAATATATTATTCATTCACTTTGACTCAATTATCGGGTTAAAATCGGATTGATGTTCGGTTTAGATCGGTTTTGAGCAAATTAATTTCGGGTTGCTTTCGGTTTGGGTTGCTTTTGGTTCGAGTGAAAATCGGTTTAGGTCAAATCGATTACGAGTTTATATCACTTCTTCTAGAATTCGGATCGGTTTCAGTTTCGGTTTGGATTCGAGTTTCGTATCACGCTAAATCATCAATTTCGGTTTCGGTTCAGGTAAATCGGTTCTCGGATCATGTTTGCCAGGTCTAAGCATAGTTCTTGGTAGGTCACTTGACCTACCATAAAACTGGATAAATTATATTATAGGTCACTTAATCACTTATAAAATTACGATTGGATTACTTAATTATTAAAAGTTATAATTGAATCACTCAATTAAAGATTTAGTTAGTATTGAATCATTCCCTGGCATCTAATAAACTTTGGTATAATGACAATTTTAATACTAAAATTTATATATTTTACTAATGTAATCTTAATTCAAAAGAAGTAACTTTGAATATTTAAAAATTAATTATTTTTCTCCTAAATTATATGTATACAATTGTTAATACTAGAATAATTTCTTTAAATTATTAATTAATCTAATGTATAAATTTATAATATAAATTTGTATGAATTTTATATGGACTTTATAAAAAGAATCTTTCTCTAGGGTCTTTTATTTGTATGAATTTTATATGGACTTTATAAAAATCATAACAATACAGAAAGACCTTTTATTCACCACATATCATGATTCCATAAACATGGCAGAACTGATTTCAAACATTTAGGCCTTTTAAACCTTTTCTAGAGATAAAAGAGGAAGGGGATGGGATTGCTCAGAGATCAAACCCAAGACTAAATTAAGACATAAAGCCAGTCTTTTTGCTAAACCACCTTCCTTATTTTAAAATTACTAGTTCCTGCGTTTCAAACTATCTTCTGGAAACTTGTTGTCAAAGTTGGAGCCGGGCTGTCCGGGTCAATCGTCGCCGTTGCCTTGTATCCAAGTTTGTTCACCTCAGCAGGAGTGGCAGAAGATGTGTCCAGAAGCGTTTCCACGGTAGCCCAATTGACATTAGTATTCGTAATGTCAATATACACCTGCAGATTTGATTTATATGAAACTTGATCAAATTATATTATTTCATTTGAATGTTACAATAACATTGAATGGATGCATACCTTGTTGCTTTGACCGTTCATATTGCTCCAGGCAATAACCCACTTAATGCCAGCTGGGGTTGCATACACAGCCCCGCCTTTCGAGCTTCCAGCTCGGGGATCGGCGTCGTGCTTAATTTTATTGGACCACATTGCTTGAAGAACGAATGGGCGGTTTCCAGAGCCATACCAATCGATTTGGTCAGCAAGGTTGACATTATCATTGGAAATGTTCTGAAGAGTCACGTCTGTATAGAATGCAGGACCCGAACTGCTAAATACAACGGGAGCCATCACCTGAATTGGAGAAGTCGAAATACTTTAAGCTGTTGGTTTGGTTTGGTTTGGTTTGGTTGTGCTCTGACTGCTGTACTAGATACCGCTATATATACTATTCTGCTGCCCATAAAATGACAACAAGCAGATAGAATTTTTTTATTTTTCAATTTTTTATATTAATAAGGACAAAGGACTGAATAAATATATTACATATCCAACGGCAGAATTGATTTTCACGTGCATGTTTCATTTTACTTTTCAAGTTTAGTATACCTCGGCCAATGGTTGTTATAACAACATTGCAAGACTTGATATTTGAATAGTAGCTTGTGATCCACATGTTGAGTTTTGTTTAAGGACTTAATACGTGGTTGTTATAACTAAATCTCTCTTTTCATTGTTGTAAATATTTTAATACTATTAGAATGTCTCATGTAGGAAAATGGAGACCATGGAACCGACAGAAACCCCCCTCTACTCAATCCATGCCAACTGTCCTAAATTTTTTCCTTTGATAACCGATCCTCATTTTATTAATATATTATTTTTTTTATATTTTTTATATTTTTTTTGAATTTTACTTATTTATTTTATGTAATATTATTTATTTATTTAATATTTATTTGTTATATTTTATCTATATTTACCTTTGCCTTATTTATATTCGAATCCGGACGAAATTCGGGTTTTACACATATAAAGCATATAGTTCATGTACATAATAATTATATCGTAAAACATATTTAATGGTAGCCAAAGTTTTAATTTAAAACCTATTTACCCTCAATTCGAACAACGATATGAAATCCCCCATGAATTTTGTCCTAAAGGACATACGCTAGGCCTATAGGCATATAGGCCTACCTAAGCCGATACCTAAGGTCCCGAAGGACTTACTAGTTTTATCAGGGATGAGCCTAACTAAAGGTATCATCTGGATCACATAAAATCATACGGAGAGTACGCCGAGTAAATTATTTCACAACATTAAACAACATTAACAAAAATTAGGTGACAAGCGTGTATTTATTTTTACTAGAAATTCGATATCTGAATCTCATATCAAGAGGGACACAAAATATGTAACCGAATGGGTTTCTGGTCGGATCCTTTACGGTTGGATTAAATTAGATACAAATCATTTTAGGTTGATCTGATGTTTCGACGCGATTTAGTTTAGGTGTGGGTCAATTTAAGGTCAGGCTTATTTCAAGTCGGGTTCATTTTGTGTTAGGTCAGTTTCAAGTCTGGAGGTTCATTTTAGGTTGGTTCAGAACGATTCAAGTCTAAATCAGTCAATTAACGGGTTAATTCAAGCTATGAGGAGTTAAGGTCGAGTTGATTTCATGACGGTTTAATTGGGGGACGGGTAATTTCAATTAGGTTTGATTTTAGGTTGGGTCAATTCGGGTTTTAAAATCGTATAAAGTTTGAGTTTGGTACAATTTGTGCGATAGACTTTGCGTTGGTCATTTCGTGTGAATTTTTTACATGTTTTTGAACAAGAATCACATTAAAAATAAATATTATACACTATAATGAATAAAAATACCATCATTATTTAAAATATTGAACTTAATTACAAGGATTAGAAATAAATAAATGTCGATTTTGGTGAAAAATAAAATATTAGAAATTAACATGAATAAAAATATCGTCACCATAATTATAATGGGCTAAATTTAAAAAAATGAATAGAGAACATTTTGGACTAAAAAATAACATTTAGGTACTACAATAAACAAAAATATTGTTTGACAAAATTGAAAAATATAAAAAAAAAACATATGGGGAAATTTTGACTAAAAATTTTTATACGGACTACAATAAAAAAAATAAATATTCCAATAAATTACTAAAAATAGAAAATATGGGTCAATTTCAGCTAGAAATATAGTTTTTATGGGTTGTAATGAACAAAAATATTATCATTTTAAAATATTGGACTAAATTAGAATAAATAAATAAATAATGGTCGATTCGATTTAAACTTAAGAATTACTTTGAACAAAAATAAACCCAAATCCCTATACTAATCCCTTTTCCCCCAAACATTCAACTTAAAATATTTAACCCTAAACATCAACCCCTAACTCCCTTTAATTAAAGTAAAATATATCTCCAAGAATATAATCTAATTTAATTTAATTAACTCTATCTAATCTAACTTAAGGTTTCAAGGATTACCTTCGTTAAATTACTTTAAACATGCGGTCCATTAATTCATGAAAACATTTTAAATTAATTAAATCATCTAATCTAATCTAAACCTAAATTTAATTTAATTTAATTTACTATATACTTTATTGAGTCAAAAACCTGTTTTAATTTAGTTAAAAGAAACTGATGTAATTATAATCTATTCTAAAATCTAATATCAAACAAATAAATAAAATGCACAAATTAACAGAGCATGGATCAAATTGAAAAAAATTACAAGATTTAAATTGTGATTTTATTGAAATTAGGACCAAATTACATGGTTTAAAATGCCACAGGGACTAAAGCCTTAATTAACCCAATTATCCCCCCTCATTTAATGCCCAAACACATTCTCTCTATTTATAAGATAGTAGAATATTACGTGATATTTAATGTCAAAATTTTTGCTAATGAGGGAGAAAAATCACAATAACATCTTTACTCTTGGCCATGAACCTCCTTTGAGTTTTTAATTCACCTAACCTTTCTATTTTCCGATCAAAAGCGAAGAAGAAAGGAATGAAAAATAAATAAATAAAAGTTGCTAACTCAAAACCAAATCTTGAAAGATTTCATTGCAATCAATATAGTAAATCAATATAGATTTATAGTAATAGTAAATAATAAGTGTAATAACCCATAATAATAATACAAACCCATAATAATAATACAAACCTATCAGACCCAAACAAAACCCAAAGCCCAAAAATAAACCCTAAACAATTAACATAAACTAAACCTAACAAACCCTAGCCGCCGGTGACCTCTCTCCCACCGCCGCCCAAGTCGACCATTCAAAGTTGAAAACCATTTTTGAATCGATATTTTCACATTTAAGTCATGCATCATGCATCCACATGCATTCATTTTTATAACATTAGTACTAATGTTTGGGGTCCCCTATCTCAGCGATACTAGACTAGACGATAATTCAACATCCTTACAGAACCCGACTCAAGACGAAGAAGATGAACGAGGATAGATTGGATAAGATTGAGCAGACTCAGAAGGATTTACAGGATGATTTAACGCGAAAAATGGAAGATCAGTTAGCAAGGGCTCGACAAGAAATGAAAGACCAGATTGCAAGATCTCAACAAGAAATGCTCGGAAAATTAGCACAAATGCTCGGATTCAAGCAAGAAGATACTTCTATGGTTGACTCAGGGGTAAATCCCGCTAACATGATTGAAGATCCCATATACCCTTCAGGTTTTACTCCTCTTCAAACTAAGATACCATCGGAGGCTCATCCCCAGGTGATTTTTTCTAAAGGGAAGTTACCGTTGCATCCGACTGACACATATGGCCCCATGAATATACCCTCCACATCTGAAGCCAAACTGAGAGGCAATCAAGCAGAAAATTTTGTCTCAGAACTTGATCAACTGATTGAACCAAAGATTAAGACTTCAAAAGAAATTGAAGAGCGTTGTAAACGTCTCAAAGAGAAAATGGAAGCTATGGATATTGAAGACACCTTCATCAGATTCAACGCCAACGAACTCAGCCTCGTCCCAGATCTAGTATTACCCCCAGAGTTCAAAATTCAAGAATTTGAAAGATATGACGGGACCAGTTGCCCTCGAGTGCATCTTACTATGTTTTGTCGAAGGATGACAGGGTACGACAGGGATGACAAACTACTAATATACTGCTTTCAAGATAGTTTAACAGGGTCTGCCACTAAATGGTATAATCAGCTGAATCGTCATCAAATAAAGTCATGGAAAGACTTGGCTAAGGCTTTTTTGGAAGAATATAAGCATGTTAGTGATATGGTACCAGACCGTCTGACCTTGCAACACATGAAACAAAGGTCTAATGAAAGTTTTAGACAATACGCACAATGTTGGAGGGATGTAGCAGCGCAAGTCCAACCTCATCTCAGTGAAAAAGAGAGGGTGGTTATATTCATCCAAACCTTGGAAGACCCGATCCTAGATCGCCTCATAGGCAATACAACCACCAATTTTGCTGATCTGGTGCTATCTGGTGAGCTCATCGAGAATGCCATCAAGAGTGGCAGAATTGATGCCGGTGGAAGTTCGTCCCAAAGGAGGTCAACACATGGAAAGAAAGATAATAAAGTGAATTCTGCAGGAATCTATAGCGTCGATTATTCCAAGCCTATAACGGTGACACAACCTGCAGCTACTGGTACTTATAATTCCTCAAACCGTGATTTCAATAAGAGAAAGAAGGTTGAAAAGGAAGAATTTACTCAACTACCAATGTCTTACGAGGAGCTACACAAGCTCTTGGTGTCGCCCTTCTTTTAAGTGCCGATACAACCCCCTTTCCTGAAATGGTACGACGCCAATGCAAAATGTGATTATCATGCAGGACAAGTGGGGCATTCAATTGAAAATTGCCAAGGTTTCAAAAGGCTAGTGGAAAAGTTCATCAAGCTCGGAGTGATAAGATTCGACGACCCAGTTAAAACAGCTACAAATCCTTTGCCGAAGCACGAAGACACTAAATAGGAATGACCATGTTGTTTTTGGGTTATACAAAAGTAAATTATGCTTAGTAGGCTAAGATATTACTCTACCTTGGCCATAGTAGGTCACTTGTAGTTTTCATCTCTTCTGATGAGATGTTTTTGTGAACCACCTCGTTAGCTTAAGCCCACTGGCAGCGAGAGTCTTTTGTAAGGGCCCAAAACTACAAGTTGCAATGAAGCGTATTTTGTATAATACATTGAGGTTGAATGTTGTACGAACCAACTTTAGAAGATAGAGACAACCCAAATGGGCAACATGACCATACAGATTCTTACACTTTGAAGGTTCAGACTGTTAAAAATTGTTTGGGGCATCCATTTCGAAAAGGTTCGGAGAAAGGAGGCCAAATCAGAAAAGTTCAAGCAATTTCCATTATGACCAGTGAAATCAAGGGCACCCCTTGAAAAATCACGACATTCATGCATTCAAGCATTTTGTATTTACAAATCATATATTTAGATTAAACATGCATCAAGCATAAATTAGGAACATTCTTTGAAAAAAGAAATCATGTCATTCATGCATTCAGATACTATGCATTTAGACATCATGCATTTAGACTTGACATACATTGAGCATTCATGATGCACATATTTTACTTGTACATAAAAACAGGTCCATAGAAGAGACCGAAAGACCTTAATTAGGGGGCAACAACATGATGACCAACATTTGACCCCGAGAAGGCTAAAATAACATAGATTTTTTAGGTAATGACTCCAGAATTTTGAACGGTAGCTAATAAAGGTTTTATTTTGCGTTTAGGTCCTAACTACCCATCATGGAACTTTTCCCAATGTCGCCTACGTCAATGGTGGTTGGTTAATTTTGCTAAAACCTTGCTTTTCTGACAGCTATGTTGAGGATTAGATCTTTATGCAGATCTCGTTTTTTCCACATTTGTACAGACGATACATGTGAATTAAAGTTATTTTGAGAGAAAAAACAAAGAAAAAATGAAAAAAATGATGAAAAATGAAAAGTAAAATGAAAAAATATGTGAAAAAAAATGAATAAAAACAAAATGAAAAATCGACAAAGACATGCAGAAACAAGACATTGGACAATTCAAATGTCCTTCAAAAATCCATTTTCGCGAATGGTCGAAGGAAATCCATTCCTTTGGAAAAATCCAATCTTGTGATTGGTGCAAACTGCTTGTACCCAGGGTAATGGTATAACTAGCCCGGAGCAAACGGCTACCGGTAAAGGCGAAACAAATCCGTTAATCTCTATGCATTTGGGAAAAATGCATTGATAAGGACCATTCAGATGTCCATTGAAATTCATTTTTATGAATGGTCAAGGAATTAAATTCTTGGAACCAAATGATTCTACCCATAGTAATGGTACAGCTAGCTCGGAGCAAACGGCTACCGATAAAGGCATATCAAATCCGTTGATCCCTGTGCATTTGGGAAAAATGCAAAGAAGATACACGACATCGGTTGAATCAGATCTTCCAGACCTGATCTTACCCCTTCGTTGATAGAGTGGATGGATCCAACTCAGTCCTGCTTCTCCGTTGATGGCGAAGTAGGATTCAAATCACAGACTTGATCCCGTCCCCGTTGATGGTGTGGTCAGATCCCAAGCTTCTCTGTTGATGGAGCAATATGATCCAGACTTGATCTTACCCCTCCGTTGATGGAGTGGATAGATCCAACCCAGTCCTATTCCTTCATTGATGTCGTAATAGGATTCGAATTACAGACTTGATCTCGTCCCCGTTGATGGTGTGGCTAGATCCCATGCTTCTCTATTGATGGAGCAGTATGATCCAGACTTGATCTTACCCCTCCGTTGATGGAGTGGATAGATCTAACCCAGTCCTGTTCCTCCATTGATGGCGTAATAGGATTCGAATTACAGACTTGATCTCGTCCCCCTTGATGGTGTGGCCAGATCCTATGCTTCTCCGTTGATGGAGTAGTATGATCCAGACTTGATCTTACCCCTCCGTTGATGGAGTGGATAGATCCAACTCGGTCCTGTTCCTCCGTTGATGGAGTAATAGGATTCGAATTACAGACTTGATCTCGTCCCCGTTGATGGTGTGGCCAGATCCCATGCTTCTCCGTTGATTGAGTAGTATAATCCAGACTTAATCTTACCCTCCGTTGATGGAGTAGATAGATCCAACCCGGTCATGTTTCTCCGTTGATAGCATAATAGGATTTGAATTACAGACTTGATCTCGTCCTCGTTAATGGTGTGGCCAGATCCCATTCAATCATGCTTCGCCGTTGATGGTGCAGTATGATCCAAACTTGATCTTACCTCTCCGTTGATGGAGTAGATAGATCTAATTCGATCCTGTTTCTTCGTTGATGGAATAATAGAATCCAAATTGCTGAAACTTGATCTTGTCCTCGTTGATGGTGTGGCCAGATCTGAATCATTGAAGTTCAATCCTACTTCTCCGTTGATGGTGGAGTAGGATCTAAGTTACTGAAATGTTATCTTACCTCTTCGTTGATGGTGCGGATAAGATACAACCTTTTACTTTAAGTCTTGCCTCTTCAATCAGCTGTAACAATTTCTTATTCTTGTCATTGATTGCATAAGCATATCACAGTTTGATTAGTCTCGTTTTACCGTTGATGATGCAACTTGATCAAATTTTATATTTACGGATATTATATATTTACTAGAAAAATAAAAAAATGATGAAAAAGAAGAAAAAAGAAAAAAAGAAGAAGAAGAAGAAGAAGAAAATATATATGTCAAATCATACTTCTTCATCGGATGTAGCTGAATCCAGCTTGGCGGCCCTTGCCTATCTGTCAATGTTGCAGCAAGATCAAGTTTTCTCCAAAGATGGCAACATCATGAGTTTCATAGCAAGCCAAGCTTATTTTGTCTCCTCCAACGGTTCAGCCACAACTTTTGTTCTCTTCAACGGATCTCCTCATTTTGAAGATTTTACAAACAAGAGCGATGGAATAGATCAAGTCAAAGCTCTAGTAGAAAGAAGCGGTGGCCAAGAAGAACTTCAACCTTACCAGAAAAAAAAACCCCTCAACCTTAGCAAAAAAACCCAAAACTTTACCAAAAAGAACCCTCACCATACCAAAGAAGACCCTAAAACCATACAAAGTGAAATGAGTTATTCTTTATCTTTGCTCTATTGTCGTTACACAACAATGAGCAAAGAGGGACAGCTGTAATAACCCATAATAATAATACAAACCCATCAGACCCAAACAAAACCCAAAGCCCAAAAATAAACCTTAAATAATTAACATAAACTAAACCTAACAAACCCTAGCCGTCGGTGACCTCTCTGCCGCCACCGCCCAAGCCGACTATTCTCCGTGAGCCACGTGTCGCTTCATCGTTGGAGGAGGAAGCCGGCCACCGCCCCACCGCCCTTCTCTGACATTCAGATCTAAAAAAGGAGGAAAAGACATAGATATTTTCATATTTTATTATGTAAAATGGGTTATAAAACCCCATGAAAATTAGAATGTAAGAGGGGATTTTTCGGAATGAAAAAATCAATAAAAAAACAGATTTGAACCATAACAAATAGATCCACCATTAAATCGCAACAAAATACGAAAGAATCAAAAATATAGAGAAGATCAGAGCCAAACTGAGTGAAAAAATAAGGTAAAAAAAGAGTTTCGACTTATCTTTGATTTCAGATCTACACTTATAGAGATCGAATCTTGAAAATCCACCACCAGATCTGTACTCTCCACGTCGAAAGGCTTCGGAAAAGTGTAAACTTTTCGATTTTCGTCACCAGCGACCGACACGGTGGCCGACAATGATTTGCGGCGGTCCGACAACGGAATTCCAGAGGACTCCAGAGCTCTTATGAACGCTCTGTAATTTTTGTTAAAATGAAGCCACAGGTGTTTTTTTTGTTAAAATTTGGGTATATAAGAAGACATCAAAACGACGTTGTTTTGGTGCCATCCCCTTAAGCCCAAAACGACGTCGTTTTGTCTCATAACCCATGGATCGACCCGCGTATTCGACTCGACCCACACAGTAACCCACAAAAATGGAACAATTGCACGCTCAGTCCCAGCTTTTTCAGAGTGTTTGCATTTCAGCCCGTCTGTTTGTTTTCTCTTCCAATTTGGTCACTGATTTGTTTAATTTTAGCTCTATGTTTCTGTTTTCTTCGATTTTAGTCCCTATTTTTATCATTTTAACCATATATTTTCTTGTTTTGCAGATTTGGTCCTTACTACTTATATTATTATTATTACTATTATTATTATAATTTATTATTATTATTAAAATATGTTTTATTATTATTTTTATTATAATTATGTTACTTATTATTAATAATTATTATTATAATAGTTTTATCATTATCATGCTAATTATTATTATTATTATTATGCTATTATTATTATATGTTTTATCATCATTATTATTTTTAGTTTTATTTTATTCAACTTGATTATTTTAGTTACTTAACTTATTTTATTTATTTTGAAGATCAAAATTACGGGATCATAAAATTAACATCGGATTTATAATTTCGATCATATAAAATATTTTATAACCGATAGGTGCCGATTTCGGGCGTTATGGGGGTGCTCACCCTTCCCCACACGTAACAGACTCCCGGACTCAACTCTGGTTCGCAGACTAAATATTTGGTGTTCCAATCGCACCGCAAAAAGATTGGTGGCGACTCCCCAGACCAAAAACGGTGATTACAGCTGGCGACTCCGTTGGGGACATTTTTGAGAGTCGAGCCTAAAATCGATTACATTTTATTTAATAATTTAAATTCGATTTATTTTAATTTTGTGATCCTTTATTTTATTTATTTTAAAATATTCACTAATATTTTTAAATGTTTTTCCAGGTCTCCCCATTTCATGAGCTCTCAACCCGGGCTCTGTCCATTTAAGTGGGAGCATGAAACCACTCCTTCATGAGGTTATGCCTCCGTGTAGGATGGAGAATTGCTTCTGGGATATTTTCCCTTTGTCTTCGTGAGATTTATGTCTCCGTATAGACTTAGAGAAACGTATCCCCCTGAATCATGCTTATTATCCTTAGTAGGGTAATAAGTATTATTCGGGTACCTTCTAGAACCGAACCACATGTAGTGAGACCTAGAAGCCTACCCCTTAAAATTAGCTTGTAGTTCCCTTTAGCAGTTTTCATTTTTTCATTCATTCCTCATTGCTCTAGGGTTCCCTATTCTTTCCCACCTTTCACCCATTCCCTTAATCCCCCCCCCCTCTTTTTTCCATTTTCAAGTAGGTCAGCCTGGTTCTCGTATCACTACTTTCATTCAGTGGGGAAAAAAAAGGAGAATTGAGAAATGTGTACAATTTAATTACAAGTGAATACTTAGTTACATTTTAGAGAGATACAGTGAGAGGACTGGCAGGCAGGCTGGTAGTAGATGAGAATCTGTACATGTATATATGTGATGATATATACAAAATCATCTGAAGCCATGAGGGAGATTGGATGGATGTCTGGTGGGTACTTAGTTTACTGGGTTAGTGAAAGAAGGATGAAATATGTTGTCATTAATATTGTTGTTCCTTTTTCTTTTTTTCCTTAAACCATTTCATCAATAAAAAAAAATCCCATCTTTTCCCCTACTACTCTCTGCAACTCCATTATTACTTGCTTAACGGTTTCATTTATCTGATATGCCATTAAACTCTGAAAACCTGGTCATGGTTGGTTTTTCCTCATTAAATAGCGTGGGTAGTTGGGTAGTTGGGCACCATTTATTGCCATATGTTTGTGCTATAGGGTAGGGATAAGAAGCAGAACACCATCATCTGTTTCTTAAGCCATTAATGCCATGTTAGCTATTTCCATTACAGGGTTTGATTTGATTTATTGAATTTGTTTTCAAGTCAAGTTGAATAGCATTGTCATGTGAGGAACTAGAAAGGGTTCATCTCTTTTTTTCATGGGGTAGCATTCACATGTGGGCATTTAAGTATTGCTTTTACCATCTTAAAGCATCTAAACCAAAGGTTGGGGGTTCCAAAAGTGCAAAGGGTGGGTGCTTAAACAAGACCATCACAAATTCACAACCCTTCCTTTGGAGGGTGTATAGGGGGTGCCCTTTTAGGGCACGTGTAGTGCTGTGCCAATGAATGTGAAAGTGGTCAAGTTCTGTTTTTGATTGGCTCCAAGACAGACAATAAATATGAAAATGATTTATGACTTGATTTAGTTTTTGTGGGTATATTTTGTTTTTGGGAGTGGAGAAAAGGAGGTATCAGAGAGGGTTAAGCCTAGTGGTCCAGTTCCAAAATGTTACAGGTTCAAAGATTCCCCATTTTCATAAACCATTGCAATGTATGATGATGGGGTTGGTTTTCGGAGTTTTGCCATACCCTTGTCTGTTTTCTATTTACTTGAGCAATTATTGAACTTGAGTTATAACCTGCTTTCTGGTAGAATTCCTACCAGTTTATGCAAGTGCAAAGAGATACAAGTTCTATCTTATCATTTAATCATTTGGAAGGAAGTCTATCGGTAAAAATTTGGAATTTGAGTAAGCAAATCTTCTATATTGGGACAAACCACTTTTAAGGTAATGTGTACAAATATTGCAAGTGTTTTGGTTTTTAGTTACTATTTAAAGTGTTTTTCCCCCACAGTATTCTAAGAATGGGAATAAGTTACTATTTCAAGTTTTTTTTCCTCTAAATGAATAGTTTAAAATTTTAAAATAAAGATTAGAGAGTAAACTAATAAAAGAAATAATATCTAATAATACGCGAGAGATATCTTGTCAATGATGCTTTTATTTAATTATTACAATAATTCTTACTAGCATCTGAGTTCTAACATTGATATGTGTTTTTGTAATTGCTTAACTCTTCTTAACATGTTTGCTTGTGAGGCTAATAAATTTATAGGTAAATAAATAAAAGAGAAGAAATTTACTTTCAAATAAACATTATTAATATTTTTAAGTTACAGCAAAAATTCTTAATCTCTTTTCTATGTATCCTTTTGTGTTTACTGTTAAATTTTTTTAAAAATTTGAATTTTAAACCGTAACCCTAATTTTCTATATCATAAACCCTACGTCTTAAAAAATATACCTTACCCTAATTCCCTAAACCCTAACCACAACACATAACCTTAAAACTTACACTTTAAGCCCTCTAATTTAAAACGAAGGCACAACGGATGCATGAGAAAAAGGTAGACGATTTACAGCCTTTAAGGTCTACTAGATGGTGTATTATTTCTATACTTAACTTTCGGTTTGTTCAATTATAACATTGGACTTTCATTTTGATTCAATTATACTATTTGACAATTAAAATCCAAACAAAGTGACAATATGAATAAAATGATGTCATTTTTGTGTGACTATAGATGCTCAAAATGATATCGTTTTAGGCACTAAACTTTCAAGGGTATGTCGATTTTGCCAATAAATTAGAACATTCAATAAAAATCGTTATAAAAGTTATTAATTGTCATGTAAACATTGATGTGTATATGTGATAATATTATAACGTTAACGATATTTTGAGGATGAAATTAGAACATTCAAAAGTTTGAGGACCAAAATTATAATAAGAGTCATAATTTTTGGATAAAATTTAAACATTCAAAAGTTTAAAGACCATTTTAGAATGGAGCTATAGTTTGAGATGAATTTGAAACATTTAAAAGCTTAGGGATCAAATCAAAATGAAGATAAAGTGTTGGAACATGTAGTACAATTAACTCTTTTATGATAGATTTTTTTGTTTTATAATATTATCAAATAAATTGACAAGTTCAAAAGTTGAATTATTTTGTTTGTTATTTATTTTTTGAATTATGTTTCATAATTTTACGGGTCTTAGTTCCCTATACTATCTACTCAATTGCAAAAATAATAATTTATTTTAAACTATTTTTTAAATAATGAAACATATGTAAAAACACGAAAAAGAAACATACAATTATGTTTCATAATTCCTGCTGATAGTTGAGTTATAACTTTAATACGTGGATTTTGTAATTGCAGGTGAAATTCCAAAAGAAATTGAAATTTTAACTCTTCTTAGTAAATTTGATTGTAAAGCTAACAATTTTACCGGTTCAATACCTTCTGTTTCAATCGATTTGCTTTCATTAGAAATCATCAATTTCAACTTCAATAATCTCACTAGTAACATACGAGACCACATGTTCAATCATCTTCCGAATTTGAAAGAATTGTACTTGGCTGTTAACATGTTGTCTGGAAAAATTTCAGACAATTTATTCAAATGCAAAGACTTAATAGAGTTATCCTTGACACTAAACCAATTGAGGGAAGTTTACCAGGAAAAATTGAGAATTTAGACAGGCTTCAGTTCTTAACCATCGTTGGAAACCACTTGAAAGGTAATGTACAATAACCATTTTTTAAGTGTTTGCATGCATTTTTCAAAGTAAATAATTATAAGGATGTAAGACCAGTTTTTCTACAAGTACGTGAGAACTTTAAATTTGGTCTGAATTTTTTTATTACAAGTGAAATTTCAGAGCAAATTGTGAATCTAATTCTTCTCAAAATCTTAGAGTGTTCTCGTAACAACTTCTCAGGTATAAATGGGTAGACCGATACCCTCAACTTATAAATATGATTGCTCCTATTATACATATCCAAAATTACTCTGGCTCTAACGTTGTATTATCCATTTTAGATTCTTATATGAACAATCAACTTATTTTCCTTAAAATCTTAATCATTGTACTCACTTTTTTCACCGGCTAGCATAGTTTTTGCTCTGATACCAATATTAAATAAAGAGTACTATCAGAAATGTAATACCAGGTTCGAAGGTCTCGAAAACGATAGAAGCATAACAGGGAGCTACTATTCTCATACATGAGGCAAGTACCTATGCAAATATATATATTTAACAGCACAAATTTTATCTTTACATTTCTCAAAAACATAGAAATAAAGACATAAAAAGAGATGTTTAGTGGGAAATAAATTCAGTAGAGAGATACATATTAGGAAGGAAATAAATTCAATAGAGAGAGACATATTAGGAAGACAAAGACACAGACACATGGAGCAATTAAATGGTGAGAGAAAAACAAGAAGAAATGCATTAAAAGCAATGGGGGTTAGATTTGAGATTAAGGTTTTGAAAATTAATTAATTGTGCAGTACTGTTCTCGCTTTTTCTTGCTTTGATTTCAAGATTTGCAAGATCTAATTACTAATAATTTTTTTAAAGATTTTTGACATAATTTATATTCGAGATTCATAATTTTCATTTTTAACAATATTATCGTCAACATTTAAATACGTGTCTTATCATCGCACCCATAGATCTCTGTTCCAAAATTATTGTAGTGCAGCTTTTGTATATAGACAAAATGCATAAAAGTATTGAATCAGAATGGTGGAGTAAAATTCAGACATTATTCATGTGAAATGGGGCATGGTTTTTATGAAAGGTTGTTAAATTATGAGTTATAGACGGGAAAAATGATATCTTTTAAATAAAGTATTGCATTCGAGTTAAGAAAATACGTCTTCAACTTAAAATTTGATTCGATTAACTTTAAATATAGTTAGAACATTTATAATAGAAGTATGTAAATCGGGTTTGGTTAATTAGAAAATTATTGGAAAATTATTTCAGTTATTTGATAAATTTAAATTAGGATGAGTTTACCACGTGCGACGAATATTGATGAACACCATTAATGATGAACATCGTTGAACAATATTAAATTAATTAATAAAAATTCTAAATTTTAAGGACTAAACATATAATTTCAAATTATTTAAAATATATATTTTATTTTATTTTTAAAATAATTTATTTAAATTATTTTTAATTTTAAAAATAAAAATAATAAATCAAAAATCTTAAACCCTAAAATCCAAAACAATAAATCATACACTCTAAAATATTAAACCTTAAACACTAAAATCCAAAACAATAAATCATAAACTTTAAAATATTAAACCTTAAACCCTAAAATTCAAAATAATAAATCATAAACTCTAAAACCCTAAAACAATAAAACCCTAAAATCTAAAAATATAACCCTAAACCCTAAAATAAAAAATATGAAATTCTAAAAGTATAAACCCAAACCAAATTTAGTTTAAAAGTTTAGGTTTTAGGTTTAGGGATTTTGGTTATTTTAGGGTTTAAGATTTTATGGTTTAGATTTAGTGTTTATGATTTAGTATTTTTAAGTTTTTTGGTTTTAGGTTTTGGATCTAGGTTTTTAAGATTATATTTTAGGGTTTATAATTTAATGTTTAGTGATTTAGGTTTTTATTTTTATTTTGATTTTAGGGTTTAGAATTTAGGGTTTTTTATTCTTTAAATTAATTTTTAGGGTTTAGTATTTTTATTTAATTAATAAAATATACATATAAAAAGTAATTTAATAAAAATAATTTAAATAATTTATAATTATATTTTGAGTCCTTAAATATTTTAATCTTTATAAATCAGTTTAATAGTGTCCAACGATGTTCTTCATTAACGGTGTTCGACGCCCGTTGTAGAATTTTTCTTTAAATTATTTAATTTTTATCTCAAATCATAGTAATTAAACTAAAAATTGGTTGATTATTCAGGTTGGTTCTAAATTTTTTTTATTTATTAAAATATCAAATATACTAATATAATAAATTTAATAGTTATTCGATTGTGATAAAAATACAAAAATAACTAGAAAGTAGAAAATAAGAGTTCACACTTTATATTCATCAAACTCATGACCAATATTTTTTAAAAGAATTGGAGGTATACTATAAAACCTTTAGATTATAAGATATTTTAATACATAAAATTTATAAAATATTATAGATAACCAATCGGATTGATTAACTAATTTTTATTTAAAACAATAAATTATAACCTAACCAAAATATATTTTTTAAAATTTATACCAAAATTTAATTTTTTGAATTCAAAAAATTAATTATTTAAAAATTCTAAATTTATTTTAATTTCTCATTTTTTTTACAGAACTCAAATTATAAATATTGATTATCCTAAAATGACTGAGATAATAATAAGGTTATAAAACTTTGTTATTATTAATATATTTATAAAGATATCCGTCACCCATAACTCAATTACACATGTTCCATGTATCATTGGCAAAGATAGGACAACAAACCAACCCTACAACTTTAATTACATCGATAGGAAAGCTTGGAAGAAGTGGAAGATAGATTTAAAGTAGAAAATGAAGAAAATGGAAAGCAGCGAAAAAAAATACTTAATATTTTTAGTTACTCATTTACGTATTATATTAAGTTAAATAATATTAAATTAATAAATTTATGTTAATAAGGTTGGTCCAAATAATAATTAATGTAGTATCTTTTAAAGAGATTTTGATTTTAAATTTTTATGTGTATAAAATTTTTTATCGAGAGATAAAACATTAAAGTTAAGTGCGCGAGTGAAATCTCGAGATTTAAGAATAATAAAATAGTTTAAAATGTGATGAATTAAAATAAGATTAAACTAAAATAGAATTACAATTATTATAAAAATTATAAGAATTTTATTATTGTTTTTTTTATATGTATCAAGTTTTTTATAATGACAAAAAAAATTAGTATATATTGAATTTTTTATAAAAAATATAAGAATTTTGATATATATATTTTTTTTAAATTTTAAGAGTGTAAGATTTTCGGTACATATAAATTTATAATATATAAAAATTAATAATAAAAATCTTCTTCGATACCTTCAATCTTGACAGGGCTTAACGATCTGCTGATCCTGAACTTGTCTTCCAATTCTCTCAGTGGTCTTCTGCCAATTGATATTGGGAAGTGGACAACTGCAGCTAGTATCGATTTTTCAAACAATCAGTTCTTCGGTGAAATTTAAAATGAGGTTGCTGATCTCGGTGCCCTCACTTATTTTTCTTTATCGAATAATAGAATCACAGGTTTTATTCCTTATTCATTTGGTGACTTGTTGAGCTAGGAATCATTGGATTTGTCAAGAAATATTCTAATCGGAGAGATTTCAAAGTCCTTGAAAAAACTTCGTTTTTTCAAATATTTCATTGTCTCTTTCAATAGTCTTGAAGGAGAAATTCCTGGTGAAGGATTAATAATGTTAAATTAAAAAGTTATTTTTTAATTTTAATTAAGTTTTTTTAAAAAAAATTATTTATTAATGTTAACAGTAAGATTAACTTAAAAATAAACTAAATTAAACTGATAATAAAATAAATATATTTTACTATTAAAATCTATCAAAAATTATTCTGTCAATTAAAATTATTATCTTAATAATAATTATAAATTTTAAAAATTAGGATTCCTTGCGATAAAACAATTTTATCGTGATATAGCGGTATTTTAATGTTGTTAAAAATTAAATATCAAAATTTATTTTTTGTATTTTTCTTTAATTTCTTTCAAGTTGATGTCAATTTTTGTATTTTGCTCTGATACCATGTGAGAATTGTAGCATGTTAGTGACTGAAATTATCGAATCTACAACGACTTAAACATATGGACTTTAATAACATTAGCTTCGATGGAGAAATCTCATCATGTTTAGAATCATTAACTAAACTTCGGGTGTTGAGTTTGTACTATAACAACTTGAAGGGTGTTATTTTATTCTCTTTAGGCTATTCGCCAAAACTAGAGGAGTTGAACTTGTATGAAAACCAGCTTTCGGGTTTAACACTCTCCTCTGTCTTCAATATATCTTCGTTGCAAGTTCTTGATTAGGCACTAATATGCTCATCGGTTCAATACCCTTTGTTCCGATCGATTTTATGATATCTTTCACGTGGGCTTAACGATTTGTTGGTTTTGAACTTTTCTTACAATTCTCTCAGTGGTCCTCTGCCAATTAATATTGGGAAGTGGACAGCTGCAGCTAGTATCAATTTTTCAAACAAATAGTTCTTTGATGAAATTTAAAATAGGATTGCTGATCTCGGTGCCCTTCCTTATTTTTCTTTATCCAACAATAGAATCACAGATTCTATTCCTGATTCATTTGGTGACTTCTTGAGTTAGGAATCATTGGATTTGTCAAGAAATATTCTAACCGGAGAGATTTCAAAGTCTTTAAAGAAACTTTGTTTCCTCAAATATTTCAATGTCTCTTTCAATAGACTTGAAGGAGAAATTCCTGGTGGAGGATTAATAATGTTAAATTTTGTTTAACCGGAGATATTTGTCACCCATAACTCAATTGCACATGTTCCATTTACCATTGGCAAAGATAGGACAACAAACCAACCCTACAACTTTAATTACATCGATAGGAAAGCTTGGAAGAAGTGGAAGAAGTAAAAAAGGAAGAAAATGGAAAGTAGCGAGAAAACAACAACATGAAAAAAAAGGAAAACGAGTGTTTGCCACTGGTCCATGAGAAGAAAAATCATTTAAACTGAACCAATCATAAATATTATAATTATTTATAATTAAATTTAAACAACGATCGGAATAACTTGACTATAATCAAGATAAATTTTTTAAAAAATAAATTTTAAATTTTATTATATTTTAAAAAGGATATGTAAATTAAATAAGGAAATCGTCCAAGTGTGAAAAGAATTAAATAGATTGGGCCCATGTCCACCAGAAAAGAAACGCGGGAATGACAGACGAAAACCACGAGGGATGGCCACTTTATTTTTATTATTATTATTTATTCATTCATTATTATTTATCGATTTAACAATTTAAATAGAAATTAAATTTTTAAATTGAGTAAAATTAAAAGAACATGTATAAAGTTTAAAATCGATTTGCTTCTTAAAAATATATTTTTTCAGATATAGTTTTAATTTTTTCAAAAATTGAAAATATATTAATTAATAGAAATAAAAATTGTTTTAAAAATTAAAATAGTGTAAATTTGTTTGTATCTAGTCTTGAAATTTAAAAAAAAAATATATTTGATTATTTTTTATTTAATATATATTTTAGTTTGTTTTGCGGCTATAAAAAATTTTATTCTAAAGGTTTTAAGTTCTAATCTCATTGAGTATATGATTTTTTATATTTGGTACAACTAACAACTAATAGCAGAAGGAAATTGCAGAATGCAGTAAGGAAAAATATTACATCTAAGTTTCACCAAAAAAACGTTTATTTATTACTCTAACAAAAAAAAATACTTAATATTATTAATTACTCATTTATGTATTATATTAAGTTGAATAATATTAAATTAATAAATTTATGTTAATAAGGTTGGTCCAAATAATAATTAATGTAGTATCTTTTAAAGAGATTTTGATTTTAAATTTTTATGTATATAAAATTTTTTATCGATAGATAAAACATTAAAGTTAAGTGAGCGAGTGAAATCTCGAGATTTAAGAATAATAAAATAGTTTAAAATGCGATGGATTAAAATAAGATTAAACTAAAATAGAATTAAAATTATTATAAAAATTATAAGAATTTTATTATTGTTTTTTTATATGTATTAAGTCTTTTTATAATGACAAAAAAAATTAGTATATATTGAATTTTTTATAAAAAATATAAGAATTTTGATATGTATCATTTTTTTTAAAATTTTAAGAGTGTAAGATTTTCGGTACATATAAATTTATAATATATAAAAATTAATAATAAAAATCTTATAATTTTTGTAATAATTTTAATTTTACTTTATTTAATCTTATTTTAACTTATCTTCGTTAAAAAAATCCATCAATAATACCTTCTTAAGAGTAAAGTTATTCTATTTTCATCTTTAATTATTTTTTTATTTAATTTTTAATGTGGGTTTCTTTTAGTTGTTTGGTTTGAAATTCTTTATTTTTTATTTTTAAAATTTTTTGGGAGAACATTTCAATACTGTAAGTTCAGATTTTAAGTACCGTTCTCTTACTAATATCGATAAAGTTAATTGTTTATAAATGTTAGAAAGTATAGGTTGGTGAGATTTCCTATTTTAAGTTCATAAAGCATGTTTATGTTGTTGCTCTTTTAGTTCATTCTTCTAATAGAACCTGCTCTTTATTTAGGTCTCCTTCATGGTAAAATAGAGTTTCCAGATTAGGCCTGTGATGTGACTATAATTCTATGTATTCTTATTCGTGCTAATGATGATAAACTTTCAAAGGGGCCATCTTCAGGTCTAGAAAAAAGACTAGAAAATTTATGACGGTTTTGATTTTGAGTTATAATAATTTAATTAAGATTTTCGCGGCAATGTGTGGGTACAATCTGATTATGTTGCATGGATACAGATAAAGAAACAGATACAAAAGTAAAGATAAAAAATGATAATTTTAAAATTTTAAGGTACAAGTACGATAAAATATAAAATAATATAAATAAATAATTTATTTAAAATTTTAAGGTACAATCTGTTTATGCCGTTGCTCTTTTAGTTCATTCTTCTGATAGAACCTGCTCTTTATTTAGCTGTAAATCTACCTCCGAAAAAACACCAAACGCCTCCAACTGATTTCATCCGTATCCCATCAACGTGGGACGTCTACAGTACGTTTCCTCGCCGTTCCCATCCAGTCCCCGTCCCTAAAACGTTTTGAGTACTTGAAACTGCATATGAATGTCGTACCGGTGCTTCTTAGTAATCTGGTGTGCATAAAGAATTGTTATCTACCTATTTCGGTCGCGCCTTCCATGTTAGACTCACAGACGCCATTTTCATCGACTCGGCCATGCAAAACCAAATGGCTAATATTTTCCTGAACTTAGCTCTTCTTGTCATAATCGTGTCTACTTTCTCTGTGGAATCAACCACCCTTCTTACAGACCAGTTAGCTCTTCTTTCATTGAAAGACAACATTATCTAGCCTCCTAACAATGTCTTGACAACCAATTGGTTAGTGGTGAACTATCTATTTTGGTAGGAAATCTCTGGTTAAACAAAGATTTCGTTGACCATTTGTTGCAGAGGATGTGTTTTGCTGTTACAAAATTATCTAAAATACTCTTTTAACTTTTTTCTAAACTCTTTGAAAGCTGCTGCTATATTTTAACCTTGCTCTGATACCAATATTAAATAAAGAGATTGAAATAAAAAATATATTTATTTATCTCAAATGATGCCTTTATGTAGGTTAAAATGTAACAGAAAATCTTATGTTGCACCAATACGGATACGGAGACGAGAACGAGGATGAAAAATGATAATTTTTAAAATTATAGAGTACGGGGATAATTAAGAGACGACATATAAAATATTTAAAATTATAAATAAAATAAATCTTTATAAAAAGTTAACATATTAAATCACACTTAAATCTAATTACCAAATAAATTTTAAATCATATATCTTAAGTAAAATATCAATAACATAAATATTTTGTCATTATTGTTAATCTCTTAAATTTATTTTATCTTTTTTTTTTCATTCACCGATTAAAAAATAAATAAAATTATTAACTTCAAAATAAAATCTGTTAATATTAAATTTTAACTGATTTTTTTGAATATTTTTAATAGAAAATGAGGTAATAAATAGTACATATTTAAGTGCTTTTACCTCTTTAATTACTGTCGAGTGCTGACTGTTTCCGCCATTTTTCTTTTTTATCTATTCTTATTTTCTCTGCTTTTCTTTCTTTTTAACTGTTTCAAAATTTTTAGTCTCTTTTTTGAAAATTATCGGTTTGATTCTGTGATCTATTTTCTTCTGCGAATAATATATAACCAAATTCCAGCTCCATCGTTATAGTTCTTTATCCCAGCTGCATCTTTTTACAGGTAAATAATCTAAACATTCTGTCAAACCTTTTCTTCTCACTTTTGGCTCTGTTTTAACTTAAAGGATCAGAAGTAAAAGGTTGTTTTTTATTTAAACAAAAAATATTTTTGACTCTGTTACTAAAATTTTAAGAACTTAAATAGTAAAACAATATGATTAAAAGGTTAATTTTTTATTTAAACAAAACATACATAATATTTTTAGAGTATACTATATTTATAGTTACTAAACTTTTAGAGCATTTTTTATTTTAGTTATTAAAATTAATTTTTTAATATAATCATTATCGTTAAATTATTGGTATTATAGGTTAAAGTTGTTTTTTTTTTAAATATACCTTAATTTTTTAAGTTTTTAATTGCGATAAATGTACAAATTATGATAATTTAGATATCATTAATCAAATCAAAGTAAAAATAATTTGTTTAGTTAAAATATCAGCATAGTTTAATTTAAAGCTGATCAAATAATTAATAATGTTAGATTAAAAAGTTATTTATTTAAGATTTTAATTAAGTTATTTTAAAAAAAAATTATTTACTAATGTTAATAGTAAGATTAACTTAAAAATAAATTATATTAAACTGTAAATAAAATAAATTTATTTTACCGTTAAAATCTATCAAAAATTATTCCGTTAATTAAAATTATGATTTTAAAAATAATTATAAATTTTAAAAGTTAAGATTCTTTGCGTAAAAATAACTTTATCGTGTTGTGCGGTATTTTAATAGTGTTAAAAATTAAATATCAAAAATTATTTTTTGTATCTTTTTTTAATTTCTTATAAGTTGATGTTAATTTTTGTATTTTGCTCTGATACCATGTGAGAATGGTAGCATTTTGTGACTGAAATTATCGAATCTGCAATGACTGAAACATATGAACTTTGGTAACAATAACTTCAGTGGAGAAATCCTATTATGGTTAGAATCATTAACTAAACTTCGGGTGTTGAGTTTGTACTATAACAACTTTAAGGGTGTTATTCCATTCTCTTTAGGCTATTTGCCAAAGTTAGAGGAGTTGAACTTGTATGAAAATCATCTTTCGGGTTCAACACGTTCCTCTGTCTTCAACATATCTTCGTTACAAGTTTTTGATCTAGGCACTAATATGCTCACCGGTTCGATACCCTTTGTTCCGATCGATTTGATTTTTTTAGAACTTCAATAATCTCACTGGTCATATACCATAAGATATGTTCAATCATCTTATGAATTTGAAATAATTTTCCGCGTCTCTTAACATGTTGTCTGGAAAAATTCAATTCAGTTTGATTAATTGTAAACAGTTAGAACTTTTATCCTTAGTAGCTAACCAATTGGAGGAGAGTCTATAGAGAAATTTGGAATTTAAACAAGCTTCAATACTTCTACATCGCTGAGAACAAGCTTGAAGGTAATGAACACCAATCCTTTTTAAGCTTTTCAAGTACTTGAATTTTTCAATCATTTGATGTGTGAATTCTTTCGTTTCAGGTGAAATTCCAAAGCAGATTGCGAATCTCACTCTGTTCGAACGCATCGATTGTTTTCGAAACAATTTCACCGGTACAATATCACAACAGATTGGCAACCTAAAGAATTTAGAATTCTTTAGTATGGGAGATAACAATCTTGTTGGTCCAATTCCTCATTCAATATTTAATATATCCACTCTGTCTATCATTTCTTTTGAAAGTAATAATCTCTCTGGCAGTCTTCCATCAAACATGATGCATTCACTTCCAAACTTGCAGGAACTATATCTCGGGAATAATCGACTAGTTTGTTCGAACTCAATGTTTATTTCTAATGCCTCTCAGATTACTATACTTGACATGTAACTCAATTATTTCTGAAGATCCATTCTTCACACTCTTGGCATTTTAAGAAAATTAAAGAAATTTAAAAAGCATTCCAACTGAATTTGGCAGCTTAATTCGGTTGATATCCATAAAGTTTAATGCTAATGAATTGATAGGAATAATTTCTACGACAATTGGAGGGCTAAAAGAGTTGCAGAGTCTTTCTCTTGGGGACAATAAGTTAGAAGGACCGATCTCGTCTGAGTTATCTCATCTAAACAAGTTGGCTTTCTTGGTTTTGACGAACAACAGATTGTCCGGACAGATTTCTGCTTGCTTGGTGTAGCGATCTTAAAAAACGAGTTTTGATGATGTCGTTTTAAAAATTAATGTCTTCCACGTGGGGTTTCGGTTTAAAAATGATTTTTGGAAAATTGGGGTTTGGGAGTCGGTTACGGATGTAGAAGGATTAACACCCCATACGATAATTTTAATTTTACTTTATTTTAATCTTATTTTAACGTTAAAAAATCCATCAATAATACCTTCTAAGAAGTAAACTTATTCTATTTTCATCTTTAATTATTTTTATTTAATTTTTTTTAATGTGGATTTGTTTTGGTTGCTTGGTTTGAATTCTTTATTTTTTTATTTTTAAAAATTTTTGGGAAAACATTTATATTTAAGAAATATTTACGTGCCATGTCATAATTTAAAAAAATAAAGACCGTCTGATATCATGCGATAAAAGGATAACATTAATGATTGATTTATTGTCTACATATCGTTTTCAAGAGAAATTATTTGATAAATTATGTTTCTTATGTCTTTTTTAGTTCAATTAATTAGATTCGTTTATCTCAAAATAATTACTTATTCTCTAATTACATGTAAAAAATAGGTAACTATTCACTTTGAAAATAATAAGACTCACAAATCTGATTGACTAAAACTATAGATGATGTGGTAAATATGATTCATTTAATAATTTTTTTTATTTTTAATGTATTTCCTTTACCACCACAGAAACCAGGTTCGTATGTCTTGGGAGTTCTTACTGGACACATTGGGCACTTGACCTTTAGATCTCATAGTTTCTCCGAGGTAGATCTCGCTAATAGTGATGATTTCATGAGTTATGATAAAACGACCCGGCCCATCTTGAAGGTACTCTTTCTCTTTCAGATTTTAAGTACTGGCCTATTACTAATATCGATAAACCTAATTGTTTATAAATGTTAGAAAGTATAGCTTTGTGAGATTCCCAACTGTAAGTTCAAACCTAATTGTTTATAAATGTTAGAAAGTATAGCTTTGTGAGATTCCCAACTGTAAGTTCACAATGGTTGTTTATGTTATTACTCTTTTAGTTCATTCTTTTGATAGAACATTCTCTTTATTTAGGTTTTCAAACCAAGACCTCTAGTTGAGCGCCTAAGTCTCCTCGATGGTAAAATAGAGTTTCCAGATTGGGCCAGTGATGTGATCTCAATTCTTTGGATGCCTATTCGTGCTATTGATGATAAGCTTTCAAGGGGGTCATCTTCAGGTCTGGAAAAAAGACTAAAAAGTTTGTGACGGTTTTAATTTTGAGTTGTGATCATTTAATTAAGACTTTCGCGGCAATACGTGGTTACGATCTGGCTATGTTGCATTGATACGGATAGGAGGACAGATATAGAAATAGAGAGGAAAAACTATAATTTGAAATTTTAGGGTACAAGTACGGCAAAATATAAAATAATATATGTAAATAATTTATTTAAAATAATAATAATAACATTTTAAAAAATAATAAAAATAATAATTAATAAAATTAAAAGTAAAAATAATTCTATTTTATTATAGATTATTTATAATTAAAATAAAAAATTAAAATATTTATATAATAATAAGAAGAAGAAGAATGAAAATTTTTCACGTAAAAACATTGAAAAGAAACTAAGCTATTTGTGTTTATATATAATAATAAAAATAATTTAATGGATACCACACTAACTTCATGCGTTATCTTCTCCTCACTTTCTTTCATCTTCTTCAACCTTTCTTCTTTCACTGTAACTTTTTTCTGAATTTTTTTGGTTCCTGCAAATCTACCGTCAAAAAAATATAGGTCAAGGGCTCAATTTATCCTAATAAAAGGATAAGGGTCAAAATAATAAAAATTATAAATGTTAAAGGGTTAAAATTATCTCTCACAAATTTAATTGACTTTAACGATAGATGATATGGTAAATACGGTTCATTTAATAATTTTATTTTTAGCCCTTAAATTAGGTATCTTTTTATTTGCTTTCAATTTTAAATTATTTTTTGTTAAATAAATTTAAAAATTATCATTTTTTTGTCATTTTAAAATTTTGATTTTTAAACTAAATATTTAAATTATATTGTTTTTATCCCTTAATTTATCTATTAGTCAATTTTTTTAATGTATCAACGTTTTATTAATTTAAAAATATTTTTTATTTAGATAATTATCGAATTTGAAGTGATATAAAATAATAGTATAAAGATTTATTTTGACCAAAAATAATTTAAGAGATAAAAATAAATAAAAAATATAATTTAGAGGTTGATTTTTTCTTTTAAATCAAACAAAAAGTAAAAGTGTTTTATTCTATGAATTACGGATGGATTTAACAGAATAAATAGGGATGATAATACAATTAAAATCCGATCCGAAAAAAATCTAATCCAAAATAGATCAAAATAAGCCCAAACCTGAATCTAAAAAATGGCCCGACTGTGAATAGGAGAGAATTAGATGTAGGTATTGCTATGATCCAATCAAAATTTGATCTAAATTTATATTTGATTCAAGTTCGATCAATATATAAATTTAAATAAAAATATTAAAAATTTTTAAATTTAAATATATATATATATATTAAAATCCTAATTAAGTTAAACTATGATTATGGAACCAGACTTTGATTCCTTATTGAAATATAAGATATAGATTGAAATCCTTATTGAAATACAAATTATAGATATAAATATAGATTTGTTACTTTAAAAAGAAAAATAATTGTTAGATTTGGGCTTTTGGGTTTAGATTTTAATTTTAGTTATTTTATTGAATTGGACTTGAACTTGTAACTTAAATTTTTTTAAAAGTCTAATTATTAATTGGATTCAACTTGAATTTCATAAAATTCATCCAAATCTCATCCATTATCACCCTAAGAATAAAACATTAGATCTACAAAACCAAGTTACAAGTTTAAATTTTTATATTATCAATGGAACAAACTAAAGTAAAGGAATATAAATTAATAGGTAAATAAATTAAATTAAAAAATTACATAAAATTAAATAACATGTCATTATTTTTGTATCCATTTATAGATTTAATTTACTTTTGAAATCAAGTTATTCATAACCTATAACGATGATTAATTTATTAAGTTATAAATATTTTTAAAAAATAAACGAATAGTTATGAAATATTCATTATAAAAATCAAGCGCTCCAAATAAATCTGAGAAATTACATAATTTCCTTCATGATTATTACGAGTATACAAAATTATTGGTACAAATTGATTACAACGTGGACGATTTTGTAAACTTTTGAACTATTCTCCCCCTCAAAGTAAATCATTGAACAGTATTGTTAATGGCAGTGGGATACTTTGGTTCAGCAAGGGGCAAGAATTAACATAGGAATAAATAATATAAGGATATACTCTAGAAATATTATTAAATTTTTTATTATATAAAGATATTACATGCATTTAAAGGTAAATATCGAGATTTACGGACAATTTAACAATTATTATTTATTATTAAATATATTTTATATTTTAAAACTCAAGGGTAAGGTAATTCATGACATGGACGACGAGGACATACCTCTTTAGGAGGTTGTTCTCGAGCCATACGATGAGTATAGATATCTTCTGCAAAAGTGAAACCCCGTTATATATATAATTAAAATATTATATTCTGATATATAATATGTATTAAAAATTATATAATTATCTCTATTTAAATTATAAAATCTATAATCAAAATAATCATAAATTATTATAAAAAATATTGATGTTGCTTACCTTTTACGATCAATTCTCGAGCCATACCGAAACAAGAGACGAAGAGAATGTAAGCCGAAAGAATGCATAGTATCACAAATAAAGATTTCATTTTTGTTTATGCATCTCCTCCCTCTAGAGTGGTATTTGTAGGCCAATATTTCCGGTGTGTACATTGGCCAAATCGAATAATTTTTTTTACCTCCTTATCATGTTTTTTTTTATATCTTTTGTAGAAAATTTTTTAAAAAAATAAATTTTAAACCCTAACTCATATTTTTTATATCCTAAACACTAAAAAAATATATCATAATTTTAATTCCCTAAACCCTGACAACATCCCCTAGCCTTGAACCCAATCTCTTTAAAATCTCTTTAATTTAAAACGAAAGCATAAAAAAATACATGAGAAAAAGGTAGACAATTTACGTCGGCCAAACTAAACCATACTACTTTTCAAAGAAAATTGATACCACACATATTGTCGGTCTCCTAGTCAACTATTCTGTTTAGAAGACCAGCAAAATTGATGAAGGGAGGAGCAACGAAATTTCCAAGCTGCGGTCTCTTCAGGCTATTTGTTTTCACTTTGGAAAATTGGAAGTAGGGGACGGAAGAAGACTCAAAAGACTAGCACAAATATCTAAGAAGTTGTCATTACAATGCGGATGGACAGAAATATTTTACGTAGAAAATATCGTTCGAATATATTAAACAAAATAAATATATTTAAAGTAAACTATATTGATAATTACTAAACTTTAGGAACCCAAAATAAAACAATATAATTGAAAGGTTGGTTTTCTATTTAAACATTTTAGAGTATATTATATTGATAGTTACTAAATTTTTAGGGTATTTTTCATTTTAGTCACTGAAATTATTTTTTTATTATAATCATTATCATTAAAAATATTAGTATGACATGTTAAAATATTTTTTAAATAAACCCTAATTTTTTAAGTTTCCATGAATGTAAAAATTATGATGAATGTAGACGTGGCTGATAAAATCTAAAGTGAGAATAATTTGTTTAGTCAAAATATTAACGTAATTTGGTTTGAAGCTGATCAAATGATTAATAATGATAAATCGTTTTAATTTTAATTGAGATTTTTTTAAAATTTTTATTCACTAATATTAACAGTAAGATCAATTTGAAAATAAACTATACTAAATTGTTGATAAAATAAATCTTTTTACTATTAAAATTTATCAAAAATTATTCCGTTAATTAAAATTATGATCTTAACAATAATTTTAAATTTTAAAAGTTAAGATTTTTTATAGAAAAACAACTTTATCGTGTTATATCAGTTAAGAGAGTTAATAATAATGATTATAATAAAAGTAAATTAAAAATTTAATGATTGTACGAAGGATTTTCAAATTCTAATAATATTAAAAATACCCTAAATATTTTATGATTATCAATTTAGTTTATCCTATTTTTTAAGGGTGGGTCAGTACGTATGGTGCATTCACCCCTGGTCCTTATGATCTTGTATGATTCAATGAAATTAGTCTTTACTTATACCGTTTAAATAGATAGACAAAAAAACGTGATTAAAAAAAAACAAATATTAATTTTTATTATTATTTTAGTAAGCTTGAACAAAACTATTTGACATAAAAGATATGTATTTAATAAATCCAAAATTATTTATAATATAATTATATATTTTATGTAACAATGAAAATAATTCATTTTCGATGGGTTTTAACTTGATTCGATAGATGCGTTTTTATATTATAAAACAAGTTAAAGTAAGCTGGGTTATTGAAAAAATAAAATTAGGGTGGGGCATGTTTGGATTAGGGTATTTTTTTATCGGACTCAATCCGATATATAATATAATACTTTTATATATTATATTAAATATTTTTAATAATTTTTCTAGGTCGAGACAAGTTTAGTCATTTTTTATTAAAATATCAGAATCGGATTAAAATCGAATTATTATTTTTATTATGTTAGGTTAGATTGGATTACAGATATGATACATTAGAATCAGATTAAAACATATGTTTTAAATTTCGGATTGGGAGGAGCAAAAATATGAAGACGTTAAAGTGATAATGAGTATGTTTCGTTAGTTTGTCAATTGTTTAATAATAAATAATTATATTTATTGGGCTATTATATATATCAGTTATCCAACTGATGAACAATAATACAAAGTTCGATAAGTGATCTAAAGAAATCGATTATTAAACCTAGGCAAACCCAAATCGATTTACACGACTATAAATCGATAAGTCAGATTTGATCTTAAACCTTAAATAAACTTAATTGATTTGAATTTTAGTTGAATCGAAAATTCAGATTTGATCTTAAACCTTAAATAAACTTAATTGATTTGAATTTTAGTTGAATCGAAAATTCAAAATGGATTTAGTCAATTTCATACAAACTGAAAATAATTTAAACCTAAAACAATCTAAAACAAATTAGAACATATATTAAAAGGGAAAAAAAATTCGATTTTGAATCAGAAGAGAGATTTCAAGAAATGGCTAGATGAACTACGACACAACTTGTCAAAAAGTCATATATGTGTAAAAGATTAATTCGACCTAAAAATCTAACTAAAAGTGATCGACCTAAAGGTTGACCTGACATTAATCCGAACTGAATCAACCAACCTAAAAATAACTAACCCGATATTATTCTAATTGAAAATAAACCTACTTGAATCACCATATACCTAAACTAAAATCTAACCAGACCCAAATTAAAACCGAATATAATCAAATACAAAATAACTTAAACCGAATGACCCGTTTACTACCTCGGCAATACCAATTCTTTAACCTAAGTAAACCTCTATATAAATGAAAGAGAAAAAAAATTATGATAATTTGGTGAGTTTAATAATACAAAATTCATCAAATTCACATGTAAATAAACATAACTATATAAACATTTGATTGAATAATCAAAAAAATCAAACTCTTATTACAGATAAAAGTCTTTCTTCTTAGATCCATAGTAGAATACTCGAGTATTAAGAAGTCAAAAATGTGAATTCTTAACCATTCTTTATTACAAGGAAGTTACAAGGAATTCTTAACCAGATTTTATCTATTTTAACCCCAAATCTTAAACTTTCC
The DNA here is from genome assembly GCA_035048815.1 of Abelmoschus esculentus. Lineage (NCBI taxonomy): Eukaryota > Viridiplantae > Streptophyta > Magnoliopsida > Malvales > Malvaceae > Abelmoschus > Abelmoschus esculentus. Next base: position 21,413,237 of record JAUCBN010000011.1, read on the forward strand.
CACCATAGCATGGGAAGGGAGGACACAGCTGGGTAGGAGGTTGTTCCATAGCCATCCTATTTGGTCCATAAGTATAATTGTCTCCTTCAAAATTAAAACCATAACATATATGGATTATGTATAAAAAATAATCATAAATTACTATAAAATATTTAAATGCATTGGCGTTGTTTATTTTTCTCGATCAATTCTCGAGCCGTGCTGAAAGCGGAAATAAAGAGGATGTAAGTGAGAATAATGCATAGCATCACAAATAAAGATTTCATTTTTGATGGAGTTTTGGTTAGGCATCTCCTCTGTCATGTGCGGAGCCACCCTTTCAAAAGTGCGGTCAAATGACACCTCAAAATTTTTTGGTCCATATTTTTTTATGTAATTTTTTAAAATAAATAAATAAATAACATCAATTTATAAATAATTGACACCCCTTAAATATAAATCTAAAAAATGACACCCCTTAAATAATTTTCTAGCTCCGCCCCTGTCCTCAGTCTCCAGTGCTATTAATATCCATTAATGGAGACTTTACAAGTCAATTATTATGTCTATAAAACCAGAAAAAAATGATAAAGGAATGAAATAAATTTCCATGGAGGACCCAGTTTCAACAGGAAGAGAGAAAATATTAAATTTTGTCACATTCACCATATGAATGAGTGGAAACATTTTTTTCTAGAAAATCTCGTGTGTGTATATATATATATATTAAGTAGTGTATGATAGATACTACTACTTAAGTTACTGTTTAAATAGTGTATGATCGATACTACTACTAAAGTTGCTGTATATTAAAAATAGAAGATAAAAAGTTAACCGACTCAAGAAGTTGGTGTAGCACTAGTGGTCAGTCTAAATAAATCGATTCGATTTTTGTACCAGATTGTATAGGTTTACTTTATATTCAATGAGCTTTTGGGTGGAAGAGTCTGAAATTCTTTTGTGGTCCTTAATACACAAACAGTTGACTTTGTAGGTTGCATCTTTTGTGGACTTTCCAGGATAGTTTTCAGACAGAAAAATACCTTGTCGATTTTTTGGGTGTGAAATTTCTGTGTTCAAACTTTCAAACTGATTTTATGAGTCAATTTTTGTATTTTTCTCTAATTTCTTGTAAGTTGATGCCAATGCAAATGCCGGTCTTGAGAATTTAGAGACATGAAGCAAACTGAAAAAATAAGCTCATAATAATAAATGTAAAAAAATAAATTTTAAAATTTATATTTTTAATAATAAATATTAAAAAATAAATTTTATAAGTCAACATATAAAATAAAATATTTAATTTTTAAACTTTTAAAAAATAGACCCTAAATATTTTAATATGTATAAAGGATGTGTTATCTAGACATCTCGCTTGTGCTTTGTTAGCTACACAAACTTCAGTTCCATTGACTCAACCAACCAACATCAAATGGCTAACATTTTTCTCAACTCAACTCTTCTTATCATCATCCATTTTGCTATGTCTACTTTCTCTATGAAATCAACCACTATACTTACAGATCAATCCGCACTTCTTATCTTGAAAGACAATGTTATCCGCGATCCTGAAAACGTCTTGACGATCAATTGGTCCATTTCTTCTCCTGTTTGTAACCGGTTTGGTGTTAGTTGCGGATCAAAACACCGTAGAGTCACGGCTCTAAACCTTAGTGGGTTGGCACTTGTGGGCACTTTGCCACCCCACTTAGGAAATTTGTCTTTTCTTTCTTTTCTTTCTATCAAAGATAATAGCTTTCATGGTACATTACCGGTTCAATTATCGAATCTGCAACAACTGAAGTATATGAACTTTGGTAACAATAGCTTGAGTTTGTACTATAACAACTTCAAGGGTGTTATTCCATTCTCTTTAGGCTATCTGTCAAAGCTAGAGGAGTTGAACTTGTATGGAAACCAGCTTTCGGGTTCAACACCTTCCTATGTCTTCAACATATCTTCGTTGCAAGTTCTTGATCTAGGCACTAATATGCTCACCGGTTCGATACCCTTTGTTCCGATCGATTTGATTTCTTTAGAACTCATCAATTTCAACTTCAATAATCTCATTGGTCACATACCAGAAGATATGTTCAATCATCTCCCGAATTTGAAACAATTTTCTGCGTCTCTTAACATGATGTCTGAAAAAATTCCAGTCAGTTTGATCAACTGCAAACAGTTAGAACTTTTATCCTTAGTAGCTAACCAATTGGAGGGCAGTCTACCCGAAGAAATTTGGAATTTAAACAAGCTTCAATATTTCTACATCATTGAGAACAAGCTTGAAGGTAATGAACACCAATCCTTTTTTAAAGCTTTTCAAGTACTTGAATTTTTCAATCATTTGATGTGTGAATTCTTTCGTTTCAGGTGAAATTCCACAGCAGATTGCGAATCTCACTCTGCTCGAACGCATCGATTGTTCCCGAAACTACTTCACAGGTACAATACCACAACAGATTGGCAACCTGAAGAATCTAGAATTTTTGAGTTGGGGAGATAACAAGCTTGTTGGTTCAATTCCTCATGCAATATTTAATATATCCAGTATGTCTATCTTTTCCTTTGAGAGTAATCAGCTCTCCGGTAGTCTTCCATCAAACCTGGGGCATTCGCTTTCAAACTTGCAGGAACTATATCTCGGGAATAATCGATTAGTTGGTTCGATCCCAATATCTATTTCCAATGCCTCTCAGATTACTATACTTGACATGGCAGTTAATTACTTCTGAGGGTCCATTCCTGACACTCTTGGTAATTTAAGAAATTTAGAGAGGCTCAACTTGAATGCTAATAATCTTACATCTCCAAGAATGAGTTTTCTTTCTTCTCTGACAAATTGTAGAGGCCTGGAAATCTTGGACTTCAGCGACAACCAGTTGATCAGTGGTGAACTTTCCGGTTTGGTAGGAAATCTTTCAGATTCTCTTCAACAATTCATTGCTTCTAGCTGCAACATCAAGGGGAGCATCCCGAATGAATTTGGCAGATTAAGTCGGTTGATATCCATAAAGCTCGATGACAATGAATTGACAGGAATGATTCCTACGACAATTGGTGGGTTAGAAGAGTTGCAGAGTCTTTCTCTTGGGAACAATAAGTTGGAAGGACCGATCCCCTCTAAGTTATGTCATCTAAACAAGTTAGGATTCTTGGTCTTGACTAACAACAGATTGTCTGGACCGATCCCTGCTTGCTTGGGTAACGTGGTTTCTTTGAGACAACTATTCCTTGGATCCAATATGTTTTCTTCTTCGATACCTTCAATCTTGACAGGGCTTAACGATCTGTTGATCCTGAACTTGTCTTCAAATTCTCTTAGTGGTCCTCTGCCAATTGATATTGGAAAGTGGAAAGCTATGACTATCTTCGATTTTTCAAATAATCAGTTCTCCGGTGAAATTCCAAATGGGGTTGTTGATCTTGGTGACCTCACTTATTTTTCTTTATCCAAACAATAGAATCACAGGTTCTATTCCTGATTCATTTGGTGACTTGTTGAGCTTGGAATCATTGGATTTGTCAAGAAATATTTTATCCGGAGAGATTCCCAAGTCCTTGGAGAAACTTCGTTTCCTCAATTATTTCAATGTCTCTTTCAATAGACTTGAAGGAGAAATTCTTAGTAGAGGATCATTTGGAAACTACTCGATCGAATCATTCAAGGGGAATGGAGCATTGTGTGGTGCAGCTCGACTTCTTATTCCGAGCTGCAAAACTAAACCTCGTAGAACTTCCAAGGCAAGAACTAAGCTCATAACGTATGTAGCACTGCTTAGTGCCTCTATGATTTTGGTCGTGGCTCTAACCTTCATTGTCTTGAGAAGGTGGAGGAAGAAAAAAACATTGGAAACTCATGAAGACTTGTTGCCAACTCAAGAAGACTTGATACCTCTGAGAACGTGGAGACAATTTTCATACCAAGAGCTTCATGAAGCTACTGATGGATTTAGTGATCGAAGATTGCTTGGTAGCGGAAGTTATGGTTCAGTATACCAGGGGATTCTCCCAGATGGAATGACATTTGCAGTAAAGATCTTCAAGTTAGAGTTAAATGGAGCCTTTAAGAGCTTTGATGTTGAATTTGAAGTTCTTCGCAACACTCGTCACCGAAACTTAACCAAAATCATCAGTAGTTTCTCCAATAATCAAGATTTTAGAGCCTTGGTACTGGAGTTTATGCCTAATGGAAGCCTTGATGAATGGTTGTATTCCAGCAATCATTTTCTGGATATCCTTCAAAGGCTGAACATATTGATAGATGTTGCATCTGCTCTCGAATATCTCCATCATGGTCATACAACACCCATGGTTCATTGCGATTTAAAGCCTAGCAATGTTCTATTAGATGAAGATATGGTTGCGCATTTGAGTGATTTCGGAATCGCAAAACTCTTATGTGAAGAGGGCTCAATGATCCAAACCATGACCATTGCAACAATTGGATATATGGCACCAGGTGATCATACTTATACTTACTCTTTAAGTTTCCATTTTTATCACACTATTGAATACTGATAAACTGTTTTCTTACAAATTTATATACAGAGTATGGATCAGAAGGAATTGTTTCTATAAAAGGCGATGTTTATAGTTTTGGAATTCTTATGATGGAAACTATGATGAGAAAGAAGCCTACAGATGAAATGTTTTCCGAAGAAACGAGCTTGCGGAGTTTAGTGAAAGAGAGTTTGCTATCTATGCTAAATCAAGTTGGAGACAGCAATTCTGTAAGCACCGGGAAGGAACATTTAGCAGCCAACGATTGCGCATTATCTGTTTTGCAAGTTGCCCTGGCGTGTTCAGCAGAGATACCGAGCGAAAGGCCTGATATGAAACAAGTTGTGACAAAGTTAGATAAGATCAAAGTCAAGTTATTGAAGGATATGATGGAGTGAGTTTGTTGGCAATGCGTTGTTTTTAATTACAAAACACAAGTACTGTCTGCTAGTCGTTTTAAGGGTCTGTCATATTTTCAAGCAATGTATTTGATAAGTATTTTATAGACATACTTCAACTTATTTTCCAAGCAATTTGTGACTTATATTTCTACTGTTTTTGTCCAAAAGACAATCATTCCATTAAGAGAATTATGCAAATAGCAGCTCCATTGTCCATCCTACTCAGCTAAGAATATGCACCAAGGAAGTTGAGTTTTGAGACAAGCAGTTTCTAGGACACAACCCCTTGTTGAATTGAGTAGCCTCCCAATCCGCTTTATCGTCGTGTCTATGAATCATTCTAATCTTCACCTCAGATATTTTCTGCAACATTTGTTTAATATTAACTGCAGGCACACTGCTCCATCTAACCTGGCAAGACTAGAGAAAACTTGTAAAGAATCAATTTTAAAAATGATTTTCTTAAATTTACTGTTTTCTGCCAGAACCATAGATATTTACGGTATTTTATTTTATTCGTTTTGGGTAGGTGGTCAGTTTTTACCCAAAATTTGGGTTGGTTAAAACCTTCCTAAGCCCATATCGGGTAGGTGGAGGGTAGAGGAAAAAAAAATTAATTCCGTTTGGGTCATTTCGAGTTGGTTCAATTTTAGTTCGATTATATTAGATCTGTTATTCGGTACGAGTCGATATTCAATTGAATTAAAATTCGGTCTATCTTCGGTTCAACTAAAATTCAGATCTGATACTTGAAATCAATATATTCGATTTGATTGAAAATTGATCAAGTCTATTTTCAATTCAACTAAATTCAGATAAAAAAATTTAAGGGATTAATTGAGAAAAAAATATAATATAATTTAGGGGGGAAAATATATTAAACCTTTTATGTTGTTTGGTGCCAAGAGCTATCGTTAGGACGCAAGAAAAACACAGAAATATTTAAAACAAAAATCTTTTAAATTGATTGCATGTTCCGAGAAATTTTAGGATTTATTTTGATTTTTATGGTCTGTGATCATTCGATTAAGGTTTAATACCTACTTTAGACCTTCTATTTTAATAAAATTTTGATTATTATTATTATTATTATTATTATTATTAAGATATTGAATCTCCTTAAATTTATTTAATATAAATTTTTATTTTTTATTTATTTTATTTTGACTCTCCTTAAATTTATTTACAACACGTTGTCAGTTCTTGTCGGTGATTATTGAAAGTGATTTCAATACGATATTAGTGACTACATCTACCATATATTCTATCATTTAAAGATTAATATATTTTGATCTATTATTCGATTATTATTTCATTCTAATTTTTCCCATCTATATTCGAAGGAACTCTCGAGTCAACGAAAGATAAAATTAAAGTTGTAGTTCATTAGGTCGATTGATGAAGCAAACTAAATCAAAGCAATATATGAAAGCCCTAAGAGCAACTGAAATTATTTATGAGGAAGCACTTTTCCTTTTACATATAACAATGGAGATTAATCAAGTCTTAACAAGTCTTTATTGAAAGCAAAGTATAAAGACAAATTTATACGCAAAATTGAGAGTTGGGGGGACAGGGCTTGACAGGATCAGCCAGTGGCGGATGCCGCGCATAGGCTTTTGGAGGAGAGCAATTACACATACATTTGAAAAATAAAAGAATGTTAGTGTTAATTTTTTTCTGAAAAAATAATTTAATATATATAAAAAATGAAAATCTACGTACCCGTTTGAGAATTTTTTTTATTTTGAATACTCATTTTCAAATTTCTGAATCCGTCACTAAAATCTTTAACATGATCAAGATAAATGACTTCTACAAAATCATAAGCTAATGTTAAATATAACTAAAACCATTAATATATACATCCGGATATTAACAAAATGAATTCAAATTCTTTTCAATTGCAATTTGATATATATTGGTTATGTTTAAAAGCAATCAGAAATTATGATAAAAATGTTATTATTTACCTTTTTCGATCGATTTTTGAGCCATACCGAAAGAAGAGATGAATAAAATGAAAATGAAGAGAAAGCAAAATTTTATGAATAAAGGTTTTATTTTGGATAAATATACATCTTCTCCCTCTCAACTAGTATTTATAGGCCAATATTTCTAATGTGCACTGCCTAAAATGAAAGGCACACTACTTTTCAAAGATGATCGATACCATATATTTTAAATTTGAGAGGAGGTTTGCAAGTCAATTATTCAAAGTATTAATTTTTTTAATATATTAATGTGGTTATGTGATAATATTTATTCGTTTTTTTTGTTTTTCGATAACGAACACACATCTTATAGGCCAACATTTTCAGTGTGAACACTTGCTAAACCATACTACTTTTCAAAGAAAATCGGAGATTCAAAAGTCAATTATTTTGTTAACTTGATGGAGAGAGGAGTGAAGAAATTTCCCTGAAAGAAAATGAATGAAAGAAACATTTTTTTTTTGCATTAATCAATATATTTTTATTGAACACTTCAAGTCAGATATAGGAATAAATACATCAGAAACAAAAGAATAAGAAATTTTTAATTCTCTAAACCCTAAATTTAAATTTTTAATTCTCTAAACCCTAAATTTAAACTTTAATATATTTTTATTGAACACTTCAAGTCAGATATACCACATTTATGTTTTGAAGGTTACATAGAGTGACTATGTGTACTTCATTTTAAAAAATGCTCTGATACCACGTTTACAAGATGAGTAATATGTTTTTTTATAAAAGAGAATACATTCATAGATTTCTTTAATTTTGACACAAATTTATTAGATTATCAGCTGTAACCAGGATGAGCTGGATGATGAGCTATAGGTTTATTGTAACAGACTGTATCTTCCTCTCTTTCTAATAGGGGTAGAGGAATAGAAGATTGTTTAGGCATTCTTTTAGGCCTGCTGATAGTATTCTAGATTGTGTAAAAGAGGTTCGTATTTAATCTCAAAATAGAATTATAAACTTTGATAATGTAAATAAAAACATATGTACATCTTAGGGAATTCTTTAGGGATGGATGCTTAAGTATACTATAGGAGTTATAATTTTGTCTTTGATAATAAATTACACTTATCAAAAAAAAAATTATTTAAATTTTTTATCGTTTTTTATTCATGAATAATTTCCTTAAAAATGATGATGTAATACTACGAGGTTATGTCATGTGTAAAAAAATTAAGGAAAAACATGTAAATAATTTTTTTCTTTTTTCTCATCTATTTTATTCTTATTCTCTTTTAATTTATTTACAGCATATTATTAGTTCTTGTTAGTGATTATTGAAAATGATATCAATACGATATTAATGATTACATTATATATTCTAATATGTTATTTAATTACTATTTTATTCTATTTTTTTCATCTATATTCGAAGTAACTCTCGAGTTAGCGAAAATTAAAATTAACGTTGTACTTCATTAGATGTATCGATGAAGCCAACTAAATCCAATCACTCTATTAAATTCTCAACACTAAACAGAAACTAAAATTATTATGAAGAAACAGTATTTCTTTTAGATACAATAGAGAGTAATCCAGTTTTTCTTACAGCCAAAGTCTGGAGACAGATTTATACACCGAAATTTCACAATTTCCCATCACATTCAAGGTTAAGGCCTGCAAAATGTAGCGTTGGGGGGACAGGTGCAGACAGTATCTGATGGGCGTATCCAACAAGCTTTTGGAGGAGAACAATTAACACATAAATTTTCAAAAATAAAAGATCAATGTTAATTTTTTCCCTAAAATTAATTTAATGTATAAAAATAAAATAATATAAAATCTATATACCCATTCAAGAAAATTAATTATTTTTGACAATTTTAAAATTTTGAATTCACTATTGAAATCTTCTACATGATCTAAAAGGATGATTTTTACAAAATTATAATCCCATATTAAATATAAATAAAATCATTCATATATTCTAAAAATATTTAGATATTAATAAAATGAACTCGATTTTTTTTCTTCTACTATAATTGGATAAATATTTTTTCCATCCATTCGCGAGCCATGCTAAAACTGAATATGAACCGAAGTCGAATTCTTTTCTATTGTAATTGTATATATCGGTTATGTATAAAAATTGTGATTAAATTGTGACAAGCGTCGTTTTTCAAGTCAAAACAAAATATTCCTCTTTAAATTAAATAAATTAAAGATAGTATAGTAAAGAGGGTCGATCCACAGAGAATTTGGAACTTCTGATATAATTCTGTATTGATTTCAGTCCAGAAAGAAATAATAGTTGAAAATGACAATGAAGAAATCGCCTCGAGCTAACTTTGTTTCAATTCTGTCGATCATTGAAAATGATTTTTACTTCAGGATTCATGTCGGTTACAGTCTACAAGGACCAACCCATTGTAACTTGCCTTTCTCTCTTGTAACCAATCTTCCCAAGTCTATCTTTGAAAGATGATTCTTGAGTGGTTTAACCACAGCTATTGCCGTTAAAACAATCAGATTAAATACTGGAAAGGCCCGACTCGGATTATGTTATCTCATTGAGAATCGAATCCGATCTCATTTTTCCTTAGCGGACCGACGCTAAGTGTGTTCACAGGAAGTCAAAATTGCCACAGGCAAATCCTTCCTCCCACTGTATATTAAAACAACATCCAAACCAACGAGCTCTTTTTGGTTTGAAAAATGTTTTAATTTTGTAAGTAAGGCCGATTGTCAAACTAATATAACAGAAAAATAAGAATATTTCTCGAAGGGAATTAAGTACTATTCAATTCTCACGCTTTGAATTGATTCATTCTTAGCTCTCGGCTTAAAAGAAATTAGCTAAGCATGATATCAATTATCATACTTAGCATATTTTTGCAAAATATAAAAAAGACTAAAAATAAAGAAATGAAAAGAAATTTTATAGAATAAAGAAGCAAGACAAGAATTCAAAGACAAAGTGATGGATGATCTAAAGCCTTACCCATAGAAGGTATTTATAGGCTATTAATAACCTAAAAATAATAAACTAATTCAAAAATAAAATAAAAGATAAAAAGATAATTCTTGAGTTTAAAATTTAAAAACAAAATATCTTATCCTAAAAATCTTCTCAAATCTTGTTGCTGAACCGTCTCTAGAATTCAAATCTCGCTGACTGAACTATCTCCAGAATCTTCTAGAAAATGCAAAAATTGTTTTTTTTAATCACCAATTATAGAAACAGGTCACTGCACATAAAACATACAAAATTCACTCAAATTAGCAGTGATAAATTCATGAAAATAAGATAATTAGCAATTAAAAAGTAAGAATTTAAATCACCAATCAAATTCCCCCACACTTGTCTCATACTTGCCCTCAAGTATGCCTTAATCAAATCAATCAAACACCTAGTTTGCAACCTCCAATTCATCTCATACTTAAACAATTTATGAAAATCAATGGTCTCAATAATTAAATGAACCAGAACATCGATCAAGGAGAATAAACATAAGTAAAAATAAATCAAATATCCTTGTAACTTCCTATCCTTCATCAATAAAAAATTCAACCTAGCTCAATTCCTCACAAGGTTTCACTCAAATCGCTCAAATGTGTTTCGGGTGCAAAGTTTCGCTCAAAGTCGCAATCAAACAAGGATTTCCATAAGCTTGTGACATAATCAATTCTCCACTACTTAGAAGAAATAAGATGCAAGATCAATGAGTCTTTCAAAAAGGTGTAACGGGGCTTAGGTAAAGGTAGGGAAAAAGGCTTAAAATGAGGCTTGTGATCAAGACAGAATTCATAACCAACATCCACGATCAAATAAGATGCATGAAATAAATAAGAACATTTACATCAAAAAATAAAACCAAAATCGAGCAAACTCTTTTTTTTCTTGTTTTTTTCTACTTCCTTTTTTCGTTTTCTTTTTTATTCTTCTTTTTTTTCTCTTTGTTTTTTTCTTTTTCGCATTTTCCTCCCCTTTTTTTATTTTTCATTTTTTCCTTCTTCTTTCTTTCATTTTTTCGTGGAATAAGACATTACTATGCTTCAAATCTTTGTCCTGAAAAAGGGTAAGAAAAGAGAATGATAAAAAAAGGCTTAAAAGCTAAAGTTGAGGTGAAACAAAAAAAAAGGATATATGCTCAAAATTGGTTCACTAATGGAAAATTAAAAGGGTAGGTTTTTTCTTGGGTAAAAATGGGGTAAATCCTATGCCCAAATCATATCAAAACATCATATTTCATGTGTAGCCTCAAAATGTATTCATGCCACAAGTTCTAGATTTCCAATATTTAATTCGACACACTCAAACAAGGAAAACGAGCATAAAAATAGATGAAACATGCACAAGGCTCAATACCTTACCAAAGTGTGTTACATTAATCAAACTAGGCGAAAGTTCAATAGACAAAATCAAGGCATGTTACAAAGAAGTTAAATTAAATTCCTACTCATGCAATTCAACTATCAAGAGTGTTCTAAATCCAAAATAATTAAAAGATCTTAGATAATCATAGCATGCTTAAGATATTTGATGAAAAGGAAAGAAATTAACTAAGCATTCAACCAATTCAATCAAGGCATCCAATCAAGCAAATTATAAAACAAGTAAGATGGAATTTGATTCAATCTTTACCCCCCTCACTTAATTGTATTGTCCCAATACAAATTAGAATTTAAAGTATAAAAGAAGAAGGGTAAAGAATACTCCCCATGATCACCGACGTCCGCAACCACGACCACGGCTAGGTCGTAAGTAAAAAGGATATGACCGGTCTATCAAGGATTTTGCTACCGTGCACTCTTGCTCATCTTGTGTTTCGCTAACGTGCACCTTTAAATGTGCTAATCAGTGAAGTGGTTTTGTTTCTCCGGTATTCTTGAACACGCTTGCGAATCTGAGAAGTTTAGAAGCAAATTAAACCGTGTAATTTATTAAAAATAAATAAAGAAATAAAAAGGGAAAAAATTAAATAATGAAAATAAATAAATAAATAATTAAATGGGTTGCCTCCTAAAAGCGCTTTGTTTAACGTCGTTTAAGCTCGACGACCTTCCTCTAGAATTTTGTTTCTTCCAAATTTAGCGTTTCAATTAAACCGATCGGAGCACTTTCGTAGAAAGGTTTTAGTCTCTGACCATTTACTTTGAAGCGAGCACCAGAATTATCTTCAACTTCTATGGCTCCATGAGGAAAAACGTTGGTAACCGTCAATGGTCCAAGCCACTTCGATTTAAGCTTTCCTGCAAAAATTTTTAATTTTGAATTAAATAATAATACTTTTTACCCAATGGAAAAAGACTTAAACGAAATTCTTTGATCATGAAACGGTTTGGTTCTTTCTTTAAAAATTTGTGCGTTATCATATGCATTTTTACGAATTTCCTCAAGCTCTTGGATATTCAATTTTCTCGCTTCACCGACTGCATCCATCTCCATGTTACATTCACTACAGCAAAACAGTTCTACAGCGGCGATTATAGTGGCGTTTTTATAACAAACGCCACAAATAATCGCATTATAGTGGCGTTTTCTTTACAAACGCCACAAAATTTCTATTTAGTGGCATTTTAAATAAAAACGCCGTAGTTGATTGTATATTTACGGCGTTTCTACACAAACGCCGCAATAGAGTGTGTTTTTAGTGGCGTTTATATTAGTAAACGCCGCAATTGTCTGTAACGTTGTGGCGTTTTTGAAAAACGCTGCAAAAGTGTTTAATGTTGTGGCGTTTCATTAAAAAATGCCGCAAAAGTGTAAGAAATTGTGGCGTTTCATTAAAAAACGCCGCAATAGAAGTACTTTAGCGGCGTTTACTTTTACAAACGCCGCAAGTTCCTTTCTTTTCAGCACCTTCACCCGAGAAAACCCCAAATCCCGCCCCCCAAAACAATAAGCCCCTATTTCAGGCCACCGTCGCCCCCTCTGCTCGTCGCATTGGTCCCTTCGCCGTTCGGTTCGGTTAGGCCACCGTCACTTCTCGACTCCCGAAGAGCTCCGTACATACTCTGTCTCTCTTCCTTCGTATTTATGTACTTTTTAATTCGTTTGGATGTACTTGTATTGTTATACGGTTTCCTGGTATCCGATCTAACCTAGCTTTCAACTGTTGGATCAGTAGCTCTAGTGTATTGATTTTTGTTTGGTTTCTTTCTTTCGTGTAAATTTTCAGATGCTAAATAGAGGGGAATAGGGAATTTTTTAGTTTCTACTCGAATGTTCCTACTCGTCTTCGTCCCTCTGATGTTATTGAGTTCGGTTCCGATAACAAGGTAATAACTAACATCCATCTATAAATTTACGTTTGATCTACCACTTTTTTCCTGACATGAACCGTGTCTTACGTCCCTCATGCTATCTGAACAATCTCACTTTTTTTCTTTTGCTTTGTTCAAATGTTTTAATGGTTTCAGGTGCTGGTACCTCTGCTCGTCCCCGTACTTTTAAGAAGGTAAGATTTTTATACTGATTTTAATTCACTTGTGATTATAATATTTGAAGAATAATAAGTACGGTGAAATAATGAAATTAGTTTTTGATTGTTAATAGTCTACTTCTTGTGGAGATTTGTTTGTTGTTATCATGTATTAGTTGCTGTATATTGCTGTCGTAACTAGGAAGATATTTAGGCTAATGTGTTGTATACCTAGTCTCAAGGTTAACCTAAGCCTGGTTTGAAAATAAAAACATTTTTTAAAGCTGTTAGCAATAGCATCATCTTCTACATATACCTGAGAAACTGTGGCTGGCATAACAACAGTAATATCACCTTCCCAATCTTGAGCAAATATCTTGGCAAGTCCCCCCATCCGAAAGCCAAGTTCAAGCATTTGACTACATCTATGTTTAACCTCCATCTCAGTTAAGTGTGCAAGCTACAATTTGATACAATAAAACTCGATTACTTCATTTCAGCAAGCAAATAATAGGACAAGTAAACAGATGGATAGAGTAGTGACTAACAAATATCATATAGATCAAAATTTTAAATACATATAAAATGTAAGCATGACAGAAAACCTCAAAATAAAATGTAATACTGTACATTCAAATCATTTTGCTCCTGCAAAAATGCATTACCAACAAAATGATATTATAAGAATGACTCCACAGCTCCACTGGGCCATATAAAACAGCATTTGACTGAAATTGCCTGATATCACTATGTAAACTGTAAGATCAGTTACTCTGTAAATCATTTAGCCTATATGTCGGTGAATGCCTATGCATCAAAGAGAAACTAGAAGGCCATGTGCAATTAAGGTCAGAGATTTACATCTGAAGCAGAAGCAATTCGAAATTAATTAGTGTTTGTTCTGGTCATTTTTCTGTTTAGTATTCTGCATTTTAGTATTCTGCATTTTTCTGTTTGATTCGAATTTCAGTTTAATATTCTGCATTTTTCTGGTCATTTTTTGTTCTGGGATTTTTCTCAGCCTTCTTTGTTTGTCTTTATACATCTGTAACTGTAAATGGTGCAGCTTGGTTTATGTATAATTAGTGTTTGTTTTTAGCTGTTAAAATTAAAAAAGTTAGACCCCATTTTGATTTTTCTGTTGATATTTTGTATTTCAATAACTTGGGTGTTTCTTTTCTTTTTTTAAGGGCCAAAATAAAATAGGTTGAAATGTGTTTTGTTTTTCTTGTATGGTTTTCTTTTTTCATAATTTAATCATTTTTATTGTAATTCTCGCGTGTAATCCATGGTTGAAGAGATATTTCATTTACAGACATTGGAATGTAAAGTAGCAATGGAGAAATGATTGAATTTTTAATTATTTTGATGCATCGATTCATTGGGAACTGCAGGTGCTTTGTTTCAGCTCGCATTCATACGCAGATTAGAAGATTCTTATGGTATACCTATGATCATTTTATCTTAATTTATCTAATTACTCGATTCCCCTCTATTATTATGGAATATTAGGAAAATGAAGTGTCAATCTTATGCTTTCATCATCTGTATGAAATGTTCAACATAAATATTTATAGATTTAATCATTTTCATTATAGGTTTACTGAGTCATTGGCACGGTGACAAAGAGGCAGAAATTTTGCGTCTTGGATTTGTATGTTTCTTGTACTTTCTTTCCTTCATCTTTTTTGCCTTCCATTTTTGAAATTTAGGATAGCTACGAGCCTGAATTTTATGATAAAATAATCTTTCTTTTCTAGGGAAAATGGAATATAGAAAGTTTATATTGAAATATTTCCCTTAATAACTGGATGGAGAAGTCTCTGTACAAGTGGAATGTCACCTATGCCTAATGGGACTGGATTAATGCATTTATAAGATGTAATTTTAGAAAACTGTATTATGAAGTTCGGTAACACCTCAAATTAATGTACAAATTAACAAACAATCAAAGAAGTAGAGAATATCTTTTAAAGATATAACACCTCAAATAAACTCATAATGGTATAATAAACTCATAATGGTAGAAATGAAAGATGAGGTCTTGACACTTGAAATTATTAGATATATTTAGTTATGTGGCAAGAAAAAGAACAAAATAAACTCATAATGGTAGAGTTCTCTGCCACATTACCTGTTTAAATGAGTGGCCATGTTAGCTCTTAATTATGTATATTAATAAGAATATTCTATTTATATTTTTTGAGGGATTATTAATATGCTATTTCCATTTAATTATATATATTACAGAAATACGAAATGGATAGAAGTTGGATGGATTTGTCAAGGGTAAGTGTTGGGTATCGAAATGGAGTAGAAACTTTTCTAGACTTAGCTTTTGCGAATGCCAGCCAAGAGAATATGATTCTTTGCCCTTGTAAGAAGTGTGCTAACATTAATTGGCACATTCGTGAAGTTGTACACGAACATCTAATTGTCGTCGGTTTTGTTCGAGGCTATAGAAAATGGGTATTCCATGGAGAGTTGACACCTGTTAGTGGTTCTTCCACAAGTAATGTGGCTTATTCTCTTAATTCTCAGCGTCGATCTGTTAGAGAAGATGAAATGGAGATTTTGTTGCGAGATTCATTTAATATGCCCGGTGTTCAACAAGCACCTGTTAGAGAAGATAATTGTGATATTAATAAATTCACTAAAATGGGAAGAAACGACTGTGATGAAGAACCAAATGTAAAAGCGACAAAATTTTATAACTTGCTTAATGAAATGCACGAACCGCTTTATGAGGGGTTTTATTTTAACAATTTAGACTTGAGATATTTGATATGTAGGTGGAAATGGTCGAAGGCGCAAGACTAGAGGGCGTACAACATTGACTGAATTATACGATCTTCCAGTTGGAGAACGTGTGAAAGTTTCAAGAAATGAAGCAGGACAACCTATCGGGGCAGAAGCAAGTGTTCTGGCTAGTTATTTAGGCATTGTTGCACGAAATGCTTCAATTTTGCCGATCAATTATGAGTCATGGAGTCAGATGCCTAACAGTAACAAAAATCAAGCTTTGGATCTTGTTAAGGTAATAATATTGTAGTAGCTGATCAATTATAGTTAAATACTAATATTTATATCTTCTTTTAATTGTGTGATTTTCAGGATAAATTTTCTTTGGAGGTCTCAGATGATTATGTCAAGCATGCCTTAGGAAAGAAATGGAGAGACCATAAAAGCGTTTTGAAAAAGTCATATTTCAAGAATAATTTGAGCCTTCAAGAGAAGCTTCAAAATATACCACCAGGTATACTACGGTATCAATGGGAAGATGCTGTTAGATTTTGGACTTCAACAAAAGGAGAGGTAATATCGATGTAATTAAAAAATAATACATCATTATAATATTAATTTCATACGTAATTCAAACTAGAAATTATACAGGATCGATAGCGTATTGGAGTTTCTAGCAGACAAAAACAAAAGTTCACTCATACAGCTGGGACGAAGAGCTTTGCTCGTATAGCTAATGAGGAGGTATTATTTATTTTAATTAATTATAATTTTTTAATGAATTATACTAAAGTTAGTTTTAATTTCTATTATTTTGTGTAGCAAATTGCGACTGGTGTTAGCATTGGACGGCTAAAGCTCTTTGATATTACGCACACAAAAAAGGATGGCTCTCCAATAAATCCGGAAGCTGGAGAAATTATGGTAAATTTATTGCATATATAAATTATATTATATATTCTTTTAAATATAGAATTTCATTCCATATACATTCTTTTAAATGGTTATCAGATGAAAATGAAGGAAAAAAGGACAGAGTATAAAGCAACAATTTCAACTGATGGTTCTGTTAATATGGATGATATTGACAATCAAGTTTTTGCTGATGTTCTGGGTCCTGAAAGATATGGTAGGGTGCGGTGTCAAGGATCATTTGTTACCCCAACCAAATATTTTGGAACAAACTCATCTCAATACATGCCATCGCAAAGCCAGTCTTCTCAAGCGGAAGTTAATCGTTTAAAACAACAATTAACTCAATTTCAAGCCGAGATGGAAGCTAAGGAAGCTGAGAGAGAAAGGAGAGAAGCCGAGAGAGAAGCAAGAGAAGCAGAAAGAGCAGCAAGAGAAGCAGAGAGAGAAGCTGCATATCAAAATCTTCAAGTACAATTTCAGGAAATGATGGCAATGCTAAAGCAGAACCAAGGAAATAGTTCGTTACCTTAATTAATTTTAAGTTCAATCAAGTTGTTGTTGCTACTTTATTTCACTTTAACATAGAATTTTATTTGACATTAAGGTTCTAGACTTGTAAGATTTATTTTCGTTTTTAGTATTTTTATATTAATGTTACTTTATTTTATATTAATGTTTTGAACTATTTGTTTTTATTATTATTATTATTATTATTCTGTTTCATATTGGATTTAAGCAGGAAAATTTGGGTGAGCATCAAAACGGCAGAATTTTGGGTAATACATTACCAGCAGCGGCGTTTGTGGTCCAAACGCCGCAGAAAAATAACTCAGCAATTGCGGCGTTTTTTTGAAAAAATGTCGCTGTAGTACATCATTTTTAGCGGCGTTTCTTAAATAATGCCACTATAGATGAAGAGAAACAGCGGCGTTTGTGAAGGAAACGCCGCTAAAAATGATGTACTATAGCAGCGTTTGTGAAGGAAACGTCGTTCAAGATAACGAACTATAGCAGCGTTTATAACATAAAACGCCGCTAAAGATAATGTACTATAGCGGCGTTTAGCACGTAAAACGCCGCTAAATATAATGTACTATAGCGGCGTTTAACGGGAAAAAACGTCGCTGTCATTTGTGGCGCTTGTTTCGGCGGCGTTTCTTGTGGCGCTTTTTTATGCGCCACTGAGTCTTTTAGCGGCGCTTATAAACGCCGGTATAGACCTAAAAAAACGCCGCTGTAGAACTGTTTTGCTGTAGTGATTCTTTCACAGCCCAATATGCCTTGTGTTCCAACTCAACCGGTAAGTGGCATGGTTTGCCAAATACAAGTCGATATGGCGACATTCCTATAGGTCCTTTATATGCCGTACGATATGCCCACAAAGCATCGACTAACTTCAAACTCCAATCCTTCCGATTTGGTTTAACTATTTTTTCAAGGATTGTTTTAATCTCTCGATTCGACACCTCCGCTTGCCCATTTGTTTGTGGATGGTAGGAGGTAGATATTCGTTGAGTCACACCGTATTTTTTCATTAATGCATCCATGACTCGATTGACAAAATGTGTTCCTCTATCACATATAATTGCTCTCGGAGTGCCAAACCTGGAAAAAATAATATCACGGAGAAAATTAGTCGTTGTCTTAGCATCATTATTTCGGGTAGATTTTGCCTCTACCCATTTAGAGACATAATCGAATGCAAGGATAATATATAAATTCCCAAAAGAAGAAGTAAATGGACCCATATAGTCTAATCTCCAAACGTCAAATATTTCACAAATGTGAATTGGGTTGAGCGACATTTCACTTTTCCGGCTTAAATTGCCTACTCGTTGGCATCTGTCACATGCTTTACAAAAAATATAAGTGTCACGAAATAAATTAGGCCAAAAGAAACCACATTCAAGAATTTTATGAGCGGTTCGTTTAGGTCCGAAGTGGCCACCACATGAATATGAGTGACAAAAAGTAAGTATCGATTGTACCTCGCTTTCACTGACACAACGTCTAATAATTAAGTCCGAACAGTGCTTCCACAAGTAAGGATCATCCCAAATATAATAGCGAGAGTCCCTTTTTATCTTCTTAATCGCGGATTTTGGTAAATCAACCGGCAATTTACCTGTGGCTAGGAAATTCGCTTATATCGGCGAACCAAGGATGAGAGAATTGTGCTGCCATTAAACTTTCGTTGGGAAATTGCTCACAAATAGATGGTTCAACTGTAGTGATCGGCAATCGACTTAAATGGTTAGCAACCAAGTTTTCGCTCCCCTTTTTGTCTTTAATTTCGAGATTAAATTCCTGGAGCAATAGGATCCAGCGGATCAACCTTGGTTTCGCTTCTTTCTTGTTCATTAAGTGCCTTAATGCTGCATGATCAGAAAAAACATAAATTTTAGTTCTAAGTAAATAAGAGCGAAATTTCTCTAATGCAAAAATAACAGCAAACAATTCTTTTTCTGTGGTGGAATAATTGCGTTGAGCCGGGTCAAGTGTTTTTGACGCATAAGCGATGACGTGCGGTTCCTTCCCGTTTCGTTGGCCAAGAACAGCTCCAACGCTCAGATCTGAAGCATCGCACATTATTTCGAAAGGAAGACTCCAATCCGGTGGTTGCACAATTGGTGCGGAAATTAGCTTTTCTTTTAATGTGTCAAAAGAATTTTTACAAGCTTGATCAAAATCAAAGGTAACATCTTTTTGGAGGAGCCTACACAATGGTTGTGCTACTTTGGAAAAAACCTTTATGAATCGCCTGTAGAAACCTGCATGGCCAAGAAAAGATCAAATTTCCCTCACCGAAGTGGGGTATGGTAGTGAACGAATTACTTCAGTTTTTGCCTTATCAACGGCAATTCTTTTAGATGAAACGATATGCCCAAGAACCAAACCTTTGCTTACCATGAAATGGCACTTCTCATAGTTAAGTACTAATTTAAACTCAATGCATCGTTTAAGAACATAAGAAAGGTTGGAAAGGCATTCATTAAAAGAGTTATCGTATACGGTGAAATCGTCCATAAACACTTCGATACCTTTTTCAATGTGATCAGAAAATATACTTATCATGCACCTTTGAAATGTTGCAGGAGCGTTACACAATCCGAAGGGAATCCTATGATAGGCGAATGTTCCGAAAGGGCAAGTAAAAGTCGTCTTTTCCTGGTCCTCGGGTACCACTGGAATCTGGAAAAATCCTGAAAATCCATCAAGGCAACAATAGTGAGACTTTCCAGCTAATCTTTCTATCATTTGATCAATAAAAGGTAATGGAAAGTGGTCTTTTCGGGTTAAGGAATTAAGCTTCCTATAATCGATACAAACTCTCCATCCATTTTGTACTCTTGTCGGTACCATTTCGCCTTCCGTATTCTGAACTACTGTTACTCCAGTCTTCTTTGGGACGACATGGACTGGACTTACCCAATTACTATCAAAGATTGGGTAAATAATGTCGGCGTCAAGAAGTTTTTGGATTTCTTCTTTTACAACCTCCATCATTGGCGGGTTCAACCGTCTTTGTCCTTCCCTTGTTGGTTTTGCGCCATCCTCCGTCTTAATTTTGTGCATGTATGTGGATGGTTTTAAACCTTTAATATCAGCAATGGTCCAACCGATTGCTTCCCTATACATGCGTAAAACAGCAACTAACTCCTTTTCCTCTACCGTTGACAGCTCGCTTGAGATTATGACCGGCAAGGCATCCTTTTCTCCTAAAAAGGCATATTTAAGGTGAGACGACAGTTGCTTCAGTTCGAGTCGAGGCGCCTGCAATATCGAAGGAAGAATTTTAGTTTTTAAAGGTGTTAAACAAAAATTAGATGCAGAAAAATTAAAGGAAAAAATCTCTTCAAGCTCCTTATCATCATGTAACTCCTCTATTTCCACTTCCCTGCCAACATCAAGAATTAAATTAGATTCCAAAAATTCATTAGCCAAGGGATCAATAATGTCTACGAAATTTAAACTCGCTACACTATCTGGGTATTTCATAGCTTTGTATACATCGAATTTAACAACTTCCCCGTTAAACTCCATAGTCAAGATGCCGCTTCGGACATCAATTTTCATTTGCGCTGTACTTAGGAAGGGTCGACCAAGAAGTATTTCGGATCCAGTATTACTGCGATCATTTTCCATGTCAATCACATAAAAATCGGCAGGAAATATTAAATCGTTTACCTTTACCAAAACATTTTCTAGAACTCCTTCAGGGTAGATAATTGATCGATCAGCGAGTTGAACTGTAACCTTTGTCTCTTTTAAAGTTTCATTGGATATTTTGTTGTAGACGGAAAGGGGCATTACATTGATGGATGAGCCTAAGTCACACATTGCACGCTTAATTCCAACATTACCAATTTTGCACGGTATGGCAAACATACCTTGATCTTTATATTTGGGAGGTAGCTTCCTTTGAAAAATTGCCGATATATTCTCGCCCAGGTTTACTTTTTCATGACCAGTCAATCGTCGTCGGTTTGTACAGAGGTCTTTGAGAAACTTCGCATACTTTGGTATTTTTCGAATTACATCGAGAAGAGGAATATTTATCTCCACCTTTATGAAGACGTCAAGAATTTCCTTTTCTTCTGCTTTCTTGTCATGCTTCACAAGCCTAGAAGGAAAAAGAGGCAAAGTGTCGTAAGTAGAAGGAAAAGACGAGGGAGAAACAACTTTACCAAAATCATTTAAGGATGAAGATTCTTTTTCTGAGTCCTTTGGTGGTGCATCCTCTTTTTGTTCGTCGGTCTCTTTCGCGGACTTGTTCGGTTGATCAGGTGAGATGATGGTGTCACTTCGCAAAGTAATTGAACTCACATTTTCTCTCGGATTTGATTCGGTTTGCGAAGGCAACCGACCTTGCGATTCTAGGCGGCCTACTGTCTGAGTTAATTGTGTTAATTGCTTTCCAAGTTCTTGAATTTCTCGTTGGGTTTGAGATTGGAACTTCTCTTGGGATGTGGCTAACTTTTCAAGAATTGACTCAAGGAAAGATTTCTGTGGGGCTTGAGCTGGAAAAGGAGGGGGCCTCGCTTGATAATTTTGATTGTTACCGTATCTTAGGTTTGGATGATCTCTCCATCCTGGATTAAAAGTATTACCATACGGGTTATATGCTCTTTGAGGAGGTCCCAAAAAATTTCTTATGGCATTAATATTTGCTTCGGATACATCTTATAACAATGGAGAGTAGTCTGTCGGATGATCTGTCATTGTGCAAATTCCACAAGCTTTTGCTATTCCAATTTTTCCTGAAACAAGAGAATTAACTATGTCAGTTAATTTGTCGAGTTTATTTTCAATTGAAACAGCACTTACCTCGTGAACTCGTCGGCTAGGTTCACTTGAGCTAAATTGTTGTGAGTTTGCCGCCATAGTGGAAATTAATGTTCTTGCCGCCGTGGTTGTCATGTTAATGAGAGCACCGCCACTAGCGGCATCAACCATTTTTCTATCAACTGGAAGCATTCCTTCATAAAGATATTGAATGAGTGTTTGCTCAAAAAGACCATGCTGCGGACAACTGGCGCATAATTTTTTAAACCTCTCCCAGTAATCATAAAGAGTTTCGTATTCTTTTTGTTGAATTCCCAAAATACATCGCCTTAACTCACTTGCTTTTGCCACTGGGAAAAACCTGTCAAGGAAAACACGTGATAGTTCAGCCCAAGTAGTAATTGAATTAGGCGGTAAATAAAATAGCCACTCCTTAGCCGTTCCGGCTAAAAAAAAGGAAATGCTCTCAATTTGATTTGATCCTCGGAAACTCCTTGAGGCTTCATACTGCTGCACACCATATGAAATTCTGCGAGATGTTTATATGGACTTTCATTAGGCAAGTCGTTATAGGTAGAAAGGGGATGGATTAATCCAGTCTTAAGTTGAAACGGGGTTTCGCCATTAGGAAAGGTAATGCAAAGTGGTTGTTGTATCTCGGGGGCTGTATTTAATTCTCTAATCGTTTGGTTGGCCATCAGTCTTGGTTCAAGAATTGTGTATGATGAAGTCGGATGGGTGTCTGGATTTGACTCTCTGTAAGATTGAGTTTGAGATAATGATTCAGAATTGGATTCCAAATTTGATTGCTTGTCTTGCTCTCGTTGTTGTTTCTTCTTTCGAAGTGTTTGGCCGTGAGTTCTACGAGCTCTTGCTTCGATTTTCGGGTTAAGTTCAATAAGATTTCCCAGTTTGCTCCTGGTCATAAAAAACAAAACAAAATTTAATCAGTAATTTGCCGAAAATTCCCCGGCAACGGCGCCAATTTTGACAAGCGTCATTTTTCAAGTCAAAATAAAATATTCCTCTTTAAATTAAATAAATTAAAGATAGTATAGTAAAGAGGGTCGATCCACAGAGAATTTGGAACTTCTGATATAATTCTGTACTGATTTCAGTCCAGGATGCTGCAAATAATTAATTAAAAGGGGGGTTTGATGAGATTGTGATGAAAAATAAATAAAATAAAATATAAAAATAAAATATAAAAATAAAAATTGAGAGAAAGAAATAATAGTTGAAAATGACAATGAAGAAATCGCCTCGAGCTAACTTTGTTTCAATTCTGTCGATCATTGAAAATGATTTTTACTTTGGGATTCATGTCGGTTACAGTCTACAAGGACCAACCCATTGTAACTTGCCTTTCTCTCTTGTAACCAATCTTCCCAAGCCTATCTTTGAAAGATGATTCTTGAGTGGTTTAACCACAACTATTGTCGTTAAAACAATCAGATTAAATACTGGAAAGGCCCGACTCGGATTATGTTGTCTCATTGAGAATCGAATCCGATCTCATTTTTCCTTAGCGGACCGCCGCTAAGTGTGTTCACAGGAAGTCAAAATTGCCACAGGCAAATCCTTCCTCCCACTGTATATTAAAACAACATCCAGACCAACGAGCTATTTTTGGCTTGAAAAATGTTTTAATTTTGTAAGTAAGGTCGATTGCCAAACTAATATAACAGAAAAATAAGAATGTTTCTCGAAGGGAATTAAGTACTATTCAATTCTCACGCTTTGAATTGATTCATTGTTAGCTCTCTGCTTAAAAGAAATTAGCTAAGCATGATATCAATTATCATACTTAGCATATTTTTGCAAAATATAAAAAAGACTAAAAATAAAGAAATGAAAAGAAATTTTATAGAATAAAGAAGCAAGACAAGAATTCAAAGACAAAGTGATGGATGATCTAAAGCCTTACCCATAGAGGGTATTTATAGGCTACTAATAACCTAAAAATAATAAACTAATTCAAAAATAAAATAAAAGATAAAAAGATAATTCTTGAGTTTAAAATTTAAAAACAAAATATCTTATCCTAAAAATCTTCTCAAATCTTGTTGCTGAACCGTCTCCAGAATTCAAATCTCGCTGACTGAACTATCTCCAGAATCTTCTAGAATCTTCTAGAAAATGCAAAAATTATTTTTTTTAATCACCAATTATAGAAACAGGTCACTGCACATAAAACATACAAAATATACTCAAATTAGCAGTGATAAATTCATGAAAATAAGATAATTAGCAATTAAAAAGTAACAATTTAAATCACCAATCAAATTGTTAAATGAGTTGATATTCTTTACCTGTTAATTCTCGAGTCATGATGTAAGAAAAGATGACGAAGAGAGTAAAAACGAGAAGTATCACAAACAAAAATTTCATTTTGAATACTAAATTTTGTTTGCGTTAGATATCTCCTCCTTTTCTCCTTGTATTTATATGCCAATATTTTGACTGTGCACACTGCCTACAAGGAAAGCCACACTACTTTTCAGGTTGTATCATATGTCATCATCTTAATAATTGTTTATAAACTAACCATCAATTATAATGATTAACATTACAAGAGAGTTAAATTGATCGCAATTTAAATTATAAGAATTAAATTAGTTGTAAGAAAATCTTAAAGACTTAATTATTCTTTTAATTTTAATTAAGGGTTAATTTCATCGTTTAAACCTATTTTCTAAATTCTATCGGAGGTTCCCAAGTTAATTATGCAAGTATAGTAGCGGTCTCTTTAGTTTTAATCCAATCATATCAGGTCTCTTTAGTATTGAAATCAATACAATTAGTTCGATTTAAAATTGATTCGAGTTTATCTTCAGTTTAACTAAATTTAGGCAAAAAAAAGTTTAAGAGATTAATTGAGATACATGTATAGTTTAGGGTGAAAGTATGTTAAACCTTTTACTTTTATATTTGTTTGGTGTTGAGAGGTATTATTAGGACACGAGAAAAACATAAATATTTAAAACAAAAATCTTTTAACGTGATTGCATGTTCTAAGAAATTTTAGGGTTTACTTTGATTTTTAAGGTTTACTTTGATTTTTATGGTCTTTCTATTAATGCGTACTTTAGACCTTCTATTTTAATGAAATTTAGATTATTTTATTGTTATTATTCTTTTTCTTTTTAGTGTAATCTCTATAGTTTCAAATCTATTATCATCTTTTATTCGTGGACAATTTTCTTAAAAATGGTGATATGATTATATGGTAATATTTATTAATATATTTTTAATCTTTCGATTACGTACACACAACTTACACATACGCATATTCTAACTTAAATCTCTTAATATAAATAGCATCGTATTTTTCAAATCAAATTATAATTAATTAACAATATGTCTTTGTAAAAATTATTAAAAATATATAATAAAATTTAAATTGACTCACAATCAAGAAAAGTAACGAATAAATTTTAAAAAAAAAATGTTCTTTTCCCGTAATAAAGTGATCATAATCTCTTTTAATTTATAAGTCCACAAAGTTAAAATATATCAAAGTTCATGTCTTTAAAGTAAGGAATTCTAGGGTTTACTTTGATTTGTATGGTCTTTCTGTTAACAATAAAAGAGTAACGGGGTCATTCAATTTAGGTTTAATACCTACTTTAGACCTTCTATTTTAATAAAATTTTGATAATTTTAATATTATTTTAGATATTAATACCTACTTTAACGTGGTCAGTCAATTAAGGTTTGATACCTACTTTAGATTGATAGGAAGTGAAGGTCAAAAAATATATACGCAGTGGGTAATAGGTAGGACATGATAATGAAGTAGTGTACCTTGTAATTTGCGTAAATTTTGGGTATTAATTTTTTACTTAATTAATTTAATTAATTTATATTTAAAATTAATAATCGTCTGACTAATAAAGTGAACACGCAAATTTAAAATTAATACTCTTTGTAGATGGTGGTAGATGATGAATATTAAGTAGAATGCGAAAAAAGGTAACTACAAGTTAAGACGAATCTATTTTTAAGATAAATATTCTAACAATGATTAATTATTTTTTTTTATTCGATCAGTGCAAACGCTCTAATTTCAGAGAAATTCTACCAATAATGTTCTAACCCGTCGCAGGACAATGTTTCGAATGCAGACACTTGCTAAACCATACTACTTTTCAAGGAGAATAGATTTCATATATATTAGAGATTCAAAGGTCAATTACTTTCTTAATTTGATGAAGAGAGGAGCGAAGAAATTCCCGAAAATGAATGCAAGAAACACACTTTTTGCATAAATCAATACATTTTTATTGGCCACTTCAAATCAGGTATTAAAACTAAGCAATCAAAACAAAATGATACGTTTTTTTTAAAATTAAGAGAGACCCTAAAGGGTTACAAAATTAGATCACTTGCATCTACAACAAGTAGAGGTTCTATCACAACAGAGAAATTTTAAGGATTCGCAAGTCAAAGCATGATCGATCTGTAATTTTAGCGAGCGTATCATCAGGTTTATTTTTTTTAGAATTGAATTTGACGTCGTCATGTCTAATCAAGTAGATGTTTTCTGATTATTTTATTATTCTCGTTTTAGACCCTTAACTTGAATTTAAATACGAATTCAAAGTCACTACTCTTGATCGTGATTGAATTATGATAACGATCGTGTTATCAACATAAATTATTATTGTAATATATATTTTTAATATAATTAATTTTTATTAATCATCGTCATATTTATATCTATTTTATTTTGAACCTCATTTCAAATACTTTTCATTAACCAATACGTTTGATTGACAGCTTCAAAGTCAAGTATAACTAGTTGAAACAAAACAATAAAAAAAATCTATAAATTTGTAAGGTGTTTTTTTGGGAAAAAATATAAAATTTTGTGTTAGCAAGTTTCAGAGTGTTTTAAAATTTTGATATATTTTTATTGTCAATAAAAAAATAGGTTCATTTAACTTTTATTACGATATAATTATCCTAAAATATTTTACAAAATTTGTTTTTAAATGCCATGAACAAAACAATAAGAATAAGAATAGTCCATGAGACTTACTTGATAGGATCCCCCTTGAATAAACGATATAATTATCGTTTTTTATTCGTGGATAATTTTCTTAAAAATATGATGTAATATTATGAGGTTATGTTGTGTTAAAAAAAATAGGGAAAAAACATGTAAATAAGTTTCTTTTTTTCACTTATTTTATTTTTTTTTAATTTATTTATAACACATTATCAATTTTTGTTGGTGATTATCGAAAATGATTTTAATACGATATTAATGATTATATCATATATTCTATCATTTAAAAGTTAATATATTTTGATCTATTATCTGATTATTATTTCATTTTAATTTTTTTCTATTCATATTCGAAGCAACTCTCGAGTCGACGAAAGTTAAAATTAACATTGTACTTTGTTAGATGTATCGATGAAGCCAACTAATCCAATCACTCTATTAAATCCTCAACACTCCACAGAAATTAAACTTATTTATGAGGAAACAATATTTCTTTTAAATACAACGGAGAGTAATTCAGTCTTTCTTGCAAGTAAAGTCTAAAGACAGATTTATACGCTGAAATCTCATAATTTTCCACCACATTTAAGGTTAAGGCCTGCAAAATGGAGCGTTGGGGGGACAGGGGCAGACAGGATCTGATCCGCATTGCCAAAGATTTCTCCCATAGGCTTTTGGAGGAGAACAATTAACACATACATTTTAAAAAAATAAAAGATCAGTGTTAAATTTTTTCCTAAAATTAATTTAATGTATAAAAATAAAATAAAATGTATATACCCATTCGAGAAAATAAATTATTTTTGATAATTTAAAATTTTGAATTCGCTACTGAAATCTCCAACATGGTCTAAAAGGATGATTTTTACACAATTATAAGCCGATGTTAAATATAATTAGAATCATTCATATATTTTAAAAATATCCGAATTTTAATAAAATGAACTCAAGTGTTTTTTCTACTGTAATTGGATAAATGTTGTTTATGTATAAAAGTAATTATAAATTACTATAAAAATATTAAACGTATTGACGTTTACCCTTCTCCATTCATTTGCGAGCCATGTTAAAAGTGAAGATGAACACAAAGAACTCGAATTCTTTTCTATTGTAATTATATATTGATTATGTATAAAAACAGTAAGAAATTATGATAAATATGCTAAATGAGTTATATTTTTTACCTTTCATAGTTAATTCTCGAGCCATGATATAAGAGAAGACGACGAAAAAAGTGAAAACAAGGAGAAATCTCGTAAATAAAGATTTCATTTTTAATATTAATTTTTGCTTGTGTTAGATATCTCCTCATTCTCTACTAATATTTATAGGCCAATATTTCAACTGTGCACACTGCCTACAATGAAAGCCACACTACTTTTCAAAGATGATTCATAGTCCATACCATATTTTTATAAAATTTTATAGGTTAACAAGTCAGTTATTCAAATATATCTGCGGTCTATTTAGTTTATTTTTCTCTCACTTGAAAATTTTAAAACTGAGTCATGAAAATTAAAAATAAAAAATATTTTTTTAATATATTAATGTGATTGTATAGTAATATCTATTTATATTTATTTAATTTAGGTTACCATCACAATATGGATGGACAGAAATGTTTTACATAGAAATATTGTTCAAACCCATCGTAAGCTGATATTTCAAATGTTGAAACTGACTGAACCGTACTACTTTTCAAAGAGAATGAAATTTCCCTGGTAGAAAATGAATGAAAGAAAGAGATTTTTTTCATTAATCACTACATTTTTATTGACCACTTCAAATTAGGTATAGAAATAAAGACATTAGTATGAAATTGTGAGGTGAATCCTTGAGTAGGCTTGTATACAACACTCGGTCTTCCTGATGGACAGAAATGTTTTAACCCGTCGTAGGCCACTATTTCAAATGTGGAAACTAGCTGAATCATATTACTTTTCAAAGAGAATTGACGAAGGGAGGACTGAAGAAATTTCCCTGGTAGAAAATGAATGAAGGGAACAGATTTTTTTGCATTAATCACTACATTTTTATTGACCACTTCAAATCAGGTATTGAAATAAAGACATCAGAAACAAAACGATAGGAAATTGTGATGTGTCTCCTTGTTGTATAGAACCTGCATCCTTTCTGCTTGTATTGTTTTCGTTTCCACTTGTACTTCCCCTATCTGGTTTCCCTGAGTTTTATCTCTAAAGAATGGATTTTTCTCGTTTTCCTCAGTAGTGTTGTCGAAGACAGTATCCTTTCTGCAAGTAATTGTGCTGGCTTTTGAAGATGGTTAGTTATGTAAGCTTGGGACTAGTTCTGTCCTGATAGTTCAAAGATTTTAGGAACATGTACGATTTATTAAAATGAAGGGTTAATTACTGCGGAAGTTACGTTTATTTGCCCTCAGTACAAATTTAATCATCGATTTTGAAAATCAACTAATACAATCACGTACGTTTTCGGGCTGTAAAGTTATAGTCACTCCGACATTAAAAGCCATTTAAATTTAATAGAAAGATGATTTAATATAATAATAATAAAAGGATAAATTATCTATATAATCACTAAATAATTATCTTATTTTTATTTTATCTTTAATTTAACCTTTAAAATTTTGAATTTTTATATTTTCGACATCTTTCTAAATGATTCAACATATCATTCTTTCCATTGCCACACTAATGTCATCTTCTATAAAAAAAAAAATATCCGTGCAAATCAACACTTGAATGTTATGGTCTAAGAAATAAGGGAAAACTCAGTTTCATATCTAACAATTCATAAAAGAAATGCAGAATATTACTATCATTCATAGATTATAGTGAAGTTAAATATACAAAAATTGTTCTTTAACAATTTAGAATCAATGAAATATTATGCACAATGAAAAAAATGACTTTAAAAAAGAAAATGAAGGGTTAAAAAGTAGAAGACTAAGATAAATTATCATAAAAGAAAGTATTGAGTGCTTGAAAAACCAAATAAATATGCAGACCTGCAAAACCAAAAAAATAGGAAAGAAACAAACAAAATCAAAAACAGAAAATTGAACAATAATTAGTCTAACCTCATGGATCCATACCCACAACAAATATAATCGAAATCCGCAATAAATTTACGAAATCAAAAAAAATTCAAAGAGTTTGTTTTTTCTTTTACGACGTTTTTAAATTCGTTGTCGAACTGTTGAATAACGAGGGCGAAACTACGAGAGATTTGTTTCTCGATGTACCGGAAAGTCAATTTAAGCTTCAACATTGAAAAAAATCATCTGAGTTTTTTACGAGTGCTCCCAAACTCCCCATTAAATGAAGATTTTATCTTCAAATCAGATTCATTTTATATTTTTATTGAAACGATGTTGAGTTTTTATCTACTTTGCGACCCTTATAAGATAAACAGATTCAAAGTTGATTTTTGAATTTTTTTGTGAATTTTATTACCAGAAACCTCATGGCTCGGAAAGGGTTAAAATTGTGCATATAATTTATACAGTAATTTAAACTCTCATCGTCTTTTTTGACAATTCTATATGTTTTCGGCAAATCTTAAAATTTAAGATCCATAAAAGAATCAATTTCTGAACATATATTAGTTAACCAATCTATTACATTATTTTGGTGCTATTGAATATTTATTAAAAAAAATTAAGGAAATTATTTTTTTTAGAAAAATGACAAAAATATAAAAAATTTAAAATTTTAAGGGTTAAATTAAAGATAAAATAAAAATAAGATAATTATTTAATAATTATATAGGTAATTTATCCTTTTATTATTATGTCAAATCATCTTTCTGTTAACTTTAAACGGCTTCTAACGTCGGAGTGACTATAAGTTTATAGCCCGAAAACATACATGACTGTATTGGTTGATTTTCAAAATCGATGACTAAATTTATACTGGGGACAAACAAACGTGACTTCTGCAGTAATTAACCCTAAAATGGAACTCTTATTTTATAATAGAAAAGAAATAGTTTTTTGGAAATAAAGTTCTTTTAATACAAAAAAAAATAAACTATTCTCTTAAATAACATAAAAATTACTTATAAACTTTTAAAAATGTAATATGTTCACTTCAAAAATGTTGTTTTTATAGCCTGTTTTAAGACTACCCATTTACAACACTTTCCATATTAACTTGCTTTAAAAGATTAAACTAAATTTTATCAAAATAAGTTCATTTAACTTTTCTTATGATATAATTATCCGTGAATAAGACTCCACAAACAATAATAAAAAGAATAGTCCCCAAGAGACCATTGAGTGTCCATTGCATCATGTTTTTGGTGGGTCTTCCATGAGATTACTTGTCCGGTTTCAGTCAAAAAGGACGGCAATACTTAGTCTTGGGTGGACAAACCTTGACAAAGCCCTGGTAGTAGTATCTACAAAATTGCCATCGTGGTTCAGTATAATTGTATATACATTTACCTTGTTTATGAATAAAAATATTTATAACATAAAATATAAATACTATAAAAATATTAAACGTGTTGACGATACTTATAGTTTTTAATTAATTCTTGTGTCATGCTCAAAATGAAGATGAAGAAGGAAGAAGAGAGAAGAGTGCAGAGAAGCAAAAAGAAAAATTTTATTTTGGAGGGTATCAGTTTGGGGTGGGAATCTCCTACATATCGATGATATTTATAGGAAAATATTAAAGGTTTATCATCTTAAATTATAATTTTTTTTAATTTTCTTTAAATTATTTTTAATTTGTTTTGTCTTTTATACTTTACGTCGTTATATAACTATTTTCAAGTCAATCTTTATTTGTTAAACTTAAAAGCCCCAAGTGAAAACTTTACTAAAGTAGAATGGCCAGTTTAAGTATTAAGCGTTAACAATAGATTTTCGCAGCAATACTTGTGTCCGTAAATTCACTTTCTTCTTTCATTTTTTTTCTCTCCAAGAAACCATAAGCATCAAGCAGTATAAGAGACAACTTTATCTATTATTTTTAAGAGAGTTGTTTTAACACGTGTCATTATCTAATTAAATAATTATATTATTTTATTATAATAAAATTATGATTAAATTTAAAAAATATATAAAAAATAAAGAGTAAATGAATAATTATTCTATTTTATTTTTAACTATTATGTTATCAGTTCATTATTTTTTAACATAAGGTGATTATATTAGAACTATTTTAATAATAAATGACTATCTATATAATTTATACAAAATTCATATATATACTCTCATAAATTTCTGAATCCCACACTGCTTTTAGGTGGGTGAAACCATTTGGTCATGTGTTGGGAAGTCGGGTGCAACCAGAAAAATTGACAAAGGATGGACTGAGGAAATTTCAAGGGCAGAACTATGCACTATTAAAGATTAATTAATAATTTTTCAAAACAAACGATAGAATATAGTATTTTGGTAGTTTATTTTACCCCTTAATTAAGTGGGCACGTTTGATTTATATTTATAAATGTAAATTATATTTTAAGGTTAATTGTTTAACTCTTATTTAGAGCACCCACGATAAAAATATTATTTATTCTATTGTCAATAAACAACTTAATTCGTATATATATCACAAGACTTCTTTTTTCTTTTCTGATGTGGATTTAATACTCTTTGCCTCTTTTTAGGCGTGATAATTGCATGTTTCAAAATATTTTAAGGTTTACTTTGATTTTTATGGTCTTTCTATTAACAATAAAAAGTTGTGTGATCGTTGGATTAAGGTTTAATGCCTACTTTAAACCTTCTATTTTAATGAAATTTTGATATTTTATTATTATTATTATTATTTCAACTTTCTAATCCATTATCATTTTTCATCCGTGGATAATTTTCTTAAAAATGATGATGTGACCTTAAAATAAAAATTAGAGAAAAACATTTATTATATCCGATAAAATCTTATTGGATCACACAATATTATTTGTTATTGTAAAATGTGAAAGGACTAGAATGATAAATAATGAATTCCAAGCTTAGGGATCAAACTAGTTGAAAAATAATGAAAAAAGGTCCAAGTGAAAATTTTACTAAAGTAGAATGGCCATCTTAAGTATTAAGCCTTCAATTAACGATGGACTTTCGCAGCAATACTTGTGTCAGAAAATTCACTTTCTTCTTTCATTTTTCTCCAAGAAACCATAAGCATCAAGCACTACGAGAGCCAACTTCATTTATCAATTTTTTTTTTGGGATTTAAGATTAATAGATTAATTCTCTAAAAAAAATATTATACATAACTCTACGTTAAGAATATAATATAAATTTTTATTTATTTTATTTATTTTACTCTTGCTCTCTTTTAATTTATTTAGAACACGTTATCAGTTTTTATCGGTGATTATCGAAAATGATTTCAATACGGTATTAATGACTACATCTATCATATATTCTACCATTTAAAAGGTTAATAAATATATTTTGATCTATTATTCGATTATTATTTCATTCTAATTTTTTCCCATCCATATTCGAAGCAACTCTCGAGTTAACGAAAAATAAAATTAACGTTGTAGTTAATAATTAGGTCGATTGATGAAGCAAACTAAATCAAAGCAAACTAAGAGCAATTGAAATTATTTATGAGTAAGCAGTTTTCCTTTTACATACAACAATGGAGACTAATCAAGTCTTAATAAGTCTTTATTGAAAGCAAAGTATAAAGATAGATTTATACGCAAAATCGAGCTCTGTAGGGACAGGGCTTGACAGGATCACCCCATGTTGGATGCGGCCCATGGCCCATAGACTTTTGATGGAGAGCAATTACAAATCCATTTTGAAAAATATAAGATTATTGTTAATTATTTTCTAAACAAATAATTTAATATATAAAAAATAAAAATCTACTATCTATTTGAGAATTTTTTTATTTTGAATACTCATTGTCAAATTTTTAAATCTATTACTGAAATCTTCAACATAATCGTGATGGATGACTTCTACAAAATCATAAGCCCATGTTATATATAACTAAAACCATACACATATATACACACACGGATATTAACAAAACAAATTTGAGTTTTTCTTATTGTAATTAGATATATATTGGTTTATATTTAAAAACAATTAAAAATTATTATAAAAATATTAATAGTGTTGGTATTGTTTACCTTTCGCAGTCAATTCTCGAGCCAAATTAAAAGAAGAGACGAATAAGATAAAAGTAAGAAGAAAACAAAATCTCACAAATAAAGATTTTATTTTAGATAAATATTTTTAGTTTGTGTTAGATATCTCCTCCTTCTCTACTTGTATTTATAGGTCAATATTTCTAATGTGCACACTGCCTACAATGAAAGCCACACTACTTTTTAAAGACGATACATATTCCATACCATAGATTTCTATGATTTTCTTGGAGGTTTACTAGAATTAATTAAGCCAAGAAAATTTAAAATAGACATTATTAATTCGGCTAGAAGGTGAGCTTTTACCTAAAATTCGGGTTGGTTGAAACCTTCTAAGCCAATATCGGGTAGGTGGAGTGGAGGCGAGAACCGATAAAAAGTCATTTGATTTAGTCATTTCGGGTCGAATCAGTTTTAGTTTGATTATATTAGTTTTATTGTTCGATTCAGGTTCAGTCCAATTAAAAGTCGGATCTATCTTCAATTCAATTAAAATCAATTAAAAGAATTTAAAGGATTAATTAAGAAAAACGTGTATAATTTAGGGGAAAGTATATTAAACCTTTTATTTTTATAGTTGTTTGGTGCTGAGAGCTATTGTTAGGACACGAGCAAAACAAAAACATTTAAAATAAAAATCTTTTAACCTGAATGTGTGTTCTGAGAAATTTTAGGGTTTACTTTGATTTTTAAGATCTTTCTATTAACAATAAAATAATAGTGTGGTCATTCGGTTTAATGTGTACTTTAGACCTTCTATTTTAATGAAATTTAGATCATTTTATTATTATTATTATTATTATTATAATTATTATTATTATTATTATTATTATTATTATTATTATTTTCTTTTAGTGTAATCTCTATACTTTCAAATCTATTATATATCGTCTTTTATTCGTGGACAATTTTCTTAAAAATAATGATATGATTATATTGTAATATTTATTCATATATTTTTGTCTTTCGATCATGTACACACAACTTAAACATATGCATATTCTATCCTAAATCTCTTAATATAAATAGTATCGTAATTTTCAAATCAAATTATAATTAATTAACAACATATGTCTTTGTAAAAATTATTAAAAATATATAATAAAATATAAATTGACTATTAGACATTCTATTTTAATAATTTTTTTTATCATTTTAATATTATTTTAGATACCAATACCTACTTTAACGTGGTTAGTCAATTAAGGTTTGGTACCTACTTTAGACCTTTTATTTTAGGTCCGCTATGTCATGTCCCTTGACCTTTTAACAATTGTGAAACATATAGGGGTGATTATCGAGCGAGTCGATTGTTAGTTGGACATTGTTTGACTCATGTTCATTAAAAAATTTTGTTGTTTGACTCGACTCGTTGCTCTTTAAGCTCGTTAAAATTATGTCCGACTTGTGCTCGTTAAAATATTTTTTTTGCTCAACTCGACTCATTGCTCGTTAAGCTCAACATGTTGCTCGTTAAGCTCATTAAAAACTTATCTTAATTTTAACTAAAAGTAAAATTTAATAATACCATATGAGGCTTAATATTATCTTAAATTAACAAATTTAACCAAAAATATCAAAAAAAAAAAAGAGTATAAAACTTTTTTAAAATCTAAATTTAAAAGTAATATTCCATAAATACATCAAACTAACATATTAAAATTAAATTAATAATTCATATATTAATAATTATCATTTAAATTTTATTTTTTTGAATGAAATTATTTTAAAGTAATTATTAAAAAATATTTTTAAAAATTAACGAGTTGCTCACGAACTTATTGAATCGAGTTAGACTTTGCTCGATTCAACTTGTTAAGGCACGAGTCGAGTTTGAGCTCGAGTCAAGCTAATCCGAGTCGAGTATTTATCGAGTTTTGACCGAGTCGAGTTCAAACAACTCACGAGCTGCTCAACTCATTAAGCACCCTTAGCAACTTCACCTTAAAAGAAAATGAAAATTCTTTTTAAAACTAATGAAGGATGAAAAGAATCAAAAAATTTAAAAGTACAAATGAAAACGAAGCTTGGTTTAACATAAAAAATTAGTCCCCTTAGAAAATGTGGTCATGTTAGGTCTTTATGCATATGCCAAAATTCAGCCCTGGGTGAAGGTATAATTATGATTGATAGAAGGTGGAGGTAGAGGTGGAGGTGAAGGTGAAGGGTCAAAAAATATATACGCAGTGAGTAGTAGGCAGGACATGATAACGAAGTAGTGTAGCTTGTAATTTGCGTAAATTTTGGGTATTAATTTTTTACTTAATTAATTTAGTTTGGATTTTTATATTTAAAATTAATAATCGTCTGATAAACAAGGTAAACATGCCTATTTAAAATTAATACTTTTTGTAGATAGTAGGTAGATGATGAATATAAAAATTTTAAGTATAATATAAAAAAGTATCTACATCAGTTAGGACGAATCTATTTTTAAGATAAATATTTTAATAATAATATGAGTAAATCCTATTTTAATTATTTTTATTTTATTCAATCAGTGCTAACGCTCTAATTTCATAGTAATTCTAACAAAAATGTTCTAACCTGTCGTAGGTTAATATTTCGAATGCGGACACTTGCTAAACCATACTACTTTCAAAGAGAACTGATACTATATATATTAGAGATAGAGAATTTTTTCAAAGGAGGTTAAAATTTTTTCGAAAATTTTCAAAGGAGGTATAGAAGGAAGCATAATAAAGAGATAGAGAATTTTTACTCGATTCTAAGATGTGGCGCCTTAATTTAAAACTAAAAAAGATCACAATTTAAAATATTAAAAAATACGCAAACTAAATATCATCGCACAATCAAAATATTATATTATTTGATAATATTTTAGGTTTTGTGTTTTCACGATAAATTTTAAAACTTATCATAAAATCATAAAAACATGTTTCAAAACTTGTCAAAAAATCATTAACCGAAAACATTATACTTGTTTTTTTTAATTATACACATTTTTCTTTTAAATTATACTTGTATTTTTATAATTTATCTTTTAAATTATTTTTACCTATTTTGTCCCTTGCATTTTATGTCGTTATTAAATTATTTTTTAAATTATACCAATTTTTTAAAGTTATCCCTTAAATAAGAATAATTTTGGTTTAATTTTATAAAGTTTATGGAGCATAATGGACCAAAAAGTTCAAGAAACAAATTGGAAATTTATACCATAGTGCGGAGGAGTAAGGAAAATTTCCTTAGTGCGATCTCTTGAGTCTATATATTCTCTCTGTGGAAAATTGAAATTAGTGGAAGGGAGAAGACTAGCACTAAGGAAATTTTCTTAGTACGGTCTCTTGAGTCTATACATTCTCTCTCTGTGAAAAATTGAAATTAGTGGAAGGGAGAAGACTAGCACTAAGGAAATTTTCTTAGTACGGTCTCTTGAGTCTATACATTCTCTCTCTGTGAAAAATTAGAATTAGTGGAGGGAAGAAATTTCCTTAGTGCGGTCTCTTGAGTCTATATATTCTCTCTCTGTGAAAAATTGGAATTAGTGAAGGGGAGAAGACTAGCACTAAGGAAATTTTCTTAGTGCGGTCTCTTGAGTCTATATATATTCTCTCTCAGTGAAAAATTAAAATTAGTGGAGGAGAGAAGACTAACACTAAGGAAATTTTCTTAGTGCGGTCTCTTGAGTCTATATATTCTCTCTCTGTGAAAAATTGGAATTAGTGGAGGGGAGAAATTTCCTTAGTGCGATCTCTTGAGTCTATATATTCTCTCTCTGTGAAAAATTGGAATTAGTGGAGGGGAGAAGACTAGCACTAAGGAAATTTCTTTAGTGCGGTCTCTTGAGTCTATATATTCTCTCTGTGGAAAATTGAAATTAGTGGAGGGGAGAAGACTAGCATAAATGGGTTGAACCATACTATTTTTTAAAGAGAAATCTTTTAACACGTGTCATTGTCTAATTAAATAATTATATTATTTTATTATAATAAAATTATGATTAAATTTAAAAAATATATGAAGAATAAGGAGTGTCGCTTTTTAAAGAATGATAACTATTTCGACACCAACCCTATCGTACGATGATTATTTATATAGTTTACTTAAAATTTAAATATACTCATTTTTTTAAATTTCTGAATCCGACAATGCTTTTAAGTTGGGTGAAACCATTTGGTTATGTGTTGGGAAGTTGAGTGAAACCGGCAAAATTAACAAAGGATGGACCGAAGATGATTCATACTATATATTTTATAAATTTTATTGGATGTTTACAAGTCCGATTATTCAAGTATATATACGGTTTATTTAGTTTATTTTCTCTTATAAAATTTAAAATTAATTGAGCGATGAAAATTTAAAATTCAAAATATTAATTTTATTTTTTAATATTTTGATGTGATTGTATAATATATCAATTTATATTTATTTAATTTATGTTACCATCATAACGTAGATGGATAGAAATGTTTTATATAAATGTTTTAACATAAAAGTGTTAATTTTATAGTATATTTCAAAACAAATTCATTTATAACATTATTTCAATTTGTTTCAAAAGATTACTTTAATAAATGTTATTAATATTTAATTTTTTACGATATAATTATCTGTAAATTATTTCACAAACTTTAATTCTAAAAAGTTGTAAGAAATAATAATGACGAGAACAATCCCTAAGACAGTTGAGTGTCCATTGCATCATGTTCTGGGTGACTCTTTCAAGAGATTACTTGTCTGGTTCTGATCAAGAATGACGACAATACTTAGTGTTTGGGGGACAGGACTTGATAGGATCTCCAGCTCCATCAAGATCTACAAAATTGTGATCGCAGGTTAAATATAATTGTATTTTTTATGAATAAAAATAATTATAAAATAATATAAAAGTGTTAAACGTGACGACGATACTTACACTTTCCAAATAATTCTCTTGCCATGATGAAAATGGAGATGAAGAGGGAAGAAGAGAGAAGAATGCAAAGTAGCAAAAAGAAAGACTTCATTTAGTAGGGTATTAGTTTCGGTGGCTCTCCTGATATTTATAGGAGGATATGATTATAAAATAATATAAAAGTGTTAAACGTGATGACGATACTTACACTTTCTAAGTAATTCTCTTGATTATTGTTTTTAGAGGATATGATTCGAACACCAATATTTGAAGTATAATTATTAAAGGGTTAATGTCTAATTATTAAGAGTATATTCTAAAATAAATATTATTTATATCATTGTAATAGATTAAAAAAATCGTGATTTTAAGGGTCATACTAACTGTTTAAAAAAATTAATCTCGGTTAATTTTCTAATAAAATTTATGCTTTTTAAAATTTTTAAATATTATTTCATTTTAATAAGTAATGAACTTGTTTTTATTATTTTTATGATTTTAAATAATTTTGTTTATAATTTTAAAGATTTTAAAGATTTTTATTTTTTAACCATCTTGAATTTAATATATATTTTGTCTTTTTAATTTTTATAATTTTTACGATTTTATAACATAACTCTTTTAAAGAATTAAATTAATTGTAAGAAAATCTTAAAAACCTAATTATTTTTTAATTTTTAATTAAGGACTAATTTGATCGTTTAAGCCTATTTCAAAATTCAGTCGGAGGTTCACAGGTCAATTATTCAAGTAATATCAAACTGTAATTAATTAACAACATATCTTTATAAAAATTATTAATAATATATTTAGTCAATAGTAAAGTAATATCAAAGTTCATGTCTTTTTTATGAAAATAAAATATTCTTATAAGTATCGTTAAAACATTTTTAAATTAAAAGAAAATATTACTCGTAAAAATATTGGTAAATTATATAGATAATAACCATACTATGAGGCTGGTATGAAATGATCATGTTTAAAAAGCGTCAAACACACCGATCAACTATTAAAATGGTATCGAAATAGTCATTGATCGTTAAAAATTAATGGGCTAATGACGTGACAATTAAAAATAAAATGAAATAATTATACATTTACTCCTTATCATTCATACATTTTTTAAACTTAGTTCTCATTTTATTATAATAAAATAATAAAATTATTTAATTAGGTGGTGACCAATTTATTATTATAAAATCAAGACTAAATTAAAAAATATATGAATGACAGAGAGTAAATATGTAATTATTTTATTTTAATTTTAACTGTCACGTCATCAGCCCGTTAGTTTTTAACGGTCGGTGTCTATTTCGATACCATTTTAATAGTTGATCGGTATATTTGACGCTTTTTAAAGTATTATGGTCATTTCGATACGAACCACATAGTATGGTAGTTATCTGTATAATTTACCCTAAAAATATTTATTAATTTCATCCATAGAGCTCCAAAGAACATGAATACGAGTCGTTAGTGCTTGATAATCAATGAATTTTTAGAAGACTCATAATCATCAACCACCTTATAAACATGATTAGAGAAACGAATTTTCGAGAATGAGTGCTTCTTGTCGATGATCACATGCTTCACTAAAATCTCAATGTCGATATTTAAATTATGGGTAAATTAAAAAAATCGTCATTGAAATTCTCTCTTTGATTTATTTTGGTCACTAAACTTTCAAAACGATCAATTTACTCATTGAACTTTATACATAGACCTATTTTAGTCGCTCAATAATAAAATATAAATTTTATTTTATTTTATAATAATAAAATATATAAAGTCATTAAAATATTAATAAATTAATATTAAATGACTAAAATAGATCAATATATAAAATTTAGTGAATAAATTAATCATTTTAAAAGTTTAATCCCAAAATAGATTAAAAACAAAGTTCAATGATGACTTCTGTAATTTACCCAAAACTCTAGAAATGCAGCAACGGATTTTGAAAAAAATTGTTTTCCTTGTCTTTAATTTTGTGTCATATTCATTTTTAATTTTCCTTTCCACAAAGTCTAATCTCTTGACCTTTAACAAGGGTGAAACGTCACCACAATCAAAGACCAAGAAAATCGAACAGAGCAGACAAGTTATTATTTTGGACAGTTATCTTTTTTTCTCACTAAAATTGTTATAAATTCCATAATGTTTAAGGTTAAAATAGGTTATAATTTGAAATATTAAAAAACACATAAATTAAAATATTATATTATTCGATCATATTTTAAGTTTCGTGATTTTACAATAAAAAATAATATTTATCAAAAAATTACCAACCTAAAATATTATCGAAGAATATAAAATTTTAGGTTGTGTGGTAATATTTTAAATTTTATGTTTTTAATATTTTAGGATATATTATTTTTTATTAAATTAAGATTTTATACCTAGACTCACCCAAATTTCATATATTTCCATAATTATACTCTTTTATTTGAAAAAATATATAATTAATGAAGTGATGAAAATTCAAAATTCAAAATTCAAAGTTGAAAATAAAGAAAACACTACTTCCAAAATCAAATTATAATTAATTAACATGTCTTTGTAAAACTTTGTAATCCTCCAATATTTTTGGGACATTTTGCCCTATCAACTAAAAACTGTTTCCTCTTACCTAATCTGTTAGAAAAATTTTGATAGACCAATCAAAATATGTTACATGTCATTATATTAAAAGATATTTTAGATATTATATAAACGAATATAATTTTAAGAATATTCATCTCGATTGGGACAATAAAATCAAAGTCGTCTTATAACATGTCGTAGATGATAGATAAATAATAAATATAAAAATTTTAAGTAGATATAAGAAAGGATATCCACGCCCGCCCTCCTTTTTTGTCATTCTTAATTATATTATGCATCTTCTCCTCTCTTTAGGCCAATATTTCCAGTGTGCACATTGGCCAAACCATATTATTTTTCAAAGAGATTTGACCCCACACATATTGTAAGTCCACTAGTCGACTATTATTTTAGAAAACCAGCAAAATTGATAAAGGGAGGAGCAAGGAAATTTCCATGCGGCGGTCTTTTGAGAATATATATCCTCACTTTGAAAAATTGGAATTAGTGGAGGAAATTTTCATACTACTTTTCAAAGAGAATTGGAGATTCAAAAGTCAATTATTTTGTTAATTTGATGAAGAGAGGAGGGAAGAAATTTCCCTGGAAGAAAATGAACGAAAGAAACAGATTTTTTCATTAATCAACACATTTTTGTTGAACACTTTGAATCTTAACGAGTCGAGTTCAGTGTTGCTCGAACTTGAAACGACTCGTTTATTACTGGATATAACCAGTCCCCATGAAGTTGGTTAAAGCGTTAGCCGCATCAGATAATTTCACTCCACTGAAACAAGTCATCAGCTTCACGGACATATGAATATTTATAAACAAGTTCATCGAATTAAGATTAAGTTAATAGAACGAATGAATAAATAAAGATCACCCGTTAAATTTTTAATAACACGAGACTAACTTGTTCCATTTTTAAAGTATAGAGATCATTTTGTAATTTTTTTATAGTTGTGGGACTCAACAAAAGAACATCTATAGTTAAGGGACTATTCATATAGTTTACCCTAAAATTAACAAGTCCTTGTGATCAATCAATTAAGACTTTCGCGGCAATGTGTGGGTCCAATCTGGTGTGTATAAAGAATTGGTTATCTACCTATCTTGGTCGCGCCTTCCTTGTTAGCCTCACAAACTGCATTTCCATTTACTTGGCCACCCAAAACCAAATGGCCAACATTTTCCTCAACTTAGCTCTTCTTGTCATCATTCATTTTTCTGTGTCTACTTTATCTTCAACCATCCTTCTTACAGACCAACTAGCTCTTCTTGCATTGAAAGACAACATTATCCAGCCTCATAACAATGTCTTGACAACCAATTGGTCAGCTTCTTCCCCTGTTTGTAACTGGTTTGGTGTCAGCTGCAGATCTAAACACCGTAGAGTCACGGCTCTAAACCTTACCGGATTAGAACTCGTAGGCACCCTGCCACCCCACCTAGGAAATTTATCATTCCTTTCTCTTGTTTCCATCAAAGATAATAGTTTTCATGGCGGATTACCGGTCCAATTATCGAATTTGAAACGACTTGAACATATGGATTTCAGTAACAACAGCTTCAATGGAGAAATCCCATCCTGGTTAGGATCATTAACTGAACTTCGGGAGCTGTATTTGTACTATAACAACTTCAATGGTGCTATTCCATTCTCTTTAGGCTTTTTATCAAAGCTAGAGATGTTGAACCTGTTTCAAAATCAGCTTTCAGGTTCAATTTCATCCTCCATCTTTAATATTTCTTCGTTGCAACAGATTTATCTAGGACGTAACCGGCTCACCGGTTCGATACCCTCTATTCCAATCGATTTGCTTTCGTTAGAAGTCATCAATTTCAACTACAATAATCTCACTGGTCACATACCAGAAGACATGTTCAATCATCTTCCGAATTTGAAAGAATTGTACTTGTCTGGTAACATATTGTCCGGAAAAATTCCAGATAGTTTATTCAAATGCAAAGAGTTAATAGTTTTATCCTTGGCACTAAACCAATTGGAGGGAAGTCTACCAGGAGAAATTGAGAATTTAGACAAGTTTCGGTTCTTAGCCATCGCTGAGAACCACTTGGAAGGTAATGTATAATAACCATTTTTAAGTGTTTGTATGCATTTTTCAAAGTAAAAAATTACAAGGATGTAAGATCAATTTTTCTACAAGTATGGAAGAACTTTAAATTTGGTCTGAATTCTTTTATTACAGGTGAAATTCTAGAGCAAATTGTAAATCTGACTCTTCTCGAAACCTTAGAGTGTTCTCGTAACAACTTCTCAGGTATAAACGAGTAGACTGATACCTTCAAATTGTAAATGTGATCGCTCTTATTATACATATCTAAAATTACTCTCGCTCTAACGTTGTATTATCTATTTTAGATTCTTATACGAACATATCAACTTATTTTCCTTGAAATCTTAATCATTGTACTCACTTTTTTC
Source organism: Abelmoschus esculentus (assembly GCA_035048815.1). Classification (NCBI taxonomy): domain Eukaryota; kingdom Viridiplantae; phylum Streptophyta; class Magnoliopsida; order Malvales; family Malvaceae; genus Abelmoschus; species Abelmoschus esculentus. The sequence goes on from JAUCBN010000011.1 coordinate 21,457,451, forward strand.
ACCGGAAGACATACTCCTAACTATTCTATTCTTCATAGACCGTCACCGCCTCACCACCATACTCTAATGGATTTTCATGAAACACAAGGCTAGTGTAGTTTAGCTTTATTTTCTCGACTGATATAAGTATTTGTTTTTTAAATTTATTGCAGGTACAATACCACAACAGATTGGCAATCTAAAGAATCTAGGATTCTTGGCTTTGGGAGATAACCACCTTGTCGGAACAATTCCCCCTTTGATATTTAATGTATCGACTCTGTATAGTATTTCTTTCGAAAGTAATCAGCTCTCTGGCAGTCTTCCATCAAACATGGGGATTTCGCTTCCAAACCTAGAAAGATTATATCTTGGGAATAATCGACTAGTTGGTTCGATCCCAATGTCTATTTCCAATGCCTCTCAGCTTACTATACTTGACATGTCAGTTAATTACTTCTCAGGGTCCATTCCTGATACTCTTGGTAATTTAAGAAATTTAGAGAAGCTCAACTTGAATGATAATAATCTAACATCCCCAAGAATGAGCTTTCTTTCTTCTGTGACAAATTGTATAAGCTTAGAAATCTTGGATTTCAGCGGTAACCAATTGATCAGTGGTGAACTACCTGGTTTGGTAGGAAATCTCTCAGATTCTCTTCAGCAATTCATTGCTTCTAGCTGCAACATCAAGGGAAGCATCCCAAATGAATTTGAAAGATTAAGTCGGTTGATATCCATAAAGCTTGATGACAATGAATTAACAGGAATGATTCCTACGATAATTGGAGGGTTAAAAGAGTTGCAGAGTCTTTCTCTTGGGGACAATAAGTTGGAAGGACCGATCCCCGCTGAGTTATGTCATCTAAACAAGTTAGGATTCTTGGTGTTGACCAACAACAGATTGTCTGGACCGATCCCTGCTTGCTTGGGTAATGTTGTTTCTTTGAGGCAACTACTCCTTGGATCCAATATGTTTTCTTCTTCAATACCATCAACCTTGACAGGGCTTAACGATCTGCTGATCCTGAACTTGTCTTCCAATTCTCTCAGTGGTCCTCTGCCAATTGATATTGAAAAGTGGAAAGCTATGACTAGTATCGATTTTTCAAACAATCAGTTCTCCGGTCAAATTCCAAATGGGGTTGTTGATCTTGGAGCCCTCTCTTATTTTTCTTTATCCAACAATAGAATCACGGGTTCTATTCCTGATTCATTTGGTGACTAGTTGAGCTTGGAATCATTGGATTTGTCAAGAAATAATCTATCCGGAGAGATTCCAAAGTCCCTGGAGAATCTTCGTTTCCTCGAATATTTCAATGTCTCTTTCAACAGTCTTCAAGGAGAAATTCCTAATGGAGGATTGTTCCAAAACTACCCGACTGAATCATTTGAGGGGAATGAAGCATTGTGTGGTTCAGCTCAACATCATGTTCCAAGATGCAAATCTACATCTCCTAGGAATTCCAAGGCTAGAACTAAGCTCATAACATATGTAGCACTGCCGATTGCCTCTACATTTTTGGTGGTGGCTCTAATTATCATCATCTTCTGGAGTAGGATGAAGAAAGAGACTCAAAAAGACTTTGTACCTTTAGGAATGTGGAGACGATATACGTACCAAGAGCTTCATGAATCTACTGATGGATTCAGTGATAGAAGATTGCTTGGTAGCGGAAGCTATGGTTCGGTATACCAGGGGATTCTCCCAGATGGAATGACATTTGCGGTAAAGGTCTTCAAGTTAGAGTTAAAAGGAGCCTTTAAGAGCTTTGATGTTGAATTTGAAGTTCTTCGCAACACTCGTCACCGGAATTTAACCAAAATCATCGGTAGCTGCTACAATAATCAAGATTTCAGAGCCTTGGTGCTGGAGTTTATGCCTAATGGGACCCTTGATGAATGGTTGTATTCCAACAATCATTTTCTGGATATCCTGCAAAGGTTGAACATATTGATAGATGTTGCATCTGCTCTCGAATATCTCCATCATGGTCATACAACACCCATGGTTCATTGCGATTTAAAGCCCAGCAATGTTCTATTGGATGAAGATATGGTTGCGCATTTGAGTGATTTCGGAATCGCAAAACTCTTATGTGAAGAGGACTCATTGATCCAAACCATGACCCTTGCAACAATTGGATATATGGCACCAGGTGATACTCATACTTCTACTCTTTCGTTTCCATTTTTTATAACAACACTATTGAATACTGATAAACTCTTTTCTTATAAATTCATATACAGAGTATGGATCAGAAGGAATTGTTTCTACAAAAGGCGATGTTTATAGTTTTGGAATTCTTATGATGGAAACTATGATGAGAAAGAAGCCTACAGATGAAATGTTTTCCGAAGAAACGAGCTTGCCGAGTTTAGTGAAAGAGAGTTTACCATCTATGCTAAACCAAGTTGGAGACACCAATTCTGTAAGCACTACCGGTAAGAAACATTTAGCAGCCAACAATTGTGCATTATCTGTTTTGCAAGCTGCCTTAGTGTGTTCGGCAGAGATACCAAGTGAAAGGCCCGATATGAAACAAGTTGTGACAAAGTTAGATAAGATCAAAGTCAAGTTATTGCAGGATATGGAGTGAGTTTGATGACAAGGCATTTGTTATTTTAATTACAAAACACAAGTACTGTCTTCTAGTCATTTTAAGGGTCTGTCATATTGTCAAGCAATGTATCTGATAAGTATTTTATGCTCATACTTCAACTTATTTCCCGAGCAATTTGTGAATTATATTTCTACTGTTTTTGTCCAAAAGACAATCATTCCATTAATAGAATTATGCACCAAAGGAGTTGAAGGTTTGAGACAAGCAGTCACTATGACCTGTGAGGAAGGAGTCATCGATGCCGGAGATGGTGACCGGCAATGAATATGATCGAGATGGATTATACGAAAAACATAATCTAATGTCCAACAGACTATAAAGGACCTAACAACTAATTAACATACTAATTAAACCAACTAACAGACTAATTATTAACTTCTAATAGGACATAACTCCTTGAATTATCACCCAATCCGCCGCCGTATACGAATCAATCTATAATCTTCATCTCGAGTATTTTCTGCAACAATAGTTTAATATAAACTCCAGCCTTGGTAACTTATGCTGGACTTTATCCTTAATCTTGTTCAGAGACTCCCCTCTTGTTTTACACCAAGTATTCTGGATCCCATGGTAGGTTCCAGGGTTATCAGCAGGCTTATATGTTCAGCATCCCATCAATCTCCTCTTTTTTTCTAGCTGAAACATGGGCACTAACACAAGGACGACGTGATTGAATCATTATATTTTCAATTTTAACAATTTTATCACGTAATTATTTAAATGATTTCAATCAAATCATCAACCGTTTAAAAGTAACACAAGAATGAGTGATTGAATTATCAAAAGCCAGTGAATTTATTCAAGAGAAAATAATCTTTTTTATAGAAACCACGAACACGAGCTCTTAACAAATTTTTATTACCAAGCAAATTATAAGCATAGATTTATACGCAGCTTGCGAAGTATTATCTATTTTAACGCTAAAATCTCTCAATTTCCCACCACATTTAAGGTTAAGGTAAACAATTTTGGTTTGAAGGGGAGCTGTGGCATTGGACCTGGATAGGAGGTTGATTATCTGCAAAATTAAAAGCCACAGTTATCAAGAACGGAGTCGAAATTTAAGGTTAAGGGAGGCAAAATGTAAATATTTAGAAGTATGGGCAAATTCATAAAAAACTATTTTTTTTAAAAAAAAAAACAGTATGACAAAAATTAAAAAAAATCTTCGAGAGTAAGGGGCGATTACCCTCCTCACCCCATGTGGCTTCGTCCCTACTTGTTATGCATGATTAAAATCATTCATACATATACGAACTGTAGCGTAGAACTTAAGCTTTTATACAATAAATAACTAAAATTAGCAATAAAATTTTTTAAAATTGCGTTAATATTACTTACTTGTCTCGATCAATTCTCGAGCCATACCGAAAGTAGATATAAGGAGAACGAAAGCGAGGAGAATCCATAGAACCATAAATAAAGATTTCATTTTGGATGATATTCTATTATTACTAGTCACTTTGTAGTTTGGGTTAAGCATCTCCTCCCCCTCGACTGCTATTTATAGGACAATTTCAAGTGCGCATATTCAGAGACATAGTAAGTACGAAGTGGGAAGGGTTGTTACGTCTCTTAAATTTTTTGTATAATTATATTTTAATATTTTTAGTTTAAAATTTAATTAAATAATATATTTGTTTTTTAAATTTTTTTAAATTTAAAATTTAATAAATTTTTGTCCTACTAATATTGAATTTTAACTTATCTATGTGCACAATGGCTAAAATGGAAACCATACTACTTTTCAAAGATAATTCATACCATATACTAGCGGTCTCTTTGGTGTATATTCTCTCACATGGAAAAAAATAGAATTAAATGGAGTAGAGAAAATTCAAAATATTCGCATAAATTTCTAACCAAATTGTAATTAATAAAAGGATAAAATAAAAAATATATATATTGAATTTTGTTCTCTAACCTATTTTGATCATTAGATTTTTAAAACGGTTAATTTACTCATTAAATTTTATATATTGATCTATTTTGATCACTCATTATCATTTTTATTAAATAAAAGAATAATTATAATAATATCAAAGCTAGAAGTGAGATATGAACCAATTCAAATTAATCAAGACAAAATCTTAAAGAATTGAGAGAATAATCAATTAAATTAGAGCCGAAAGAAGGACATTCCTAGGTGCAATCGGAGAGATTATACGGTGAACCCTATTCACCACGTCATCCATGGTCCAAGTAATCAGGACCATTGATCTTTAAATAACCACCCATCCACTAAGTTCATGTAAGAAAGAGGTGATGATTCACTTGGAAAAAAATTAAGATCAACGGTCCTGATTGCTTGGGACCATGGATGATATGGTAAACAGGGTTCACCGTATAATTTTTCGTGCAATCGACCCTTTTAAGGGAAAAACAAGATGTTCAAAGAGGTAAGCAGTTTGAGAATCTACGTACATAGAATTACATTGGTGATAGCATTTTTATTCTATTTTATGTGGTATCATAACTTAAGACAAATTTACGACAGATTTTAATTTAAAATGATATTTTAATTTTTTTTAAAAAACTATATAATTAATAATAATTTTCGTTATAATCGAAAATATTTTATTTATTTTAAAAGTATCCATCAAAATAATTATATGATTTATATGAGTTTTCTCACTTCCTTGAGCCGTGTCGGCTGTTCGTTGTTGCGTGTTCCGACTTTTGTTTTGTCGACAGCTTTGAACTCACGTGATGAACGTTTTTCCTTCTATTGCGTATTTATTTGAGGACTTTTTATTATTAAATAAAAATTATTTTGATTGAACGAAAAAAAAAAATCTACTCAATACAACGATTATGCTTTGAATCTTATGTTATACAATCTTACTTCGAAACGATCACAAGAAATAAAAAATCGTTAGTAAAACAAAAATCGAATTTGAAAAATTGAAATATAAAGATCAAACCGAGTTTTGTTTGAAAAACAGATGAAGTTGAGGCCTGTGTTTGCAGTTTCCTTAAGACTGATTTTCAGCCGCTTCGAGGGTGCCGAGTTGTTTGGCAGTCAGTCTCCCAAGATACAACAACTGGAAGAACTCCGAACAGTAGCACTTCTGCCGAGTTCTCGAACTGCTCTTATCTTTGCCTACCACCGAGAGAGAAAACGTGTTTTGGGATGATTTGAAACAGAGAACATCAACCCCTTTATATAGTGGATTTCTAGGGCAAACGGTGGTATTACTTTCCTTATTTAATATCCGAGAAATCCGGGATTGAATTCCAAAACGGAAAATCCGAAATTAATTCCAATCAAACAAGGAAATAATTTAAATATCCGAGAATCAAAAACAACTGTTATTCAACCGGTATTTTAATTTAAATTAAATACCATAAATAACAATTTAATTTGCTAGAGCAGTCAGCTGCTAATTAATTCAAAAATATTCTGAATTAATATTCGTTTCTGGATATTTCCAAAAATAAAATAAGGAAAAAATATGCACAACGGGTAAAATATCCGCAGGCCTCGGAAAGGCCCGACAGGTCTGGACATTCGCGTCGCCCACGTCGTGCAGGTGCGCCCCAACCCGAATGAAATTGGATTCACCCCCCCTGCGCGCGAGGCATAGTGTCAACTCAAGTCATTCAATGACTTCATTATGGGTAGTTGTATATAAACAACTCTCATATCATTTATCCCACCAATGTGGGATAAAGGGGTTTTACATTCCTTATTCATTCTTGACCTTCCCACTTTGAGTATCAATTTCTCATTCACCACTCAACGATATTGAGCGTATGAGCTACCGTTGTAAAGATCTCACGGCATAGAATAGGAATCAACCATTTCCTTATTCAAAACCTTATCTTTACTTGTTCAAAAATTGCTCCAAAGATGGTCACATACCACTGTTTTTCCAACAATCCCCCACATGAATGAAATTGATGATTTTATCAAAACATTTTGGCACATTGTGGTGATAGGCTCTACGATTGATAGATGCATAGGATAGGTAGGTTTCTTCCTTTGAACCTTCCCTTGTGAAAGTATATTTACTTTACTAGCTAATCAGTAGACGCGATGTCCTTGAACTGTCAGCCGTTGGTGTAAACGATGACATACTTCACACACCTATCTCTCTGACAAGAGATACAGCTCTCATGGTTATGTCCTTAAGGCCGTGGACATCTCTTGGTTCTGCAAGAGTATGAAAGAACTATGTCCAATAGTCTCCTTGAAGCGGCCCCACTTCACTCTCACATAGGTGACTTATGTTGCTCGGCTCACCGAAGCACACAATGGTCATTAAAAGCTTTTGCTTAACCTCTTCCAAATTTTTGTCACTGTTCACATCATAGGAATGGACCTGGGAGGGAACCCCCACAGTGACCGCACAGGTCTATGCAATTAGGTTGTCCCTTTGAACCTAGATCTTGGGATCTCCAGTCAACTAGGTAGGGTTTTCCTTCACATAGCGCCTTTATTTTTCATGGGCTTTAGTCCCATTCCTTTCGATGTTTTCTCAACTTGATCTCGATTTAACCCTTTGGTTAGCGGATCCGCAATGTTATCTTTTGATCTTACAAAATCAATAGAGATAACTCCATTTGAGACAAGTTTTCTAACGGTGTTATGTCGTCGACGCATATGTCGAGACTTACCATTATACATAAAGTTTTGTGCCCTAGCAGTCGTTGCTTGGTTGTCACAGTATATGCACACAGTGGGCACTGGTCTTTCCCATTCAGGGATATCCTCAAGAAATTGCCTTAACCATTCGGCTTCTTCTCCAGTTTTATCTAGAGCTACAAACTCAGATTCCATTGTGGATCTGGTTATAATCGTTTGTCTTGAGGATTTTCATGATACGGCTCCTCCTCCTAGAGTGAACACATATTCGCTTGTGCCTTTGGTATCTTGTATGTCAGATATCCAACTTGCATCGGAGTATCCTTCTAAGACAGCAGGGTCTTTGGAATAATGCAATCCGTAGTCCCGAGTATATCTAAGGTATCTTAGTACCTTTACTATTGCTTTCCAGTGATCTTTTCCTGGATTACTCGTGAATCTGCTTTAGACTGCTTACAGTAAAAGCTATATTTGGTCTTGTGCAGCTCATAAGATACATTAAGCTGCCTATAACCCTTGCATATTCCACTTGATTGATACTTTGTTCTTTATTCTTGGATAATTTAAAACAAGGATCTAAAGGAGTTGTAGTTGTACCACACTCATCCTTGCCAAATTTTTCAAGAATCTTATCCACGTAGTGTGATTGAGTTAATATGAGACTTTCTGCTGATCGTTTTATTTGGATACCCAAAATTGTATCAGCTAATCCCATATCTTTCATGTCAAAGTTTGATTTTAACATGTTCTTGGTACGGTGTACCATCTCATTGTTGCTTCCTACAATGAGTATGTCATCTACATATAAACATAAGATGACGTATCCAATGTCCGTAGTTTTGACATATACACATTTATCACACTCATTTATTTTGAAGCCGTTTGTCATCATGACATTATCGAACTTCTCATGCCATTGTTTTGGTGCTTGTTTAAGTCCATATAAAGACTTGACCAATCTACAGACTTTCCTTTCTTGACCTGAAACTACATGACCCTCAGGTTATTCCATGTATATTTCTTCGTCAAGTTCTCCGTTTAGGAAAGCTGTTTTAACATCCATTTGATGCACTTCAAGATTTCTTAATGCAACAATGGCAAGTATCATCCTAATAGATGTTATTCTTGATACAGGGGAAAACGTATCAAAGTAATCAAGGCCTTCCTTTTGTCGGTATCCTTTTATTACCAACCGTGCCTTGTATTTATCAATTGTTCCATCTGTTTTCATTTTCCGTTTGAAAATCCATTTTGAATTTAGTGGTTTAATTCCCGGAGGAAGATCCACTAACTCCCAAGTATGATTTTGCAAGATGGAATCAATTTCACTTTTTATGGTATCTTTCCAAAAAATGCTTTCAGAGGAACGTATAGCTTCATTATACGTTAGAGGTTCATCCTCTAGCATATAGGTTAGGAAGTCAGATCCAAAGGATTTTTCTATCCTAGCCCTTTTGCTCCTTCTTGGCTCTTGTTCAGATCCATCCTCTTGTTGATCATTTGAGGATGTATCGTTCAATGTTTGTTTGGCAACAAACTGATCAACTTCCCTAGTTTTATAGGGAAATATATTCTCAAAGAAAGATGCATTCTTTGACTCCATTATCGTGTTTTTGTGAATCTCTGGGTTTTTCGATTCATACACAAGAAACCGATAAGCATTGCTATGTTCAGCATAGCCTATGAAAATACAATTCACTGTTTTTGGACCTATTTTCATTTGTTTTGGTGGTGGAGCCATCACCTTTGCAAGACACCCCCACATTTTTAAGTGTTGGTAGGAAGGTTTTCGACCTTTCCATAGTTCATATGGTGTCTTGTCTTTTCTTTTCTGTGGGACCTTATTTAAAAGGTAATTTGCCGAAAGAATGGCTTCCCCCCACATGTTCTGAGGTAACCCAGAACTTCCTAATAAAGCATTCATCATTTCTTTCAGAGTCCGATTCTTTCGTTCGGCTACTCCATTAGATTGAGGGGAATACGGTGGTGTTACCTCATGAATAATACCATGTTGGGTGCAATATTCACCGAATGGATTAACATATTCTCCATCACGATCACTTCTTACCATCTTAATTTTTTTATTAAGTTGGTTTTCGACTTCTTGCTTATAGATTATAAATTTATCTATAGCTTCGTCTTTACTTTTTAACAAGTAAATGTAGCAATATCTTGTACTGTCATCGATAAAGGTAATAAAAAATTTATTTCCTCCTCTTGTTTGGACAAATTTTAAGTCGCAAACGTCGCTATGAATTAAATCAAGCGGCATTGTACTTCTTTCAATAGTTTGAAATGAAGTTCTTGTTGATTTTGCTTCAACACATATTTCACATTTTAACTTATAGTCGATGTGAAATGAAGGAATGTGGTCCATTTTAATTAACCTTCGCAAAGTATCATAATTTACATGTCCAAGTCTATCATGCCATATATTGAATGACTCAAGCATATAAGCAGAAGAAGAAGCTGCATTCTTATTCTTATTTTTAATATGGGATTTTACAGAGATAGTATTGAGTTTCCACATTCCGTTTAGTACATATCCCCTACCCACAAACATTCCCCCCTTAGTTAAAATTAACTTTTGGGATTCAAAAACCATCCTAAATCCGTGAACACTTAGAAGTGTTCCAGAAACAAGGTTCTTGCGTATGTCAGGTACATACAGCACATTCTGAAGCTTGAGTTCCTTTCCAGAAGTCATCTTCAACACCACGGTTCCCTTCCCCTTTATCATGGAGGTTGCAACATTACCCATGTAGAGTTTCTCTCCATTGTCGCATGGTGTCAGCTCATGAAAAGAGTTTTCGTCACAGCAGATATGACGTGTGGCTCCTGTGTCCAGCCACCACTCTCTTGGGTTTGAGTCAACCATGTTGACTTCAGATATCACAGCTACTAGGTCTTCATCTTGTACGACGTTGACTTCTTTGGCTTTCACTCTCTTTGGAAGCCTACATTCTGTGGATCTATGCCCCATTTTTCCACAATTGAAGCATGATCCTTTGAACTTTTCCTTTTTGAGGATCCCTCCACTTGGTCCTAACTTTGGTTTAGTTTGGGCCCTTTGAGGTTGCTTCCCTTTCTTGGTTTCGACAACATTTGCCTTGGCTTCTCTGCTGTGAGATTTCACGGCATTTCCTCTGTTGTCTTCTTCAATTCGAAGCCTGGAGATCAGTTCTTCCACAGTCATCTCCTTCCTTTTGTGTTTCAAGTAACTCTTGAAATCATTCCATCCGGGAGGCAATTTTTCCGTGATGGCAGCTACTTGGAAAGGCTCGTTGATAACCATTCCTTCTGCAAGAATTCCATGAATGATTAGTTGGAGTTCTTCAACTTGAGTTACTACTGATTTTGAATCAACCATAGTAAAATTCAAGAATTTTGCGACTAAAAACTTTTTAGCCCCAGCATCATCTGCTTTGTACTTATTTTCCAAAGCATTCCACAGCTTCTTGGTAGTTTCATACACATTGTACACCGGATACAAAGAATCTTGTAATCCGTTTAGGATGTAGTTCCGGCACATATAGTCGTCGTCGTCCCATTCTTCTTTCATCTTTATGGCAGTGACCGTGTCAACTTGCGCTTTTCCGTCTCCTACATTAATGATTGGAGGGTCTGCCGTTAAGTAATTCCTCAAGCTCAACATGGCAAGATAGAACATCATCTTTTGTAGCCATGTCTTGAAGTTTTGTCCAATGAACTTGGGCGGCTTTTCGTTGTGATTAACATTCACAGCCGGTGCATTCTTATTCTGAACTTGATTGGAGCTCTATGCAGGTGCAGAGACCTTCGAATGTTCAGATTCTCCAGTAGTCATTTCTTTCTGCGAAAGAAAACAATTGGAATTCAATTAATTCTGTTAAACAGAAAAAAAATTTCTTGTTTAAATCTGACAATTTCTGTGAACAGATTTGTCACCACTTTTGGAATTCAATTAATTTCGTTAAACAGAAATCGAAAATTTCTTGTTTAACTCTGACAATTTCTGCGAACAGATTTGTCACCACTTTTTGAGATTTTCTGCAAACCCGTTTAAGAACGGCAGGATAAATCCTGAAACAGATTGTTTGCAATCTCTTTGACGATTTGATCGTCTTGTATAAAGAAGGTATATATTGATCAGTCTTAAGATTGTTATACAATCTTACTTCGAAACAATCACAAGAAATAAAAAATCGTTAGTAAAACAAAAATCGAATTTGAAAAATTAAAATATAAAGATCAAACCGAGTTTTGTTTGAAAAACGGATGAAGTTGAGGCCTGCGTTTGCAGTTTCCTTAAGACTGATTTTCAGCCACTCCGAGGGTGCCGAGTTGTTTGGCAGGCAGTCTCCCAAGATACAACAACTGGAAGAACTCCGAACAGTAGCACTTCTGCCGAGTTCTCGAACTGCTCTTATCTTTACTTACCACCGAGAGAGAAAACTAGAGAGAAAACGTGTTTTGGGATGATTTGAAACAGAGAACATCAACCCCTTTATATAGTGGATTTCTAGGGCAAACGGTGGTATTACTTTCCTTATTTAATATCCGAGAAATCTGGGATTGAATTCCAAAACGGAAAATCCGGAATTAATTCCAATCAAACAAGGAAATAATTTAAATATCCGAGAATCAAAAACAACTGTTATTCAACCGTTATTTTAATTTAAATTAAATACCATAAATAACAATTTAATTTGCTAGAGCAGTCAACTGCTAATTAATTCAAAAATATTCTGAATTAATATTCATTTCTGGATATTTCCAAAAATAAAATAAGGAAAAAATATGCACAACGGGTAAAATAACCACAGGCCTTGGAAAGGCCCGACCGGTCCGAACATCCGCGTCACCCACATCGTGCAGGTGCGCCCCAACCCGAATGGAATTGGATTCACACACACCCTGCACGCGAGGCACAGTGTCAACTCAAGTCATTCAATAACTTCATTATGGGTAGTTGTATATAAACAACTCTCATATCATTTATCCCACCAATGTGGGATAAAGGGGTTTTACATTCCTTATTCATTCTTGACCTTTCCACTTTGAGCATCAATTTCTCATTCACCACTCAACGATATTGAGCGTATGAGCTACCGTTGTAAAGATCTCACGGCATAGAATAGGAATCAACCATTTCCTTATTCAAAACCTTATCTTTACTTGTTCAAAAATTGCTCCAAAGATGGTCACATACCACTATTTTTCCAACATCTTTTTCGATCCGAAGAAAAAAAAATACGACATGTGTTTCGACTTTTGTTTTGTTTTGTGTCGAAAGGTTTGAACTCAGGTGTGGTGTAGCTTAGCTTGAACTCACGAGCTGAATTTTTTCCTTCTATTGCGTATTTGTTTGAGTACTTTTTTTATTGATAAAACTTAGTTTCATTTATTGTCATCTCTAAAAATAATTTTAGTCTTTAAAACTTTTATATTTTATCAATTTGGTCATAATTTGAATCAATTCAATAAATTTAAGACTTAAATAGTAAATAAATGTTTAAATTATACCCCTTTTCAGATAGGTTTTTAAACTTTATTTTTCATTAAATGGGTATCTAACATTTTAAACGTTAATGAAATATAAGTATTCCGATGTTATTGTATGTTAATATGCACCGTTAACTTATGTCATCTGACGCATGTTATCTTCTTAAATTTTTAAAATATTAATATTTAAAAATAAATAAAAATTAATAAAATAAAATAATCTAAAATTTAAAATCATTAATACCAAAAAACTTAAATCATGATTTAATTTGATATTATTGTCGATTATTATATCATCGCGATTTGGGGATGCGATCTAGTCAAGGCCCTCCAAAAGTCAATTGTGTGATGTCGAGAGCAGTTGTTAGGACAAGGGGAAAAGCACCGAAACAGTCCAAATAAAAAATTTCAATTTCATTGTAGAAATTTTAGGTTTTACTTTGATTTTGTTACTAAATGTGATCATCCAATTAATGCTTAATATCTATTTTGGACCTTTTATTTTAGTGAAATTCTTATGTTGACCCTTTATTATTTTTATGGTCACTTTAGCCCTTCAATTTTCAGTTTGTTACTATTTTTGTCCATGGATTGTTTCCCTTAAAAATGAAAATATTTATTTCTGTTGTGCCTTTCTTGGTAGCTTGACACGATCCATTTCCATTGATTCAACACGCACAATCAAATGGCCAACATTTCCCTCAAATTAGCTCTTCTCGCAATCATCCATTTTTTTATATTTACTTTCTCTGTGAAATCAACCACCATACTTACAGACCAATCCGCCCTTCTTACATTGAAAGATCATGTTAACCATGATCCTCATAATGTCTTGGCAACCAATTGGTCAACTTCGATCGATGTTTGTAATTGGTTTGGTGTTAGTTGCGGATCCGAGCATCGCAGAGTCACGACTCTAAACCTTTCCGGATTAGAACTCGTAGGCACCCTCCCACCCCACTTAGGAAATTTATCATTCCTTTCTCTTCTATACATCGCGAACAACAGCTTTCATGGCGAATTACCAGTCCAGTTATCGAATTTGCAACAGCTGAAACATATAGACTTTGGTAACAACAGTTTCAATGGAGAAATCCCATCATGGTTAGGGTCACTAACTGAACTTCGAGAGTTGCGTTTGTACCATAACAACTTCAATGGTGTTATTCCAGTCTCTTTAGGCTATTTGTCGAAACTAGAGATCTTGGTCCTGTATGAAAACCAGCTTTCAGGTCCAATTCCCTCCTTCATCTTCAATATATCTTCGTTGCAAGTGATTCATCTCGCACGTAATACGCTATACGGTCCCGTGCCGTCCATTACACGGGATTTGCTTTCCTTAGAATCCATTCATTTCACCTACAACAATCTCATTGGTCACGTACCAAATGATATGTTCTATCGTATTCCGAAATTGAAAGAATTGTCCTTGAGTGTTAACATGTTTTCTGGTAAAATACCAAACAGTTTATTCTACTGCAGAGAGTTACTATTTTTGTCTTGGTCACTAAACCAATTGGAGGGGAGTCTACCAAGAGAAATTGGGAATTTAAACAAGCTTCAATTCTTGTACATCGGTGGGAACAAGTTTGAAGGTAATGAACACCAACCATTTTTGTATAGCTTTTCAAGTATTTGAATTTTTCAACCATTTGATGTGTGAATTCTTTCATTTCAGGTGAAATTCCAGAACAGATTGTGAATCTCACTCTGCTCAAACGCTTCGATTGTTCCCGAAACGACTTCACAGGTACAATACCACAACAGATTGACAACCTGAAGAATCTAGAATTCTTGAGTTTGGGAGATAACAATCTTATTGGTTCAATTCCTCCCGCAATATTTAATATATCCAGTATGTCTATCCTTTCCTTTGAGAGTAATCAGCTCTCCGGTAGTCTTCCATCAAACATGGGAGTTTCACTTCCAAACTTGCAGGAACTATATCTCGGGAATAATCGACTAGTTGGTTCGATCCCAATGTCTATTTCTAATTTGTCCCAGCTTACTCTACTGGACATGTCCTATAATTACTTTACAGGATCCATTCCTAACACTCTTGATAATCTAAGAAATTTAGAGAGACTCAACTTGAATGTTAATAATCTAACCTCAACAAGAATGAGCTTTCTTTCTTCTTTGACAAATTATAGAAGCCTGAAAACCTTGGACTTCAGTGACAACATATTGATTAGTGGAGGTTTGGTAGGAAATTTCTCAGATTCTCTTCAGATATTCTCTGCTGCCAGGTGCAACATCAAGGTAGCATCCCGAGTGAATTTGGCAACTTAAGTCGCTTGATATCCATAAACCTCGATGATAATAAATTGACAGGAACGATTCCTAGTACAATTGGAGGGTTAAAAGAGTTGCAAAGTCTTTCTCTTGGGGACAACAAGTTGGAAGGACTGATCTCATCTGATTTATGTCATCTAAACAAGTTGGCTTTCTTGGTTTTGATGAACAACAGATTGTCCGGACCGATACCTGCTTGCTTGGGTAATGTTGTTTCTTTGAGACAACTACTCCTTGGATCCAATATGTTTTCTGCTTCAATACCATCAACTTTGACAGGGCTTAACAATTTGTTGATTCTGAACTTGTCTTCAAATTCTCTCAGTGGTCCTCTGCCAATTGATATTAGCAAGTGGACAGCTGCAACTAGTATCGATTTTTCAAACAATCTGTTCTCAGAGAAAACGTGCCAAAATGTAGAATAAAATCGTGCCATAAAAGCAGAATAATTTATTAAAAACGAAAAATAAAACAAACGAAATAATAGATCTGACGGTTGACAACCAATATTAAAACCGGTGTCGCCGCCGGTGAAGGAAGAAAACGAAGGAGAAAAGTTTTGACCGTGAAGAGACGGCTTAGGCTACAGAGAAACTTAGGGTTGCGAAAAGATAGTTATACACATGACTAATATATTTTATATACTTTTTTAGCATTATCCTAGTATACCTACTATGTATATTGTTATTGTAATAGCATGTGTACATTAAAACCCAAATTATATATTATTATATGTGTAATAGCATATGTACATTAATACCCAAATTATATATTATTATATGTTTATATTACTACTCGTATTTTATTATTTATTCTTTATTTATTTAATCTTTTTATTCGTTTGACTAAAAGTATCGATAAAATTAATTCCTGCTTGCTGAGTATATTTTTTTGCAACTAGTTTAGCTTTATATCTTTCTAAAGTACTATCGGATTTTAATTTTGTTTTATAAACCCATTTACAACTAATTGTTTGCTTACCAGGAGGAAGGGGAACCAAATCCCAAGTGATTATTTTCTAAAGCATTAATCTTTTTATTCATTGCATGTTGCCAACATTCATGCATGACAGTTTGTTTATAAGACTTGGGTTCTTTTAAAACAGAAACAAAATTAATAAAAGAATTATAAGTAGAACTAAGTCGATCATAAGACAAAACTTGAGCTGTAGTGTGAGGAGAAGTCTTTAACTTAGGAAAAGTTACTTGATAATCTTTATATTTTTGTGATAATTGTGTATTCCTAGTAGGTCGGATTGGTTTAGATGATCTAGGAAAATCTAAAGAAATAACATTTTCATTAACTAAAGAATGTACTGGAGAGTTATTTAATTGTTCACTACCAACAGGGGCAGGCAAAACAGAGTTGTCTTGTGCAACCTCATTGAACTTAGGAACATTGGATCGTAAATTAATAGTATCTTCAGTACTGGGTGAAGTTACTTCACTAGAACTAACTCTTTTAGGAACATCTAATGAGATGTTTTCATAATTTGGTAAGATTATAGTAGGAACAACCTCACTAATTTTATTTTTTAAAGGAAAAATATTTTCTGTAAAAATTATTTCCCTTGAAACAAAAACAATATTAGAATCTAAACTAAACAACCTATATCCCTTAATATCTTTAGGAAATCCAATAAAAATACATTTAACAGGTTGAGCATGCATTGTGGTTGAAGCATTAGGCAAAACAGAAGCATATGCAAGACAACAAACACCTAAGATGATCAATTTTAGGTAGTTGACCAAACAAGACTTCAAAAGGTGTCTTATTCTCTAAAATTGGCGTTGGAGTAACATTGATCAAAAAAACAACCTGCATAACACAATCAATCCAAAATTTAAGTGGTAAACCTGCTTGTATTCTTAATGCCTTAGCAACACTAAGAATGTGTTGATGTTTTCTTTTCACAATACTGTTTTGCTGAAGAGTATAGGTACAAGATTTTTGATGTATTATACCTTTGGATTTAAAAAATGAAATCATATCGAATCTCGTAGCATTATCACTACGAATACATTTTATCTTTTTACAAAATTGTGTCTCAATCAAATTATAAAAATCTGCAATTATAGTTCTAACTTCAGTCTTTTGTTTCATATGATACACCCAAAGAAATCTACTTTTATCATCAACAATTGTCAAAAAATATGAATGATCATATAAACTTTGAACAAGAAAAGAATCCCACACATCCAAATGAACAAGATCAAATATATTTTTAAAAACAAATGTACTAATAGGAAATGGAAGCCTCCTATGTTTCGCCAAATGACAAATTTCACACTCATTATTAGAAATAAAAATAGGAATAGCAGAATTTAATTTTGCAAACTGTTTCCTCCTAAAAAAGAAGGATGTCCTAATCTAGAATACCAAAGAAGAAAAGAATCGACATTATTGACAACATTACAAGTAGAATTCTAAAAAACCTCTCACTGTACATTAAAATGATAAAGATCATTTCGCTCCTTAGCTAAACCAATCATCCTCCAGTTTTGTACATCCTGTATGCAACAGAAAAGAAAAGAAAAAATAAGACAATACATTTTGTCTTTTGTTAACTGTAAAACAGATATCAAATTAAAACTAAAATTTTGTACATGTAAAACATCATGTAACACCAAATTATTAAGTTTTATAGTACCAACATGTGTTACTTTAACTAATTGATTATTAGGAAGCTTAACAAACTTGTTAAACACAAGATAATATTCTGTAAAAAATATCAAGGAGCTAGTTATATGATCTGTAGCTCCAGAATCAATAATCCAATCAAAAAACTTTATTGTACAAGATAAAACATTACCTGTATCACAAGCAGCGATTTCAGGCTGCAAATTGAAAGCAGATGACAAGACATTGGCAGAAGAAATCGTATTGACAGGAACAAAAAATTCTTTTTCTTGCAACAAGTTTAACAACCCGTCATATTGCTCTTTAGTAAAAGGAATAGGATGCTGATCATTTTTATTCACATCATTACTCAAAACTTGACTAGAACCAACTTGATTTGATTTGCTAAATGAAACTTTATTCTTGTAACTAAGAGGGAAACCATGCTTACGGTAACACTTATCAATGGTGTGTCCTAGTATTTGACAATATATACAAATAGGACGTTTATTTCTAAAATTGGAATAAAACTTTTTGGCACTAAATTTTGATTTCTATTATCCATCCTAGAATTGTTACTTGAATCCCCAATTTTTTTTATCACCCCCGTCTACTAGAAAAGTAGAAGAATCATTACTAACATGAACCGAATTAATAAACCTCTCATGTTGTATAACAATGGCAAAAGCTCAGTTAATAGAAGACATCGGTTTCATCATCAGAATCTATGATTTTAGAATGCTAAAAGTTTCATTCAGTCCCTTTAAGAAAATGGAGTAGAAAACATTGTTTCCTATATGTCACAGCATGGCAATCACAAGATGCTAAAGGTCTCAAGTTACACAATTCATCCCACAGAATCTTTAATTGAGTATGAAAAGATGTGACTGAAAGGTTACCTTGCTGTAAAGAATGAAAATCTTGTAGTAAATCTGATATTCGAATTAAATCACTTAGATTAATCCGGTCAAAAAGATCCATCCAAAGATCATATGCGTTATCGATTCAAATCACGCTTTGAGCAATCTCCGGATTAATTGCTCTCTACAACCAAGACAAGACAAGATTATTACACTTAACCCAAGCCGAAAACGTAGAATCGCCTACCAGAGGAGACTTAATCGTCCCATCGACGAACTAAAATTTATTTTTAGAAATCAACGACATCTTCATAGAGCGTGCCCAGCCTTGGTAATTACTACCATTCAAGAGAGAAAATGTGAGCACTAACGCAGGATTTTCATTGGGATGTATGTAAAAAACACCATTCGGATCATTCATCTTCAACACAGATTGTTCACCAGATGACTAAGAATCGGAATAACCTTCTGATACCATATCGAACTTTATTCAATTACAAGAGAAGGAAGATTGTTTTTGTAATTAAAAGAAGCAAAGAAAAAAGAAAGAAATGTAGCAGAGTTCTTGAAAAGGAAGAGAAGAGATTTGGGAATTAGGGCAGAGAGTTTTCTATCGAGAAAACAAAACCAATAGAAAAGCTTTATTATCTTTTCTTATTCATTTACACACGTGAAACATGTATATATAGCATATAAAAAAGAATGCCAACCCTATAACCGACTACCAACTGTAGATAAACTAACTAATAATATTTAATTCTTTATTACCAACTTGCAATTCAGTTGGATACTCTCTGGAATTATGATATTCACCTGCCTGAAATTTGCTGGAAAATGCATCCCAAGGCCACAATCAACTGAATACGAACAGCTTCAAGTTAGAGGCAGCGATGTTCCTATAACAATGGATAGCTTCAAGCAGAAGCAAGCTGATCCTTAGGTGTAGAAGCGATATAGAACATGTCGCTAACTTGCAATGTTTAGACAAGGCAATTGGTTGCAATTAGAAATACAAGGAATTAAAGAAATTTGTCTTTTGATCTATTTTATTTGATATTGACTTCTCAAAATAGCAAACCAATGGGCTAATTCAGTTTTATGTTTTAGTCTCCCCCTCCTAATTAGGTCTCTGAACTT
The DNA here is from genome assembly GCA_035048815.1 of Abelmoschus esculentus. Taxonomy (NCBI): domain Eukaryota; kingdom Viridiplantae; phylum Streptophyta; class Magnoliopsida; order Malvales; family Malvaceae; genus Abelmoschus; species Abelmoschus esculentus. Next base: position 21,477,040 of record JAUCBN010000011.1, read on the forward strand.
GGACTCAAGATTCAGTTTTTTGCCTAATTAAAAATTTAAACTTTAATTTGTTTATTCATATTAGTAGAGTTGAAATTTAATCGATTGTATTTTATTTTTATTTTTTTTCTCTTTACATCTTTTCCCAATTTAATTTTTTATTTTTTTTTATTTTGCATTAGTTTTTAAATTTAACAATTTGACATTCTAAGATTATATCACTTTTTAAATACAAAAATATTAAGATATCATAAATCCAAATTCAAGTAATAACCTGAATTGAAATTCTAAAGATCAAATTAAAAACATTGTCAAATTGAAGGACTAAAAAGTGCATTGTACCTGTAAGTACTTAACCCGGAACTGAATCTCCAGCTGGGATCTTTTCTCTCGTGCCGACATTTTTTCTCATCCTCGTAATCAAATTCAATAAAACTCTTTTCTATTCTGTTCACAAGTACGCAGACATATTAGTTGCATAAATAACTAAAAAACAATAATTAGATCATTGTTCAGTAGTGTTTATAAACACAAATTAATTAAACCCTTAATTCAAATACAACGGAAACTGTTATTTTAAAGTTGAAATATTATTATCTTAAGATGAACAAGTTGAATCATTGTCGCGATTCGTAGTATATAATTATGGGTAACTTATACGGGTATTCATAATATTATAGGGATAGTATCGAAATGACTGCAATACTTTAAAACGCGTTAAATACACCAGTAAACTATTAAAATGGTATCGAAATAGCCACCAATCGTTAAAAACTAACGAACCTGATTATGTGGCAGTTAAAAATAAAATAGAATAATGACACATTTATTCCCTGTCATTCATAAATTTTTTTTAATTTATTTTTAATTTTAATATAATAAAATAATAAAATTATTTAAATAGGTGGTTATTAAATTTACGGTACACTATCCCAATGACCACCCAACTAATTGGAGATACCTATTTTGGTCACCCAACTAAAGAAATCATCAATCAAGCCACCTGTAATACCCGAATTTCGTCCAGGTTCGAATATAAAATAAGGTCAAAGTAAATATTAAATATATATAATATATAAATAATATTACATAAATAAATAAATAAAATATATAAAAAATAAAATAAAATAATGGAAAAGAATGAGACGGTTACCATGGATTAGGGGCAGTTTCATTCGGTTTTATAAGTGGGGGGCATGACATTACCGAAAAAGGAGAAGAACGGGGGAGGTGTGGTTGGTTCCATTCGGTGGATTCTACTGGCAGAGAAGGAAGCATTCATGACTGCTTCAAACTGGAGGCTCAAATGACAAACTACATAGGATGTTGGAATCATTTATGACCGGAGAAAATAAAGTGCAAATACTTTGAGACCAAAGTTTGCACTGGAGGAGAAAATTGAGCTTTCATCTACCAGCAACAAGGTTCACAGCAGCAAAGTCCGAGTGGTGTTTGGCGGTGGATCACTGGAGGCACATAGAAGTTGCATATCATTCTAAACAAAAGGATAACAAGCGTTGTTCCATTGCCTCCAAAGCAATGACTCGGAGCGAATCCAGGCTTCCATGGCAGTTACATCCATGAACTCACCATTAACAATGTCAATGCAAAGTGGACGTGGATTCTCCCACCGCATCTTTCCTTCAACTATTCGGTTTTCTCGGCTTCCGGTCACCCGCATTTCTCAAGCTCCAACTTTCGTCCGTACTGCACTCAAATGCAGCAGCTCTCTTTCAAGTACCCCGCTCGTTACTGATGAAAGGAAGTTTGTGGAGGCGTCTGAAGAACTGGGTCTTAATGTTGTTCAAGCAAGAGTTTGCTGCAACCATTTCTTTGCCATGGAAGCCATTGTTGTGGATGGACACGTGAGCTCTGCTTGCCTTCGTTCTTGGTGTCAAGTAAATGAATTTTGGTAAGTTCATGTAATATTGAATCTTTGTTTTTTTATTTTTATTTTATAATTAGTATTGTTTTATTTATGTGTTTAATTTATTTGCTTACATATTTTAAAATCATATAGAATATTATATTTAGGAGAACACCTAATTTATACCTAGTTAACTAAATTAGAGCCTTTTAGGGTTAGTCACTTTAATAAAAAATAATTAAATAAGGAGATAATTTAGTAACGATGACGTTCTAATCTTATACCTTGGATACGCTAAATGGTCAGTATTATGAAATGGCATTATGTTGGCCAAGAGTGTACTTCGGTATCGTATTCGACGCGTCATCGAAACGTAGAAAATGATAAATATTTTAGGGTTAGAATTTAATAAAATTAATTAGGTAAAGATTAGTAGCACCAATAGAATTATTAATTTTGTTTGGTGTCGAAATGGTAGTGTCCGTGCATTCGGATGTTATCATAATACACCCGGTGAAATTAATAATTTAATAGGATTTAAATATTTAAATTGATGGAGCCTTTTTAGGTTAGAACTTAAAATCGACAAGATAATAATTGATCATGCATTTTAAAACCTTTTGGGGCAGAACTTATATTTCTTTAAATACGAGTTAAGGTTTCCTATCTAGAGGACGTCTTATTAAGCTCGTATTTAAAAGAAATATATTTTCTTATCCAAAAGGATATTCTTATTCAAGCGATATTTATTTGCCAATAACGAATTAAATTAATATTATTATTCGAGATGCCAAAATGCCACGTGTAATTAAAAGGTACCGATTTTCGGGCGTTCGTAAGGGTCGTCCTTACGCGTAACTGACTCCCGAACCCAAATGTTTTCAAAATGAATCTCTGGTTTGTTTTATGGTGTCTGGCCTACCAAAGTGGCCGGTGGCGACTCCAAATTAATTTTAAAACTTAAATGTTTTCAAAATTTTTGGTTTTTTATATTTAAAAGCAATTAAATCGATTTTTATAAAATTCAACTCGCCAGGCTATTTTTCACACTTTTTGATTTTTAAAATGGTCGCGACAGCTTGGCGACTCTGCTGGGGACAAAAAAAATTTGTGAGTCAGGCCTTGTTATTAATTATATGTGGCATTTCAGTATTTTGAATATAGATTTAATTTAATTCATTATTGTCAAATAAATATTGTTTGGATAAGGATAGTATTTTCATTTTGTGTGATATATCTGTCATCCATGCATCAGCTCTCGACCCGAGCTTTTACCCTTGAGTGGGAGTTAGATATTGTCCGACGTGATGCTATCCAGCTCTGAGTTTCGGATTTTTATCTGCTTCCGGTATACTAACCTTACGCGTCGTGAGGTCTTCATAGTGTTCGGGAGTTAGTATTCTTGAGTGGGAGTTAGATATTGTCCGACGTGATGCTATCCCGAGCTTTTACCCTTGAGTGGGAGTTAGTATTCTTATCATAATACACCCGACGTTGGATGGACAAATTAACTTCACAAACACATCAAGGTTGATAAGTGAAATCAGATTAGGATCGGAGAGCAGAAATGACAGAGATATTCGGAATCCTTCTTGCAAGAAACAATGAACAAAGATTGAGGTTTCATCATAGTGTCGGTGAACTCCCAAGTGTTCTGAGGATTAGAGTCTTAGAGACGAATATGGAGGATCATGGATCTTTGACTACAAGAGTGAAGGTGTGTAGCGAACTTTTTTTTAAAAAAATATAAAGGATACTCATTTGAAAAAATATTTTTAAAAGCGTTTTTTTTTTGCGGGTGATTTTAAAAGTTCGGTATCCCAAAAGATGACACCTAAGGAGCAGGATGCCACTTTTATGGGAATACCGTTAAAATTTGAAAAGTAGTTGAGTGGAGTCGCCATCGGTCACTTTTGTAGACCGAACACCATTAAAAATTTAACCAGAGATTCAAAACGTTTTGAGTTCGAGAGTTGGTTACGTGTGGGGAAGGATTAGCACCCCCACAACGCCTAGAAATTGGTACCTAAAGGTTTCCATCATAATTTTTAAGAAAATATAAAATTCGAATTAATTTAATTTTTAATTTTAAAATGCATAACTTTAAAACCTATATCCACGATAATTCAAAGAAGATAACACCCGGAGACCGGAATGCTACTCCAAGTAGAATATATCGGGATAATAAGGTCTCTCAAAAATAACGAAAAATAACGTATGATGATAATATAATAATAATATAACATTGAATAATTAATATTATAATTTACATAAATATATAATTGCTATACATGTGATGATAATTACATAATATATTTATATGACAACATATATTAGCTTTAATATATAATAAAAGTCAAAGTTATAATATAATAACATATATTAACCGAAACATATATAGTAAAAAAATAAATATAAACATATGGTAATATATTAATTAAGGTATATAGTAAAAGTCAAACAAAATATATATGATAATAATAATGATAAAATAATAATTATAGTAATAAATAAAATTATAAAGTTAATATACAACAACAACAACAACGACGACGACGACGACGACGACGACGACGACGACGACGACGACGACGACGACGACGACGACGACGACGACGACGACGACGACGACGACGACGACGACGACGACGACGACGACGACGACGACGACGACGACGACGACGACGACGACGACGACGACGACGACGACGACGACGACGACGACGACGACGACGACGACGACGACGACGACGACGACGACGACGACGACGACGACGACGACGACGACGACGACGACGACGACGACGACGACGACGACGACGACGACGACGACGACGACGACGACGACGACGACGACGACGACGACGACGACGACGACGACGACGACGACGACGACGACGACGACGACGACGACGACGACGACGACGACGACGACGACGACGACGACGACGACGACGACGACGACGACGACGACGACGACGACGACGACGACGACGACGACGACGACGACGACGACGACGACGACGACGACGACGACGACGACGACGACGACGACGACGACGACGACGACGACGACGACGACGACGACGACGACGACGACGACGACGACGACGACGACGACGACGACGACGACGACGACGACGACGACGACGACGACGACGACGACGACGACGACGACGACGACGACGACGACGACGACGACGACGACGACGACGACGACGACGACGACGACGACGACGACGACGACGACGACGACGACGACGACGACGACGACGACGACGACGACGACGACGACGACGACGACGACGACGACGACGACGACGACGACGACGACGACGACGACGACGACGACGACGACGACGACGACGACGACGACGACGACGACGACGACGACGACGACGACGACGACGACGACGACGACGACGACGACGACGACGACGACGACGACGACGACGACGACGACGACGACGACGACGACGACGACGACGACGACGACGACGACGACGACGACGACGACGACGACGACGACGACGACGACGACGACGACGACGACGACGACGACGACGACGACGACGACGACGACGACGACGACGACGACGACGACGACGACGACGACGACGACGACGACGACGACGACGACGACGACGACGACGACGACGACGACGACGACGACGACGACGACGACGACGACGACGACGACGACGACGACAACGACGACGACGACAACGACGACGACGACAACGACGACGACGACAACGACGACGACGACAACGACGACGACAACAACGACGACGACAACAACAACAACAACGACAACAACAACAACGACGACAACAACAACAACGACGACAACAACAACAACGACGACAACAACAACGACAACAACGACGACGAAATTAGTGACCAAATTCGGATAGAAACAAAATTATAATGTTAAAAACATTAAAACAGTGATCAAATCGTAAGAAAAGAGAAACTGGATGCTCAAAATGCAAGGATACTGAGACTTCAAGGACGAAGGCCGCAAGTTTCCATTTTTTCCGGGTTACATGCGGGTCGGGTATGCTACGCGGGTTTGATCCAAGGGTCACAGGGCAAAACGATGTCGTTTTGAGCTTTAAGGGTTAACACCAAAACGACGTTTTTGTCAACCCTTAAATACTCATTTGATGATAAAAAAATCATTTTTCTCAGTCCATTTTACAAAAATTTCTCTAATTCTCTCTCCCCCTCTCATCTCGGGTCACCGTGGGAGTCGCCGGTCATCGTCTGGAGTCACCGGCCGCCGTCACCGTCATCGCAAAGTGAAAGGAAGACACTTTTCGAAGCTTTTGAACGTGGAGATCACGAATCCGAGCTCGGATTTTCGAAAGAACAACCACACGAGGCTAGATCTAAGAAATAAGTTTCAAATCTAATTTTTTTTACCTTTTTTCTTTACTTTGATTTGCACCTTATTTCTCTCTTTTTCGTTTCGAATGTGATGTTGGTGGTTCGGTATTTTTCTCTTCGAATCTTTATTTTTTTTCGATTCATAGCCCTTAAAAAACATTACAGATCTGATTCGGGTTTATATAACCCATGTTGTTACATTAAAAAAATAAAAAGATTTCTATTTCAATCTCCTTTTCAGATTTGAGGTGACAGAAGCGGTGGAATAGTAGATCCAAGTGGTGGGGCGGTGGCCGACGATCGATCCAATGAGCAAGTGACACGTGGCAGCATAGGCAAAGCCAAAGAATGGCTGGCGGCAGTTTTGGATGGATGGAAAAGTTATAACATTTAGGGTTTTCATTAGGGTTATCAAATTGGGTCATTGTTTGGGTATTGCTTTTTGGTTTGGTAATGGGTTGACATTTTAAGGGTGTTGTGGACTTAGTATTGTAATTTTTGGATGTGTTTTGTATTCTAAATGGGTTATTACAGCTGCTCCTCTTTGCTCATTGTTGTGTATTGACAATAGAGCAAAGATAAAGAATAACCCATTTCAGCTGACTTGGTTTAGGGGTTCTTCTTTAGTAAGGTAAGGTTCTTTTGGTAAAGTTTGGAGTTCTTTTGGTAAGGTTGAGGTTCTTTTAGCCACCATTTCTTGTACTGGAGCTTTAACTTGTTCTGCTCCACCGCTCTTGCTTGTAAAATCTTCAAAATGATGATCCTTTGAGGAGAACAAAAATTGCGACTCAACCGTTGGAGGAGACAAAATAAGCTTGGCTTGCTGTAGAAGACAAAATATGCTTGATCTTTAGCGACACTCATAATGTTTCCATTTTTAGAGAAAACTTGATCTAACTACAACATTGACAAAGAGGCAAGGTCTGCTGAACTAAATCCAACTGAAGTGTAAGGTTGGATCTTATCTGCACCATTAACGGAGGGGTCAAATAAAATTTCAACAACTTCGATCCTACTCCGCCATCAATGGAGAAGTAGGATTGAACTTCAATGATTTAGATTTGGCTACACCATCAATAGGGACAAGATCAAATTTCAGCAATTTGGACCTTATTACGTCATCAACAAAGAAATAGGATCAGATTGGATCTATCCACTCTATCAACGAAGGGGTAAGATCAAGTTTGTATCATACTACGCCATCAAAGGAGAAGCATGATTGAATAAGATCTGGCCACACCATCAATGGGGACGAGATCAAGTCTGTAATTTGGGTCCTACTACGCCATCAACGGAGAAGCAAGACTGAGTTGAGATCTATCCACTCCATAAACGGAGGGGTAAGATCAAGTCTGGATCATACTATACCATCAACGGAGAAGCATGATTGAATAAGATCTGGTTGCACCATCAACGGGGCCGAGATCAAGTCTACAATTTGGATCCTACTGTGCCATCAAAGGAGAAGCAGGACTGAGTTGGGATCTATCCACTCCATCAACGAAGGGGTAAGATCAAATTTCAGCAATTTGGTTCCTATTACACCATCAACGGAGAAACATGACCGAACTTCAATGATTTGGATCTAGCCATACCATCAACGGGACAAGATCGAGGCATGAAATATTTGAACATCTGATTTAAAAATGTCTTCAATTGATACCATGTATCTTCTTTGCATTTTTCCCAAATGCACAAGGATCAACGGATTTGATATGTCTTTACCGGTAGCCGTTTGCTCCGGGCTAGCTGTACCATTACTCTGGGTACAATCAGTAGGTACCAAGGATTTAATTCCTTGACCATTCATGAAAATGGATTTCAATGGACGTTTGAATGGTCCTTATCAATGCATTTTTCCTAAATGCACAAGGATTAACGGATTTGTTTTACCTTTACCGGTAGACGTTTACTCCGGACTAGCTGTACCATTACCCTGGGTACAATCAGTTTGTACCAATCACAAGATTGAATTTTTCCAAAGGATTTATCTTCCCTCGACCATTTATGAAAATGGATTTTTGAAGGACATTTGAATTGTCCAATGTCTTGATTCTGCATGTCTTTTTTAATTTTCATTTTATTTTTCCATTTCTTCATTTTTCTGTATTTTTTCTTTAAAATAATTTTGATTCACATGTACCGTTAGTACAAATATGAAAACATGAGATCTGCATGAAAATTTGATCCGCAACATAGTTGTAGCGATCTTAAAAAATGAGTTTCGCTAAAATGTTCTTTTTCGAGTTGGAAAACATTTTTGATGTGTTGTTTTGAAAATTAATGTCTTCCACGTGGGGGTTTCGTTTAAAAATTGATTTTTGAAAAATTGGAGTCGCCATCGGCCATTTAGGTAGACCGGACACCATAAAACCAGAGATTTGAAAAGTTGGGATTCGGGAGTCGGTTACGGATGGGGAAGGATTAGCACCCCCACACCGCCCAAAATTGGTACTTTAATAATTACCGCTTTAATAATATTAAACTTTTCGAGCTAATTTGACGATCGAAATAATTTTTAAGTAAATGTGCACATTTATTTTAAAGCACCTAAACCCGAAGGTAAGCGTCCGAACCACTACCACCTTATTGGTACTGGCCTCGCTTACGACCGAATTTAGGGGTCCGCATTAACAAATTAATATTTCATTCATGCAACTTAAACATAAAAATAAATTAAATACATCACATAAAAATAATTACATAAAATATAAATATTAATCTAACAAAATTAATACTAATCTAAACTATAAATTAAAACATACATAAATATTAATCTAAAACATAAACATAATTAATATTAATCTACAACAAAAATTAAAACAACTATAAATATTAATCTAAAACATAAATTAAAATCCAATAATAAACAACTACATTTCATTAAAAATATTCAAAATACAAAGATAGAAATTATACCTAAAAATACGAACGGTTAACCCCGATAAACTTTCCACCGAGATCTACCACGACCCCCTTAAAAATTTTAACTAGATCGAATCCTAAAAATAGGACTCGATCGAACCACCCAAAATTTGGGGAGAGCTAAAGTCTCAAATTAGGATCATAGGGTACTACCCTTACCCAATTGTTTTTTTTTTCAAAAGGCTCCTCATCCCCTCCTTTTATAGGCAATGAGAGAGGAAAAATTGGTGTTTCCCACCAATGTGGGATTCTAATCCTACACCACTTTTTCTTTTCTTTCTTCTTCTTCTTCTCCTTTCTCATTTCATTTTTTTTCTCCCTTTTTTTTCTTCTATTTTTATTAATAATATTACTACTACAATAATACTATAAGTACTAAAATCCGATTAAAAATGAGTGATTACAATAGTTATCGAAGGCGCAAGATTCTAACAAAATTGGCCCACCACCACTGATGGAGGCGACACTGAAAAAAAGTTGTTTCCGTTGCTTCATGATGGGTAGTCATGACCTGAAAGCAAAATAAAATATTAATTAGTAATTGTTTCAAATTTTGAGGTCATATCTGAATGTTTGTGATTTTTTGCGCTTTTAGTCTCCTCGGGGCCAAAGGTTGATTATCGCGTCGGTGCCCTATGATTGAGGTCCTCCGGTCTCTCCTCTAGGCTTGTTTATATGTACAAGCAAAAATATGTGTATCATGAATGCTCAATGTATGTCAAGTCTGAATGCATGATGTCTAAGTACAAAATATCTGAATGCATAAATGACATAATTTTTCCTTTTTCAAAGGATGCCCCTAATTTATGCTCGATGCATGTTTAATCTAAATGCATGATGTACAAATGCTTGAATAACATGATTTTTTTCTAAGGGGTTCCCCTGATTCCATTGATCCTGGATTATGCTCGAACTTCTCTGATTTGACCTTCTTTACGGTATCTTCTTCAAAATGGATGTTCCAAACAATTTTTAGCAATCTACATTTGTAGTTCAATAATCCACATGGTCGTGTTGTACTTTATGAAGTTAGACTGATTAAAATTCAACCTCAAGGGTTTACACAAGACTTGAATGAGAGCAAAATATATTTTCATTGCAACTTGTAATTTTGGGCCCTTACAAAATACTCTCACCGCCATTAGGCTTAGGCTAGTGAGATAGTTCACAAAACATCTCAAAGATGAAAACTACAAAGGACCTTCTATGGTCAAGGTAGGGCAACATTTTAAACTAGCAGGCATGATTTACTTTTGTACAACTCAAAAAACAACACTGTCATTTTCATTTAGTGTCTTCATGTTTGGGCAGCGGATCCTTGTTCGTGGTCATCCCTATTGAGTCATCGAAGGTTAATATTCCGAGCTTGATAAACTTCTCTACCAACCTTTTAAAACCGAGGCAATTTTCAATTGAATGCGCTACTTGTCCTGCATGGTAATCGCATCTTGCATTGGCGTCGTACCATTTCGGGAAAGGGGGTTGTATCGGCGCTTGGAAGAAGGGCAACACCAGACGGTTATCGTACAATTGTTTGTGTAACTCCCCATAAGTAATTAGGATCAGAGTAAACTCTTTCTTTTCAACATTCTTTCTTTGACCAAAATCTTGGTTCGAGGAATTATAGGTACCGATAGCTGCAGGTTGTGTCACCGTTATCGACTTTGAATACTTAACATTGTAGACTCCTGAAGAGTTCACTTCATTGTCCTTCTTTCCGTATGTGGACCTTCTGTGGGACGAACTTCCACCGGTGTCAATTCTGCCACTCTTGATGGCATTCTCGATGAGCTCACTAGATAGCACCAGATCAGCAAAATTGGTGGTTGCATTGCCTATGAGGCGATCTAGGATTGGGCCTTCTAAAGTTTGGATGAATATAACCACCGTCTCCTTTTCACTGAGAGGAGGTTGGACTTGTGCTGCTACATTTCTCCAACGTTGTGCGTATTGTCTGAAGCTTTCGTTAGCCCTTTGTTTCATGTGCTACAAAGTCAAACGGTCTGGTACCATATCGCTAACATGTTTATATTGCTCCAAAAAGGCCTTAGCCAAGTCCTTCCATGATTTTATCTGATGACGATTCAATTGATTATACCATTTAGTGGCGGATCCCGTTAAACTATCTTGAAAGCAGTGTATCAATAGTTTATCATCCCTGTTATATCCTGTCATCCTTCGACGAAACATAGTAAGATGGGCTTGGGGGCAACTAGTCCCGTCATACTTCTCAAATTCTTGAATTTTGAATTTTGAGGGTAACACTAAATCTGGGACAAGGCTGAGCTCGTTAGCATCGAATCCACTGAAGGTATCTACTACCTCCATAGCTTCCATCTTTTCCTCGAGTTGTTTGCAACGTTCCTCGATTTCTTTTGAAGTCTCGATCTTTGGTTTCTCTGCTTCCATCAATTGATCAAGTTTTGAGACAAAGTTTTCAGCTTGATTTCCCCCGGTTTGACTTCTGACGTGGAGGGTATGTTCATGGGACCAAATGTGTCGGTCGGATGCAATGGTAGCTTCCCTTTTGAAAGAATCACCTGAGGATGAGCTTCTGATGGTATTTTAGTTTGAATAGGAGTAAAATCCGGAGGGTATATAGGATCTTCGATCATGTCAGCGGGTTTTACCCCTAGGTTGACAACAAAAGCATCTTCTTGTTCGTGTGGCTTGAGTCCGAGCATTTGTACTAGTTTTCCGATCAGTTCTTGTTGAGATCTTGCAACCTGATCTTTTATCTCTTGTCGATCTTTGGTTAATTGGTCTTCCATTTTTTGTGTTAGATCTGCTTGCAAGTCCTTTTGAGTCTTCTCGATCTTATCTAACCTGTCTTCGTTCATCTTTTTCGTCTTGCGCCGAGTTCCGTAGGGATGTTGAATTGTTGTCTTGTCCAGTATTGCTGAGAGAAGGGACCCCGAACATAAGTCTTGATGTTTAAAAAATGAATGCATGTGAGTGTAATAATCAAAATATGATCATAGTATTTTTAATGTACAATGGATGATTATGATATGTCATGATGTAACAAAAGAGGAAAAATGTTAGTTCGTATTAAAATAATCGAATAAATATAATAAAATTTAAACAGATAAGAAACTATACATGAACAACATATAGAGGCACCTAAGCTCAAAAAAGGTCACTGCTAAACGGACAAAGTTTCACATGGCTCTACGGCTCACTATATGCGGTTCGGTTCTAGAGTATCGGTACCCGAACTATCGCTAGGACATCGATTCGGGGGAATATGACCCTTATTTGTGGAGGTGAGAACCTCACGAAATATAAGGACAAAAATTCTGGAAATGAATTACAACACTATACGGAGGTAAAACCCCCACAAAGCAAAGTAATCATTCCCACTTACGGGTTCTTAATCTAATGTGATGACAAATTAAAAATTAATTTAATTTGAATTTTTATATTTTCTTAAAACTTATGATGCGAACCTGGCTAAGGCCTAACTCCTTTTTTAAAAATTTGATCCCCAGCGGAGTCGCCATCTGTAGCGATATTTTTTAAAAAAAATAAAGGATACTCATTTCAAAAAATATTTTTGAAAGCGTTTTTTTTTTGCGGGTGATTTTGAAAGTTCGGTATCCAGAAAGATGACACCTGAAGAACAAGATGCCACTTCTATGAGAATACCGTTAAAATTTGAAAATTAGTTGAGTGGAGTCGCCACCGGTCACTTTGGTAGACCGGACACCATTAAAAATTTAACCAGAGATTCAAAACGTTTTGGGTTCAGAAGTTGGTTACGTGTGGGGAAGGATTAGCACCCCCACAACGCCCAGAAATTGGTACTTAAAGGTTCGCATCATAATTTTTAAGAAAATATAAAATTTGAATTAATTTAATTTTTAATTTTAAAATGCATGACTTTAAAACCTATATCCACGATAATTCAAAGAAGATAACATCCAGAGACCGGGATGCTACTCCAAGTAGAATATATCAGGATAATAAGGTCTCTCAAAAATAACAAAAAGTAGTGTACGATGATAATATAATAATAATAATATAACATAGAATAATTAATATTATAATTTACATAAATATATAATTGCTATACATGTGATGATAATTACATAATATATTTATATGGCAACATATATTAGCTTTAATATATAATAAAAGTCAAAGTTATAATATAATAATATATATTAACCGAAACATATATAGTAAAAAAATAAATATGAACATATGATAATATATTAATTAAGGTATATAGTAAAAGTCAAACCAAATATATATGATAATAATAATGATAAAATAATAATTACAGTAATAAATAAAATTATAAAGTTAATATAGTAACTGTAATAATAACATACTATTAATAACAACAACAACAACAATAATAATAATAAGGGTCAAACCTGCAGAAACAAGTTATAAGATCAAAAAAAATAAAACAATGAAATTAGTGACCAAATTCGGATAAAAACAAAATTATAATGTTAAAAACATTAAAACAGTGATCAAATCGTAAGAAAAGCGAAACTGGATGCTCAAAATGCAAGGATACTGAGACTTCAGGGACGACGACCGCAATTTTCCATTTTTTTCGGGTTACACGCGGGTCGGGTATTCTATGCGGGTTTGGTCCACGGGTCACAGGGCAAAACGACATCGTTTTGAGCTTTAAGGGTTAACACCAAAACGACGTCGTTTTGGTCACCCCTTAAATACTCATTTGATGACAAAAAAAATCATTTTTCTCAATCTATTTTACAAAAATTTCTCTGATGCTCTCTCCCTCTCTCATCTCTGGTCACCGTGGGAGTTGCCAGTCACCGTCTGGAGTCGCCGGCCGCCGCGTCGACTGTCGTCGCCGTCGTCGGAAAGTGAAAAGGAGGACACTTTCCGAAGCTTTCGAACGTGGAGATCACGAATCCGAGCTCGGATTTTCGAAAAAACAACCACACGAGGCTAGACCTAAGAGATAAGTTTCGAATCTAATTTTTTTTACCTTTTTTCTTTACTCCAATTTGCACCTTATTTCTCTCTTTTTCGTTTCGAATGTGATGTTGGTGGTTCGGTATTTTTCTCTTCGAATCTTTGTTTTTTTTCGATTCATATCCCTTAAAAAAACATTACAGATCTGATTCGGGTTTATATAACCCATGTTGTTACATTAAAAAATAAAAAGATTTCTATTTCAATCTCCTTTTCAGATTTGAGGTGACAAAAGCAGTGGAACAGTAGATCCAAGCGGTGGGACGGTGACCGACGATCGATCCAATGAGCAAGTGACACGTGGTAACATAGGCAAAGCCAAAGAATGGCTGGCGGCAATTTTGGATGGATGGAAAAGTTACAACATTTAGGGTTTTTATTAGGGTTATTAAATTGGGTCATTGTTTGGGTATTTTTTTTCGGTTTGGTAATGGGCTTACATTTTAAGGGTGTTGTGGACTTAGTATTGTAATTTTTGGATGGGTTTTGTATTCTAAATGGGTTATTACAAGGTGACGGCTACTTCACCATCAGCGGCTCTAGGTGGAGGAGTGTTGCTAAATCCAGGATTACCCAAATGGTCACTCTTTTTAAACAAGAAGATGTTGACTGGTACAGCTCGCTATTTATAACCGCAAGGACAAATATCGCGATGACCTTACTTTGTCATGCAAAACCAGGTATACATGCAATGCAAGTTAGCTGAAAACTTGAAGTTTTATTGCAATAACTAACCAAGATGAAGCCTTTTGCTAGCGATACATCATATTTTATAATTATTATTTTTGCATCTAAACTCCTCTCAGGTTACAAACTTTGTATTTGTCAAGGCTATTACTTTGAGAACTAAAGATGGCAGAGATCTTCAGAATCACTCTTACAAACAAACATGAATCAAGGGTGAAATTTGAGTAGAGCGGCAAAGCACTCCCCGTTGGTGCCAGTGCCACTGTTCTGCCGGTAAGAAAGGGAGATGGAGATTCTTAGGAGTTCAACTGCAGGAGTGAAGGCGTCGGCAATCAGAGGTCCTGGTTGGGAAAAGTTGTTTAAAAAACACAATACCGTTGGCGGTGTAATTGTCGCACTTTTCATTGAGACGGGCGACGAGTTCTACACCATTAGTATGCGGTAAAGTTCATAAGAACCACTGGAAATTGGAATTGGTTGTCTATCAAGAATCTCTATGATTCGCGAGAAATTATTACATAAATTCATTCTACCACTTAAGATACGGTCCTTAACTAATTAAATTAAGAGACAATATATTTTTTTCATATCATATTTACATATAAGTATTGTCCAAATCATCCAATTTAATATTTATGATTTAAAAAATAAAAAAATATTACCAAAGATTTCTTGTGTCATCTTTCTCTTTATTCTTTAAAATTTTCTTAATTAATTTTCTTTTTTTCTTTTTATTGATTTGGAGTTTAGGGTTTAGAGTTTATGGTTTAGGGGTAGGGATTAGGGCTTTTGGGTTTATGTGGTTTAGGGTTTATGGTTAGAGTTAGGGTTTAGGGTTAGGGGTTATTGTTTAGGTTTAGGGTTTAGGGTTAGGGGTTATTGTTTAGGTTTAGGATTTAGGGTTAGAGTTAAAGTTAAAGTTTAGGTTGGGGTTAGAGTTCAAGGTTAGGGGTTAATGTTTAGGTTTAGGGTTTAGGGTTAGAGTTAAAGTTAAAGTTTAAGGTTGGAGTTAGAGTTCAAGGTTAGGGGTTATTGTTTAGGTTAGAGTTTAGGGTTAGAGTTCAGGATTAGGGTTAGGGTTTAGGGTGAAGGTTTTTGGTTAGTTTTAGAATTTAAGGTTAGGGTGAAGGTTTAGGATTAGGGTTTAGGGTTTAAAGTTTAAGGTTAGAGTTAGGAGTTAGAAAAAAAATTAATTAAAAAATTGAACAATAAAGAGAAAGACAACATAAAAAATCTTTGATAATATTTTTTCCTTTTTAAAATCAAAGGCATTAAAGTGGATGATTTGGATGATGCTTATGTTTGAATATGATATAGAAAAAATATATTATGTGTTTTAATTTAATTGGTTGAGACCATATTCTATGCGATGGAACGAGTCCATGTAATAATTTCTCATGTTTGGCATACACCATACATAATTTTAGGAAAGCTTTCTCGCTTTAAGTAGTTTTGATTCTACTATTTCTTTTCTTATACACAAGTAAAAATCATGTGTATGTCTCCTTTGAAATTTTTCTAAAATATTAAATTTTAAACTATAACTCTTATTTTCTATATCTTAAACCTTACACCTTAAAAAATACACCCTATCCTTAATTCCCTAATCCTTAATCACAACCCCTAACAATGAATCCTAACCCCTAATCTCTAAACATCTAATTTAAATCGAAGATACGAATAAAGACATAAGAAAGAGGTAAACAATTTCTACGTTTATATACATTATTTTAATTTTCTTAGTACATAACTTATCAAAATTTAAGTTGTGTTTGTGATTTAATTAATTTCAAATTTAGAAAAAAAAGGATAAAAAGAGAGTTCAAGCCTTACACGCTCCTATTAAAATGTAAATATATTTCTTCTAATAATTAAATGTTTAATAGCTAGTATAGACAAACATTCAATATTCATCACATGGTTAATGAGAAATGGTCGAATCAAAATTTATAATAGATAAATTCACTTCACTCGCACAAAATTTTTATCTCCTTTGATTTTCTACGTTTGACTTGAGTTAAATAATAATTGATGAACTACATAAATAACCATTGAATTATTTGAGAGTGTCTACTTTGGGAGAAATTATATCATGGGTCAGTCTCACCACGTCATCCATGGGACTGACCAATGATAATCATCCACCTCATTATTTTTTAATTTTTAAAATGAATATTCACTTGAGAAAAAAATATAACATGAAAAAGTTGATGAAGTGGGTAGCTATCATTGGTCGGTCCCATGGACACGTGGTGGGACTGACCCATGATATAATTTCTCCTATTTTGGACATTAAATTATACAATTTATTAATTAGACCACTAAACTTATTATATTGACTTATATAATCGTTATCGTTAAAAATTAATATAAAAATAACGTGACAATAAATGAAAATTTATAAAATTATACATTTGATCCATATTATTTACCTATAATATCAGTTTGATCTTAATTTTCATCACCCAATTTGATGATTAATTTTTAATTTATTTAATTAATATTTAATATATTTGTTTTTCTCCACTCATGATGATATGTGTCATTATACGATGAAAGAAAAATTAAAGAGAAAAAGTGGAATTGACATGAATCAAACCTTAAACCTTAAAATGAAACACCAATGCTTTAACCATTACACTAACGTACCTTTAATGATTTGAGTTGCATCATTTTACATATATTTATAATGAAGTAAATGACAGGGAATAGAAAGATAAAACTAGTAGTGAGCGGACTCCAACCTAGATATCCCAAAATAGATAAAATTAATAAATTTGGTTGCTTGATGGAAGAGTTGCTTAATTAATACGGTGACCAAAATAGAGATATTCAAATAGTTCGATGGTTATTTGTGTAGTTTATACAATAATAATAAAAGTTTATATACAAATCATTGAATTTTAATAAGTCATAATAAAGTCATTTAATTAATTAATTTTAACAATTATGTGTCATTATATTCTTATATAGCAAACGATAATCTAACGTGCAAAATCTTAATCATAAAAACCTAAATATTTTAAATAGTTACAGTTGATCCACTCAACTAATAGTTTGTAACAATTAAATCATGTGCAATATAAAATTTTATTATAAAAATCACATTGATCTAAAACTGTTACCTTCGAATATTCATTTAATCACATTGATCTAGATATTTCAAATAGTTACAATTGATCCACCCAATAAATATACGGCTAACTCAGAAATAATAGTATAAATTATACACTTTTTCTGAAATAGTTACCTAATACTTTTTTTTTGTTAAAATAAGTGCATGACCTATACATTTTTTTTGAAATATGTGTCTAATATTTTTTTGGTTGAAATAGGTGCATAAAGTTTTATTCCGTTATGTTTTAAGGTAACACCGTTAAAAATTGTTTCTTATAAATAGGTACTCAAACTATATATTTTTTCTAAGATAAGTACCTAATATTTTTTTATCAAATAAGTACCTATACTATATTAAAAAATAGGGTAAATTACCCCAGTGACCGCCGAACTAATTGAGGATACCTATTTTGGCCACCCAACTAAAGAACTCGTCAATCAGATCACTCAACTTTGAAACTCTACCTATTTGAGTCACCACCGTTAAAATTTTAACAGAAAAAGTAACGACAGTGATGTAACAGTTAAAGAAAATTTGTATAATTATACATTTAATCCTTATAATTTATTTATTATTTTAATTTAACCCTAAATTTAAATTAATAAATAAAATTAATCACCCAATCAATTGATGACAATATATTCTTTTCACTAATTAGATGGTGAGACGGGATAAATAATGAAAAAATAAAATGTCGAATGCTTTTTTCATTAAAGGTTTTCGAACACACACCCTCTAAAAAAACAAGGACTCAACCAACAAGTGAACCATTAACCAAGAAGAGTTTTCTGATATAAGGTCTAAAATTATATTATTAAACGGTTAGTCCTTTAGTAAAAATTAAATATTATTAAAGGAATTAATTGGATTCCTATTCAATTAATATTCAAATTTTAAATATTTTAATATAATTAAAATATCTGGATATTTAATATTTAATTTAAAATATTTAAATATTTATTCTTTAAATTAAAATATTTAAATACTCAATATTTGAATTAAAATATTCAAATAATTTTATTTAATATTAAAAATATTTGAATACTATATTAAATATTTTTATTTAATGTTAGAATATATTGATTCTAATCAAAATATTTTAAAATTTAATATTCTAATCAAAATATTTAATAATTTTAATTTGAATATTAAATAAACGAATACTTTAATTTAAATATTAAATATTTTAAAATATTAATTCGAATATTCAATTTTTTTTAATTCGAATGATATTAAATAAAAATATTTAATACTTGAATATTCAATATTTGAATTTTAAATATTTAATTATTTTAATTTATTTATTAAATACTTGATATTTTAATTTAAATATTAATCAATTTAAAATTTTATAATTCCTTTAATGCATTTTAAACTTTTACTAACAAATTAATCATTTAATAATACATGTGAATATGCCTTAATACAAGAATCATTTTGGTATAGTATTTTACCCGTCGATTAGGTGCTTGTTTTACTGGAAGGTGTAGGTTGACAAAGGGATTCAACATTTTATTTCTTCCATTCTTTCTCACCAATCAGGTGGTGATATATGTCATCATCTGATTGAAGAGAAAAATATATTAAATAATAAATAAAAATAAATTAATAAATAAAATTAATCATCCAATCCTATGATGACACGTGTCATCAATCGATTGGGTGACTAATTTTATTTATTAATTTAAATTTAGAGTTAAATTAAAATAATATATAAATTACAGGATTAAATGTGTAATTATACAAATTTTCTTTAACTGCTACGTCACTATCGTTACTTTTTCTGTTAAAATTTTAACGGCGGTAATTAAAATAATTAGGGTTTCAAAATTGGGTGACCTAACTGACGAATTCTTTAGTTAGGTGACTAAAATAGGTATTCCTAATTAATTCGGTGGTCACTGAAGTAGTTTACCAAAAAAAAATATGTTAAAAGGGGTTTACAGTGCGATCTTAAAAGAAATATAATGAAGATTAAGGAACATACATTGTTTTTTTCTTGAAGGTAAGATTTCATTACTTAGCCATAAATGGCATCATCGATTATAACCTCACAAATACAATCAGGAACATCACAAGAAAAAACGTAAGGTTCATTACAAGTTAATCCAAACTTAGCAAGAAAACATGCTGCTTTATTTGCTTCACGGTCAACATGGGCAACTTGAATATCCCTTCGATCTTTTAGCACAATGAAAGACTCGCCTAGGTGCGCTGCTGCCATGGATCTGTCCAGTACATCTGCGTTAAGCTTTGAGGCAATTGTAATGGAGTCCCCCTCAACACAGGCTTTGTCCCAACCATTCTACACAACCATCTGGATGCCCACAGAGAAAGCACAAGACTCGGCAGTCTCGACATTATATACACCAGACAGTCGATGAGCTTGAGCATCCACAACTAAGCCATGGTAATTTTTAGTCACGACACCCACCGACGCTACGCCTGTGTTCGGTAAGAAAGCAACATCCACATTGACTTTTATCATATTCTCGGGAGAGATTTCCATCTTACATCTCGGTTACATAGGATTTGGTTACCTACATGCTCTTGTGACACCGAGTACTCAGAGGAAATAAGCTTAGCATAATCAACCACTGCTTGGACTAGAAGAAACTTATTCTCATAGATCCATTTATTCCTCCGATTCCATAGATTCCAAAGAAGGACAATCAAAAAGGTGAACTGCTCTTTCTCCATTTTCTTGAGCAAGTCCTCCAGCCACATTTTGCAATTTGGAAAAGGATCCATTGCGAGCACAAATGAAAGAGCAGCCAAGTCCAAAGCTGCTTTAGTTGCAGGGCAATCTCGAAAGACATGTAGGCAGGTTTCAGTCTCTTGATTGCAAAGTTTACACATGCCATCATACAATCCAACAACAGCAAGTTTATGACCCGTAGGAAAGGCTTCTTGGTAAAGACGCCAACCAAAAATTCTGATCTTTGGCAAGGTTGGAATTTTGGCCATGGCCTTCCAAATACTCGAGGAATCCCTGGTCTCATTATCTCGATTAAGCAACCAGAAGTAACCTGTTTTGATGATATAATTCCCTGATGAGTGGTGTCCCAAAACAAGTACATCCTCAACAACAGGGGAAATTGAGCAAGAAATAATATCTTTCGAATTTGCCTCATCAAAGACTTGCCTTACTTTAGCAACATTCCAGTCACTAGAGTCTGGAATCATAAATTCACCGCAAGTAATAGGACAGAGATCATTGTCAAGATGGTTACCTCTGATTTCGGTTGGCTTTGAGGCTCCCCATTTATCTTTAAAGATCTTTGCCTTTCTATTGATCCCAATTCGCCAATGGAAGCCATCTTTCATCATCTCTTTTGCTTTAAAAATGTCACTCCAAATAAAAGAGCATTTATCGACATGCTTGGCTTCAAACACGTTTCCATTCGAAAAGTACTTGGCCGAGAGTACTTTGTAACACAGTGACTCTTTGTTGCAAGCAAGCCACCACACTTTTTTTGCTAACAAGGCCATGTTAAACGTTTTAAGATCTCTGAAGCCAAGGCCACCAGCATTCTTCGATTGACACAACTTGGTCCATGCAACATGTGGCCAACTTTTTCCTTTATGGTTACCCGACCACCAAAACTTCCTAGTCATTGAGACCATCGGATCAGTGATGCAATCTGGAAGCAGAAAACAAGACATAGCGTATGCTGGGATGGTTTGAGCCACGGACTTAATGAGGACCTCCCTTCCTCCATGTGATAGCAAGCTCTTGGTCCAATTCGAGACTTTTTTCTCAACATTGTCCCTCAAATATCCAAGCGCTTCAGTTTTGTTCTTGCCCACAATCAGGGGGAGCCCAAGGTAATGACCAAGTTTCTCTTCTTCTCTCATCCCCAAAGCATCCTTAATAATGGCTTTGCTTTGTTCTGTCATTCCATTGCTGAAGTAGATGGATGACTTTTCCACATTAACTTTCTAGACGGATGAGCTTTCATAGATCGAAAGCACCATCTTCAAGCGAAGAGCTTCCTCCTTCGAATTTTTGATGAATAAAGGGCAATCATCCGCATAGAGGAGGTGGTTCACTCTTGGACCTTGTAAACTTGCCCGAATTCCTTTGATTCGCCCCCGAGCTTGCTCTTTCAATAGCAAAGCCGAGAGCCCCTGTGTGCAAAACAGAAAAAGATAAGGTGATAGAGGATCGCCTTGTCGCAATCCTCTTGAGGGCCTAAATACATCAGAAATGACACCATTAATTTTAACACAAAAGGAGATAAAAGTAATACAAGCCATTACTTTATCAATCCATACTGAAGCAAAGCCCATTCGGGTCATAACATCCACGAGAAAGTGCCACTCCACCCTGTCGTAGGCCTTTTCCATATCCAATTTGATGGCAGCAGCCTTGTTAGGACCATTCTTTGAGCCTTTGAGATAATGAAATAACTTGTGAGCCACTATCACATTATCCGAGATTAACCTTCCTGGAACGAAAGCACTCTGGTTTTTATCAATGCAGCCCAACATTAAAGGCTTCAAACGATTCACCAGAACTTTAGAGCATGTTTTATAGACCATATTGCACAAGTTTATTGGCCGAAAGTGCTTCATGAGAGATGGCTCAACAATCTTTGGAATAAGGACAATCACAGTTTTATTTACTTCACTCATACAGGTTTTCCCATTCAGCAGGTCAAGGCAAAGCTGAGTGAAATCATGATTAAGAACATTCCAAAATTTCCTGAAAAAGGAAGCAGGGAGACCATAAATACCTGGGGCCTTGTTTGGGTGAATTTGGAAGAGAGTTTTGTGGACTTCTGCCACAGTAAAATCCGCACATAGTTGGTTGTTCATTTCTGGAGTGATACAGCTCTCAACAGCTTGAAGGATCAACTCTGATGATTAGCCATTATTTGATTGAAAGAGTGACGAGAAGAACTTTCTTGCCACCCCAGACACGTTCTCCTCTCCTTCCACCCAATTTCCTCCGTCGTCAAAAATGTCTTTGATTGCATTCTTTTTCCTTCTGTTGTTTGCTTTTGTATGGAAGAATCGAGTATTGCGATCCCCTTCTTTGAGCCATCTAATACGAGATCGTTGCCTCCAATAAATTTCTTTCTTGTCGAGTACTTCTCGTAGGTCTTTCTTTGCCCTTGTCAAAGCTTCCAAATTTGCCCCAGAGTAAATTCTCAATTTGGAGCTTTAGTCTTTTCTTATCTTTTGAGTTCTCCCTTCTTCTTCTAGTTTTCCAAGCATTGAGATTGACTCCCACACTTTTGAGTTTACCAAGCACTGTTTTATTGGAGTCTATCTAGGTGTCCTGTACAATTTTGGAGCAATCACTTTCATTTGCCCAGCACATATCAAACCGAAAGTAGTCCTCGAAGTTACTGCCCCTTGCTTGATAATTGTCCGTGTTAAGGAGAAGGTAGCAGTGGTCTGATTTGCTTGAGTAATCTGTGATTACTTCGCATTGCCCAAAAGAGTGCAACCAAGGAATGTTAGCCACAAAACGATCTAGTCTTTGCTTAATATGATTTTCAGTGGAGTCCCCTTTATGCCATGTAAACCAGCCACTACTTGGCTTAATATCCCACAATCCATTCCTCTCAAGAGCATCTCTGAAAATTTCCATCTACACCCATGATTTCCTTCTACCTCCAACTCTTTCATTTGCGCACAAAATGTCATTAAGATCTCCCCCTACCAGCCAAGGCAGTTGAGATTCATTCTTTAGTCTATCAAGCAATTCCCAATCAACATGTTTCGTGGGACGGTGGGAGGTTCCATACATGCCGGTGAACCGGAATCTTGTTGCCTCATAAGAGACTTCAACATCGATATGGGAGTTCGAGAATGACAATAGGTCAACCGTTATATAATCTTTCCATAACAACAATAATCCAACACAATTATCCGAACGAGCAACATCAATAGCCCCACACATATTCAATCTTCTACGGACAAAATCAATCTTATTTCTCAGCAATCTAGTTTCGCTAATAAAAACAAGGTCGGGATTATTCAAGGTAACGTACCTTGACAAGGCTTGAACTGTTGCGAGGTTTTCTAAGCCTCGATAGTTCTAGCATAATGTTTTCATGACTCCCGGCGGGGCTGCAACTCAGCCTCCACCGATATGGGTGCCTTAAGAGGGGACACCACCTCCATAATTTTCCCACACAAATCCAAGGTAGCCAGCAACCAGATAGCAAGACCAGAAGAGGAGTCATGGTACTCAACAACTATACGAAACAGTGCCTGGATGAAGGGAGAAGGGGCTTGCTTTACCCCCTTGTCCGGTTCCCAAGCCAACAAGGACAAAAGAGATCTTACAATTAATGTTTGACAGCTTTCCCACCTTTCTCGAGCAGCGCTCCTACCCAAAATTGCCAAAACAGTGGCCTGCCAGGCGGGTTGACCAGTCCCGCAGTTACCATTCTAGGCAAAAAGTACACTGCCCCCCTGCTGCTGCTTTTGTCCGAGGCAATTATCCGAGTCCTTTCCAAGGGCGGGATAATTTAGGGTCAACGCCCTATATAAGCGACTAAAATAGCTTTCCTTTCCCGAATTATACCTATATTCCGCACCAGCAGCACGGCCTGACCGCACCTGCTTCACCCGAAGGGGAAATAATCTGATAATTTCCCGCCCCAAAGCCTTGCAAAGGTTGAACTTCTCGATAGTTGGGGCCAATATCACTACCCAAGGGCGGGAAAAATTAAGCCATGATGAACCAGCCCGCCACGTAATCATCTTCTTCGTTGGGACACCGAGAAAACTGTTCCGGCCACTGGTAAAAATTAAAACACAGCCAATAACATGAATAGGACGGTATTTAGGGTGTCGGCCCACCCAAATGACCTTCATCATCGAGTATAGCCCACCACTGTGCAAGGAATTCCCACTGTAGCAACGAAATTTCACCAAATAAACTTTTCTGGCCGCCACTGCCCCACCGTCGAACGTCTCGGCCACCATGGTCGGAGTGTGGGGCGACAACGCTGGCCTCCCCCAGGCCTCATGGGCGCTGGAGACCGAGCCCCCCCTCGGACGTCGGCTGGGGTCGCGGATCACTCCCCCCTAAAGAGCTAAAAAAACTTTTCAGGAATATCCTCAGTAGACATTGAGATGTCTGAAATGGGGACATCCGATTCCCCGCCACCATAGTGCGAGAGCAACGGCCCGAGCAGTGCCCCCATGGTGCGATAAACACCGGCCACTCATCGGGAAGGGACATCGACGTTGCTGCACTGTCTGGTACCCTCCGATCATACAAACCACCATCACGTACACTCGGCTTCCCCGCCACCATGGTGCAAGAGCTATGGCCCGAGTAGCGCCCCCATGGTGCGATAACTGTGGGCCACTCGTCAAGAAGGGACAACGAAGTTGCTGCACAACCCGGTACTCTCCGACCATGCGAACCACCATCACGTCGGGCTTCCTAGCCCCATAATCGGACCCCTCGTCCATGAAAACAGCCCCGATGGGCGACAAACCAACAAGAACACCACCACCATGGACTCTTCCTCCGAGCTTTTCTCGACCAGCCAAGGCCCTCCCTTGGGCATGGTGCTTCGAAGAAGGGGAGAGAAGAGTGAAAACCATACAACGGATGCAACCTCCACCACCATGAACCACTGATGAAGCTCGACGGAGGGGGTGGAGGAACATATATTGACTTGTTCGTGGAGGAACTTGATGTATTCAATAGCTTCATGAAGAACAGATGCAGTATCAGTCTGGAAAAAGAAACAAGAATGGGTAACGTAAAGGCAAAGGTAAAGCTTTGAAAAAATAATATTTGTAAAAATTAGAGTTATAAGAAAAGTCCAAAATTTCACCTTTCTGAGCCTCATAAAAATTTCAACCAAAAATATATTAGGTACTTATTTTAAAAAAAAAATAGTTTTGAACACTTATTTATAAATTAAATAATTTTTTTAATAGTGTTATTTTAAAATACTAACAGAATAAAACTTTAAATATTTATTTCAGCAAAAAAATATTCAGTACCTATTTCAAAAAAAAAATATAATTCAGACATTTATTTTAATCAAAAATATTAGACACTTATTTAAAAATATATAATTTAAAGTTAAACACTTATTTTTGAGTTAAACCTAAATAAATTAAAAAATAATTAAAAAAATGAAAGAAATCCAAAAAAATATAGAGCATATTAGATTAGTTGTGACGAGATTTATAAAGATAACGACATAAATATCTGATTATTAATTTTATTTTATTTTTTAATCGACAATCTACGTAATATTATTATTACGTTATTAAATATCTAATTTTGACAGAGTTTGTGCAAGGTAAAATTCGATTTCACAAGTTTTTGTAAGCAAGTGTAAGAAATTTATATATGTTCAAATATTAAATATCTAAATATTTTTATTTGAATATTTAATATTTAAATATTAAATATCAGAATGTTTTTATTCAAATATTAAATATTCGTATAAAAATTATATATTAAATATTTAAATAAAAATATTTTAATAAAAGTATTTATATATTAAATATATAGATATCAAATAATTGATTAATCCTTAAAAAATATTTTAGTTAATTGTTTATTCGTAATGGGTGAGGAGAAAAGATTTTGTTTATTCGTAATGGGTGAGGAGGTAAAAAACCGACAGATCATGCTGGGATCGCATTGGCTGCTGCCCATAAAAGCCATTGGGAATGAGATGGATAGGGGTGTAAATTATCGGAGCGTATGAAAAAGCTATTCGTGAACGGTTTGTATAATGTTTATTTATGTTTGTTTATTAAGTTAAATAAACGAGTATGAATAGATATTTTATGTCCGGTTAGTAAACGAACGAACACGAACATAAATGTGTTCAACTCGTTTATGTTCACGAACAAACTCATTTATGTTCGTTTATAAGTTTGTTTATATACTCGTTTATAGGTTTTTTTATATTCGTTTATAATCTCGTTTATGTTCGTTTATAAGTTCGTTATTAGCTCATTTATGTTCTAACACTAAATTCAAAGTATATAAACCATATTGAAACGCCAATCACCCTTTTTCCCCAATTTCCTGTAGCCACTCGTTTTTAAGATTTTATTTTGATGTTGTGGTACGTTATATATTTAGTTATTTTTTGAACAAGCTAATAATGATTACAATAGTATCTGTTCTAGAATATAATCTCCATCATTTGACATTGACCGCTGAATCACTCTGCTAGCAACGATGGTGCTCGAACCCGTGACCTCTAGGAATTGTAATATCCCATTTCCCATGAGCCCAGCAAAAACAAACCCGTTTTATTAAACCAAATAATTAAACCTAAATACAAGCCCAATTAA
The DNA here is from genome assembly GCA_035048815.1 of Abelmoschus esculentus. NCBI lineage: Eukaryota > Viridiplantae > Streptophyta > Magnoliopsida > Malvales > Malvaceae > Abelmoschus > Abelmoschus esculentus. The sequence continues at coordinate 21,504,273 of JAUCBN010000011.1, forward strand.
ATATCCATATCCCAATATACCTTCAAACTCAGATCCAAACTAACAAAAAACCCTAATAATATTATCAAACCTTAGCCTCCTTTTCCCTTCCCAGACGTCGTCGCCTTGACTAACCATTCAGATTCGCACGTGCGATGCACGCGCCTTTCTCAATGGTTTCCACGGCTGCCCACCGCCCCATCGCCCTAGATCTGACTCCACCGCCCAAGTTACCTGCAAAATTAAGAGAAAAACGTGATTAGATTCAATTTCTAGATCTGAAGGCAAAGATTTTTTTCTATTAAAATATGATGTAAACCTCGGTTATAAAAATCGAGAGATTACCTTTTTAATCGGTTACGATCGGGAAATAAAAAATGCAGTGATATTCGCATCAAACTCAAAGCAAAAAATACAATACCACCAAATCGAAAAAGAGAGCAGATCGGAGAGGAAAAGATATTCGAAAAGGGTAAAAAATAAAAGGAGTGTTCAAACTTATCTTTCAAATCTACAAGACTACGTGAGTTTTTTTTCGAAAATCCAACCTCGGATTCAGATTCACCTCGTCAAAAAGCTTCGGAAAGGCTTAACCTTTCACATTTCCAACAACCGTATGCGGCAGCAACCGTCGTCGGTGAGCGGCGGTCCACCGCAGGTTCCTCCTTGGTCGGTGACTGGTGTGGAGGGTTGAAAGAGTTTCTCTCATCCTCAATTTGAATCTGAGATATGAATGAGGAAGATGGGTTTTTTTGTCATCAAAATGGGTATTTATTATACTACCAAAACGATGTCGTTTTGGTGCTGACTCCTTAAGCCCAAAACGACGTCATTTTAAGCATGGAAACCTGCATATCTGACCCAGGATCTGACCTGGATCCGCGTTTAACCCACCAAAGAGGGAAAATCACGTTTGTGGTCCTTGCGTTTCCAGTAGCCTTAAACTTTGGTTCTCCAGTTCGCATATCTTCTCAAATTGATTATTGTTTCACTAATTTGGTCACATAACTTTTGTTTTAATATTTCAGTCCCTAATATAGCCATTTTGACCCTAGTATTTCTATCGTGCAGATTTCATCCCTATTTTTATCATTATTATTTTTATTTGTTTTTATTTTCATTATATTACTTTGATTATCTATTTTTTTATTTTGCAGATAATATTTAAAAATTAAGGGATCATAACAGTAATTTTAATGAACCGAATCTATAATTTCGATCATATAAAATACTTTGTAACCGATAGGTGCCAATTATGGACGTTGTGGGTATGCTCACCTTTCCCCACACGTAACAAACTCCTGAATTCAACTTTGGTTTGTAGACCCAATTTTGGTGTTCCAATCGCACCGTAGAAATGATTGGTGGCGACTCCCTAGACCAATACCGGTGATTACAGCTGGCGACTCCACTGGGGACTTTAAGAGTCGAGCCTTAAACCGGATACATTTTATTTAATGATCGAAAATATAAATTCAGTTTATTTTATTGTGTGATCCTTTATTTTATTTATTTTAAAATATTTACTAATATTTTAAATGCTTTTTCAAGACTTCTCATTTCATGAGCTCTCAATCCGGGCTCCATCCGTTTAAATGGGAGCATGAAACCACTCCTTCGTGAGGTTCCGCCTCCGTGTAGGATGGCGAATTTCTTTCTGGATATTTTCTCCTCTATCTTCGTGATACCTACGTCTCCGCATAGACTTAGAGAAGTGTATCCCCCTGAATCGTGTTTATTATGCTTAGTAGGGTAATAAGTATCGTTCAGGTACCTTCTAGAACTAAACCACATATAGTGAGACCTAGAAGCCTACCCTTAGAGTGTCATGCGAAACTCTGCCCGTTTAGCGGTAACCCTTTTTAGGCTTGAGTGCCTTTATATGCTATGTATGTACAGTTTTCTTAACTGTTTAATTTTATTCTATTTATTCGACTATTTTAATACTAAATGATCTTTTTCCTTTTTTGATTGCATTATAATATATTATAATTATCCATTTTGCATTAATGGTAAAACACCATGATCATATTTTGACTATTGCATTTCATGAACATGAAGTATTGATTCACGATTGGTTCTTAAATTGAAATTTATCGTAGAAAATATAGAACCCTAGATATCAATGCAACTTTCAAAGTTGCGAACAAATTTGGCAGGTTGGAAATTGTGGTCACAAGAACCATTTTAGAATCAATATCTTCACATCTAGGATTTATATCCCATATTTACAAGCATACATTTCAGATTTTAAAGTCGTCTTGGGAATGTCCCGTGCCAATAATATCAGATGAAGTAAAGGTCGGTCGGTCTAATTTTATAGTGAACACAAGTGAAACCTTAATCAATTTTGGAAATAACCTCTACATCACGCCTTTATAAGACTCCACGACCAGTGATATTTTTCGTCGAATTTCAAAAGGTAAGATTTTGCTACTAAACCAAACTTATATATCCCGGAAGGCTGCGTCAACATGTAAACCCGATCAAGGGGAAACATAGAGTGAATATGTAAATCAAGAGCAATTTCAAATAAAAATGTTGGGCATACACCTAGAAATATGGATCCAAAAGCTGATCAAACCCAAAGGAAGATTGGGGCACCTTACATTGTTCAGACTAGCCGAGAATTTGAGGCATCCTATTAAAGGTAAAAAATCTCATTCATGCATACATTGAAGTCATTTTGCATTTAGGCACATGCATTGTTTGCTAAAGATATAATGCATCTAGATTAAACATGCATCGAGCATAATCATAGGCATCCCTTGAAAAATCATGTCAATCATGTATTCAAGCATTTTGCATTTAGACACCATGTATTTAGATTTTGCATGCATTGAGCATCAAGTTAAGGGCATTCATGATGCATATATTTTTGCTTGTACATACAAATAGGTCCAAGGAAGAGACCGAACAATCTCAATCATAAGGTCAACAATATGATGACCAATCTTTGACCCCAAGAAGGATAAATACACAGAAAAACACAATTTTTTTTCAGGTAATAACTCCAAAAATCTTGAACAGTAACTAACGAAGATTTTATTTTGTTTTCAGGTCCTAACTACCCATTATGGAGTAGCAGAAATAATTTTTTTTCAATGTCGCCTCCATCAAGAGTGGTGGATCAATTTTGATAGAACCTTGCTTTTCCGACAATTATGTTGAGGATTAAAGTTTCATGTAGATCTCATTTTTCCATATTTTTACTGATGATACATGTGAATCAAAACTATTTTGAGAGAAAAATAAATGAAAAAAACAAATGAAAAAACAAAAATGAATGATAAATAAAAATGAAATGAAAAAAATCAACAAAGACGTACGAAAATAAGAAAATGGACAATTCAAATGTCCTTCGAAAATCCATTTTCGCGAATGGTCGAAGGAAAGTAAATCCTTTGAAAAAATTCAATCTTGTGTTTGGTACAAACTAATTGTACCCGGAACAAATGACTATCGATAAAGTCAAAATAAATCTGTTAATCCTTGTGCATTTGGGAAAATGCATTGATAAGGATCATTCAAACATCCATTAAAATTCATTTTTATGAATTATCAAGGAATTAAATCCTTGGTACTAACTGATTGTACTAGAGTAATGGTACAACTAGCCCGAAGCAAACGACTACTGGTAAAGGCAAATCAAATCCGTTGATCCCTTTGCATTTGGGAAAAATGCAAAGAAGATACACGATATCAATTTAAGATACATTTAAATTAAATATTCAAATCTTTCAGGCTTTGATCTTGTCTCATTGATGGTGTGGCTAGATCCAAATCACTAAAGTTTAGTCCCGCTCCTCCGTTAATGGTGTAGTAGGATCCAAATTACTGAAATTTGATCTTGTCCCCATTGATGGTGTGGCCAGATCCAACTCTATCATGCTTCTCCATTGATGGCGTAGTATGATCTAGATTTGATCTTACCCCTCCGTTGATGGAGTAGATAGATCTAACTCAGTCTTTCTTCTTTGTTGATGGTATAGTAGGATCTAAATTGCTAAAATTTGATCTTGTCGTCGTTGATGGTATGGCCAGATCCAACCTAATCATGCTTCTCCGTTGATGAAGTAGTATGATCCAGACTTGATCTTACCCCTCCATTGATGGAGTGGAAAGATCTAACTCAGTCCTACTTCTCCATTGATGGCGTAGTAAGATTTAAATTGCTGAAATTTGATCTCATCCCTGTTAATGGTGTGGCCAAATCCGAATAGGTCATGCTTATTCATTGATGGCATAGTATGATCCAGACTTGATCTTATCCTTCCATTGATGGAGTGGATATATCCAACTCATTTCCTGCTTCGCCGTTATTGGCGTAATAGGATTTAAATTGATGAAATTTGATCTCGTCCTCATTGAGGGTGTGGCCAAATCCGAATAGGTCATGCTTATCCGTTGATGGCGTAGTATGATCCAGACTTGATCTTACCCCTCCATTGATAAAGTGGATAGATCCAACTCAGTTCTGTTTCTTCGTTGATGGCGTAGTATGATTTAAATTGCTAAAATCTCTTCCTTGTTGATGACGTGGCTAGATGCAACCCAATCATGCTTCTCCGTTGATGGCGTGACTAGATCCAACCCAATCATGCTTCTTCGTTGATGGTGTAGTATGATCCAAACTTAATCTTACCCCTTCGTTGATGGAGTGGATAGATCCAACCCAGTCTTGCTTCTTCGTTGATGGCGTAGTAGAATTTAAATTGCTGAAATTTGATCTCTTCCCCGTTGATGATGTGGCTAGATCCAACCCAATCATGCTTCTCCGTTGATGGCGTAGTATGATCTAGACTTGATCTTACCCCTCCGTTGATGGAGTGGATAAATCCAACCCAGTCTTGCTTCTCCGTTGATGATGTAGTAGGATTTAAATTACTGAAATTTGATTTTGTCCCCGTTGATGGTGTGGCTAAATCCAACCCAATCATGCTTCTCCGTTGATGGCGTAGTATGATCATACTACGCCATCAACGGAGAAGCATGATTGGGTTGGATCTACCTCTGTTGATGACCAAATTTTGTATTTACAGATATTATATCTTTATTAAAAAAATCAAAAAAATGAAAAGAAAAAAAAGGAAAAAAAGGAAAAAAAAAGAAAAAAGAAAAAATATGTTAGATCATGCTTCTTCATCGGTTGCAGATAGGTCAAGTTTTCTCCAGGTATTGCAACATCATCGGTGTCGTAGCAAGGTAAGCTCATTTTGTCTCCTTCAACGGATCAACCTCAGCTTCGTTCTCTTCAACGGATCATCATTTTGAAGATTTTGCTGACAACTGCTGTGGAATAGATCAAGTCAAAGTTTCAGAAGAAAACCCCCAACCTTTCCAAAAAATACCCCAACCTTACCAAAAAGAACCCTAACCTTACCAAAAAGAACTCAAACATTACCAAAAGAACTCATATCTTACCAAAGATGAACCCTAAAATCATACCAGGTGAAATGAGTTATTCTTTATCTTTGCTCTATTGTCGTTACACAACAATGAGCAAAGAGGTGCAACTGTAGTAACCCATTTCCCATGAGCCCAACAAAAACAAACTCATTTTATTAAACCAAATAATTAAATCTAAATACAAGCCCAATTAAATATCCATAGCCTAATATACCCTCAAACCCAGATCCAAACTAACAAAAAACCCTAATAATATTATCAAACCCTAGCCTCCTTATCCCTTCCCAACCGCCACTGTCTTGACTGACCATTCAACTTCGCGCGTGCGATGCACGCGCTCATTGGTTTCCACGGTCGGCCATCACCCTACCGCCCTAGATTTGACTCCACCGCCCAAGTTATCTGCAAAATTAAGATAAAAACATGATTAGATCCAATTTCCAGATCTAAAGGTAGAGATTTTTTCTATTAAAATATGATGTAAATCTCGGTTATAAAAACCGAGAAAACACCCTTGTAATCGGTTACGATCGGGAAATAAAAAATGCAGTGATATTCGCATCAAACTCAAAGCAAAAAATATAATACCACCAAATCAAAAAAGAGAGAAAATCAGAGAGTAAAAGATATTCGAAAAGGGTAAAAAATAAAAAGGAGTGTTCGAACTTATCTTTCAGATCTACGAGGCTACGTGAGTTTATTTCGAAAATCTAACCTCGGATTCGGATTCACCTCGTCAAAAAAGCTTCGGAAAGGCTTAACCTTTCACATTTCCAACAACCGTAAGCGGAGGTGGCCGTCAAAGAGGGAAAATCACGTCTGTGGTCCCTGCGTTTCCAATGGCCTTGCACTTTGGTTCTCTAGTTCGCATATCTTCTCAAATTGGTCACTGTTTTCACTAATTTGGTCACATAACTTTCTGTTTTAATATTTCAGTCCCTAATATAACCATTTTAACCCTAGTATTTTTTATCTTGTAGATTTCATCCCTATTTTTATCATTATTATTATTATATGTTTTTATTTTCATTATCTTACTTTGATTATCTAATGTTTTTCTATATGACGCTCTTATTTAATTTATTTTATAAATATATATTTTTATAAAATAATTAAAAATATATTTTGAATGATTATAATTATCAAAATATATAATTGTATTTATATAAAATTGTAAAATTATCTTAACATTATTTGATTTTACTTTTTAAGGATTATTATTACAAATTAACAGAAACCTTTTAATTTTAAAAACTGAATATAATTTCTTACATGTTTTCAAAATCCAAGAGATTGAATAACATCAATAATCTAATCTCATAATAAAATATGGAATTAAATCTTAGCGTGAATAATTTAAGGGGGAAATGAATCTTATACATTGAAATATAAAATATTCGTGCACTCCAAAACGACATTATTTTTCAAACTATACATCTTATATAAACATAAATTTAATACTTATATAAACAATTATTTAATACATCTTATATAAACAAATATTTAATACTTTTAACAATTATTTAAAAACCTAAATACTTTTATATAAATTTCATCTTTTTATTATTTTTCGTTTTGATCGTTTCCTTTGATTGATGGTCGACAAACAATTTTAGTATTGATTGTCGACCACCGAATCTATTTCTTTTTCTTGTTTTATTTTAATAAGGATCTCTATTCTTCTGTCTTTGTGACACGTTTTTCTCTGTCCTTGTGACATGTTTTTTTGTTTTGGGGTTTGATTCGTCTATCTTTATGGCATGTTACAGCATACCCTAGCGATCGGGTGTTGTTCGCACAAAGATTCAATCGATACTAGTTTTTTGATTTATTGTTTTGTCGGTGGTTACTTGGAAAGACTTATCCCCACTCGGTTGATAGTTGTTTGCTGATAAAATCAGTCTTAGGTAACGATACTTTTTGCATGACAGTTTGAATTGCCTACAACTCCTTCCTTTACTATGCGTCTCGTTTGGACAGAGACAAGGAGATTCAGGAAGCTACTGAATTTTATTGGTATACTTATTTCCATAGGAATTTTATTTTTCTTTGTTTTTGGTTGTAAGAATTTTTGGATTTTTTAATCCAATTATTTTGCTTTTTGATTATGTTGTAATTATAATTTTCTATGGATTTAATAAAAAATCAGTAGCATTTGTAAAAATAATAAGTCTAATGTAGTATACTAATTATATTAAAAAATTGTTATATATATTACGCAAATAATTATATAATTTTTTTAATTACGAAATCTTTCATTTTGTTAATCAAACCTCCCTTATTGTCAAGTAAAACTTATGTGTGTATTTAGTTGACTCAAGTTTTAGCTTACAGACCTGTTTATTGTCATGGATGGATGTATTTGCTTTAAGCAATGCTAGTTTATGGTTCTATTTCTTTCTTTTAAAAAGATTTAAATGACTTAAAAAAAGTTTTTTTTTGAAAAAAAATATTTTGGAAAATATTCTATGATGTTTTTAAGATGTGTATTTTTTTTTTGTTTTTTTTAAAATTAATTTTATAAACAATATGGTGTGATATAAATGATAATTTGATGATGAAATTAAAATATTTAAAATGATTTAAAAATTAATTTAAAATGAGAACTCTGATTTAAAGATAAAAACAAAACACTTATAAATTTAAAGATAAAATTAAAATATTTAAAAATTAATTTAAAATAAAAATATGTGATGCGATTAACTTTATGATTTATATATTACGATTTGTTTAAAAATTAATTTAAAAATGTGTGATCCCACCATGATCTAACGGCGGCCGCAGCAACGACGCTTCGCCGATTTCTGGAAAATATTAAATCGGAATTAGGGTTCTTAAAATTCAAAGAGTTTCCTCTCTCTTCTCTCCTTTCGGTTTTGAAATAAGAGGAATGGATGAGTCTTGGCCGATTTGGCCTTAAGTTTTTAATATATATATCATTCACTATACTATGTCGTTTTAGCAACCTTAGATTTCCACGGTGATTCGAATTTAGGAGAGGATACGCGCAAAATGGGTCAATGGGTTAATTATTGAGCCGATCCCTTAATTTCTAAGACGTTTGGCTTTCAGTCGTGGGTTAATCTCCTTTTCGGTTCCTCGAATCTGTTTTTTTTTTTTTCATTTTCGTCCATTATCATTTATTTAATTAATCCCTATGTTCCTGTTTTTATACCTTTTAGTCCGTATATTATAATATATGTCTACTATATATACATCTTATATAGTAAAGTATTTATACATATTATTATTTACTATACATTTTATTTAATAAAGATATTTATTATATGTATTTTGTATAATATGTATATTATATATAATACTATGTATTATTTTTTTACTAATGTATTTATATATTATTATATTATATAGTATGTTTTATTTTATTATGTTTATTATATCATGCTACTTATTTATCTTATATGTTATATGTTTTATTTACTTGTTTGATTATTTCATATTTTGTTTCACTTACTTTGCTTTTATTTGTTTATTTATTCATTTATTTACCTATTTGCTCTTTTATTTATACAATGTCGTTTTTAAACGTTAGCCTTACGGTGATCGATATTGAGGAAGGATTCGTATTTATTTACAGTCCGTTTAGCGCAATTTAATTTGTTGTATTTTATTCTCTCGTATTTAATTTGCGCAATTTAATTTTTCGCATTTTAATTTATCGCATTTATTTTGTTGCAATTTATTTTATCGCTTTAATTTTTCGTTTTTATTTTCGCGTACATAGTTGTTGTAATTTAATTTATGCACCATTAATTTTCTTGTCTTTATTTGTATATTCGATTCATTTATTCAACACGTGACACCTAATTTAATTAATAATAAATATGGTATCTCAATATGCGATCGTAAGCGAGGCCGATACTAGGCGTAATGGTGGCGGTTCGGGCGCTTATCTTCGAATATCGAGGTCTTTAAAATTCATTTGCATTCTTAATCGGATAATAAATTAATAAAAATTCAAACTTGCAAATTTCCAATTCGGGCAATTATATTCGATTAGGTATCAATTTTTGGGCGGTGTGAGGTGTTTTTATCTCATCCGTAATCGACTCTCGAACCCATTTTTTTAGAATCTCTGATTTTAACAATGCCCGGTCTACCAAAGTGATCGATAGCGACTCCATTCTTTTTTAAAATAAATCATTTTTATTCTAAAATAATGTCCATTCTTTCTTAAAAAAATAATGTTTAAATCAAACCCTGATTTTTAATTAGGTCCCATTTTTTTAATCCTCAACTTTATAAATAACATCCAATTTTAATCTAAATTCCATTTTAAAATAAATGCCGACTTTATTATTTTTTAAAACTCTATATTTTAATCCACTTTTTAATTTTAAATAACATCCCCATTTTTTTAAATTCCTAAATTTTAAATAATTCTCGGTTTACATAAATACATTTTTTGTGATCCCACCACTTTTTTAAAATCATCATTTTTTAATTTCATTTCAAAACTCACTTACATATTTTTATAGCATTTAAAAGTTTTTTTAACGACCCGGCAGGGAGGGTCGTTACATAAAATATACTAAAATTATAATTCAATGTGGTTGAAAATAACCCAGATATAAAAACATTTCTCCTTATCTCATCAAACAAAGTGTACATTACATTATTTATTTATTTGAAGAATAAATCGCAAATTTTCTCCAAATAAATAATTCAATGTGGTTGAATTTGCGATTTGTTACAATCTACGATATTGATTTACTATCATTAAACAACAATTTTGGTGACTCAATGTTTGTATTAAGTTATTGGATAGAATACCAAATTCAAATCACAAAAGGTAATCAACTTATACCTGCTGGTACTGCTGAACAACAATCCTCATCTAGGACTATGTTTCAAAAATCTCACAACTTTTAGTACAATATTTATGTGAGAATCTTTGGATCATTGAATAAACTAACAATGGTATTAGACCATATAAGTATATCTGACCTGGTGTGTGTCAGATATAGAAATTGTTTAATTAATCTCTAAAATTTTGTTTGATTTTCAAGCTAACCATCTTATGATTGTTGTTGTAATGCTACATCATATTCTACAATTATTAACCTTAAGTTTTGTTTTAAGGGAGTTAAAAATAATTTAGTTACTCTAAATTAGTGTTTGCTATCAACTCCAAAGCATATTTTCTATGATACAACACTATCTCTTCTTGGATCTTAAAATTTTCAGATTAGGAAAAAACTTCAAATTTTCTGAATTCATTATTTTAAACGTTCGATTCAAGAAAGCCTTTAATTAACTAATAAGACTGCTACAGCAAAATAAGTCTTTTGTGGCGTTTTTTAGTTCTATTGTTGTGTTTTTCAACGGCGCTAAAAAAAATTCTGACGCTAAGAAAAACGCCGCAAGAAGTTTTGCTAAAACCACTGCTGCAATAGTTTGCGGCGTTTTGGGGCAAAAAACGCCGCAAGAAGTTAAAATCTATAGCAACGTTTGTAAACAAAAACGCCAGAAAAATGTGTTATGTAGTGGTGTTTTGTTTTACAAACGCCAGAAAAAACATGTTCTATAGTGGCGTTTTTTACAAACGCCGCAAATAACATGTTCTCCAGTGTTTTTTTGTTACAAACGCCACTAGCAATTGTTCTTTAGTGTCGTTGACACATGTTTCTAAAAAATAATATTAATCCGAAAAGCATACTATTTATTGTATAATAATCTAAAATACATTACATTCAGAATGTTTTGTTTACGTTCAATGAGGTTATGCTCTGATGCGTTTTACCTATGGGACCAATTAAAATGTTACAAGTAAGATGGACAGTAACATCTAACCATCTTCCAAACGGCTTGCTGCTTCCGAGTAAACTTTCATAAGTACTGTTTAACCATGCAGAGACAATGAGTGCTGACAAGATAAGGAAAATGAACTTCATAAATGATTTAAGGGTTACATCTCAGAAGCGGTTTCACCCTACTACAGACAATCCCATTTCAAAGTGATACAGATTCAATGATGGTAAGCACCTAAAATCCACTAAAATTAGGATACTTGACTATTGTGCTAACCTATATGCTAAAATAATTTTTAAAACACTTGCAGAATAATTTTTAAACAATATATGCTAAAATTATTATGACAATTGTGTTGTACTAAGATAGATGCTAATTTCCTACCACGTAGAATAGGGACACTTGGATTAATGTGTAAAAAAATGCAGACGGTGAGATGAAATTCTTGCTGAAAAGCTAGATTTGTAGCATATTACCAGTACTGAAGCTTCGAGCAATGATGATGTTTTTATTTAAAACCGAAATTGTTGATCTCGTCCATGCTAATGCTTGGATGGTAGCCGAGTCCGAGTACATGCCAAGACTTGTGCAGCGGTTTCGTTGTGGAGTAAAATGTGATCAAGCCGGGAGGCAATGTTCCCAATTTCCACAAGGTCCGATTCTCATTCTGCAAAATTCAGAAATCCATCAAATAACGATAACTCAATTTCAACAGGCAGACACAAAGAACAACATAATTCAATACAAAACCCTAAAGAACAACTACTGCTGCAATTTCCACAGTTTCATTCTCATTTCATATGCTTTAAGCTTTGCAACGGGATAATCAAGCTACAAGCTAGACTATGAAGAAAGGTTGCATCATTCAGTGGCATAAACCAAGCATTAAAAATATCACAAGCATGACATAAATATAATAAATCAATAAAAACAACTAAAGAGTGGCAAATAAAGCTTACCAGATTCTGCCAGTAACAATATTCCTCGATACATTTTCCGTCCTCCAAGCACAAGCAAGTCTATGGAAAGAGCAAGTCTCCACCGCTCAAGCACAAGCCTTGGGATTGAATTTCTGCTTAATCAAAGGATGTGAGAAATTCATATACTGTGCATATCTATGGAAATACCCAAAGCAAGTCTCCACCGCCCATTCACTTTCCCATCCATAGAGATCTTCCACAACCCTCACTCCAAATCAAACAAATAAATTAAATCACTAAAATATCCCGCCAAAAACAAAAAGAAAAATACGAGAGATTTGAAATTAAACAATAAATTTGATATAATAAGGAATCAAAATTTGAACATCTAGAGGCACGAGTAACCTTGTCCTTGATGAAGTTGATTTCATCGACCAGAGCAAACTCATTGAAGATGGCAACAAGTTGCGCTTTCGTCATGTGCGCACTTGACCGACGAACAACTTCACGCTCTCTTCTTCTGCCATCAATTCCTTCTCTTATTCCTCTATTTTCTCAGTTTGTTTTGTTGGATAATAAGTGGTTAATCCAAGAAAATAATAATAAAATAAAACAATCTAAATTATTATTATTTAAACGAACAAAATAAAACCTAAAAGATAAAATAAAATAGTTAAAATTTTAGATCAAACCCATTTGGAAACGAAAAATCAGAATCGTGTTGAGGCCTGCTCAATCGTAGTTTCTTTAAGACAGATTTTTTGTCACTCCGATGGTGCTGAGTTTGATGGAGGAACTCCAACAATAGCACATTTGCTGAGTTCCCGAACTGTTTTTGCCTTCGCCAGTCACCAGAAGAAAAACCAGGAGAGAAAATATTTTGAGAGATATTAAGAGTGTTCTTGATGTGTTTAAAAATGAGAAATCAACCTCATATTTATAGTGGAAATTAGGGCAACAGTAAGCAATTTGAAATGAATTAAAATTCAAATCATAAGAGATAATGTTAATTATATAGAGTTTAAACTTGAATTAAATTCAAATTTAAACTAAAAATAGCCATTATATTTTCTCATTATCTAAAAATATCCTGAGATGTTATAACTGAAAATAAACTCTTTTTTGGATATTTTTATAAAAAATAAATTAAGGAAAATTATTCACAACGGGTAACATATCTGCAAGCCCAAAAAGGGCCCGACCGATCCGGACATTTGCATCGCCCTCGTCGTGCACCCAACCCAAGAGTTAAGTCATTCAGTGACAACTATGTGGGTAAGTGTATATAAACACTTCTCACTTCATTTATCCCATCAATATGGGATAATGGGGTTTCTTATTCCTTACTTTATTCCAACCTTCTTTCTTTGAGCATCAATTTCTCATTCATCATTTAACAATTTTGAGCATATGAGCTACCGTTGTAGAATAGGAATCAATAATTCCTTATTCGAATCCTCATCTTTACACTTTCAAAAAATGCTTCAAAGATGGTCATTTGCTCACTATTTTCCAATAATCCCCACATGAATGAAATTGATGTTTTTATCAAAACATTTTGGCATAATATGGTGATAGGTTCTACGATTGATAGATGCATAGGATAGGTAGGTGTCCACCTTTGAACCTTCCCTTGTGAAAGTATATTTACTTTACTAGCTAATCAGTAGACGCGATGTCATTGAACTGTCAGTCGTTGGTGTAAACGATGACATACTTCACACACCTATTTCTCAGACAAGAGATACAACTCTCATGGTTATGCCCTTATGGTCGTGGGCATATTTTGGTTCTACGAGAGTATAGAAGAACTATGCCCAATAGTCTTCTTGAAGCGACCCCACTTTACTCTAACATAGGTGACTTATGTTGCTCGGCTCACCGAAGCACACAATGGTCATTAAAAGCTTTTGCTTAACCTTTACCAAATTTTTGTCACTATTCACATCATAGGAATGGACTTGGGGAAGGAACCCCCACAGTGATCGCACAGATCTATACAATTAGCTTGTCCCTTTGAACCTAGTTCGTGGGATCTCTAGTCAGCTAGGTAGGGTTTTTCTTTCACATAGCGCCTTTAATTTCATGGGCTTAGTCACATTTTTTTAGATATTTTCTCAACTTGATCTCAATTTAACATTTTAGGTTATTAGATCCACAATGTTATCCTTTGATTTTATTAAATCAGTAGTGATAACTCTATTTGAGATCAATTTTCTAACGGTATTAAATTGTTGACTCATACGTCTCAAATTACCGTTGCTCATAAAATTATGTGCTCTACCAATAAACATTATTGGCACATGCTTAGGCCATTCATGAATCTCCTCCAAGACATTTTAGAGTCATTTGACTTTTTCCAGAATTGTCTAGATCTCAAACTCATATTCTATTTTGAATCTGATTGTAAATGTTTGTCTTGAGAAAACACATGACACAACTTATTCATTCGATGTGAAAATATTCACTTATATCGAAGAATCTTTATGGAATAATGTTTTATAATCTTGAATATCTCTGAGATATCTCAAAATTCTAACAATTACTATCAAGGGTTTGACCTTGGATTATTTTGTGAACTTGCTTAAACTACTCACTGTGAAAGCACTACTTTGTCTAATACAATTCACTTAAATTGTATATGACATTTGTATATTCCATTTCAATAAATATTGGCTCGTATTTGGAGTTCTGGCTATGTCGGAAACATCCTGGCCAAACTTCTTTTTCCATGTAGTGTGACTTTGTCAATATGAGACCTTCAAGTGATTGTTTGATTTGGATATCCATAATCAAATCTTATCAATCTTCAATTGATAGGTCTTTGGTATATTACCATTTTATTATATGTCATCAACATAGGATCATATATCCTTTGTCACACTTAACTTACTTGTCATCATGACAATATCTTTGTTTCAACCGTTTGTTGAACATGTGGATTTTTTCTCATATCTATAGTTCGTTTTACGAAACTTGGATCAACTTCTCTAGGAAGTGCATTTAAAGAATGAATCATTCTTTTTCATTATCATATTTTTCTACAAAATTGATATTCGTTGCTATGTTTCACATAGCTAATACAGTCCACTTATTTTCATTTTCTTTGATAATGGAATATTATCTTGGCGTGACACCCCCATATTTTTATGTAGTTGTAGGAAGACTTTATTTCCTTCTATAACTCATATGGTGTCTCGCACTTAGTTGATAGAACAACTCCCCCATATGTTAAGGCACATTTTAAAGATTTAATTCTTTTAGAAGTTATCTTCAAAATTATTGTACCTTTGGATGTTGCCACATTACTCATATAGAGTTTTTCCTCAAATTAATCAATTTGGGTTTCAACATCCTTATTATAAGGAATAATTTCCTTATATCAACTTTTCTTTAAAGCAAAACTAAATTATTCTATCATGAAGGTAATAAATTTCCTTCAAACAATTATTCATTATATCGATTCTTATGATAAAAAATTTATCATAATATTGATCTCATTTGGAAATATAGTCCAAAGACTTATTTCATATCTCATAAAATTGAAGTATTTCTCATAAAATTTAGCTTCTTGAGATATACCGCCTACTTTGTGGCTTGAAGTCATTTTTGACTTTCAATATATTTGCTCTAACAATATTTTCATAGTAATATTTGCTTAGCAAAATATGATAACCATATTTACCTTATTCTCTCTAGCACTAGGAGAATTTTCTTTTTGATCAAGTTTATCATGATCAAATTTATAATATCTTTGTTGTCAAATTTTGAAATCCTTCCTCATGAATTTCATTGATTGTGTAACATAGTCACAATCAAAATATTATAAATTTGTTAAACATCAGAAATTTAGTCAAAGACTAAAAATCAAAAACAAAATTATAATTTCCAACTTTTGTTAGAGGATAGGATTTTAGTTTACTAAAATCCTAAAACAAAAGTTTACAAGGCTTTAATTGAAAGAATAATAATAAACAGTGCACTAGGTAGGTAACTTATGATAAGAGAGGTGGTGCATTAGGCACACTTAAGAACCAAGTCTTTTCAAATAACTAATCCTAGACATGCACTTTTAAATTTTCTTTCAATCACCCGTTTATGGAAGTTCTTGAAATCATTCAAGTTTGAGTGATCAATTAAGTCACTGTCTTTGATTCATTATCATTTGGAATCAATCACTAAGAATTTCTTAGCACCAACATCTTCCATTTATGGTCCAATGACCATTTAGAATAGGCTTTAAGAAATTTTAACATAGAAAATAACTTTCTTCTATGCTTTGATTCAAGACCTTGGTCGAATCAACGTTGTAGAATTAGTAATCAATGTTACTTCTACTAACAAATTTTGTTAAAACAGATTTGTTCACTTTGTTTGAAAAAGAGATTAAGTAAATCCGTTATAACGGCAAGAATTAAATTCCTGAAAACATATTTATTTACTGTATCTTAATTTTTAACATTCACATGAAATAAATTCGCTGATTTATTTCTAATTTAGAATCATGAAAGATTCCGAAATAAATCTAATAATAAGATTTTTCGGAAAATAAATTTGTGATTTATTTTCCTTTCAAAAATTAGAATCACCACAAGATTCTCTCAAAAAAATAAATTCATTGATTTATTTCTCTTATATCTTCATTTTAAAATATTGAGATTAAAAACCCAAATTAATATATCAAAACAACTTAATTCTTTAAAAAGAATTAGTCCTTTGTTTTTTTTTAAATTTCTTTGATTATTGTTTGAAAGATCAAGTAAGTCCGTTAAAACGGTAGGAAATATTTCTCAAAACAAATTATTTACGAGATCTTTGTTTCTAAAATAATCAAGAAATTTTTTGTGTTTACACTTTCCCAAGAAAAATTATTAATTAAAAAAATAATCCAAAGTGTTTCCAAACACAAATAATAATTATCTCAATAATTATTATTTCATATAAAAAGGATATTCCTTTTCATGTCATACAACATTAAGGTCAATATTATTTTTGAAATAAATAAATTGCCTTAAACATAATAATATCAAAATATTATTATCGAATTAATATCATAATTTATGATATTAAAATTATCATAATACATGCACACATGTATTTAAATCATTAAGGAATATTACCTTAATTCGCATATATGGTATGATCACAAAAATACCATAACACTTATTTAAGGAATCCACGATTACCTTATATTTAAGTATATGGTTTTAATATTATCATATTTTATATCAAATAAACAATTTAATCATATATTGAATAAATGTTTTATTTGATCAGTAGACAATATTGTCTAAACTCAAACCTTTATTTTCATGAATAAGGTTTTATCAATACATGCAATCATGTATTTACATAAGGTAAAAATTAAATTTACCATATCCATTATTTCTCTTTTAATAAAGGAAACAAACCCGAAATTAATTATAATTTCAATAAATTAAAAATTAAATTTTCGTCTATTTGATTTTGGTATTTCACAAAATCCGTAACCTCGGTTACTTTTCACGACAATTTCTGTTGAACAGATTTGTCCCACTTTTGAGATTCATTAGCAAACCCATTTAAAAACGGGAGGATAATTTCTGAAACAAATTGTTTGCTTTCTCATTTTATTCCGAAGAATAAATTCACCGAACTCGATTTAATCGTCCGAATATTCTGATCGTCACTAAAAAATTTCTCCAAAGAAATTATTAGTATGAAATAATATATAATATTCTAAAACAATATACATTATTTCTAAAATAATATTTATTATTAATAAATATTATTAAAGAAACAAATCAAAACAAAGTGCCTTAAATTATGGCATTTACCACGTCTTGAAATCAAAAGTAGTTGGCCGGAATTCATGCCAATACACCACTTTGCTCTCCACGTTTCCCGGAATGTGCAAACCAAATTTCCTTCCAATTTCAATTCCAATTGAAATTCCCGCAATGCATTGAATGTGAATAAATTTCACATGTTAACAGCCCACAGAGAATGCATAAACGGTGAAAGCAATTTGCTTCAGCCGTACTTTGCTTCAATAGCAATAAACTGTCTGTATTTTTCGATCGATTGTTATCTCGATCGATAACGCATATTGAGTGGTACACCAATCATAATAATTTGTTTGTCTTGATCTAACTAAAAGTCTGTCTTAAGATTGTTGGATAATAAGTGGTTAATCCAAGAAAATAATAATAAAATAAAACAATCTAAATTATTATTATTTAAACGAACAAAATAAAACCCAAAAGATAAAATAAAATAGATAAAATTTTAGATCAAACCCATTTGAAAACGAAAAATCGGAATCGTGTTGAGGCCTGCTCAATCGCAGTTTCCTTAAGATAGATTTTCTGCCACTCTGATGGTGCTGAGTTTGTTGGTAGTCTGTCTCCCAAGATACAACAACAAGAGGAACTCCAACAATAGTACATTTGCTGAGTTCCCGAACCGTTCTTGCCTTCGCCAGTCACCAGAAGAAAAACCAGGAGAGAGAATATTTTGAGAGATGTTGAGTGTTTTTGATGTGTTTAAAAATGAGAAATCAACTTCATATTTATAGTGGAAATTAGGGCAACAGTGAGCAATTTGAAATGAATTAAAATTCAAATCTTAAGAGATAATACTAATTATCTAGAGTTTAAACTTGAATTAAATTCAAATTTAAACTAAAAATAACCATTATATCTTCTCATTATCTAAAAATATCTTGAGCTGTTATAACTGAAAACAAACTCTTTTTTGGATATTTTTATAAAAAAATAAATTAAGGAAAATTATTCACAACGAGTAAAATATTCGCAAGCCCCAAAAAGGCCCGACCGGTCCGGACATTTGCATCGCCCTCGTCGTACACCCCAACCCAAGAGTTAAAGTCATTCAATGACAACTATGTGGGTAAGTGTATAGAAACACTTCCCACTTCATTTATCCCATCAATATGGGATAATGAGGTTCTCATTCCTTACTTTATTCCAACCTTCTTTCTTTGAGCATCAATTTCCCATTTATCACTCAACAATTTTGAGCATATGAGCTACCGTTGTAAAGATCTCACGGAGTAGAATATGAATCAATAATTCCTTATTCGAATCCTCATCTTTACACTTTCAAAAAATACTTCAAAGATGGTCATTTGCTCACTATTTTCCAACATGTTTTTCTTTGATTTTAGCGGATTTGTTTGAGCACGACAAAAGACCACGATGACGAAAACCATTGGCAAGGGAGAGCACCGACAAAGGAGAACGTAAGAAAAGATGATTTAGGGATTTGGGGATTGAGGTGGGGGCTCAGTTAGTGTGAGTTAAAATACTCAAATCAAAACGTGAGTTTCACATTTACAGCGTTTATAAAAATAAACGTCACTAGAAATCATATCATTAGCGACATTTGTTAGAAAACGCCACTAAAAACCATGTCATAACGGTGTTTGTAAGAAAACGCCACTAGAAATCATGTCACTAGTGGCATTTGTTAGAAAATGTCACTAAAAACATGGTTTTAGCGGCGTTTAGTTCCAAAACACCACTAAGAATATATTTAGTGGCATTTTTCAGAAAAAAAAACGTCATTAAAATCTATGTTTTTAGCGGCGTTTGGTTTCAAAAACGCTACTAAAAACATAATTTTTCATAAAAACACTACTAAAAATATAAAATTAGCGGCGTTTGCTTAAAAGCGTCGCTAAAAATACCACAAAAAAGTTAATTTTGTTGTAGTGACTCAGATATTTTTAGTTATAAACAGGTCATCTATATAAACCATCATCATGACTAGTTTATCATCTTATTTTTTTGTAAACAAAGAATAGTCAAATTTACTTTATTTATAATCTGTTGCAATGAGGGTTTCTGTAAGCTTCATGTTTATAAAGAGATTTTGTAGCCGCACACAAGTTTTTCCTGATTACAATATCCCTTAGGAAGTTGCATATATACTTTCTCATATAAATCCAGCATTGTGCGCATCCATTTAAAATAAAAGGTAAATTATATAGATAATCATCATATTATGAGGATTGATATCGAAATGATTATGATATTTTAAAAAACGTTAAATATACCGGTCAACTATTAAAATGATATCAAAATAGCCATCGATCGTTAAAAAACTAATAGACTAATGATGTGACAGTTAAAAATAAAATAAAATAATTATACATTTTCTCATTGTCATTCATACATTTTTTAAATTTAGTCCTAATTTTATTATAATAAAATAATAAAATTATTTAATTAGGTGGTGAAACGTGTCACCACCTTATTGGAGGATATTTTTTATATATATTTAATTTATTAAATTTATTTTCCTCCTCCAATCAGATGGTGTCACGTGTTGATATAAAGCTGGGATTCGAACACACTTGCCAATAAATTAATTTTTATAAATTATTTAATTTATTTTTATTAAATTTATTAAATTATTAAATTAGGACTAAATTTATTAAATTATTTATTCGAACACACGTATCACCACCTAATTAATTAATTTTATTATAATAAAATTAAGACTAAATTAAAAAATGTATGAATGATTAGGAGTAAATGTATAATTATTTTATTTTATTTTTAACAGCTACGTTACCAGTTCGTTAATTTTTAACAGTCGATAACTATTTTGATACCATTTTAATAGTTAACCGGTGTATTTAATGTTTTTAAAGTATTATGATCATTTCGATATCAACTCATAATAGGATAGTTATTTGTGTAATTTACTCTTAAAATAAAGACCAAACAAACGTAACAACTAAAACAAGTATTGTTCTAACAATGATCATCTTAACCACCGGTAAAAAAGTATCAACATAATCAATTCTTTCCCGATGATTATAACCCTTGATAACAAGATGAGCTTTATGACGTTCAACTGAATGATCAGTCTTGTATTTGATTTTATAAACCCAATGGGTATCTCACCTTGAGGTATAGAAATAATAAACCATGTTTGATTAGATTCTAAACCCTACATTTTTTTTTCTATGACGTTGACCCAAACAGGATATTTACTAGCTTGGAAATAAATTCGTGGTTCAAAAAGAAAAGTAGAAGAAAGAAAAGACTGATGATGATAAGAAAATGTGATTAGTGATGGGGTACAGACCTGGAGCAGTAGAGGATTGGTAGGAGCAAACAAAGTCTTACTAACAGAATATCTAGAATGTGGTGGAAGATATTGAAAACAACGAGGTACAAACATTTGTTGAGATCAAATCTGATAATACTGATGTAGTTAACAAATTGAGTTTCGTAGATGGTTCTTATTAATCTATAAAAAAAGGTCTTTGAACTAAGCATTTTTATTAATTTAGTCCTACTAACAATCTAGAGGGTGCTGTTAGGGAACATGGTCCCTCTAATTTGGTTGAATCATATACAGAACCCTATATAAATTAGAAGGATGTAAGATAGTGCTTGGTAAAGTTATATGTTTATTCTCCTAAAATGATGAAATTGTGATTTAGTCTGCTTAAGAACTATAATTTTAGAAATCAATACAGGGATAAAATTATTCAATATTATATGTTTCTTTCTTAATTGTGTAAAATTATTTGATTATACAAAACATGTCGATGGACAATGACGGAACCATATAAGTGTAGGAAGAGGCATGGACGGAAAATTTTTGGAAAATCATATTTTTTTTATATAATTTGTATATAAAAAATTAAAAATATATAATTGACACCCCTTTATAAATAATTATTTTTTAAATATTATTCAAGAAAATGACACCCCTTAAAAAAATTTCTGGCTCCGCCCCTGGGGAGGGGCAATCGCGCCCATCTCAAATTTTTTTTCTACCTTTGTTACTCTATCTAAATTTTAAAAATTTAGTTTATTTTTAAATTTACTTTCTTTCAAACATTTGTGTTTTACCCCCAAATCTTAAATCTTGGCTCTATCTTTATCGACGGGTATGTATCATATTCTCACGTATTTTAAAAATAGATGATGTCAAATTATTTACTGAAATTAATTGGAAAAATAAAATCGAGATTGAAAATTTAAATTTTGAATTGAAACAATAAAATGATTAAAAATAATCAAATAGGGAATAAACTAAATCTATAAAAAGAAATACGTAGCACAAGAACTTTCTATACAATTTAACCTTTATCATTTCTTCTATTTGGGGACCAGATTTGTCTTAAGCAATTTAATGGTATTCACAATTAAATATAACAGGATACATAAATATTTTATGTGACGGTAATGAAAAATTATTTTTATACTCGTTTGGTTTATAATATTTTACGTTTTAAGTGTTATCGATAATTGATTATATTGTTACGGAATCATTATTCTCTTCCTAAAAGACATATATGATAAGATGTGTAACGTCGTCATATATATATCCCAAGACCTTAATTTTTCTTTTCGATGTGAGATTAATAATCACTGTCTCTTTTCAAGCGTAACATTCTCTCCCACTCAATCTTGTGGCGTTCTTGTCTTGTCCACCCTGCCTACCGCACTCATGGGTTCCGGTGTAAAATTGAGCAGTCAAAAGGTTGCTACCTTCTTCTTAAAAGACATGTATAATAGGATGTGCATCAACACTATTTATATATCTCAAAATCTCTATTTTTCTTTCCGGTACGAGACTAATAATATTATCTTTTATCAATCGTGACAATATGATAAATAAAGATTTATATTACTAGTATTATTTTACAATTACGATATGGTATCTAAATATATCTTAAATGATTTATATATATTACAAAATTCAAATTTATATCTATATATTTCACTTTCTAATAAAATTATATAACATTATTATTTATTTACTTTTACTCTAAACTTTTTAAAAATACATATCATGTAGACAAATAATTTCAACTTATATTAAAAAAACAATACTCTTATTTTTATTAAAAAATAATATTTTTTTTCATTGGATAATTCTATTAATAAGTTGAAAATACATTAATATATATTGAAAATATATTAATATTCTTTTTATTCTCTCAGAAAAATATATAATAAAAACGTTAACACACAAAGACAAAAAAGAAAAAGAAAAAGAAGGAGAAGCATTTCTCTCTCTCATCGCTGGCTTCTCTTTTACGAAAGTGCTCCAAAGCCAAATCTCTATCTTTCTTAAATGTTTGCTCCACTTTATTTCCTTCTACATTTTTTTTCTATTCATGATTCGGCGTTGTTTCTTCCAAATCAAACATCATATACCTCACTTAATACATTCCGCTCTTATTTTTCCATTTTATCAATCTTCTGTCTGATATGTCTATTAACTTTCAGTTTGGTATAATTCAATTCGTTTTTAGTGATTTTTTTTATTCTGTTTCTGTTTGTTTCCTGAAAAAAAAAAACAATAAAAATGTGTGGTGGAAATGTGTTCTTTTGCTCCACTCGACGTTGCTGGAGTATCGGTTTACTAGTATCAGATTTATTGGTTTATTGTTCTTTTGTGGCCGGATATTTTCTTGAATTATCATGATTTTTGCTTGATCTGGACTTATATATAGATATATAGCCTTTTCAACTTATTTCTTTCACTTTTTGCAGAAGGTTTTAATGTTTTGACGATAGTGGCTGGATCTGAGGAGGACGTAAAGTTTATTTTTCTTTTCAAGATTCAGCGAATTTTGCAATAAAAAAGCAAAGATGGCGGCGACAATGTCTTGGAGGCTAATGATATGGTATGCTTATCATTTTTCTAACTAAAAGGTTTTGGTAATTCAGAGGATATAGTTTGTGAATTGATTGATATGATACAGTTATGAAGTTTAAGGTGGTTGATGTGTTTAGATCTCATTTTGCAATCATTTTTAATAAATAACTGCATTACTTTAGTAAAAGTTATTTGGATCTTGAGACTGAAGTTTTATTGTCAATTTGTTGTCCGAAAGGCTCTTTTATTTGTAAGTTTATTAAGAGTCACTTGTACTGAAATTTAATATGTGATTCTCAAATATACATTCTTCGAAACAATCTACTTGGAGGTGACTGTGTGTCATTATTGTTTCTTAATGCTACCGGTTGGTTTCATTTCTCTAAAAATTTCTTTTAGCCATGGAGTTTAGTCCATATATAGAGATATGCCAAGCAACAATATTGCGACGTGTATTCTCATTTTCTCAGACTAAAATGTGATAGGCTAGCAGTGTAACACCCTGAAAATTATTTTTAATTTTAAAATTTAATTTTAAAATCTTAAATTAAAAACCATAATTTTTAGATTCTCAATTTTTGAAACCCTAATTTTTCTTGAGGTTTTAAAATTGTTTTTTTGAAGGTAAAATTTTCAAACGTGACTTCCTAGATTTGATCTATTTCTTTTAGGTCGGATTTAGGGGTTACATTATTGGTATCAAAACTAAGTTCACTCTCAGACTGTGAGGCTCATAAAAATTGTTTTTAAAAATTTACCGCCAAGTCTGAAAAATTTCGAGGATGAAATTTCTTTTAAGGGTGGGAGAGTTGTAACACCCTAAAAATTATTCCTAATTTAAAAATCCTAAATTAAAAACCCTAGTTTTTAGATTCCCAATTTTTGAAACCCTAATTTTTCTTGAGGTTTTTAAATTAACTTTTGAAATTTGAGGGAAGATTTTTAAGATAAGATTATAAAGTTTTAAATTTGAACTTAAAGATTAAAAGTTAAAGTGATTTGATGACTTTTGGGTAAATAATTTATTTTTAAATTGAATTTTATTTTTACTGAGATTAATTATTTTTTTGAAAAAGTTTATCTATAATCAATATGTTTATTATTTTTATTAAATTTTTATGGTTTAATAGAATTCTAATTCTAATTGAAATCAATTATTTTTCTCTATAAATACATATTTTGGTCTAAGAGAAAACCATCAATTATTTTCTTCCATCAAGATTCTCTAAAGCGGTAAAGTTTATATTTTCATTCTTTATTTTTGTTCGAGTTTAAGATGGCGAATGTGTGTTCTCTTACTAGAGCTATATATATGTTTTCCGAAAATATAATTTTTGTGTGACATGCTTAATATTTTGTGTTTTGAAAAATAATCGTGTTTTGCTAGCATGTCTAATTTTTGTACTGTAACTTTGATTGTACATTTGTGTTATCATGCATACATGTAATTATGACTCGAGAAATATTAAAGTTTTAAGATTTGAGATTTCACACTTTTGAAGTAAATATGATTTTTTATATCCCGTGAATTTGTGTTTTTGTCTAATTGAGATTTCAGAAAAATTATGATTTCGGATTGAATTGTGATTGTTTTCGGATTTTTAAATCATGTTACATCATATTGTGTGCATGAGGTGGGATTGTGTACGGAGAAAGGTGGTTTTACCACACAGCGTTTTGGTGAAATAAGGGGTGAGGGGTTTTGGGGAACTACCTCCACAACGATCGGTTGGTTTAGCCACCACTATATTTAGCGTTCGGAGTATGGGACTGCATTCTGCGTATGATATCATTCATACATCATGATTTGTATTTTTCTAAAACTTTACTCTTGATAAAATTATTTATGTGAACCGTATTTTAGTTTTTAAAATATTACTTTTGAAAAATAATTTTATAAACTGTGTTTTATTGTTTTTATTTGCACCTTAGAGACACACTAAGCTCTTTAGCTTACCCCCTTTTAGCTTTTTCTCTTACAGATCTTTAAACTTTAGGCGATACGGTACTTGGAGGATCTCAAATTTTATTCAGTTATTTAATTATTCAAGCGAAACTATTTTTAGATATTAAGGTTATTATTTATTATTTCGTAAACTTTGAGATACTTGGGATATTTATGTTATCATTATGATTTTATTTTTTTAATTCAAATATAATTTTTAAAATTATTTTTTTGAGGGTAAAATTTTCAAACGTGACTTCCTATATTCGATCTATTTCTTTTAGGTCGGGTTTAGGGGGTTACAAGTAGTTTACTAACAGTATTGTTGTCCCCCAATAACAAAGATGCTCCTCTCCCTAGTCCCCATCTCCCCGAAAAAGGACAATAGAAAATGAAATAAGTATACTTTGCAACAGCCCAACAATTATAAGCTAGACTGGGAATATCTTTTGATTGTCTTAGAACTATATTCTGTAAAGCTTTTCTTGTTTTTGATTTCCATACCCTTTCTTAAGTGTAGCTTCTCACTGTAATCATATAACATGTTTTTATTGCTTTTTGTGGATACTTTCATTTGCATGTTGATGAATGTCTAGTGGTAATAAATTGAATGAATTTGAAATTTTAACAACAGTATCTTTTTGTGTATCCTTGTTGCAGGAAACAAATAAGGATGCAAAATTTCATAATTCTGAGCCCCCAACTCCACATCAGTAATAAAGATGGGTTTGAGGTTAGTGTAAGTTATATTGTATGTATACTCTATGTAAGGATGCAAGGCACACTGCATTGTGGAAGAGGCGAGAACAATGTAGGAGAAATTATTACATGAACTCGTTCTATCACCTAGGATATGGTCCCCAACCAATTAAATTAAGACATATAATATATTTTTTCCATATAATATTTACATATAAGCATTGTCCAAATCATCCTATTTAATGTCTTTGATTTTAAAAAAATATTACCAAAGATTTCTTGTGTCATCTTTCTCTTTGTTCTTTAAAATTTTCCTAATTAATTTTTTATATATATTTTGGGTTTAGAGTTTAAGGTTAGGGATTAGGGGTTTAGTGTTTATGTTGTTTAAGGTTTAGGATTTAGTGTTTAGGTTTAGGGTTAGAGTTAGGAGTTATTGTTTAGGTTTAAGGGTTAGGGTTAGGATTTAGAGTTAGAGTTAGGATTTAGGGTTTAAGGGTTAGGATTTAGGGTTTAAGGTTTAAGGTTAGGGTTAGGGGTTAGAAAAAATTAATTAAAAAAATTGAACAATAAAGAGGAAGACAACATAAAAAAATCTTTAGTAATGTTTTTTCTTTTTTTAAATCAAAGGCATTAAAGTGAATGATTTGGATGATGCTTATGTGTGAATATGATACGAAAAAAATATATTATGTGTCTTTATTTAATTGGTTGGGACCATATCTTAGGTGCTGGAACAGATCCGTGTAATAATTTCTCACAATGTAGGGAGGCTCGGGCTTGGAGTTGCTTGCTAGATGTAGAGCAATCTGAAATTTGCAATTCACTTCATGAAGTTCCTTTCCTGGACACCAGCAACATAGAGTTTATCTAAATGTTTGATAGAATATGCTTATGTTTCCATCCTACCTTCCCCGCCCCGTGTACATTTTGATTTCCCTTGGGCCTTTTAAGTTCCTTTGACTTGGATTTTATTGTCATGAGCCTTATTAGTTATTCTGTTTTCAGTTAGCTACTTTGGTTTGCTGTCTTAAGACATTTGTTTTCTTGTTATATTTGAATTATAAGTTCATAACTGAGGGTAGGGGTGAGTATTCGATCGAGTCAAGTTGAGTCAAATCAAAAAAATTTGAGTTGACGAGTTATATTTTACGACTCAAACTTTATTTGAAATTTTTTCGGTTCAAGTCGAGTTTAAGAAATTCGAGTCGAGTCGAGTTTAAGAAATTCGATTCGAATCGAGTCAAGTTTTCGAGTTCCTATAAATATTTAATTATAATTATTTATCATGTTATAGTATGATTTAATTCCAATTTAAATGACTTTCGCTAATGTAACGACCCAAATTTCCCGTATCCGAGTGTTGAGTTAACCCGAGAGTTTGGGCTTTGGTTTTGGGCGTACATATAGTTGCTCTTGTGGACACGAGGTCTACCCACTCGTATATCCGTAGTAGGATATCTCAGTAGTGGGGATTACCAGCGGAGGATCTTGAGATTGGGGTCCGTGTGATAAGCCCGTTGGGATTGGATGTGTTGGTGGATAAGGTGTATCGGAGGTGTCCGATCGAGGTGCAAGGGTCTATCTTTTCGGTCGATCTTATGGTCTTGCCGTTTTAGGAGTTTGACGCACTAGGGATGGATTGGTTGTTCGAACACGATGCAAGTTTGGGGTGTAAATCTAAGAGTTTAAAGCTCAAAGTGGCAGATGGTTCTAAGCTTATTGTGAGGGGTGAGAGGAATTTGTGTTTACCGAATGTGGTGTCAGCGTTGTTAGCTCAAAGGTTGATCTAGCAAGGTTGTGAGGCTTTCTTAGCTCACGTGATGGATGTGAGTGTTGGTAGCCCAGCTTTAGAGAGCTTGAGGACTGTTTGCGAGTATCTCGATGTATTTCTAGAGGAGTTGTCTGGTTTACCTCCCGACTGTGAGTTGGAGTTCCAGATAGAGGTGTTTCCAGGTACGACACCGATATCCATAGCACCGTATCGTATGACACCGAAAGAGATGAGAGAGTTAAAGCAGCAGATCCAAGAGTTGCTTGAGATAGGTTTTATCAGACCGAATGTGTCACCGTGGGGAGCAACGGTTTTATTTCTTAAGAAGAAGGACGGGTCGATGAGGATGTTCATCGATTACCGTCAGCTCAATAAGGTCATGATCAAGAATCGTTATCCTTTACCTTGGATCGATGATCTGTTTGATTAGTTGAGAGACGCCTGTGTATTTTCTAAGATAGATCTGAGATCGGGGTACTATCAGTTGAAAGTGGTGGATGAGGATGTCCAAAAGATCGCTTTTAGGACCCGGTACGGACATTATGAGTTTCTTGTGATGCCGTTTGGGCTCACGAATGCACCTACAACTTTTATGAACTTGATGAACCAGATCTTTCAACAGTATCTAGATCAGTTTGCGGTTGTGTTCATCGATGACATCTTGGTGTATTCACGCTTAGAGGAAGAGCATGACTATCACCTAAGAGTGGTTCTGTAGGTGTTGAGGGATAGGCGTCTGTACGCCAAGTTCAGTAAATGTGAGTTCTGGTTGTCTAATGTGGCGTTTCTTGGCCACATAGTTGTAGCAGATGGAATGCGATTAGATCCCCAGAAGATCCAAGCTTTGGTGGAATGGAAACCACCAAGGAATGTATCGAAAGTTCATATTTTCCTTGGACTTTCCGGATACTATAGGAGGTTTGTTAAAGGTTTTGATCATAGCGGTACCTTTGACCAAGTTGCTTCAGAAAGGTGTTCCTTTTGCGTGGAATGAGAGAAGACAACTGAGTTTTGAACAGTTGAAAGCCTATCTAACAAAGGCACCAGTCTTGACGTAACCAGAACCGGGAAAAGATTATATGGTGTTTAGCGATGCTTCCTTAAATGGGTTAGATTGTGTGCTCATGCAAGAGGGTAAGGTGGTTGCTTACGCCTCGAGGCAGTTGAAACCCCATGAGAGGAGCTATCCTACATATGATCTTGAGCTTGCAGCAGTTATCTTCGCCTTGAAGATATGTAGGCATTACCTCTATGGAGAGAAATGCTACATCTACACCGACCACAAGAATTTGAAGTATCTGCTTACCCAGAAAGAGTTGAACCTAAGACAGTGTCGGAGGATAGAGTTGTTAAAGGACTATGATTATGTTATAGAGTACCATCCCGACAAGGCGAACGTCATCGTCGATGCCTTGAGTCGAAAGTCCATGTTGGACTTTAGAGCTTTGTTTGCTCGGTTGAGGATGATCGATGATGGTGGTTTGTTGGCTGAGTTGCGTGTGAAGCTTACGCTTGTTCCGGAGATAAAGAGAGCACAGGTGTTAGATGAGGAGTTGGTAGCTCAGTTAGAGGCTGTTCAAAGAGGTGAGTCGTCAGAATTTGAGGTACGAGATGGTGGATTCTTGTACTTTCAGGGTCGGTTGTGTGTTCCAGCTTTGGAGGATCTAAGAGATCGTATCTTGAGAGAAGCTCACCGTAGTCTATTTTCTGTACACCCGAGTAGTAATAAGATGTACCAGGATCTTCGTCCTTTCTTTTGGTGGTCGTGTATGAAAAGGGATGTGTAAGAGTTTGTGACAAGGTATTTAGCTTATCAACAGGTGAAAGAGGAACATCAGGTTCCTTCAGATTTGCTTCAGCCTATCCAGATTCTATAGTGGAAGCGGGATCGAGTGATCATGGACTTTTTCACTGGGTTACCGATGATGTTGAGGAAGCATGATTCTATATGGGTTATAGTTGACCAAGTCGGCTCACTTCTTACCGGTGAGATTACACGGGGTGCCGTCATCGATCATATCGGATAGGGATCCAAGGTTCATAACGAGGTTGTGGAGGTTTATCTATGAGGCTTTAGACACCAAGTTGCACTTCAGTATAACTTTTCATCCTTAGACCGATGGACAGTTGTCGCGACCGCTTTAAAACCGAAAACGTGTGTGGAAAAATAATCTGACGATTAATCTTGAGAAATCCAAATTTTATTACTTTCAACCCAAAATTTTAAAAAAATGTATATAATTTAATTTTAAAAATAGACTTGGAGTCGCCACCAGCCACTTTGGTAGGCCAGACACCATAAAACAAACCAGAGATTTGTTAAAAATATTTGGGTTTGAGAGTCGGTTACGTGTAAGGACGACCCTTACAAACGCCCAAAAATTGGTACCTTATTAATTACACGTGGCATTTTGATATTTTGAATATAAATATTAATTTAATTTTTTATTGTTAAAGAAACACTGCTTGAATTGAGGATATCCTTTTGATTAAGAAAATATATCTCTTTTAAACTTGGGCTTGAATAAGACGTCCTCTAGATAGGAAATCTTACCCAAATTTAAAGAAATATAAATTCCGCCTAAAAAGGTTTAAATGCATGAACATTTTTATCTTGTTCATTTTAAGTTCTAACCTACGAGGGCTTCATTAATTAAATCTTAAAACCTATTTAAATTACTAATATCACTATTTTTGACCTACCAATTTTATTTAATTTTAAACCTAAATTATTTTATCAAGTTCTAGGTTTTTAATAACACATGAATTCGATACCAAGGTACACTCTTTAGGCCAACATCATGGTACGTCAAAACACCGGCCTCCCAGTGTATTCGAGGTATAAGATTCAAATACTATCGTTACTAATTATCTCTCTATTTAATTAATTAATTAAAGCAACTAATCCTAAAAGTCTCTAAATTAATTAACTAAATGATGATTAAGTGGTTTCCTAAATATGCCATGTGATTTTTAAAAAGAGACATAATTAAATAAAATAAAATAAATAAACAAAATAAAGGAACTTGATTACTTTTCATTAGAAAATATGAGAGTTCGAATTACAACCAAGAATGATCAAAATTGAGCACAAAGGAACTTACATGGTAAAGACAAAAAAAAAGTTCAATTTCAAGGGATGAATTAGATTTAATTAAGTTTAATTAATTTTAAGGTTTAGAATTTTTAATTAAATTAATAATTTAATCAAATTTTCCTAAGCTTTAAAGTCAAATTTGATGAAAATTCAGTTTTAAGGTTCACTTAGGCTAAATTAGATCTAATTAGGTTAAATTAATTTTAAATTTTATCTTAGAAATTAAATTAAATTCAACTAAAAACCTAATTAAATAATTTCTAAGCCTTTTAAAAAAATTAAACCTAATTAATATCTAAATTAACTGATTTTGAGTTTTAGGGTTCAATTTAGGTTCTAACTAGATTTAATTAGATTAAAATAATTTTAAATTCAACCTTAGAAATTAAATTAAATTCAATCAAGAACCTAATTAAATAATTCCTCAGACTTAAAATTAAGTTAACACCTAATTAACATCAAATATTTGATTAAATTAACACCTAATTAAATTAACATCACTCGAATGACACCCTAAAAACACTTAAATCTACCCGGATTTCTCCCTAAAACCGAAAATAAAAGAGATGAACCAAAAACAACTAACGAGAGAGAAAAAAAGAACAATACAAGGGCTTACCTCCTCAATCCACCGAAAATCTCTTTCGATTACCCTCTTGTCGATCCAAGCTCTCTGATTCAAACTTTCAGCTCTTTCATTCAATTCCCCTTTTTCCAAATTCGAAGGCCTCTATTTAAAGGATTTTTCAAACATCCTAAACTAATTTAAATCCACCAAATCCCTAAAATTTCTTCCTCAAGTCTCTCAACACAATCCCCACTAAATCTAAAACTCTCTCATATCTTCAAATTTTCTGTTTTTTCTATTTTTATTTTATTTTTTTGTATTTTTTTTATCTTTTTATTTGATTTTTCAGTTATTTATTTCATTATTATTTATCATTTTCTGTTTTTTTTTTTATTTTTATTTTATTATTATACAAAAATTCGTGTTGACAGCTGCCCCTCTGTGCTCAATGCTGCGGAGCAGGAGATGTGCAAAGACTGAAAAATACGAATTTTGTTTAGGCCATTTGGCCGAAGCTTGAAGTTGTTCTTCCTATTACGAATTTCTTCAAGAAAAACCTGTGACGTAACTCGAGGTTGTTCTTCTTGTTCTGAAATTCCTCGTCTCTAGGATATCTGGAGCTGTTCTGATTACGAAATTCTCCAAATGAAAGTAATGAAATCCGAGGTTGTTCTTCTTATTACGAAATTCCTCGTATCTCATGGAATTTGGAGTTGTTCTTCTTATTACGAAATTCTTCAAACTTAACATCATGCCCGAAGGACTTAATGATGACCCAGAGGATTTAACATCATGTCCGGAGGACTTACTGATGACCTAGAGGATTTAGGATCGTATTGCCTCCTTGACTATGCAAACGATATCATCACTCTCGAAGGTGATAGCCCGGAGGACTTAACATCATGCCCGGAGGACTTAATGATGACTCGGAGGATTGAACATCATGCCCGGAGGATTTAACAATGGAATATGGAGTTGTTCTTCTTATTACGAAATTCTCCATCTTCACTGAAGAGTCTGAAGCTGTTCTTCTTATTACGAAATTCTTCAAACTGATATCAAGTCATGAAATTTGATGTTTTTTCATATTGAATCTGGAGTTGTTCCTCTCATTTGAACTCCTCCAAAGTTTGAAGTTGTTCTTATCTGTTGAATTCCTTCAAACAAATCTTGGAATCCGAAGTTGTTTTTTCATCTGAATTCCCTCGAACATTTGGTAAATAAAGATTTTTGTTGAAATCCGCATCTTCAAGCGGAAAATCTTGCTTAACTTCATCTTCTTTGTTGAGATCTTTCTCCTCAAATAGAAATCTGTATTGGTCTTTGTTGACTTTCTGAAATTTTTGTTTTTAAATTTCTTTCCTCTGAGATCTTTGCTTGTCCTGATCTGGATTGCTTTGTTAATCTTGCAAATTCTTGTTAAAATTAACCAAAAATGATTTGAATGCATGGGTTAGCATGTTTTACCCTATGGATGCCTAACCATATGATGCATGAACCATGGTCATTGAGGGACACTTAAATTCTTCATTGAACCTTTTTCTGTCATGACGATATCTCACATCAACAACTTTGTAGTCTACCTGATCTTTTTGAGCTCTATTTCGCATATTGACATTAACATCATTGTTTTTCCCAATCAGTTAGGATTCTTCCCCACATTTCATGGGCTATCAGCTTCTCGAAGAAATAAACTTGAACTCTGTACCTCCCTTGTCCATTCTGATTTGAAGTCTCACGTGCAATAATACTTTGTTGATCTTTTATCATGCTGAGTTTGCCCCACTTTCATCATTTAGGGTATGCAAAATATCATAGGTCCCTGAATTTTCTCCTGGTCCCTAAACCTTTTCTAGCCCTTGAATTTTCATCAAGCTTGACTACTATTCATCATTATAACTATGAAACTCGGCAATGACTATAGTCTGTACGTAATTACCCCATTTTTACTTGCATCATCTTCGTTGTTCGATATTTTAACATTTAAAGCTTCACTTGTTCTTCGTCAAACCATTCATCATTAATCAAGTACCAAGGTCATCTCTTGTTCTGCCTGCACTTAAAGGATTAATTACATCGTAGTAATTCCCATGAAATCCTTTGTTTTTTGTATCTAATCAATTTATCTGCAAGATGCTTGTTAAAACAATATGCAAAAAAAATGATTTTACTAATTTTGAAAACATTAGAAAATTTTGACTGTCATGGTAAACAAGAGAATACAAAATTTAGGCCTTTAAATACTAAGTGCAGTAAAGCCTTCAAAAGAATTTGCAAAGATCAACTTTGATGCGACCATTTTCCAACTTATTTTAGGCACTCATCAAATACCCCCAAACTCGAACTATTGTTTGTCCTCAAGCAATGCCAAACATCAAATTGCTAAATCTTACTCCCCTTTGGTCTTACTCTTTCATCTATTCTCCCCACCATGGTCATGTCTATCTCTCCGTTTTAGCCACTAGTTTACCCAAGGACTTCTACTAAGAAACAAACTCTAGGGCCAGGTGAGTGTGTATGTTAAATGGACAAGGCTGATTCAAGGCTTTCTTAGATAAACCCTAAGTTCAAGACAAGTAGAATCTTGGATTAGCTATCTCCTTAAAACAACAAGTCTTGAGCAAATTTCGAGTACCTCAAGATATGTGTTTTCTATTTCTTTCTTTGTTTTTTTTATTTATTCTTTTGTAGCACCTACTAGAGCCAATTTCGGGCACCTCTAGTATGAAGGAGAGCAAAACTAAAGCTGGTGATAGGCACCTCTAGTTATTTTTTCAACAAGTTCTAAGTCTTTATCACCTAAGTTTATTAAAAGAACTCCTAAATCAAACAAGTCTAAAACGTTTTTTTTTTCTTTGTCTAACCCTAAAGTAAGCTTTTAAGTTCTATTCCATGAGTATCCTGTGGTTATCCCTTCAAAACAGTACTTGGCCATGGTAAGGAGAAAAATTTCTATAGCCTTAAAGGAGTAAACTAAAGCAAAGCTGACATAAGGCAGTACAAGATTACAAACTTAAATTCAAGAAAAGAGAATATATAAAACATTTTCAGAAAAAATTACTCCCTTTTATGGTATTGTCGCGACATTGGGTAGCCTCGGCAGTATATAGGCCTTGGCTATGTAGTCATTTGAACTACTCGTCGTTTGGTCTTTACTTGGATTTCTTCTTCGGGATGACACTGATAAATTCATTATTTGACAAAATTTGCTGCATTATTATCGCTTAGGGTGATTAGATGCCCCAGGTCTTCTCACGTTATCGTCATCATGATCGAACACTTTATTGCTGTTTTTCATAGCTCAAAATCTGATCTTCTAAATTTTCAATAGATGCCCGCCCAGCTATTAAATTCAACCGTCATTTTTCTTTTCGACTTCTTTTTGCATTTTTCCGTCTTTTTTCATTTTCTTGAAAGAACCTTTTAAATTGAACCCTTGTGTGAGATGAATTTTTCATATCAATCTCCCGTATCTACATTTCATCTGAATGACCAAGCAATGTGAAAATTGATGTCTGATTCTGAGATCGGCCGATCTTTCATGTTACCCAAGTGATCCTCAATAACTTTCTGAAAATTTTTAATCTTAACATATTTTAATTTATGCTGAAATTTCTTAATCTTAACATGTCTTAATTTATGCTTGTCAAAATGCAATGCTACTTTAAAAGTAATATTTAAAACACAATGCAATATTTTTTGTTATTTTATATTCTTCTAAAAAAATGCAATATTCAAATGATGCAATGCATGAATGCAAGAGACATCGATTTCGAAAGCTAGTCATTAGACAATATTCATCTAACTAAAAGATCGAATACAAGGAGAAGCCAATTTGTTGATAGATAGATGGTCTGAGCCTCTTGGTTGATCACCTCGTTCAATATGGTTCAACATCTGTCCTGGTATGTCGATGAGAATCTGTTGATGTGTCTTCTGCTTTATCAGGCAAAATCCATGTATATCTGACATTTCTTGTACTTGGTTCTAAAATTGATCACTAACTCTATCTACGCATCATCTGAGTAACCATCTCGCCTTGGCTCTTGACGTGTTCTTCACTCGAAACGTTGGCTCAAAGCTTGCAAACTGTTTTTCCGCATGTCATGTTGTACTTTCTGAATTTCTCTTCTATTTCCCATCTTTATCCTTCGATAGTTTCTTGGGATGCCACTAATTAAAATGTCAAATATGCGCTTTCTGACTATCTTCGCCTCTTAGCCACCTGAACCTGACCTGAAGCTTAAATAATTGTTGAACCCAACTTGAAGCTTGAACAAATGTTGAACCCAATATAAGTCTAACTCTTTTCACTTACTGGAACGGTATAGCAAAATCTCATATCCTCCTATTGTTGATGTTGTAACCACTCTCCTGACAACAACTAAAATACCTTAATTTTGGTAGACGTGCATCATACTTGAAGTCTTCTAAAATATCCTTGTATAATTGGTACTTGGTCCTCGGATACTAACTCTGATCTTGCACTGAGTCTTCTCGAATATGGTCCACCTCGGCATAATGTCTTCCACTTGTATATCAAACCTTTTAGTTTATGATCATTGTCTATACAACTAGCTCATGAATCGATACCCCTAATGCATGCTATATGAACTCACTCACACACCACCAAAAAGTGTTAGTATGGTAAAATAATAATCTGAACAAAAATAAATTAACTTGCGAAAAATAACCAAAGAACAATTTATGTTGCAAAAAAAACACACCAGAGAGCAGGTTATGTTGCATAAAAACAACCAGAGAGAAGTTAAACAGAGAAATCCTAATTTTGGCGATATTTCGGCAGCATACCGCCTTATCTTATGGTCCCTGTCTGGCTCTAAAAGGGGTGGGTTTCTACTCTATACATGTGGTTTTTGGTCTAGACACTGGCTTCCCGAACTGTCGTTATCGTCTACTGCAACGATAAGACATCGATTCGGTAGTATAGGTCCCTTACAACGGAGGTGAAGACCCCACGATGCGTAAGGTTAGTATACCAAAAGCATATAAAAATCCGAAACTCAGAGCTGGAGAGCATCACGTCGGATAATATCTAACTCCCACTTAAGGGTGAAAGCTCGGGTCGAGAGCTTATGCATGAATGACAGAATATATCACAAAAATAAAAATACTACCCTCATTCAAACGATGTTCATTTAACAATAAAGAATTAAGTTAATATCTATATTCAAAATACCGGAATGCCACGTAAAAAATTTAAAAAAGTTAGGCCTGACTCACAAAAAAGAATTTTTAAGTCCCCAGCGGAGTCGCCAAGCTGTCGCGACCGCTTTAAAACCGAAAACGTGTATGAAAAAATAGTCTGAAGATTAATCTTGAGAAATCCGAATTTTATTACTTTTAACCCAAAATTTTAAAAAAATGTATATAATTTAATTTTAAAAATAGACTTGGAGTCGCCACCGGCTACTTGGGTAGGCCAGACACCATAAAACAAACCAGAGATTCGTTAAAAACATTTGGGTTCGAAAGTCGGTTACGTGTAAGGACGACCCTTACAAACGCCCAAAAATTGGTACCTTATTAATTACACGTGGCATTTTGATATTTTGAATATAGATATTAATTTAATTCTTTATTGTTAAAGAAACACTGCTTGAATTGATGATATCCTTTTGATTAAGAAAATATATCTCTTTTAAACTTGGGCTTGAATAAGACATCCTCTAGATAGGAAATCTTGCCCAAATTTAAAGAAATATAAATTCCGCCTCAAAAGGTTTAAATGCATGACCATTTTTATCTTGTTCATTTTAAGTTCTAACCTACGAGGGCTTTATTAATTAAATCTTAAAACCTATTTAAATTACTAATATCACTATTTTTGACCTACCAATTTTATTTAAATCTAAACCTAAATTATTTTATCAAGTTCTAGGTTTTTTAATAGCATATGAATTCGATACCAAGGTACACTCTTTAGGCCAACATCATGGTACGTCAAAACACTGGCCTCTCAGTGTATCCGAGCTATAAGATTCAAAAACTATCGTTACTAATTATCTCTCTATTTAATTTATTAATTAAAGCAACTAATCCTAAAAGTCTCTAAATTAATTAACTAAATGATGATTAAGTGATCTCCTAAATATGCCATGTGATTTTTAAAAAGAGACATAATTAAATAAAATAAAATAAATAAACAAAATAAAGGAACTTGATTACTTTTCATTAGAAAATATGAGAGTTCGAATTACAACCAAGAATGATCAAAATTGAGCACAAAGGGACTTACATGGTAAAGACAAAAAAAAAAGAGTTCAATTTCAAGGGATGAATTAGATTTAATTAAGTTTAATTAATTTTAAGGTTTAGAATTTTTAATTAAATTAATAATTTAATCAAATTTTCCTAAGCTTTAAAGTCAAATTTGATGAAAATTCAGTTTTAAGGTTCACTTAGGCTAAATTAGATCTAATTAGGTTAAATTAATTTTAAATTCTATCTTAGAAATTAAATTAAATTCAACTAAAAACCTAATTAAATAATTTCTAAGCCTTTTAAAAAAATTAAACCTAATTAATATCTAAATTAACTGATTTTGAGTTTTAGGGTTCAATTTAGGTTCTAACTAGATTTAATTAGATTAAAATAATTTTAAATTCAACCTTAGAAATTAAATTAAATTCAACCAAGAACCTAATTAAATAATTCTTAAGACTTAAAATTAAGTTAACACCTAATTAACATCTAATATTTGATTAAATTAACACCTAGTTAAATTAACACCACTCGGATGACACCCTAAAAACACTTAAATCTACCCGGATTTCTCCCTAAAACCGAAAATAAAAGAGATGAACCAAAAGCAACTAACGAGAGAAAAAAAAAGAACAAAACAAGGGCTTACCTCCTCAATCCACAGAAAATCTCTTTCGATTGCCCTCTTGTCGATCCAAGATCTCTGATTCAAACTTTCAACTCTTTCCTTCAATTCCCCTTTTTCTAAATTCGAAGGCCTCTATTTAAAGGATTTTTTAAACATCCTAAACTAATTCAAACTCCACCAAATCCCTAAAATTTCTCCCTCAAATCTCTCAACACAATCCCCACTAAATCTAAAACTCTCCTATATCTTCAAATTTTCTATTTTTCTATTTTTATTTTATTTTTTTGTATTTTTTATCTTTTTATTTGATTTTTTAGTTATTTATTTTATTATTATTTATCATTTTCTTTTTTTTCATTTTATTATTATACAGAAATTCGTGCTAACAAAAGTCTTAGAGAGTTATCCAGATCTTTGAAGATATGCTTCCGTGTTGTGCGGTAAACTTTACTTGTAGTTGGGAAGAACAGTTACCATTGGTAGAGTTTGCTTACAACAACAGTTATCAGTCAAGCATCAAGATGAATCCTTTTGAGGTCTTGTATGGGCGTAGGTGTAGGACACCTTTGTGTTGGACAGAGCTCAACGAGAGAAGAATAGTGGGTTCAGAACTTGTTAAGAATATCGAAGAGAAAGTTCAGATCATCAAGGAGAGGTTGCAAGCAGCTTTTGACAGACAGAAAGGTTATACTGATAAGAAGCGTAAGCATATCGAGTATGATCTTAGGGAGAAAGTGTTTCTCAAGGTATCTCCGTGGAAGGGTATCATCCGGTTTGGTCGTAAAGGGAAGTTGAGTCCAAGGTACATCTGGTCGTATGAGGTTCTTTAGAGGGTTGGACCGGTAGCTTATTGGCTAGCTTTACCTCTAGATTTGGCACGTATACACGATGTGTTCCACGTGTCTATGTTGAGATGTTACCGTTCTGATCCCTCACATGCGATTTAGCTTGAGGAAATCGAAGTCAATATGTATTTGACTTACGAGGAGAGGCCTATCAGAATCGTCGATAGAGGAGTTAAAGAGCTTCAGAACAAGTGCATACCTTTGGTAAAAGTGTTGTGGAGGAACCATGGTATCGAATAAGCAACGTGGGAATCAGAGAAGGAAATGAGGGGCCAGTATCCTCATCTCTTCCTGACAGGTAAATTTCAAGGACGAAATTTTCTCTAAGGAGGAAAAAGTTGTAACGACCCGAATTTCTCGTATCTGAGTGTCGGGTTAACCCGAGAGTTTGAAATTTGGTTTTGGGCCTCGAGTTGAGTGGTTTTGGGCTTAAGCTTTGGGCCTTATGTGGTTGTTGGGTTTGAGAGCTTTAAGGGATGGGCTTTTTGGTCCTTTTCTCTTGTTTAGGACAAGGTATGGGGAGGGGTTTTGATTTTCTCTACAAAAAATCAGATTGATGAAGTCACCACTCCTTTCTTCTTGTTCCATTTCTTTCTCTCATCAACCTCAAGAGAAAAGGTAAAATCTTGAGAGTTTTGTGTTGTAATCTCGTTTTGGTGCAAGAGAGAAAGTTGTAGGATTGCTAGAGATCTTTTAAACAAGAATGAAAGTGTTTGGAGAAGATGAAGGTTTTGTGGGGGTTTAAGGTGTAATCCGGGAATAAAGTTGGAGAGTTGTTTATATGTTTTTCTTGATGTTTTAAGGGTTAGAATCATCCTTAGCTGTGTTTAAGAGTTGGTTTTATCTCCTTCTTGTAGAGAAAGAAGTTGGAGGTCCATCATCAAGCTTGGGCAAAGGAAAGAGCTTGGGAGAGAGAGCTCGGGTTTTGGTTGCTGTTTTGCAAAGGTTGGTACTTCCAACTCCTCTCTTTATCATTCATATCATGTAGTTTGCATACGTGTAGATTTTTGTGTTTGAATGTTGGGTTGTAAGCTTGGAATGCATTAATGGTGAATTTCGTATTAATGTGATCAAGGGCTGAAAAATGATGTTAAAACACCTTAAACTTTCTTAAGACTAAATAGAAACACTTTAGAAGCGTTTTAGATAAGTTTGGGGATGATCCTTAGAATTTTCTAAGTGGAACCTGCAGTTTCGCGCAAGGGGTATTGATATCGGTGAGCCGTGTATCGACACCCCTGAGAGAAAAATAGGCTTCTTGGCTAGGGGTATAGAACCATGGTTCGATACCAAACTTTTCAGTGTCATTTCTGATACAATGCTCGTATCGAATCGAATAATCCCTCCTTTGTTGACCCTTGAGTTTGTCAAGGGTATCGATGTCGTGGTTCGATGCCCTCCTTGAGTGGGCATCAATGCAGCCTGTTTCGATACTCCATCTAAGGGTATTGATACCCCTGTGTAATTTGACCAAATTTGAGTAGCAAATTGAGGTTCGATGATCTTAATAAATAGGCCTATTAATCTTAAA
The DNA here is from genome assembly GCA_035048815.1 of Abelmoschus esculentus. Taxonomy (NCBI): domain Eukaryota; kingdom Viridiplantae; phylum Streptophyta; class Magnoliopsida; order Malvales; family Malvaceae; genus Abelmoschus; species Abelmoschus esculentus. The sequence goes on from JAUCBN010000011.1 coordinate 21,545,299, forward strand.
AACAGTAAAACGGATTGTTAAACCAAAATTGATAATTATAACCCCAAAAGACTAAATTGAGATAATCTTAATATATATTGTTGTACTAAGATCCTCGGTGGATCATTTGTGTGGTTTAAGTCCTTGTATGTTGGAAATCTGGATATTCATAAATGTTGCAACACGTTGAAAACCATCCGATGTAATATGCTGGATGATATTTTGAAGACTTTTATTCTGAGTGTTGGGCGGCCTCACTCGAAGATGTTCGATGTAACATTTCGAGCATGAGATTGGTTTGGCGACCTCCATCCCTTTCCGAATGTTGGGCGGCCTCGTTCGAAGATGTCCGATGTAACATTCCAGGCATAGGATTTGAGGGCGGCCTTAATCCTTAGTGTAGGATCCCGATACTGTGTGGACGCGAGCCTCACTCTTGTGTGTTGACTTGATATGATTTGTATATGCTGTATGCGATAATATACATTCATTTATGCCATGTGATAGGCAAGCATGTTAGACCATCATATCATGCACAAGATTTATATGTCATGCTTTAGTGCTTATGATATGCATGATGTTGGCCGAGTTCAGCGTGCCCACTAAGGTTTTGTAGCTCAGCGTTTGAAATATGTTTTCGTGCGTAGGTTAGATAGAGCCGGTCCCGTGGAGCACCATTAAGGTTTAGATTTCAGCATCGACCGTATTGTCATAGTACACTTATTCGATGTAGTGGGCATAGTATTGTGTCGAACCCTATATGTAATTTTGTAACTCTGTTTATTTACTTTGGGTTGAATATTTAAATAGTTTTGTAATATTTTGGCGCTCTTTTACTTTAAATTATTTTGGGCTTACGTTTAACTCAAATTAATTTTATTCATTATATTTGGACTTGAGTTGGTTTTAATATTGGGCTTGAAATCGAAATTTTGAAATATAGGTTTTAGGCCGGAGGCCCAATGTGACATCGGGTCGAGGATGTTACATCTAATCATATAAGATATATATATTGTACAATTATAGAGAAATTTACTGTATTTTTTCTTATTCTTGAAAGAATAAAATTACATCTTTATATATATAAAATATCTATCTAAATAGGAAAGTTTAAACTAGGAAAGATCTTCACCTAGGAGATACAATCTCATAGAATAAGGGATTGTAATAGAGATAAAAATAACACAAATATTTCTATAAGTACAAAGATCTTCTAATAAAGAAAGTGATAACCAACTCTCCCCCTCAAACTGGTGAGTATATATTGTATACTCCCAGTTTGGATACAAACTCTTTTAAGGTCACTTTTGGTAGAGTTTTAGTTAACACATCTGCGAGTTGACTCTTTGTTGGCACATAATGTAGCTTTACTGTACTGTCATTGACTTTCTTATAGATAAATTGTACGTCAATTTTAATGTGTTTAGTTCGATCATGTTGAACTAGATTTTTAGCAATACTTATAGCTGACTGACTATCACTCAAGACTTCAAAGCCATTGTCAACATCCAGATCTAGCTCGATAAAAAGTTTCTTTAACCATATGCCTTCACAAATTCCTAGTGCCATGGTTCTATATTCTGACTCAGCACTACTTCTAGACACCATTGTTTGCTTATTGGATCTCCATGTGACCAGATTTCCCTACCCGAATGAATATTAGCCACTAACCGATTTTTTGTCAATTAATTCTCCTGCTTAACTTGAGTTTGTGTAGATTTTTACAAATCTGTCTTGACTTTTCTTGAAGATAAGTCCCAAACCAGGAGTATACTTCAAGTACCTCAATATCCTATAGATTACCTCCAAATGCTTTTCCTTAGGGTCGTTCATATATTGGCTCACTATGCTTACTGAATAGGCAATATCGGGTCTTGTAAGTGACAAATAAATCAGTTCACCTACTAGTCTTTGGTAGGATTGTTTATTGACATGACCATCACCTTCTTCCTTGTTGAGCTTCAAATTTGAATCTATTGGAGTATCCACATGTTTACACCCAAGCATCCCAGTTTTCGAAAGTAGATCCAAGATGCACTTTCTCTGATTGATTTCTATCCCTTTAGAAGATCTAGCCACCTCCATCCCCAAGAAATATCTCATGCTTCCCAAGTATTTTGTTTTAAATTTCTTTTCCAGACCAACCTTTAACCTTTCTATTTCTTCAGTATTGTCATCTGTAATGATCATGTCATCCACATAAACAATTAACAAAGTCTTTCTTTCATCTGATGCAACCTTGTTGAAGAGAGTATGATCTGTCTGGCTTTGTTTGTAGCCATTCCTCATCATAGCTTTGGCATACTACATTGTGGAAGAGGCGAAAACATTTAGGGAGGCCTGGGCTTGGAACTGCTTGCTAAATTTAGAGCAGTCTGAAATTTGCAATCCCTATCATGAAGTTTCTTTCCTGGACACCAACAGCATCGAGTTTGTCTAAATGCTTAATTAGAATATGCTTATGTTTCCATCCTACCTTCCCCACCCCATGTATATTTTGATTTCCCTTTGGCCTTTTAAGTGCCTTTGACTTGGATTTTATTGTCATGAGCCTTATTAGTTATTCTGTTTTTAGTTGGCTACTTTGGTTTACTGTCTTAAGACATTTTTTTCTTGTTGTTTCTGAATTATAAGTTCATAATTGAGGGAGAGTATCTGCTTTAGTACCAGTTTATTGATGTCCAAGAGAATATTATCTTTCCCTATCCTTTGATCATTTATTGAATTTACATTGAATGCTATGATTATTAGCTATTATAATTCTATATTGATCACCTTATGCTTAAATCACCTGTAGGGATCGGACAAGTAGCATGGAGAATCCAGATGGGACATTGGCGAGTGTTGCACAATGTATTGAACAGTTGCGGTAGAGTTTCTCATCAATACAAGAGAAAGATCTCTTGTGAAGTTGGGGTAAGACAGGCCTGCTTGTAAGATGGAAATGGTGAAAGCTGGGGTAATTAAAAGCAAAATTGATATCCTCCACGAGGCACCAGATTTCTTATGTGCTGCTTTTGCAGAACTGCTCCGAATGTAACACCTGCAAAATAAAAATAAAAATAAAATAAGAAAAATGTGGTTGTGGGGTGTTGAACCCACAACCTCGTGGTTCTTAGCCTGAATACCCAATCAATTAAACTATCAAGCTTTTATATATTAAACTTCATCTCTTTACTTTTAACTTGTATCTGTATCGGTTCTGATAAAATAAAAATAATAATATTCAAAATAATAAAATACACTTACCATATTGGAACCCATATTAGATCTAGAACCTTCTCATATTTGAACCAAAATAAACCTCTCATGTCCCTCACCTAATCCATCTCAGATCCACCGCCGATCTCTTTCTCCGGTTGGCTGTAAGTGTCATCGTCAGTACCGTTGAGTTCGTCGCGGCCTCCTGAGAAAAAAACCTCTATCGACGCGCCTAACCACCGCCGCGATTGCCGAAAATCATGGTTCAAAGCTTGCGCGACCTAGAAGGAAAATCGAATCGATTTTTCATCGATTCCGGTCGTCCCCAGAGTCCTTCCGGCGCGTAGCCTGCTCCGTTGTGTTCACCATCGAAGGCCGAGCAAAACCCCTCCTTCATCGCCTTCTTTTGTCGCTATTAGGGCCCTCGTTGGAGATCATAATCGTTTAGGGTTAGTGAGGCATGTTTCTTGCATTCCGATCTATTTTTGGGTTTTTGTTGGTTAAATCTGTCATTTTGGTTGAAATCTGGGTATTTTTTCGAGTTCAAAGGTCATTTTTCGACTGTGTAGCGCCGTATGTGGCCTCCACACGCCGCCGGATGCGATTTTCGACCACCGTGGATGGCTGATGGGAGCCAAAACGGTCTAAACCCGTCTTGAATCGGGCCAAACCGGTCCAACCCGAATCAAACCGGTCTAACCCAAACCGATCCGATTCGATCCAACCCGGACCAAACCGGTCAACCGTTGAATAGACCTGTTGACCAGACTCAACCCATTGACCGACCCAACCTGTTAACCAACTCGTTAACCAACCTAACCCGTTGACCAGTGATGTTAGCGTTGACTGCTGACATGGCAGTTAACGTGGCTGCTGACGTTAGCGTACCCTGCTGACGTCAACGTTAACTTTGACCAAAAAGTCAAAAATTTCAAAAACCCCTATTTTATGATTTTTGATGTCCTAAGTCCATCCGTGAAGTCCGTTTTTTGAAATTCAATCCCGAAAGTCTCCAAATTGGACTATAAAGTCTCAAGTCAAACTTTTCTTCTAAGTTAAGTTAAGTTCAGAGTTTTAATTTGGATCTAATATTGATACCTGTTTAATTGTAGGATCTCATAGTCCTCCCGATCGAGTACCGACCCAGCCCGATTCCTCATGTTTTGACCAGTCTCAAGATCTGATCATGACTCGTATGTATTTTAAACCAGTAAATAAACAATCCAGTATTTAAACTCCGGTATTACTATAAACTTACCTTGTATCTATAGGGTCCAGTACTGCTGCAAAGCGAGGCTCAAACGCCAGTAGACCACCTGTCTGTTTTTCCCCCTTTTTGAGGTGTGTTTCCTTGTGTGCTATATGACTGTATACTACTGTTTTTTTTTCGTTTTAAATAAACTTATCATGTATATATGACCGTTTTTCCGATTTTACATAGATATTTATTTTGAACTTTAAGCATGATTATATCTTGTTCTACTGTATGCCTGACATATCTTGTTTGATATTTCCTGATTTGGTACATACAAAATATATGCTTATTTCCTAGTATTGCTATCATCATTCATGCTATTGTTGCATGCTTGTCAATTTAGGATTGGGATGATGTGTAGTATCTAAGATTCGGTTCAGCCTTGATCCAGCTGGTAATTCTACCTATTTACGGTTCCTAACTTCGGTTGGGGTAATTCCGCCTGTTATTGATTCTCATGCTATAGCCGGGGTAATTCCGTCTGTTCCCTAAGGTGATTCTTTAGGTTGGTACCTTTACCCTATCGGGCTTAGGTTAATGCCTGTATCAGATAATGCTCTAGGAAACCGTATCTAGGAGTTCGGTTGGAGGGTAGCATATCATGCATATACATGACTTGATTTTCTGTTATTATTGTTTATTGATTTTACCTGTGATTTGTATGCACTGTTAAAACACAATAGGCTCCATAGCTCATACCCGTTTTCTTTCCCCCTTTCAGATATTCGTAGATAAACATTCCGGATGTGCCACTTGGAGGATCTACACCTTCTCAATTATATTTTGATGTAATGTTTAAATCTTTTGGATTTCAGTTAGGGTGACATGTGTCTCTATTTTGCTACTGATGTGCCTATATTTTGTTACTGATTGATTTAAACTTATTATGTTTTGCCATCGGAAATGTGAATTATTTTGTGGCAATATTTTAAACGTATTTTATTTTGAGATTGATGGTTTTATAATGTCATATTGATTTTTAGTTGAAACAATCATTATGGTGAAACTTTTATCAGTACAGGTTTTAAGTTTTATTTTGAGTCTTGAATTATGTTTAAAGATTAAATTATTATTGTCATTTCCGGTCATTTTATTTCCGGTCATTTTATTTTTACTTGAAACCTGTTTTAGATTGGACCTCTCACCAAGCTATTGAACCCATTTTATCCCACTTCTTGATTTCCCTGCTCCTGCAGTTCAGCAGTTGGCAGCAGAGCTTCTATCACATCTACTATTAGAAGAATGTCTTCAGAAGGATGCAGTGAGTCAGCAAGGAATCTGTCCCCTTATAAGAATTCTTGGTTCTGGCATACACATCTTGCAATAGAGAGCTGTAAAGGCTCTTGTTAGCATTGCTTTAATTTGGCCAAATGAAATTGCAAAAGAAGGTGGCGTCAGTGAGCTGTCAAAAGTGATATTGCATGCTGATCCTTCGCTTCCACATGCTTTATAGGAATCAGCTGCCTCAGTTCTAGCTAGCATTCTTCAATTCAGTTTGAATTTTATCTAGAAATTCCTGTTGCTGTTTTGGTAAGGTTGTTGCATTCAGGTTCAGAGGGAACTATGATTGGCGCATTGAATGCACTTCTGGTATTAGAAAGTGATGATGGAACCAGTGCTGAAGCGATGGCTGAAAGTGGTGCCATAGAGGCTCTCTTAGAACTTCTGAGATCTCATCAGTGTGAGGAAACAGCTGTAAGACTGCTGGAAGTATTACTCAATAATGTGAAGATTAGAAAAACCAAAGTTACTAAAATTGCAATTGTACCACTGTCCCAGTATCTCTTGGATCCACAAACCCAAGCTCAACAAGCAAGGCTTTTGGCAACATTGGCTCTTGGTAACCTTTTTCAGAATGAGGCACTTGCTCGAAGTGCTGATGCTGTTTCAGCTTGTCGTGCTCTTGTTAATATGCTTGAAAACCAACCAACAGAAGAAATGAAAGTGGTGGCCATATGTTCTCTGCAAAATCTTGTGATGTATAGTCGATCAAATAAGAGAGCAGTTGCTGAGGCCGATGGTGTTCAGGTTGTATTGGACCTAATAGGTTCAAGTGATCCAGATACATCCATTCAAGCTGCTATGTTTGTTAAACTTCTATTTTCCAACCATACCATTCAAGAGTATGCTTCCAGTGAAACAGTCAGAGCCATAACTGGTAAGTTCCCGGGCTCTGTTGGACTTCATTATATTTGTGTGGATGGCCAATATGAGGAGTTACTTAGACGTGCATGTTTAGTTTGTGGAAGTTTCCGTTACCATATGCCTACTCTGGTTACATTGCATATCCTCCTTTTCTTTTCATCAAGAAGCATGTTTCTCAAACCTTATGGTAATAACATTCTAAAAGGGCCTCTTGTTGGGACTTAAGTTGAATTTATGCTTCCAGTTTGATTGGTAATTCTAACTTCGTCATCATTTTTTGGTGGTTGCTATTAACTGTGGACACACTACTTAAAAAGATTCGAGTGTCGCCATAACATATCACTCTTCTCTGTTTTTATAGTCTGAAAAATATAGACATTATAGTTGTTGCTCTACATCTATATAAAATAAGTTGCATGGTAAATCGTCGGTTTTCGCACCCATTTATTGTCTTGCTTGGCAATAATCAAGTGCTGCTTATGTGTCTGCATACACTGTAGTTTTTTCAATTGTATTGGTAATCCCATTGCTTGGCAATAATCAGTTGCCGCCGCAGATGCAATCCCATTGCTGCAGTATTTAATCCAGTCTGGCCCACCTAGATTTCAGGAGAAGGCAGAATTTCTGTTGCAGTGCTTACCTGGGACATTGGTGGTGATAATCAAGCGCGGTAACAATATGAAGCAATCAGTCGGAAACCCAAGTGTCTATTGCAAACTTACTCTTGGTAGCATCCACCTTGTCAGACCAAGGTAAGATGCTGCCATATCCTTATCCATCCTGTTCATCTAACTCTGAATTGAGTTCGGGAACTTTTCATTCTGAATTTGTAAGTTATCACAGTTTTTGGTAGATCTAAACATTTATATTCAATCCTACTAATTGATTACTAATTTAGGTTGATAACATGTTATAGGAATCTACGTCGATATTTATGTTTTCAATGGTTTGTTGTGGTGCTTTGCCAGATTTCAGAGCACACTAAGCTTATTCCGTTTATCGCTTACTAAGCATTCATTTTGTAAGTGTTTGTTGTTGCATCTGTTTTGTTTTCCATTGAGACATGGTCTTCTTACAGATTAGGCTTCCAAGGTAAAACTTGAATCCTGGGGTCTGATCAAGCAGGATGTCTAAGGGTGTTTGGTTCGAATCTAATGATTTATGACAAATTACAGGGAATCTTATATTCCTTGAACTAAACGCACTTTTTAGAATTCTGTGAATGATTTATTATTTGACATATTATTGAGAATGTCGCATTACTTAGTTTGATTTGTTTGACAAGAATATAAAATTATAATGTTTGGTTGATAGATAATAAAATTATCATAATATATATTTTATAAAATTATCTTTGTGATATTTTATCATTTTAACTGGTCAAACTTTTAACATTAGAATGAAAATGTTTGTATGAAAATGTGTTTTTTATTTGTATATTTTTTATAAAATTCTTACGCAAATAATTGAATATAATTTTTAATGTTACAGTATAATATTATATATTTAAATATATGTGATTTATTATAATTATATATTTGAATATACATAATTTTTATATTTTTTATAATAATTATTATATTCGTTACTAAATCAAGTACAGTAATAAAAACTATAAATATCATATTTATATGTTTAATTATTTAATTTACATTATTTTTCAAATAAAAAAAATATTTTTTAGAATCTAGATTTTCAAACAAAATTCGTAATGTGTAGAATAATACAAATTTTCACAATATAAATAAAAAAAATACTTTTTAGAGAAGTAATAATATTAAAAATTATTTCTAATATTTATTATTGATAATAATAAGTGTGATTTATATATATATATATATATATATTATGAGACAATTTAGATTAAATAAAGAATTATTTTAACCTATCAAAATAAAAATATATTATTGGAGAAATAGAAAATAATGATTTATTTGAATATAAATTATTATTTTAAAACTATTTTTAAATTTAAAGTGGTGAGATTTGTTTAATACCTAAGAATAGGTTACGAATGATATTTTTACCATTTTAGAAAAACAGAACTATCGTTGAAAATATTGTATTACCCACTATAGGAAATTCTCCTAAACCAAATATGGGTATATAATTTCAGAAAAGATTACTCCCACCAGTAATGATCTTTTCTGAGAACCAAATACCCATAAGAGTTCAAATTTTGTTGAAAACGGTAAATTATTTAAATGACTGCCTAACTATGAAGTGGTTTAGATATGATCATCATACTTTTAATTGTGTTATTTTGATATTGAACTCTAAATGATAATTGGTAGACGAGTGTTATTATTTGATTGAAGGATTAAATTTATTAAATTAAATTAAAATTAAGATCGAATTGATAGATTATACAAGTAATAGAGAACAAATATATAATTAAATAAATTTTTATTATCTATCACATCATCGACATCGTTAAATTTTAACAGTAGGTGACTTAATTGATGTCACTTAAATAGTTGTGTCAAAATGACACAATTGAAAATGTCATATCAGAAATACCTAAAATTAGATGGTTATTTAAGTACTTTTCCCTGTATAAAAAGCTTAAGCTTAAGGTGTGTGTTATTCAGTTTTAACCGAAATAAACCGGTTAAATTGAAATTATTTTAATTAATTCGATTGATTAATTTTAGGTAAGTTCGATTAACGGGGTTTTTTAGAAATTTAATTATCGGTTATTTCAGTTCAAAATCAGTTAATTAACTGAATTAACTAAAATTATTATGTATTAAATATTATATATTTATTTTTAGCCATTTAACTTATAAAAATTATAAAATATTCATTATTTTATTATATATTATAAAATAGTCACTAAATTTTTACCAAATTAGCATAAAATGAAAGTTTAGTGACTAAAAAAATTATTTTAGTATAATTTAGTGACCGAAAAAAATTATTTTAACATAATTTAGTGACCTATTATGTAATTTACCTAAAATTTATAACAAATTTTGATTAATTCAAAAACTGAACAAATTAACTGAAATAATTTCAATTCAATTAATTCAATTCGATTATCGATTAAAATTTTAAATTTTTTTACTAATTTAATTTTAACTAATTCGATTTAATCACCAACAAAATTAACGAAATGCACGTATCTAGAATTACTCAAACAAACACCAAAATGACAATATCCTAACCCCACACCGATGTGACACCACTAACCCTACAGAATTGCAAAATCTTGCTGAAAAGATTCAATGAATCGCACAAATGAGTGAAATATACGCGATGGAATCACCAGGTTTATCAGGAATCACTAATTTTATCAGAAAGAATGGTTTGATGATAAATTTTGCTTTCTTAATATGATATCGAGCATGTAAATTAAAAAGCCATCAAAGATAATATTATCGCAGACCTTTTAATAAGTTGTGCTTTACTCGAATATAAACCTTTAAGTTTTGACTTTCCTAATAAGAATCATATGTGCTTAACTAGCAGTGAAAATGAATCAACTAGCGAAAAAAATTGAAAGATGAATTTTGATGGGGCTTCTAATGCACTTGGATGTGGAATCAAAACAGTTTTAATATCTTCCAAAGAAAATTATTATTCTTTTACCGAACGACTAAATTTTGAATGTATCAATAATATGACAGAATATAAAGCATGTATAACAATTGAACGGAAAATCGAATACTTTAAAGTATATGGTGATTCGTCATTGGTGATTTATCAACTTCGTGGAGAGTGAGAAACAAAAGATGTTAAATTGATTGAATATGGTGAGCTTATTCTCGAATTAATAAAAAAAATTTGAGAATATATCTTTCTATTATCTCTCACGAGCAGATAATCAATTGGCTGATGCATTGACAACTTTGGTTTTCATGTTTTAAGCAAATAAAGAAACTAAAATAATGTTCATACAAATGAGTATCTTTAAATCACCCGCTAGTTGTTTTGTCATCGAAAAAGAGGTAAATGATCACCCATAGTATTATGATATTCTATAATATCTTAAGTATTAAAAGTATCCCGAGGGGCAACTGATGTTAATAAAAGAATTATTCCATACACAAGTATTTTAATTTTAGGATTTAGGGATTCAACTTAAAGTTTAAGATTTAAGAGTTTAAGTGTAGGAGCTTTGAATTTAGAGAGGTAAATTATTTAGGGTTTATAGTTATAATTTAAAGTTTCATATGTTAAAACTCAAATCTTTAACCATATTACCCTAAAACTTAAACTAAACCTTAAATTATATCCTTAAACACTAAATTTTAATTATAAACCACAAATTTAAAACTTTTGCACTTAAATATATAAAATCTAATCTAAATTCCTAAACCCTAAAACTAAAGTACACGATAATCTTTGTTTTCCACACGATGCTTAAGAATACCGAAAATCTTCTACATTTTTAGTAATATTGTTTTCATTTATTCTTATCTTAATTTCGAAGATATGTTTTACAATTATCCAAGCCAACTTGAATTTGAGTGGCTACCTATTGGTTTTAAGGGTGAGTATTCGATCGAGTCGAGTCAAAAAAACTTTGAGTTATCCGAGTTGACGAGTCATATTTTTCAACTCAAACTTTATTTGAAATTTTTTCAGTTTGAGTCGAGTTTAAGAAATTTGATTCGAGTCGAATCGAGTTAAGTTTTCGAGTTTCTATAAATATTTAATTGTAATTTTTTATCATATTATAATATGACTTGTTTTCAATTTAAACGACTTTCTATAATTATATAAGATATGTATATATATAACAATATTTCTTTATATTTTTATATATTAATGTATATATATCATAAAATGTTGGGACTTATCTCAAACTTAAAAATAAATCCTTTGATTATTAAAAAATTAGGGTTATTCGAGTTTTTCGAATTTCCATTTTACAACTCAAACTTTATTTGAAATTTTTTCAAGTCGAGTCGAGTCTATAAAATTTTGAGTCAAGTTAAAACGAGTAGGGTATTTTCTCCTCGAGTTGAGTTATTCGATTTTTTCGAGTCGAATCAAGTTTTGCTCACCCCTAATTGGTTTAACGAAATTTATGCAATACCTTAACATCTATGTCTATGTCAAGTTATTTAAAGTTATATATAAGTTGACCGATAATTTTTATTAAAAATTAATTTAATTTAAAATAAAATATTAAAAATTAAATGATTTTAAAAAAAAAAACTCTATTCATTCATGAATATTTTTTTTTCACATTATACCTTTATTTAATTTAACCAGAACCTTCCCTCTTCTAACTAATGTTATATAAATGAAAAATTTTATCATGTGCATCAAATAATGTTGAAAACCATTAATGTTAAATATTGTTGAATGAAAAATTATTAGATAAATATTGTTCTTCACGTTATCAGTAATCCCAACTAATCAGATTCATTCATCTAATTTTTTATCAAGGTGAATCATCACCTCTTTCTTACATGTAATTGGAGAGTAAATAGTTACTAAATAATTATTTTAAGATGAATGGACCAAATTAATTGAACTACAGATGATGTAGTGAATAATATTCATGTTAATTGGGTCAATCAATGTAATTTGGCCAAAAGGGAGTGAATTGATATTTTTAAAAATTGTGGGATAATTTGAAAAATATGAAAAATTGAAGACATAAGAAATTATAGTGGTTCAAGCTCAGAACAAACTCTACATCTACTATCTTAGTTCCTACCAAGAATTTTTAACTCAATTCACTAAAAATTCAAACTTTTTTTAGGTTTAAGAGATAACCTTTACAAATAAGTCAATCTTTCTACTCAAAGATTGACCTAATCTCACAATGGTTATAAGAAACTTAAAAAAGACAATTTAAGTTTCTCTCAATAGAATAATTTTTCTCAATTACACTTTGACACTCCCCAACTCAAATAAATATTTACAATAAAGATTACAAGAGTTGAGTGTAAAGATTTTTCAATAAAAATGCTTGGAGTTGGAGTTAGATGCTTGGATATTTTTTTGAATATCAAAATTGTTGGTGTTGCTTTAGAAGCTTGATTTTTGTACATTTTCGTTGAATTCTAACCGTTGAAGTCGTTGGGATCATAAATATGAACGTTAGACCTTCGTCTTTCCACCATAAATGCACTTCTGCAACTATCGGTATCGAAATGCGGGCTACATGTATCAAAACGATATCAAAATAAAAAAATCATTATGTGCATTAATAATGGTATCAAAACGTTATGTAAGGTATTGAAACGACCTGTCTTTAAAACAATGGGCGTATCGAAACAACTATAGAGTTGTACCGAAATATTTTTGGACTGTCAAAATGCATATCTAAACGCCTCTAAGGCCGTTCTGAAACGAGTCAACAACCTTTTAAAAATTACCTGTCAAACAACAATCAAAAAACATTTAAAGCTTAAAGAGCCATTGAAAAATTGACCTGGTATCAAAATGCATACGTGACATATGGAAACGCCTTAAAATTTTTTTAATTAATTTTATAAAAAATAGGACGGTACTGATACAACCAATGACTGCATCAAAATGCATGTTTTGATATCAACTTTATGAGTTTCGAAACAAAATTTTTCGTATTTAAAATATATCAAAGCGCCTATTAGAACTTGAAGAACTTAGTTGAAAAATTGTAGGCTATATCAAAACCATTTACAGGCGTATCGAAACGTCTGTAACAAAAACACAAGTTTAGCTTTAAAAAACACTTAAAAATTATTTTTATATTTTTGGTTTGACTTAAAGATATTTGTTTGATTTTTTAATTTGATAAGGACTTAAAAATTATTTCAAATTGATCATTTATCTTCTTTGTTATATTAAAATCAATTTTAGTTTTACAGTTCATCTAATAACTTCTCTTGTTAAACACTATTAAATTAATTAATAAAAATTAAAAATCTCAAGGATTCAATATATTATTAATAAAAGAGTGATAAACTTAATATATAATTAATAATTATTTATTGAGTTCTTAAGATTTTTAAATTTTATTAATTAATTTATTGATGTCCAATCATGTTCAAAATTAATAGTAAAATTAGTAGTATTCAACAATTTTCGACACCCATTATAAAATTTTCCTGGATTAGTTGGTTGAACAGACTAGATTGAGAACCGATAGGTCTGATTACCTGGACACTGTTATTGTCTTTCGATTGAGCCGTTTCAAACTATTATAAAACTGAACCGGTTATGCCGGATAAAAAAAACGCCAAAATCGGTTCATTTAAGTGTTAAATCGAAATTCATAGCCAGAACTGGACAAAAAAAGTTGCTTCGTTACCATACAAACTATCTCATTTGATACTTCCTTACAGCTATATTCTCAGTCTCTCACAATAGAAACAAAGTTCGTGTGAGCCTATGAAATTTGAATAATGGAGAAGATCACACTTCTTTGGTGCTTTCCAAAAACATAAATATATTACTAAAAAAAGTTAACATCAAACATTACGATCACGTATACGATACTCGTAACCCGATGATGGTTTATCTCACAGATGTGCAATCAAATATTTTCATAGGAAGAAGTTCTAGGATAGGAATTCTAGGTTTATGGCTAAACTAACTTCTACATCTTCTGTATAGAAAGTAGAAACTACACGAATTCCCGGCCCATCGTTTTTAACACCATAATCATTCGTCATGAGAATAAAAACAGCAGTGACAAAGCATGAAAGAGATTAAAATGAGATGAATACTGACATTCTGCAATTTTACGAGGTTGTGCCACCACCATCGGACATAAGGGATGCAGCAGCTGCAGCAGCTGTAGGGACTACACCGGTTGAAACACCTGGCTTTGACAAATGCAGAAACCTGTAAAGTTAAACATCAGAGCTTGTATGAGTTACATGTATACAACCATAGGATCTGTCAAGTTTGATCACGAATTTATCCCATGGCATACATACGAATCATAACTCAGGATTATCAGTCATCAAGAACCCAAGAATAAACTAGCCTATCGGTTTCTAAGCATGGAGTAGAAATTGGATAAAATGGAAGACAAATAAGTTTCTTACGGTGCGAGATATTCGCAGAAGGAAGACACAGCAGCGACGACTTCATTGTAATTTTCAGGCGTTGCGGGGGCAGTCACTTCTACAAGTTGTATACCAGGCGTTACAGGCACAGGCCCATCCCCATCCGTCGCATGCAATTTTAGCATCTTATTGACAGATGAAACAGTTACAGTTATCTGAGCTCCCCTCTGGAAATGAAAGGTGAATCCCACCCTCAGCAGTTCATGATCCAACTTGTACCCGAGCGCATAAAATAACCGAAGCACGTTCTTGCTTGCTTTGCTTTCTACCATACTCCGAACTAGAACAGAAATTTGCTCCGCCCCAGCACCCCTCATCGCACCCCCAACATGTTTAACAGTCCTACAGGAAATATACAAGGCTTTGTAACAAACAATCAAAGACCCAAAATTCACAAAACTAGAAACTCCAGTTTACCAAGTAGGTTCAGACTGCTCAAGATCACACAATAATCTGACCTCTGAAGCAACAAACCCTGTAAAATTCTTAACATTAGCAAAACAGAACCTAACCATCCTGTATTACAAATAAAGCAAGAAAACCATGAATTACTACATGATTAAGCAGGAAAATCATCCACAATATGTTTTCATCATCCAAGACTCCATTGATTGTAAGCAAAATCAAAGCTTTTGGGAGTGAGAATGTGAAGGTTTACCAAGATTTGGACCGCTTTTAAGGCAAATTTCATGGACCCTTAAGCTTTGTTTATGAACCCCACAAAGACCTTGAAGTAGAATCTCGAGTGCTTCAACGTACTGCAAATCTCAAAAAACAACCAAATCATCTTAATGCAACATCAAAGTCGGTAAATTTCAATAGTTTGTGTGAATTTTTACCGGTGTTTCTATAATTCCCTGAACAACGCACTCCATTTTGACAACTTTTTCATTCGAATCTTACTGATTTAAACGATGAAATTCAATCGGCGATCGATATTATTCGAGCTCACTGCGAAACCCTTCCTCTGCTTACTGAATATCGCTGTAGGCGTTGAAATGTTCCGTCACTGACCCCAAGACAAAATATTGGCTGAAACTTGAAAATGTTTTCGATTTTTTCATGGGTTGCGTGACCCAATCTGAGCCCGTCACCTCACTGTCCATTATATGACAACGATCCTGTTTTGTATTGATTTAGAGTTTAGGAGTTTAAGTTTAAGGTTTTAGAATTTTAGGGTTTAGATTAATATAACGAGGATTTATATTTTAAACTATAAATACTGTATTTTATCTTTTATCCCTAAATTTTGAAAACCTAAAATTAAGAAATTATACTTATCAGAGGGTCATTACCCTTTTTAATAAATATTTTTTAATAGAATATGCAACAAGACCATATTTATATCCAAGGGCGAAGTTAAAAATTTATCTAAGAGGTGTATTTTTTAGATTTATATTTAAGGGGTGTCAATTATTTATAAATTAGTGTTATTTATTTTTTTTTTAAAAAAATTATATATAAAAATCATATGAAAAGAGGTGGATTAAAAAATTATAGGGTGTCATTCGACCACCCTTGTCAAAGGGTGGCTCCGCCCATGTTTATATCCAATATCTTTTTTCTTTCCGATTTGTAAGTAATGTCTCTAGTTTCTCTAGGATGTGACATTCTTTCTTACTCAACCTTGTGACGTCCACAAGATACACAACTATCATAGTTGTTCACCCTATTATCTTATTTTTAAGGACTCTCAGCGTGAAATGAACAATTAATGATACTATTTGTCATAGGCTCATTACCTTCTTCTAAAATATAATAAAAAATATATAGTTTTCAAGCCACAAGTATCTTTCAAAAAAAATTTCAAGACTTTTAAAAAATTCACAGTTTTACTAAAATGTTTTAATTAAGTCAATTCCAACTTTTTTACATGTTATTATCTAATCGGTTTAATAAAAACATAAATAACTTTCTCATGTGATCAAGATAACTAAAACACATAAAAATGTTAAATGCTTGAAAAAAGTGTAATAAAAAACCTAATCTCTCTCCCTCACGCTAACCTTAATGAAAGCCATGATGAGTGCTTGTGCTTTCCTCATATGAGAATCCCGGTGGCCGGCCTCTAAGGGGATATCCCACACTAGTGCTAGTGGCGCTTATCACTTAAACTAAATTTTCGCAGTTGATTGGGAGATTTTGAGATTGAAACTCTTTTTATTTTTTGTTTAATAATTAATCTGCCATAACATTGTTTTAATATGGCTTGTATTACATTTCCTTAAATTCTTTGCCATATGAAAGTTGGCATTGTTTGTGTACTAATATCAACACAAGCTTATTACTTATTTCCTAATTTGCAACCACTAACATATACCGGCGGATCCACATAGGTCCACTCTAAATTTTTTAAAATTTATACATTTAGCTTTGATTTTTAAATTTTTATGAATTGATCCTTAAATTTTTTAAATTTTTATGATTTGTTCCCACCCTAAATTTTTAAAATTTTATAACTTGTGCCCACTCTAAAACATATTTTGATTTGTGTCCACCCTCACAAATATTTATGGATCCGTCACTGCTAACATGCAAAACAAATTACCCTTATGGTGTATGATTTGCTTGATAGACAATAGGAGGTGTGCGTGAGGTGGGTGAGCCGACAACTGAACATGGTTGCGGATTGTCTTGCTGGGATGATGAGAGGTAAACCGATTGGATTATGTGTTTATAATACACCACCTAGTGAGGCTATTCAGCCAATCCATGCTGATTTGGTCCTTGATTAATGTCTTGTTTCCTTGTAGCCGTTTGTGACATCGATCTTTTAAGTACTCGCTTGTGCAATCTTTTTCTTCCATTTAGGTTTAGGGAGATTTTTTAATGAGGCACAAGCGTGTACGCTTCTTTACCCATAAAAAAAATACCCTTATGATGCTCATAAAACATTTCGGAGTTCGAGGTTACAAACTTTAAATTAATATTATTAAAAATTTTATTAGAACTTGAATATTTCACTTAGTTTGATACCTGATGAATAATCCTTAAATAAAACAAATATGATAATATATTAATTCCATACATCTCATATACTATTCACCAGGTCAAATGCATAAAAATACCCTAAAACGTCAAACCTCCCCGAGAAGGATCCTAAAAATTCAATGATAGGTTAAATCCCGATCAACGGTCAGTCAATGCCTTGATGATCTTGTGCGGTCAGGCACACAATAAGCTCGGTGCACTCTAAGGCATAATTTGGTGCGATGCACAGCAAGCAGTGTGCATCCGCCCTGGTTGCTACCAAACATAAAGACCCGATAAATGAGTCCGAGACTCAATTAAAAAAACTCGATATTTGGATCGTTATAATATTTTAACAATAATAAAAATAAATTTAATAAAAAAATATAATAGAACAAATAGGATAAAAATAAGTATTTTTATATAAAAAAAATATTTGTGAACACGGACGAAACGGAGTTAATTACTTTAATTAGTGACGAATACGTATTTCTGATTGGATAAACATTTCTTATTTACTCTAAAATCAGATATACTAAACTTTTCCTCACCATGATAATTAACCAAAAGATAATTTTCATTCACGGTTATTTATGTTTGAATTTTGTTTTATTTTGGTCATCCAAATTTAAAAAGATAATTTTCATTCACGGTTAAACACTTTTACCTTACCTATATAAACCCATTTACTTAAATGCTAAACCCTAAATCAATTAGTTCTTCTTGTTAACTCAAATTGTTCCTCTTTTTCTATCTATTTTGTAGAAACATAAAGCTTAAGAAGCGAAGAAGATAAAAATGAAAGTAGGCGCATCTATTTGTCGTTGTGGCCTCAAAGCAATTGTTGTAGTTTCTTGGACTGATGACAACCATAGTTTGAGGTTTTTTTTAAAAAAAATTATGAAAGAAAGGCTCATTATCTTAATATCGATTTTTCTGCTATGATGGATTGTTAAGGAAAATGAAACAAATGGAAAGAGTAAGAAAATGAGCATATTTGTTGACTACGAGATTGAGCAAAACTCGATTCGACTAAAAAAATTAAATAACTCGATTCGATTTGATGCGAAAATACTTGACTTCTGACTCAACTCGTTTTAACTCGACTCAACTCGAAAAAAATTCAAATAAAGTTCGAGTTGTAAAATGAAAATCGAATAACTCGAAATTTTTAATAATCAAAGGATTATTTTTTAAGTTTAAGACGAGTCTATCAACTTTTTATGATATATACATTGATATATAAAAATATAAAAAAATATCATTATATATGAAAAAAATATATAGATAAATATCTTATATGATTAGATAAAGTCGTTTAAATTGAAATCAAATCATACTATAACATGATAAATAATTATAAATAAATATTTATAGGAACTCGAAAACTCGACTCGATTCGACTCGACTTGAACCGAAAAAAAAATTCAAATAAAGTTTGAGTTGTAAAATATAACTCGTAAACTCGAATAACTCCAAATTTTTTGACTCAACTCGATCGAATACTCGCCCCTAGTTGACTATGCTTACTAATTTTCTCCATTGCAATGGTGTGGGTTATGCATGTACACCAACATAAGTTGGTCAGAATCTGGAACAAATAAAAATCTAATAAATACTAAAACAATATATAAGGCATATACCTATTAATAGATTTCACCCTTTTTATTATTCAATTATATGATGTAACTATTTTTTTAAGGATGCAACCTTTTTTAGGATGCAATTGTTTTTTTCTGTCTATTGAAATTTCAAAATTAGATTTTATTAACTACAAAACCAAACCCTTCTATAAAAAAATAAGTTTTAGTCCTATAAACCAAGTACCTATTGCATAGAATGGTTAGGAATTTTATGTTTTTTGAATTTATTTGTATCTTCTCCGCTTTTTGAATTTTATTTTTTTATAAAATGGTTAGGAAAAGAGGAATAATTTGAGTTATAAAAGAACAAATTGATTTAGGGAAGTAAATGGGTTTATATAGGCAAGGTAAGGGTGTTTAACTAACTAATATCCTTTATTCTACGTGTATTATACATGTGGGTTATTTTTTATTTTTTAAATTGTCATGTCAATTATCTATTAAATCACTAATAAAAACTAACTACTTAGTAATTAAAATATAAACGTTTTAAAATGTAAGTGATAAAAATAATTTTTTAAATTCAGATGACTCAAATAAAACAAAATCTAAACGAAAATGATCATGGGTGAATATTATCCTTAACAAAATTTCTCCCTACCTTTCTAATCAATGATATAGATTAGACCCTTTGCAATTTGCTATAACAACACAAAATTTTGAAGTTTAACAACAACCTTTATTTTCTTGTAACAATACTACATAAAAAAAGATGACTGAGGAAGGATGAACTTAGATTGATTAAGGAAAGAAAGATGAATTAAGATAAAAAAAAAACACAGAGTCAATATAATCGATACCCTCAGGTAAGTTTCATCCCTTTAAACCTAAGTCCTCAACAAATGACATGATTTTATCTATTTACAACTCTTTATTAAAACACAACACCTCATTTAAAAGAATAAAGACAAAAGAGTAAAATAAAACAACTAAAAGTTAAATCTTCATGTAACAACCATACAACGATCATTTTCAGCTATGGTTGTTACAATACTCCTTCTTTCAAAGCATCCTTATCCTTAAGGATCAATGCTTGGAAACTACTGCTTCAACTGATGAAGAATCTTCCATGTTGCATATTCTGAAAAGGAATTTGACCACTCCACTAAAATTTTAGTGATTGCTCGATTTTGCCTTTTTTCAATTCTCTTATTAAAGATTCCAATTGATTTCTTGTTGATTCCTCAAGCTGGTCTTATAATGGGCAGTTATGGTTGCACCAATTCAACTCTTATCCTCTTCTTTAATTGGGACACATGAAAAACTAGATGGACTTTTAAGTCTGCTTGTAGTTATAACTTATAGACTATTTTCCTTTCTTGTCAATCACCAAAAAGGGTCTAAACCATTTTGTAACCCCCCTCGACTCGGCCTAGTCACAAGACCTACCCGAGGTGGCTACATGGGGATTACCGAAGCCAAGTTTGAAGACTCAACTCCAATAACCAACACTAGAAAGCCTTTCTGAGCCCAAATGACCAACGTATCTACACAAGGGCTCTAACCCAACCTTATTGGGCTTACCAAAAGCCCAAAGGCTCAAAACGATATTGGCGTATCAGTACGAGGTGAAACCGAAAACCCTTTCATCTGGACGAATTTTTAAAGCACAAACAGTTAAGGACTAACCCAACAACCACATACAAGCATACTTAACATGCATAAGACATTATATAACTTAAGGATCATGTTCCACATGCTTAAAACTCATACACATTTATTCAAATCATGCTCAAGCAACAAGACATAGAATTCATATATAAAAGAGTTCAAACAACATCAAAGATAATATCCACATAACCATAACTTCAAAATATAAATCAACATGCTAACTCAAGGCAACCATGGCGAATATAAACCATGCATGAAATCATCCAAAACATAAGTCAACATGGGAGTCAAACAACGCTCCTAAACTATACAACATATCTCATTGCTAGCTAATACATTACTGCAACTAAATCATACTTGAGCTAACGAGCAACATGCTTGAACGTCCTTCCTCGCACCATGCTAACTCCCGAGCTAATGATCTGCATTGTCGGAAAATGAGAGTATAAGCATAAATGCTTAGTGAGCAAAACTCAAAAACATAACTACGACAATGCAAGATTCAAGCTTTATTTGAATTAAAAGCCAACATCGTTACATGCATCTAACTTCATAGCATCTTACAATCTTACAAGAGCAATCAAAGTCCACAACATAACATAAAACCACATATTCATAGCAATTAAGATAAGTATGTTGGCAAACTCGGTTATTATACACGGATATACGAAAATGTCTTACACGCATACGAATTTATTTGACACGGCCGAATTTATCTTACACGTATACGAGTTTTATCTAACACTACCAAATTTATTTGACACGTATACGAGTTTTATCTCATAGTGCATTATTCTTACATCCTATTGGTAGACCAATTATACCCGGTATGACTCAACAAATGCCAACATCATTACCACAACATTATGTTACAAATCTTACATCTTACGCCTCTTACCGGTCTTACATACCCACCCAGCTTATTTCTTACCATACTCAAGTGGTCTTACTTACCACTTACAATCATAACCTGCAACATCTTACAGTTACTTTATAAATATTTCACATGACATATTAACATGTTATTAATCAATAGATAATCAACACAACTCAATATAACAATTAACATGCCATCGACAACAAGTTTTCCAATCTTTACCATCTAACAAGCATACAAGGTAAGTAAAATGGGTAGATCTTACTCTTGAGTTTGGATTAGCTTATCAAGCCTAATCCAAACTCCCAAAATCATCCTTGAACCAAAACCAAGTTCAAAACATTTTCCACTCACCACATAACTCTGACGGTAGCCAAATCGAGCCTCGAACCTTCCAGAATTGCACTCGAATCACCCGAAACCAAATGTGTTGTTTCAAACCAACCAAAATTAAAGTATTAACCTCATAATCAACCACAAATTCACTGTTTTACATCAGCTCACAAATCCACAATATTTTCTCAACAATTCAAAGCCAAATTCATCCCAAATATTCTCATTTTCATACTTAAGCAAAGCACAACCATTACCCTTCAATTTAAACACCTAAAATACTTCAAAACATGTCCAAAACATCACTCATACATAGTATAACCATCACCCCTTCATTTCCACACTAAAATACCCTAAAAACACTCATTTTCTACTTTCAAAAATTGACTACTGCAGCCATTTCGAGAATTCAATCATCTACCTCATTTAATTACTCAAAATTCATCCCTTAACATTCTAAAAACACCTACCAAGGTTTTATATACCTGCAGCCCTTTATTTTTTTAACAAAAACCAACCAAAAACTCAACTACAACAACTCTAAAAATCCTCCCTAAGACTAGTTTCGGGTTCGCTAAGATCAAACAATTTTCCTAACATGTTTTAACTTCATTAAAAATTTCAAAAGCATCCTTAAACTTTGTTTTACTAAGCTCATTCGAAATTTCAACAAAATCCTCACTTTTCTCATCAAACCTTGAAATAGAGATTCTCCAGGACTTGATAAAAGTAAGACTTTTAACTATCAAAAGATAAGAGATTAAAATGACAAGTCAAATATGAAATTACCTTTTGAAAAAACTATTGGATGATGTTGGATGATAAAGAAATAAAAAATTGGGGTTTTAGAGAGTTTTTAATGTTAATTTTGAAGAAGACGAGAAAAATGATGTTTTGATTCTTCAAATCCCTTATAAATTTCATTAATGGCGTTTCTGTAAATATTTTGAACTTTTATAATAATCATTTCTTTAATTAAAATTAACCCAAAACTAATCTGAGTTTAGAGTCTAATAACTCTTAAGCCCAAAATTGGGATGTTACAACTCACCCCTACTTAAGTTATTTCATCCAAAAAGTAGATACCATCAAAGTCACCCTAACTTCCCAAATAATTTCTTCCAAAAAATACTCATAAAATTCTATCTCGGTCATAAATGATATTGTTAGGCAATCCATGTAGTTTAAAGATATTCTTCAAAAAAATAACAGTAACATCCTTGGTTGTGAATGGTTGGATCAAAATATAAACTAATGACTTAGTAATTAAAATATAAACGTTTTAAAATGTAAGTGACAAGAATAATTTTTTTTAAAATTCAGATGACTCAAATAAAACAAAATCCAAACGAAAGTGACCATGGGTGAATATTACCCTTAACAAAATTTCTCCCTATATTTCTCATCAACCATATAGATTAGACCTTTGCAATTTGCTATAACAACACAAAATTCTGAAGTTCAGCAACAACCTTTATTTTCTTGTAACAATACTACACAAGAAAAGAAGACCGAGGAAGGAAGAACTTAGATTGATTAAGGAAAGAAAGATGAATTGAGATAAGAGAAACACAAAGTCAATATAATCGATACCCTCAGGTAAGTTTCATCCCTTTAAACCTAAGTCCTCATCAAATGACATGATTTTATCTATTTACAACTCTTTATTAAAACACAACACCTCAATTAAAGGAATAAAGACAAAAGAGTAAAATAAAACAACTAAAAGTTAAACCTCCCTGTAACAATCATACAACGATCATTTTCAGCTATGGTTGTTACAATACTCCTTCTTTCAAAGCATCCTTATCCTTAAGATCAAAGCTTGAAAACTGCTGCCTCAACTGATGAAGAATCTTTCATGTTGCATCTTTTGTAAAGGAATTGGACCACTCCACTAAAATTTCAGTGATTGCTCGATTTTGCCTTTTTCCAATTCTCTTATTAAAGATTCTGATCGATTTCTTGTTGATTCCTCAATCTGGTCCTATAATGGGTAGTTGTGGTTGCACCAATTCAAATCCTATCATCTTCTTTAATTGGGACACATGAAACACTAGATGGATTTTTGAGTCTGCTTGTAGTTGTAACTTATAGGCTATTTTTTCTATCTTTTCAATCACCAAAAGGGTCTAAACCATTTAGGGGCTAGTTTTTGATAATTTCTCAAATTAACTATCTGTTATCTATAAGGTTGTAGTTTCAAAACGACCTAATCCCCAACTTGCCATTCAAACTTCTTCCTCCACTTATCAGCCTAAAACTTCATTCTTTATTATCTTTGCATATGGAATTTTAACATCTTAGTAGTTTCTTTTCTCATCTATATATCTTTATCCATAGTAGCCATCAAAGATTCTCCTACTATATATGACAAGTGCAGAGAATGAACTTGACCATACAAAGCCTGAAAGGGAGTAAACTGTATAGCATAGTGGAAATGGTATTTACCATCACTCAACCAAGTGCAACTAATCTTTCCACTCCTTTGGTCTTTCACTAGTCATGAATCTTAAGTAGGTTTTCAAACATTAATCTAATTTCTCAGCTTGACCATCAGTTTTTGGATGATAAATAGTAGATACTATCACTGTCACCTCTAACTTTCCAAATAATTTCTTTAAAAAAATCTCATAAAATTTTACCCCTGTCACAAATGATATTGTTAGGCAATACATGTAATTTAAAGATATTCTCTAAGAAAATAACAGTAACATCATTGATTGTTAATGGATGGATCATAGCTATAAAATGATTATACTTTGTCAACCTGTTAATAACTATCAACATACAATTCTTCTTCCTATAAAGAGGAAGACCTTCAATGAAATTCAAGCTTATGAATTTTTAAATATTCTCTAGATTAGACAAGGGCTACAAGAGACCTCTAGGTAGTTGTAAGTCCCTTTTATTCTTTTAAGAAATCATACATTTTTTCACCATATACTTAATATCCCTTCTCATACTATTCCAATAAAAAATTATTCCTACTCTAAATTATTGTATGAGCCCCAAAATGACCTTCTAAAGCACTTCCGTGAAACAATTGCATCAATTTTGTCCTTACTGTTGCATAACTTCCCACCATCATCTTTTTCTGTAAGACCCCAAATTTGGTCCTAGAAGTTTAGAGGTTGGTTTAGAGGTCTAGTGGATCGGTTTTGTCGGTTTAGCCTAGTTCGGGATTAAATACCTAAAAATTAGTTTTCTATCAAAATAAAATGAGGAAAAATATTCTAAAATACTTAAATAATATATATTAGACTTTGTTCAAATCAATATTAAAAATCGACACTTGAAACTCTAAGATTTTAAAATTAGTGACTTGTAAAAATTGAAAATTTAGGGACAATTTTATGAAACAAGCTAAAACTTTGAATCTTTAAAGTACTTTGATCCAATATAATCCTACTTGGTCTAGGCTTTTCAAATATTTATTAATTAAGCCCAAAATCTATTTTAAATTAAATAACTTAATTAAACCCAATTTAAAACTCTTAAAACCCTTTTTAATTAACCTAAACATCACATATTTTTCTTATTTTTGTTTCCCTCTTTGGAGGTAGTTGTTCATCAAGTTTTCAAGGTAAAAACTCATTCTTTTCCACTAAAAATCGTTTACAATAATTATCTTAACTTTTCTCCTTCAGTTTTTCTTGTTTTTTCATCGTTTTCTCGTTTTAAAACCCGGAAAACAATTGGATCAGTTTTGGAGGTGAGATTTTTTCAATCCTCTAGAAAAATAAATTTCTTTATGAAATTCCCAAGTTCTTGGCTTGGAGAAATTGTTTTAATCATTTAATTTCTTAAAAAACGGTTTTTTTTGGCTAAAAATCTCAATTTTCGTTCAAGGGTTTTTACCCACTGTTTTTGGGTCTTAAATGGATTATTTTTAATGTGTTAGTATGTTTATATAGTGATTTTAATATCCCTAATCTCGGACTATAGGCTTAAGTGAAGTTTGGTGTGTTTCGATAAGTTTTCGGTTTAAGTTTTGATAGGTTTTAAGGGCTATTGTGTAGGGATCCGACTTGTTAGTTTCTTTTGTGAGTTTAGAAGCATCAAAACCCTTGGTTTTGATGCTTGAAATAGGACAAGAGTTAGACGATCGTGTTTAAAGGCGTTCCGATTTGTTTCGGTGATTTGGCGAGCAAGTATTGGTTATCGGTGAGTGGATTATGAGGGTTTCCAATTGGGCATGGTTTTAAATATGTTTTCAAAGGGTTGAGGGTGTAAGGATGGTGTAAAAAATCTCCTTATACTCAGAAGTAAGTTTTAAGTATTGCTTTCTTAAAGGTTCTCATATTATGCCTTGTTTTTACAAGGTTATTTGTCATGCTCCTATTGTGTTGTGCATATGTAATTATGCATGTATATAAATACTCATGAGACTTTTTTTTAAAGAGATTTTATATGCATTCAATATTCTCACGGTTTTTATTTTGAAAAATATGATAAAAGTGGTTTTATCAATTTTTTGCAAGTGATGCGTAAAAAGTGAGATTCATGTGAATTTATTTTGAATTAAGTTTTGAACATTGATTTTTGATAATATATTGGCTAGTTAAATGATGAACCTTATGGGATAAGTTGATGGATCAATAGGGTTTAGAGTGAACTATAAACATTCAAAAGTCGTACTTGTATAAATTCCTTGTGTGTTGCATTTTGCCTTTTATTCTAATGATATGTGATGGGAGTGGTACTATCACATACGGGTTGATCGAAGTGGTACTGTCACCGGACACTAAGGTGAGATAATTCATGTTGAGAGTGGTATCAACATGCACATGCTCTGGGAATGGTAGTAACATGCGGTGCGATAATTCATGTTGAGAGTGGTATCAACATACCATATGCTCTAGGAGTGGTACTAACATACGGTTGCCCGTTTATCCTAACGATTTGGAGTGGTACAAAACAGATCACTAGCAGCAATATATGTTTTTACTTTTCAAAGGTAAGTGTCATGTTTTTCACTTGGTCGCATATAATATTATGCATGCGAGGTTTTGTGCATTGGTATGCATGTGATTTAAGCATTGTTATGTGGTTAGCATGTAAGACTTGAGCTTTGTGCATTGAGATGCATGTGTAAACATTGCTATATTGTTAGTATGTAGGACTTGAGTTTTGCTCGTTGAGTATGCGTTTTCAAAAGTGATTTGAAAAAAGGGTTTTACTCCATTTTAATGATGATATTGTTAGCCACGGTTTGATGACACTTGCTGAGTTTTAAAGGTGGCGTTGTTAGCCATGTGCGTTTTGTTTTATGAAGAGCATGATATGTTTTTAAATTGATGAAATTGGTTTAATATGGGTTACGTTACAAGGTGTTTTTATACTTATTTTTATTCACCCATTAAACTTATGCTTACCCTCTTATTTACCTTGTAATGCAGAGTATTTGATGTGGAAGAAGCAAAGAGAAGTAAGGATCCAGGTAACCGTCAAGTGAAAGCTCAAGCATGTCTTTTTAATATTAGTAGTAGTGAGAAAGCAATGGGGATGTGTTATCATATTGTGAATAATGTCTATGATTTTGAGACTTGAAATGGTTATATGCTTATACATATTTGATGAATATCAAAGTTGATGTTAGCTTGTGACTTTGAATTAAATTGTCTATTGATATTCCTTTAGTATTAATACAGTTATTTTAAAGTTTGATTCTTGATATCCCTAGGTTTGAATTTGAGTATTGTTTATAATGAAGCATGACTACTTAGGAGTTGAATATATTATTGTTAACTAGGTTGAAGTGCATCTAGATAATATGCCATGATATGTGCTTAAAGTAGTTTTAGATGAATCTGCATATTGAGAATAACATGAAACCTTTGGAGGCTGGAAAAAGTGTTAAACATTGAGCATGCAATAAAATGACTTGTATATATTATTTTAAACTGAAAATTTAAGTGCAAGCATGAAAAATACTTAATTAAATATTGATAACCTTAATTTTACAATTAGGATATAAAATTCTAGAAATTACGATTAACTCCATAAAACTTGTTCGATTAAATTAAGACTCGTTTATCTTTAGTTTCCGCTGTAATTAAATATTGATATTTTTTAGGGTTGTTTATCGGGGCAAGTCTCAGGATTAGACTCAGTATTCCCTATGTAGCTCGTTCGAGTCGGGTGGCGTCTAGACCGGGTCGAGTGGGTTAAATTTGGTGGTATCAGAGCTTAGGTTTACGAAACCTTTTGGATAGTTTGGTTTGGTATGTTGTAGAGTTAAATTTGTTTTAAATGTTTCTTATGCACGGTGATTGTTTGAAAATTCTATGTTATTGTATGATATAAACGGTGTTCGTTATATGTGATTGATTTGTGTTGTGACATAGTAACTTAGGGTTTTATTTGTCAAGCACGATGTTTGCAAGCATGATTAAAATTTTTATGTGATTGAATGTTTGTTATATATATATGACTATTGATAAAGCATGATTAAATTTTGTATGCTTAAATATTGCTATATGAATTATTGTTTGTAAGCATGATGAAATCTTGTTGTTTTGCTATGACATTAATTATATGTAAATGTGAACATGTTCGTGAGTTGCTTGACTAAGTGAAGTGAATATTATGTGACATAGACTACTATTTTAACCATGTTTTAAGGTTATCTTGCATATGAAATTTATAAATGTAAAATGTGTTTAGATTTTAAATATTGCATATACTGCTGTCAGTTGGTCTTAAAAATGATTTATGAGTTGAACATCACGTGAAATTTGTGGTTATTGATATGACATGTAGTATAGGAAACTAGTTTAAATTTTCATTGGTTAATGCATGAGACTTTGAGGTGATTTTATATGATGCTTAATACATGTTGTGGAAAATACACTTGTTGTATGGTTACATGTTCTTGATGCTAATCATAGTTGATGATTGTTCTATGTGAAGAATAAGTATATATTGAGGTTTATTTTTGGGTACCGTTGCTCTAACTACTATTAGGAAATTGTTTTATATTGTACTTGAGCTACTTGAAACTTGCTTCGCGCTGGCCTCACAAGTTTTGCAAAATATTTTGCATGTTAAAATTATTTTTCTATTTTATTGTGCTTGATATTGGACTAAAAAGAAAGCTAAAACTTTGTAATAGAGGAGTTTCGGAGATCAGAAAGAGTAAACAGATTTGTGTTGTGGTGTTGTGATATCGATCTTGAGTTGACTGGGTCCTCGATCGTGTTTGAGTGTAAAGTGGTTTTGAATTAATTTAGTCTGAGAATTTGTTGTATTGGTGAGTAGTAGGTGAATACATCATCGATGGCACCTTTGAGAGTTTCAAAGTGTTTTGTGTGAAAGGTGAATCGAATGTGATAGAAACATTCGGATTATGGTGTGGTTTTGTACTCTTGAGTGCTAATTTCTATGGTTTGGAACTTTGAAGAGGTAGAAAGTTGAAGTTCCGGAGTTGAAGATGTTGTTTGTGAGTATGGACAAAAATCATACATAGTATAAGAGCACTTATATGTATATACATTAGACATCTTAAGACATGCATGCATTCATGAGCATAACATTAGATTGTATTTGCATGCACTTGCATAGGCATCTAGGATCACATACAAGACTCATGCATACATTGTCCATTTTTTTAAATGTTTCCCTCTTGAAAAAAAAGTTGTATTGAGTTCGGTTCTTTAGGGAAAATTTATAGGTTTATAAGGGTGCTTGGAAGATACTCTTGTTGGTTTTGAGCCTATTGTCTAGTGGGTTAAGTTACTATTCTGGTTGGAAAGTAATCTTAGATAAGGATTGGTTAGTTGGTTTTGGAGCTATGGATGGTTGAACACGGGAAGAGTGCCATGAGTTTGATGTTGGTGAAGCGGAAGGTTGAGTTTCGCAAGGTTTATTCGGCGAAAGTTTAGTTTGTGTAAGAGGTGTTGTGTTATCGTTGTGTTTGGTGGAAGTAATACTTAGTATTTTCTGTTTGGTATGGTTTCGAAAGTATTTAGGTCGAGGACGTAGCTGATCTTGTGTTTTGTTTTGGAAAGTGCTAGTTGGGTTTTTGGAAAAGAAATAAATATTCTAGAAAAAGAGTTGAGGTGATGAAGAATGCATAACGAACTGGTGTGGACCTTGAAAGGTGGTGGTGCTGTCGTTCGGCTTAGCTTTTGAATGTTGTGTTCATAAACAGTTGTGTCAGGTTTTGCTTGGGTATGACTGGGTTGTTTGTGGAGGTTTTGGATGTAATCCTTTGATATATCCGTATGGAGAAGTTGTGTGATAAGGAACGTTGGATAATTTATAATCATTTTTGGTCAAACAGTCTTTTGAGCTTGTTTTATCGTTAGGAAGTGTTGCGAGGGTTTGTGTTGTTGAGTTTTCTATTTATGGTTAGTTTTCTTCAGTGTGGTTGTTGCTTAACATTAAGAAAGATGTTAAGGTTAGTGAACGAAAGAGTCTAAGTGAGAAGAGGGTTTGTTGACTTTGGTTCTGTGTTATGTGAAGTTCCCTTCAAGAAGTTATTTTTGGGAAGGGTTGTGTGTGGTTCACTCTAGTTGTTAATGACGCGTTGCCGAGATGGTTTTTATGAGCTAGTCTTTAGATGAAGCTTTGTCTTTTGGATAAAGATGATATTGTGTACTATCATAAAAGGGATAAAAGTGCCTTGTGTTGTATGATGGGTTGAATCTAAGTTGCTTAGTGTGACTTAGGTTGCTTAAGGGTTATTTCTTGACACGTGTCAGTTTAGTGGCGTAAGTTAAGAGTATTGTAAAGTTAAGAGAAGTGTTGGTGCGATTAAGTTTATCAAAGTGTGTCGGTCTAGTGATAGAGTTGAAGGTGAGACTTTCTATGGATAAAATGTTCTGAGGTAAGTTGTTGTTAGATGTTTGGTGGAGCCGCGTGTGCAGGACACAGTTGAGGTTGTGTTGATGGGTTTTAGCTGTGGTGTTGGTTGTCTTTTATGTCTATGTGGAATGTGTTTGTATTGTATGATGCTATAAGTTAGAATGATATCTTAATCAAAATTTGTGTTAGTCTTTTGCCATGCATATAGAAGTAACAAGTTGTGGCAGAAGTTTGAAAGCGGTTGTTGTTTGATGGACTTATTTTGGATGAGGATGAGTTAAAAGTGAATGTTTGTTTTGTTGGTAAATTGAGCTTGAGGGTCGGTATTATTTGAGAATGTTATTGTTGTCATAAGTATTAGAGTAGAGGTGTGTGACCAAATTTCCGTAAATTCTGTGGTGTGGTTTCTTGGTAGTTAAAAGAGAGTGTTTTCTTTGAGAACAGTTAGAGTTGTTGAGCAGTATGCTTTAATGTGGTAAGGTTTTGAGACAAATGATGGGTTTCTAATTGAGTTTATGGGTGTTCTCTCGTTAATAGACATTTAACTGGTATGAGTGATTTATCCAGGTCTGGAAAAGTATGTTAAAGTGTTGTAACATGAATCTTTTGGGTTCTTGGTAAGGATGTTGTCATTAATAGAATTGCTTATAACCAACCGTGTTTAGAATTTCTGTGATAGAGTGGTACTGTTTAAGGTTTATTTTGGTGGAAGTTGTTATGTGTTGTTGTGGTGAGCGAGACTCGGTGGAAAGTTTTGATTGTTGCCTTGTATTTTTGAATATGTTTGAGAAAGTTAAGCTTATTAGTGGAACTGAGAAGTTGTTGTAGTTTGTCGATAGTTGTTTGTCAACCTTGAGTAAGGAGAGTTTAGGCCGTTGAGAAAAGAAAAATGGTTTTGCTTTTGGATTGAGGGTGCAATGAGTGTCGAAACAAACCATTATATTTTTGTGAATTGTTGCAAGTTGTGATGACGTGTGGTGTAAGTATGAAACTAAATCTTGTTTGTATGAGATGTAACAAAGTGAACATGTGGATCGGAAAGTTTTAAGTGATATTTAGGTGTTTGGAAAGTCACGTGAGATTGAAAGGAAATTGTGAAGAGTAATTTTCTTACCTCTCTCCACGGTGAAAATTTTGAGGACGAAATTTCTTAAGTGGGGGAGAGTTGTAACACCCTAAATCTGGGCTTAGAAGTTTAGAGGCTGATTTAGAGGTTTAGTGGATCGGTTTTGTTGGTTTAGCCTAATTCGGGATTAAATACCTAAAAATTAGTTTTCTATCAAAATAAAGT
Organism: Abelmoschus esculentus; assembly: GCA_035048815.1. Classification (NCBI taxonomy): domain Eukaryota; kingdom Viridiplantae; phylum Streptophyta; class Magnoliopsida; order Malvales; family Malvaceae; genus Abelmoschus; species Abelmoschus esculentus. The sequence goes on from JAUCBN010000011.1 coordinate 21,577,433, forward strand.
GAGGAAAAATATTCTAAAATCCTTAAATAATATATATTATACTTTTGTTCAAATCAATTTTGAAAATTGACCCTTGAAACTCTAAGATTTTGAAATTAGTGACTGTTTTGTAAAAATTGAAAATTTAGGGACAATTTTATGAAACAAGCTAAAACTTTTAATCTTTAAGGATCTTTGATCCAATTATAACCCTAGTTGGTCTAGGCTTTCCAAATATTAATTAATTAAGCCCAAAATCTATTTTAAATTAAATAACTTAATTAAGCCCAATTTAGAACTCTTAAAACCCTTTTTAATTAACTTAAACATCACATATTTTTCTAATTTTCGTTTTCCTTCTTTGGAGGCAGTCGTTCATCAAGTTTTCAAGGTAAAGACTCATTCTTTTCCATTAAAAATCGTTTACAATAATTATCTTAACTTTTCTCCTTCAATTTTTCTTATTTTCTTATCGTTTTCTCATTTCAAAACCCGGAAAGCAATTGGATCAGTTTTGGAGGTGAGATTTTTTCAATCCTTTAGAACAATAAAGTTCTTTACTGAAATTCCCAAGTTATTGGCTTGGAGAAATTGTTTTAATCCTTTAATTTCATAAAAAATGATTTTTTTGGCTAAAAATCTCAATTTTCGTTCAAGGGTTTTTACCCACTGTTTTTGGGTCTTAAATGGATTATTTTTAATATTTTAGTATGTTTATAAAGTGTTCTTAATATCCCTAATCCCAGACTATAGTCTTAAGTGAAGTTTGATGTGTTTTGAGAAGTTTTCAGTTTAAGTTTTGATAGGTTTTAAGGGCTGTTGTGTAGGGATTCAACTTTTTGGTTTCTTTTGTGAGTTTAGAAGCATCAAAAACCTTGGTTTTGATGCTTGAAATAGGACAAGAGTTAGGCGATCGCGTTTAAAGGCGTTCCGATTCGTTTCGGTGATTTGGCGAGCAAGTATCGGTTATCGGTGAGTGGATTATGAGGGTTGCCAATTGGGCATGGTTTTAAATGTATTTTCAAAGGTTTGGTGGTGTAGTGATGGTGTGAAAAACCTCCTTATACTCAAAAGTAAATTTTAAGTATTGCTTTCTTAAAGGTTCCCATATTATGCCCTGTTTTTACAATGTTATTTGTCATGCTCCTATTGTGTTGTGCATATGTGAATATCTATGTATATAAATGCTCATGAGACTGTTTTTAAAGAGATTTTATATGCATTCAATGTTCCCACGTTTTTTATTTTGAAAAATAAGATAAAAACCACTTTTATCGGTTTTTTACATGTGATGCGTAAAAAGTGGGATACATGTTATTTGAATTCTATTTTGAATTAAGTTTTGAGAATTGATTTTTGATAATATATTGGCTAGTTAAATGATGAACCTTATGGGATAAGTTGATCGATCAATAGGGTCTAGAGTGCACTATAAACATTCAAAAGTCGTACTGTCACCAGACACCAAGGTGAGATAATTCATGTTGAAAGTGGTATCAACATGCGCATGCTCTGGGAGTGGTACTAACATGCGGTGAGATAATTCATGTTGAGAGCGGTATCAACATGTGCATGCTCTGAGAGTGGTACTAACATGTGGTTGCCCGTTTATCCTAATGATTTGAAGTGGTACAAATCGGATCACTAGCACCAATATATGTTTTTACTTTTCAAAGGTAAGTGTCATATTTTTCACTTGGTTGCATGTAATATTATGCATGCGAGGTTTAGTGCATTGGTATGCATGTGATTTAAGCATTGCTTTGTTATTAGCATGTATGACTTTAGCTTTGTGCATTGAGATGAATGTGTAAGCATTACTATGTTGTTAGCATGTAAGACTTGAGTTTTGCTCGTTGAGCATGTGTTTTCAAAAGTGATTTGAAAAAGGGTTTTACTCCATTTTAATGATGACATTGTTAGCCACGGTTTGATGAAACTTACTGAGTTTTAAAGGTGGCGTTGTTAGCAATGTGCGTTTTGTTTTATGAAGAACATGACATGTTTTTAAATTGATGAAATTGGTTTAATATTGGTTGCGTTACAAGGTGTTTTTATACATGTTTTTATTCACTCACTAAGCTTATGCTTACCCTCTCATTTACCTTGTAATGCAGAGTATTTGATGTGGAGGCAGCAAAGAGAAGCAAGGATCCAGGTAACCGTCAAGTGAAAGCTCATGTATGTCTTTTTAATATTAGTAGTAGTGAGAGAGCAATGAAGATGTGTTGTCATTTTGTGAATACTGTCTATGATGTTGAGACTTGAAATGCTTACACATATTTGATGAATATCAAAATTGATGTTAGCTTTTGACTTCGAATTAAATTGCCCATTGATATTCCTTTAGTATTAATACAATTATTTTAAAGTTTGATTCTTGATATCCCTATGTTTGAATCTGAGTGTTATTTATAATGAAGCATGACTACTTAGGGGTTGAATATATTGTTGTTAACTAGGTTGAAGTGCATCTAGATAATATTCCATGATATGTGCTTAAAGTGTTTTTAGATGAATTTGCATATAGAGAATGTCATGAAACCTTTAGAGGCTAGAAATAGTCTTAAACTTTAAGCATGCAATAAAATGACTTGTATATATTATTTTAAGCTGAAAATTTACGTGGAAGCATGAAAAATACTTAATTAAATATTGATAACCTTAATTTCACAATTAAGACATAAAATTCTAGAAATTATGATTAGGTCCATAAAACTTGTTTGATTAAATTATGGCTCGTTTATCTTTAGTTTCCGCTGCAATTGAATTCAGTCCTTTCATGAACATGTAGGATCTAATTAAAGCAACTAGAAAACATAAAAGAAAAATTTTAATTTTTTATGGGTTGTTTATCTGGGCGAGTCTCCAAATTAGCCTCGGTATTCCACGTGTAGCTCATTCGAGTTGAATGGCATCTAGACCGGGTCGAGTGGGTTATATTTTCCTTGTCTTCAAAAACCTCCTATCCCAACTATATTTTGTATATTTTTGTCCCTTCCTCAATAGACTTAATTATTTTCTGAATTCTCTCATTCTTTTACCAAGTACCCTTCACTCTGTCCAAGAAATCTATTATCACATGGCTCATTGTTATGACAAAATTATTGGCCTCATTAGATTTTCTTGATAACACATTTGTAATTACTAATTTTATCCGGGATAAACCCGTTTTATTTTTTAATTTTTGGCTTAAATAACGGACTTTAGTTAAAAAATCAAAAAGCAAAAAAATAGTAATAATGGGTTTGTTTTATTTAGTTCCTTTTATACATAAAAAAAGAAAACCAAAAAAATATGTACATATTACTTTTTAGCTTAAAAAATCCACAAAAAAATATTATTATTTATTTAATTTACCTTGTCCTAATTTTATTTTGTTCATTACAAATTCCGATTCGATATTATTTTGCTTATTACTACTAGTATTGTGTTTATTTTATATTATTATGGTTACTTTTTTATTAACCTTCGATTTCTGTTTGGTCACTATTTATTAGTATTAATACTTTACATCAAATAATTTTGGTATTTACCTTTCTTCTTATCTTCTCTTTATTTCCATTTTAAATTTTACATTATGTTATACTTGTGTTGTTTAAAACAAAAACAAAAATTACTATATTCCCATTTTACTCTTAATTTTCTTTTCATAATTATTTCCTTTAATTTCTTTTCTTGTTTTTACTACTATTTTTATGATATTATTAATTATTATTGACATATTTAAATCAAAAAATTCAAAAACTGTTAATTGTTATCATTTTTGTTTTAATTCTATTTTTGACTTTGTTGCTATTTTTTTATCATCATTAACTATTATTACATATTTAAAACTTAAAAACCCAAATATTATAATATTAAATTGTTATTCTTTCTTTTTTTTCGGTTTCCAAATTTTGGTTATTTTATTATTATTATTATTATTATTATTATATAATAGATTATACATATATATATATATATAAATAATTAAATAAGATAAAACCCATGATAACAAACACATTTCTATTAAATAAATACTTACAGTCAAGTTACAATACATAAACCCAAAAAAATACATTTATAAGATCCAATAATAATTAATACAAGCTCAGAAAATTAAAAGCAACAAACCCAAAATAAATATTAATTACAAGGCCCAACTTTTAAGCCCAAACCGGATAAACCCTTAACCCTAGCTAACCCTAACACCCTTTCTTGTATTTGCGCAGCCAAAGGAGGGTCGTTAGATCTGGTCCCTTTGATCTAACGGCCACGATACATCCGAGGAAGACTCCAGATCCCACTCGCCACACGCACTGACTCTTGATCTCACTAAGCGCGCGTGGGAAACACGCGTTCGACCTTTCGGCTACTCGAGATGACTTCTCGCCTCCTTCGCCGGTGACCACGATTAATCTGGTGGTCCCCTCATTGCTCCGACGATCGTACATGTGCAAAACAACAAAGAAAATGTCAGATTGTACACCGAAAAGGCAACAACTTCAGTACAAATAAAAGCCAATAACATCGAATAATCAGAGGCATTTCGGCAGATATCAGAAAGGACAATCGATTTCACAACAGAGAAAACCAATAGGGATTTAGTTTTTTTTCTTGGAATTTCTATAACAAGCGGATATATAACCGAATCAAATCGCATTGTAAAAGGGAGAGAAGACACATTTCATCAATAAAAAAGGAAAAACTTCAGAGGTAGAAACCTCTTCTTCTTTTTAGTTTTTCGCATCAAGTCAAATAGAGAAAGGAGTTAGGGTTTTTACCTTTACCATTTTATCTCTTCTCGTCTTCTTCACTCACCGGCGACAAACACACGATCTTCGGATCAATAGTGTTGAGCCAAATCGAGTGGGGAGAGGGCATCATTCGTTTCTGATTTTGTTTCTGGAAGGATTCTTCTCTTCGGATTTTAAGAATGAAAGTGGTTTTCATTTATTTTTTGGGGCTAAAAAGGGTTCGGAAAGGTACTTTTTTCGGTTTTGGTTTCGCCGGCCACCATTTGCGGTGACCGAAATCTAGAAATGGTGGCAGCTTTCTGGAGAAAGATGAACAAGATAAATGTTCATCCTTTCTGGGTTAAAGCCTAAAGAGCAGAGAGAGAGTCCCCTTTTTTTTGCTTCTATCAATTAAAAAATAAAAGGGGAAGGGATGTTTAATTTTTTATTTAAGTTTTATACTTCCCCAATTTTATAACGGTTTATTTACGCTTCATAAACCCCTCCGCACCTTCAAAATAATGCCCGAAGTCCCTGCCTTTTCATTTCGCATTTTAATCTAGTCCCAATCTAGACCATAAACGTTTATTTCAAGATGGTTTATTTCGGATCAAGTCCGTCCGCACTTTAAACTTTATTTTCTAGGCCCTTCCTCGTTCCTAAATAACGTTTCGAGGGCTTAAGTGTTTTTAAGTCTTTTTAATTTGATCACTGGCATATAACATATTTTCAATTTTGGACTTCGGATTTTAATTTTATTTTATTTTGGTCATTTACAGTGCTTAAGTTTCTTGTTTTAGCCTTTTATTTATTTACTTATACATCATGCTTTTTTTCTTTTATTTATTTATTTATTTATTAATTAATTAATGTTTATTGTTTTATTGCATGTTATTATTTATCTATGCATTTAATTTATTGGTCATACATGTATTTTATTTTAACATATTATTCCTTGTATTTGTTTTTTTCTTCCTAATTTCTAAATCAAAGGAATTATTTTCCTTTTTTTTTTCCCTCTTGTTACCTCTTTCTTTAATAATATTCAATATTTTTATTTCCTTTTTTAATGAATTTAAAGTTTCCTTTTTTTGATTTTGGAAATCGAATAAAATTAATTATTTTACTTATTTTTACTATTTTCAAAAATAACATTTAATACCTTTTAAATTTTGTTTTTAATACCAAAAATATGAAATTCAAAGTTTTTTTCCGTTATGAAAATAGATATAGAATTAAATTCACTCTAATTATTTTCAAACATGTCATTTAATGCCTTAATACCCCTCTTCTTTCTTTTATGCCGCTCGGTTTCTCTTTTTTTTATTATTTATTTTATTTTCCTTATATATGTATATATTTATGTATATCATATAATTTTATACTATATTATTATATTAACATTATAATTATGGTTGATTTTATATGTAGAACGTTACATACGTAATATATATATATATATATATATACATATGCTTCTATTTCTTTACGTATTTTGTTTTAATTTGTTCCATGTGTATATTTATTTATATATCTGTTTTCGTTTCTTTCTCTTTTATTCATATTTTATTATTTTCCTTATCCTTTTATTTATTATATGTTTTATACATTTATTTGTTATTTCATCTTGTTTCATTTATGTATTTTACTTATTTATTTATTTGTTGTTATCTTTTATTTCTTCACTATTCAATTGGCTTTACGGTGACCCGCAACGGGGAATGATCCGTATTATTTATAGCCCGTTTAGTGTAAATAACTAACATCTAACTTTTAATTTATCGTATTTTATTTTAGTATTTAATTTTTCGCATTTCATTTTCTTGCAATTTAATTTTCTCGTATCTAACATCTAACATTTAATTTCTCGCACTTTACTTTCCGCATTTATTTTATTTATTCATTTATATATATCCGATTCATTTATTCAATATTCGTCACATCCACTTGTTAATTAATGAATTTAATAATCACGTCTTTTATTCGGTCGTAACGGGCCCGTGTTCCAACGTAGTGGTCGCGGTGTATGCGTTGTCTCCGGATAAAGACACGGTAATAATAAGATTGATTCGAATCTTTAAACAAACTATAATTTAAATGTCACTCTAAAATAAAGTTCCAAAATTAATTAAGCGGAAAAATATAAAGGTGCCAATTTTGGGCGATTTTAAACCCTAAACCCGTTTTTAACCGTAACTGACTCTCGAACCTAAATCATTCTGAATCTCTGGTTTTTACGGTGTCCGACCTACCAAAGTGATTGGTGGCGACTCCAACCCTTTTTTTAATCCCTAATTTCAAATTTATCCTTTTCAATCCAAAGTTTCCTTTTTAACCTAAAATCTTTAATTTTAACTTTTCAATTCCTAGTTTTTAAAGAATTCTAAATTTTAAATTTTTAATATTTCAAAATTCTCAATTTTTTCGCACAATTTAAAAACTTAATTTTTCATTTTTCAAACCCTAATTTTAATCCCACTAGTGACCCCTTTACTACACGCATATTATTTTTTAAGAAATTTAGGGTCGCTACAACATCAACAACTATATTATTACTTTCACTTCTATATTGGACTTCATAATCATAGTCCATCATTTTAATTGTTCATTTATGCTGGAAAGAGTTACAACTTTATTTTCAGCAAAAAAAAAAACAGATTCTAATAGTCTGTCTTGATGATAAAATGTCTTCCTATTAAATATATAGACCATTTTTTACGGCCATAAGTGCAACAACTATTTCTTTTCCATAAACAAATAGTCTCTTATACCTAGGTCCTAAACCCTTACTAAAGAAAGTCAAAGGTTTTCCTTGTTAAACCGCTGAACCCAAACAACCCCCACCCCACAATTTGATGCATCAATTTCTACTATAAAAGTTTGCTCAAAGTTTAGAAGTGCCAAAACTGGTTGAATTGTGAAAGCATCTTTTTGAGTTTTGGAAGAGTTTTTTTCTCTTCTTTGTCCCATTTTCATACTTTTTTTAAATAAGTCAGTCAAAGGCTTCGCTGTTATTTTGTAGTTTTGCACAAACCTTCTATAGTAACCTGAAAGCCCAAAAACCCTATCAATTTTGTAACTGATTTAAGAGCTGTCCTTTTTTTAATACACCCATGGATATCACATCATTATAAATTACACATCCTAAGTAGTTCACCTCCATACCTCCAAAACTACATTTGGATGTTTTTGCAAATAGTTGTTACTGCTTCAAGATACTCAACACTTCAACCAAATGTTGTAAATGAGACCTCCAATCTTCTAAATAAATTAAAATATCATCAAAGAATATTGATAAATGCAAAAAAAATATATATTTTATACCATTTTCACGCAGTTTTTGCTTGTAATTAATAGACTTTTATATTAATATTGGATAATTCTGTATATTTTTTTTATATTTCAACATCCAAGTACTTAAATACTATTTTAATATAATATTTAGTAAAAAATAAGTACGATTATGGTTTATTTTCTTAGATAGGGAATAGACTATCCAATGATATAAGATATCATCAATGAATATTAAATGAAGAAGGACGTAGATCAGGTAAAAGGCTGTGAAACACCTGCCAGGGTATCAATTTGGCTGCCACGGTAGAAGAGCAATGAAGATATATGATGTGCGATACAAAGAGAATAAAGAGCCGAATCTGTTGAACCAAATTAGAGAAGAAATAGACCAAAGGAAAGCAAGGCAAGTTATGGTCAAAGCTACGGGAATTCAAGAGTCCAAGAGGAGTAAAATTAAGAAATAAAATAAAGATCTTGTATTTAATATAAAATTGTATTTTATTCCGATTAGTACTCTACTACTTATGGGATGTTTTGACCTAGGCTTGGTCTCTATATACCGACCCCTAGGTGTAGGAGAGGGTAACTCGTTCTCACCGATTAGAATCACAGCCACCACCACCATTATCATGTTCTAAATTCTTCCATAGGCTTAGGTTATTTTGTGGAGTAGTTATGGAAGAAGGTTGTATTTTATTTGAGTTTTATTAATGCAATTTCAAAATCCATAGTTTATTTACTTTGGATATTTACTCTTTCTTGCATACGAGTTCGGAAGATAAGTTTGCAAGGAAAAATCTATTTTTATAGATTAGGGATAGTTAGGCTCATGAGATGGTTGAATACGATCTTTTCTCTTGGACATTGGCTGATCCGGCTTAGAGATAAGTCAACATAATTTCAGCGACTGAAAAGAAACATATCATCGATTATTTTTCACCCTTGATTCACGCCGGAAGGTATAATCTAGACGTTACCCTCAATAGTAATCCGAACTAGGTATAAGAAGGAGACAATAAAGGATGCTATGTTGAACTATGAGTTTTTGATTTGTCAACGAGGCATAACCCATCGAGACAACTAAGGCGACCCTTCAGTGACCCGTCAAGGCGATACTTCAACCTTTTGCAATAATACAACGAGAATATTGTACAATTATATTCCATACTACGAAGCAATCTAACTTAGACTTTCCATCATACCTTGAATTTTAATCAATTTTTTTTAGTTATTTCATTATTTTAGTTAATCATACTTCAATCAATTACTAGTATTTTTACTTTTCTTAATGCAGAAATTATAAGTTGTGTATGTATCCAGTGCTTGTGGGATCGATATCTAAAATACTATAACTTGATAAAGGTGTAAGATTGCACCATAAAGGTGTAGGTCTTCCTACGTGCAACAAATACCAAAACAAACTTTATTAGCTGCTCCTTAAATATCATGTTCATCAGCCCTAGAAATGTGACTCGTAGGGGTGTTCAAAATTACCCGACCCGATTGACCCGACCTGATGACCCGAAACGAAAATAGCGTGTAATTCTAAAAAAAAATTACCCGACCAGGTCGGGTATCCAACCCGAGAATTAATGGGTTGGGCTTGGGCCAAAATTTTTTAATTTTTGGGTACTCGACCCGACTAGTTTTATTATATATTTTTTAATTTTAAATTATATTTTTATTTTAGATTTATTTAATATTTATACATAAAATTAAATTTGATTCTCTAAATTAGTTTTATGTTTGTGTTATATATTTTTAAGTTTTAAAATTTTTAAATATATTTTTATTAATTTACTAATATTGAAAGAAAAATGAGATTAATATTTTTAACGTTATTTTAGTGATAAAATTTAATAAATATAGATGTTTATATACATCCAAATATTCTAAAATTAACTTTAAATAACTCATTTTTATATTTGGTTATGTATTATAAAATTTTAAAATTTATATGTTTAATATATAATTCTTTTTTAATTTTAAAATAAAAAAATAAAAAAAATAATAATTGTGAATTTGGTACTCGGGTTTTACGAGTACCCGATAACAAATACTCGTTTTAAATGGGACGGGACACGGGACAAATTTTTATGACCCGAAAATCGGGTACCCGATAATGAACACCCCTAGTGATTGGGGCATTGGTCAAGCCCTTTAAATTCATAATGCCCTTCATCTGTTTTAAATTCAGTCTTTTGAGATATCCACCTCTCTTATTCTGATCTTGTGGTATCCAGACCTAAGATCCAACTTGGCAAAATAAACAACATCCCTTAATTCATCTAATAACTCTTTAATAATAGGCATGGGAAGCTATCTTTGATGGTGACTTGGTTTAATTTGCTATAATCTACACATATTCTCCATGCGTCATTCTTGTTTTTTAACCATTACAATGGGTGAAGATAAGGCATTGTTGTTGTTTATGATGATGTTATTAGATAATATTTATCTAATCATTCTTTAAATTACATCTTCTTGGTGATTGAGATGTCTATAGGGTCTCACCTTGATTACATACTTCTCATCTACAAGATCAATTATGTGCTCATGGTTTCTGTTAGGAGGCAGCCCTTATGATTCAACAAAAATCTTCTCAAACTGAGCTAGTACTTGTTGTATATCTTCTGCTAATTTCTTTTCTTCCTTTCCCATTTCAATCGGGCTTTCATCATCCACAAATAGGCTGTGTAAGGACTACTATATCTTTCAATATTTTATTATAAACTTTAGAATCAACTAATTGTGAAGATTGATTCTAGGCTCCTTAGATAATACTTTCCTATCCTTGAAGGTTGAACTTCATGGTTAACTAAGTAAAATTCTAGTGTATAACTCCTAGACTAGTTAACCACTAGATTCCCTACTATCTCACGGTTCTTCATGTGAATCACCAAAAAGTCTGAATTAAACCAGTGTCGCTAAGCCTTCAATTTAACTCTCAATTGATTGTTTCTAACCATTCCCAAATTCAATTTCTCCACCAAAGCCAAGCTTAGAAAATTATGTGTAGCCTCTGAATCCACCAAAATCAAACATTCTTGACTTCTAATTTCCAGCAACAACTTTATTGTTTCCAGATGAAAGATCCCCATATTGCATGGAGAGAGAATTAATTTTTCACTTCTATTCAGTTCTTGAACTCTCATTTTTGCTTGTTTTTTATAATCGAAAAATACTTCTTGTTCTAATTTTTCTTCTGTCCCTTCCACAACAATGTGAAATATTTGAGTTTTGACACATTTGTGTCTAGTATGTATTTGGTAACACACCAGAAATACAATCTTTTTTCTATCCCCTATCTCACTAGTTGTTAATCTTTTCCCTTCAGACTTAGGAACTCCGGAAATAGTCCCTTTTAAAGATAGACTTAATGCAGGAGTATGAAACTTTGCTGAAAACATGCCTGAATTGTTTGTTGTAATATAATTTTCATTCAACATGCTGGTATTACTTATGGAAGGAATTCACAAAACCAAAGGAGCCATAGGAGTCGATCTCACTAAGGGAGTACACAGACTCAACATGCTTAATTAAATGGTATGCATTCAACAATAACTTGGGCTGTAATGATTTTACCAACCGACTAATTTCCATTCTCAATTGGTTCTTAAATATGACAAGGACATACTCTTTAGATAACTAGACTTGATTTAACAAGTGAATGACTTTTCATAAAATTATTTCATTGTCATTGTATGCAAAGCAACTAGATCTGTAAAGGGATCCTCAAATTCACTAAAAGCAAAATATCCCTATCCAATCCTAAATATTCCCTTTAAGTGATAGTGTTCCAACTACTATGAATCTTAGCCAAAATCTAATGCCATTGAAGAGCTGAACCCTCTAAATGTAACATCACAACCTCACCTTATCATGTTCAGGATTTCCTTCAGCCTCAAAATATTGTTCTACTTTGTATAACCAATCCCTAAACTCCGACCCATCAAACATAGGATAAACCAATTTGTACGCAAGATTAATTAAAGGTAAAAATTCTATACTAGATCCTTTTTGGCTATTTGCTTCCATCATATTGATCAACGAAGCACTAGGCCAACCTTCACTGTTTTCTGAAACTTTCCCCTTTTCAACAGCCTTCTCATTGGGTTCCACCACTAGTAGATTTGTTAGTATGGGTAATATTCCTAGTTGAATCAACGTTAGATTCACCTTAAGTTTTTTTTCCATTGCCAACTCTAACAGCTTCTGTATGTTGTTCATTAGGGTGGTTTGCATCAGTTAAAACTTATCATCCATCAATTTCTCTAATCTAGAAATCTCTTGTTGCAGCTTACTTGTCTCTTGTTGCCGTTCTGGAGTTTGGGCTTCTTTAGCTTGATCTCTCGAGCTCAATAAAACTATTTGACTTTTTGTTTCCACCATTTCTCAAACTTAACGAGGCCTCTGATACCTTGCTGGTTCCGTACCTAATGGTTGATAGTCTTTAACTTGCTCAGCTTTTCATCATTCAACCTCTTGGTGATGGTTAAAGCATTTGAATCTAACTCTTAATGTTCAATAATTTATGTACAACTGGTTTTGATACTGTTAACCTTGCTGGTTCCATCTAGGACCATTTTCATTTGATTATAGCAATTCTTATGCCTTATGTTGATCCTGTTTAGATCTACAAACCTAGCCATTTAGGTTGACCAATACTTTTTGACTGATTCTTATGATATGTTATATTGAACAAATACTATAGCCATTTAACTGTAACAAGTGCGTACTATAGGGGTGCCGTCGGGGCAATGCTGATTTATAATATAACAAAACGCCAGACTTTTGATCATATTCCACGGTAGCCGGAAAAGTTGCGCAGCCATGCAAACAAGAACATTGTTATTATTTTGATTGGCAGCAAATGCGACCTCGAAAACCAACAAGAAGTTTCAACCTAGGATGCCAATGAATTTGCTCAAAAGGAAGGACAGTTTTTTCCTGGAGACCTCGGCTCTTGATGCAACTTATGTGGAGACAGTCTTCATGACTGTGCTTATCGAGATCTTCAACATTGTGAACAAGAAGAACGTGGTTGCCGATGAGAATCATGGAAATGGCAACCCCACATCTCTAGCAGGCAAGAAGATCATCATTCCAGGTCCAGCACAATAAATTCCAACAAAGAGCAACGAGTGCTGTAGATCATGAGTTAGTTGGATTTGTCTCCCACTTTTTTCTTCTAGGCGGGGGCGAAACTAAAAAAAATTTATTTAATTGACGGGATAAAAAATGATTTTTTTTTAAATAAATTACTTTTTTTATTTTTTTACGCTTTGTAATATATAAAAACAATAGTCGAGAAAACCGGACCATGAACCCAATGTTCCGCCACTATCCAGGTCATTTCTTTTACATTCTGAATCTAAATAGTAATTTTTTTAAGGGTGACTACTGTGCATATATTTTAGTTTGATAACATTCTCAGTTATTAAATATTGATCGTTCAATCACTGTGATGATATTACTGGTGTTTAAACCCGTGACCTTTAGAAACAGTAATCGTTCCTTTAACCATTAAGACTAGATGGTTCGTGTTGCTCAATATTTATTAGTATTATCATATCGTTACAAACATCGTCAGTTAAATATTAGGCCAAAATAAAGGCGTGCGCGACCTAGCATGATATATTTAAAAAAATTATTAATATAATAGTATAAAACCAATTTATATAATTATGAATATTTTTTTTACGTGTACAAGTAATATTTATAATATTATTTAATAAATTAAATATTATAGAAAATTATAAAAATATTTATATATTTTTTAAAAAAGAAAGTATTGATGAAAGTATAAATAGTTAAAAAATTGTTTAGAAGAAAGAATTTAAAAAAATATATAATGAAAGTATCAAATTGAATTAAATGTAAAGTTAAGGGACTATGTTATAAAATGAATAATTTTTTAACCATATGAATCGAAGTTGCATAGATATTGTAATAATAGTGGGTCAAATTTGGTCAAACTGAACTTAAATAAATGAAAATTAAAGAAATAAAAAAAATCATATAAAATTTATGGACTAAGTTGAAAAAGAGAAAAAAAAAATCGAAAAGAGGAATAGATGATGTATAGGTATTATGCAATGATTTAGTAGCATGTGATTCAAATTTGTTCGAAACAAACTTAAAATAAAGAAAAAAATTAAAAAAAAAATTATAGTTTAAAGTTTTAAGGTTAAAATTTAAAATTTTAATTTTTAGAGTATATAAAATAATAACCATATATATAGATATTAAAATTAATGTGATGATAGAAAAATCTCCAGTAAATCTGAAGAAATATAATTTTTTTATAACTCGATAAAAAGAAACAATACTTAAACTTAGTTTTCTCTCAAAATATTACCGGCCCAAGGTTCTTTTCGTTTCACTTTACTTAATCCAATTTTAATGTTGATTGTTGACTATTAACTTTTTCTAATTATTTAATAAATATAATTTTATTTTTGTGGTATTTTTCTGCTTTTATGATATATTTATCTATGTCTTTTAAAATATATTTTTTTGATCATTCGATTATTTTTTTATTTCATATTTTTATCTAAGTCGAATTTGATAACATCACGACTAATCAAGATAACGTTTATTTATAATCTTGTTGATCTTTCATGCTTTTAACTCACGTATTGAATTTGGATACACGGTTTGTGCTCATGGATAGTTTCTTATGATGTTGGGCTCTGATTTACGGTTCTCTGTGGTCTTTCAATAGTTTAATTCCTTTTATGTTTCATTTATTGATGTAGTCAGATTTGTTCTTATCTATTTTTTTATTCAGTCTTTTGGATAATTTTTTTTTAAAAAAATCTTGTATAATCCTTCTATTATCTAAAGTTATTAATTTTAGAAAAATATTCAGATTATGTATTTCGCTTACAATAATAATTATAAATCCTTATTATAATTTTTGGATTTTCTCTTTTAATAAAACCAACAATTTTTATTAAAAAATGTTAATAGAAATAATTTTACCACACTACTAAGCTAGATACTTGCTTCTATTGAATTTGTGAATTATAAAAAAATTTATGCTAATGTAATATTTAAGGTTTCATTTGGCGAAGTTATTGAAACTTATGATTGGGTGAAGAAGTGTTTAGGGAGAAATTAAAATTTTTTATTTTTCAAAACGCAACGTTTAAAATCAAAAATGCTAAAAAAATGGCCTAAAATGAGAAAAAAAAACGTATTCGATAACATTTTCCAAAAATTAGGTAAAAAAACAACGTTGAATAAATACGATAAAAAATATTTTTGAAAATTTTGTTTTAAAAATATTTTTAAATTTTTATATTTGAGATTAGAATGTTAAGATCTATAATTAAATTTTTTAAAGAAGGTAAATGATATTTTAGGCATAATATTATAATTATATATAAATGATATCTAAATACTTTAAGATTATAATTTATAAAATATATAAATTTAAATTATCATAAAAATAAAAAAATATATTTTATTAATAAGTTTGTATTTCTTCAAGAATAGTATGTGTTATATGAAGATGGGCAGAAATAGGATAGAATTACGAGAGAGACCAAAACGAGAATGATGTTATAGAAAGATCAGGTTTTTTATCTTTAAAATTAACAATCTTTAATAGATAATCTTAAAAATAAAGGGATGAGATTTTAAAATTAGTATATCTTAAAAAATAGTTGGACCAAAAATTTTAACAAAACTAAATTCCATTAACTTCAAAACAATAGTGTCTTAAAAAATTATTTTTTTTCAAGAGAACAAGACTTTCTTTTAATAGTTTTAAAACTTTAAAAAATTAAAAATATAATTAACCATAAAAAATAGGATGAATCAGATCCTCTTAGACTCACCCGATGTTCTATCATTGTATATAAAAATATAATAAATTTAAAATATTTTATTTAGTATATTTAATTTTTAAACTAAATAGAATAATAAATGAAGTTTATAATTATAATTTGTCTCTTAAAAGTATTTTTCTAGCTTTAAAAAGCTAAAAAAAAAAATTGTGTTTAAGTTGAAAAACATTTTTCAAACGCAAATTTATTACAAAAATTAACTGTTTAATATTGTTTTTGATCTCAAATCAACTTGTAAAGTCGAAAGCTAACTTAAAAAGTAATGTTAAACAAAGTTTAAGCGACCGATAGAGAATACTTAAGGAAAAGGATATATAAGATAATTTTGCACGGGAAAGACGCCTAGTACTAACATGTTAAGTTGGGTGAGAAATTATATGATGGGTAAGTCTCACCGCGTTATCTATGGGACCAACCACTAAAAACTATTTATCTCATCTTTTTTTCATGTCGTATTTTCTTAAGAGAATCTTCACTCATATTTACTGTTAATTCATTTTAAAAATAATTTTTTCAAGTGAAAATCCACTTGGAAAAAAATATGACATGAAAAAATTGATGAATGAGTGTTTTTTAGTGGTTGGTACCATGGATAACGTGGTGAGACTTACCCATAATATAATTTCTCTAGTTGGATAGGGGATTTGCACCGATTATACTAAAAATTAAAGATACAATAAAAAATAAGATTTAAGATAAAATATAAATATTTAAAAATAAAAAATAAATTTATAATTAATTTAATTTTTTAAATATATATATAATTATGATTGACTTAAGCATTTTCCTACCCAACTACAAGATAATTTTAAATTTTATCCCACTATCTATTTTGCTTGTGTAAACACCTTTTCTCATGCTATTTGCCACAATTCACTATCAATATGGTAGATATTCAAATGACGATGAGAGCACATTTAAGTGATTCAAACGTGGGTTCCATTCACTTAAAAAATTGACATAATAATATAATAATTTTATATATTGAAAATAAATAATATTGAATAATATATTAAGAAATAAAAAGAATTCCTCGTGGTTGACGCTACGTTTCTCTTTAAACTATTAAAGCTTGGGTTCTAAGCATTTATTTTAATAAATATTATCATTATTTTTTTTATCAATATGATCTTATGAATTCAATAAAAAATAAAAAATATCATAAATACAACATACTCGAACAAAATAAAAAAAAACAATTAAATTCACTAAAAACTTGTAAAAAAAATCGAAAGTGTCAAAGGAAAGCAAACCGTTTTTTTAATGAGTTTTAATAGTTTTAAAGTAATTGCAATATATTTTACCCGTTTATATATATTTTTAACCCACGAATTAGGTAGACATACCTGTTTGAATATGTCATCATATTATTTTATATACTTTGAGAAATTACTTAATATAATCAATGACAGATTTACATGAAAGGGTGGGTAAGCATGTCCGTGTCCATTCTAAATATTTTAAAGTTTATATATTTGATTTAAAATTTTCGACTCACAACATCAACTACAAAAGAAATATTTGATCTTATTAAAGTTAAATAGATAAAACTATCAAATAATTGTCATACATCATATCATTTTTAAATTTTTCCCTTTATTAGTACAAATTTTGACATTTGGTTTTATTAGAGTAGAAATTAACTTGCAATTGAGCATTTCAAATTTATTTTAATAGATTACAAGAAGAAAACTTTCTCTCGGTGTGATCAATCTCTAAACTAATAAAATATCCAAATTATTCAATTCATTTATTTGGAAGTGAACTGATAAATTTTTCTTAGTTCGAAGAATTTCTTCCTCAAAATCATCCATGATGATTAAATTATCCATATATGTCAGCACAATTGCTAGTTTTTCTTTAGTTGCTTTCACAAATAGACTAAAATCTAAAGGAGTCATAAAATAGTCACCATGAGTTAGAAACTCAACAATCTTGCCATACCAAAACTTGGGTGTTTGCTTCAACCCATACAACACCTTTTGAAACTCATATACATACTCACAATGATCTCGACTTTGAAAATCAAACGATTGATCTATGTAAATCTCTCGATCTAGCTCTTCATATAAAAATATATTCTTTATATTCATTTATCATAAGTTTCAGTCCTTGATAGTTGTCTGTGCTAATAGGACTCAAACAATTATAAGATTCATCACTAGACTAAATATTTTATTATAATCTAGCCTATATAGTTGAGAGAATCTTTGAATTAAAAATCGAGCCTTGTACCTCTCAATCTATCCATCTGTATGATGTTTTATCTTGTAAATCCATTTACAAGAAATAGTTTTCATATCTCTTGATTTTGATATAACCTCCCACGTATGATTATCCTAAGTGCAATAATCTCCTTTATCATTGTTTTATCTATTCTGCTTTTTGAGAAGTTTCTTCAAAAATTTTTGATCTTTTTGTATCATATTTTTACTAAAACAATATTAACATATCTTAGATTTGGTTTTCTGATCTTTGTTGATCTTCTAAGTAATGTTGTTTTTTCTATTTCATTTGGATCATCATCTTTGGTCGATTATTTTTGAACATCAGATTGAAATAGTTTTTGAGCTTGCGTTATTCATCATCAATAATTTTAGTTTCATCTTAACTCAATTGAACATGAGAATATTATAATTCTCTCTTGAAAGTATTTGAGTCTAACAATAACTTTATTGGAGGACCACCATAAAAATGTTTTATCAAACACCATATTGTGAGACACATAATGTAACACCCTCGATCTAGTGTCACATTTGGTCTTCGGTCAAAACCCCGTATTTCAAAAATTTCATTTTCAAAACCCAAATGACAAGTTCAAAATCAAAACCATAAAAAGTTCATTTAAACAAATCCATTTCAAATATATAAATTCAAGTAATTCAAACAATTGGAGTTCTAAAATAGTTATAGATAACTTAAAGCATTCAACCCAATTTATATAAGAGTTACAACACATATAGGTTCTACAAGTACATTGCCCAAATACATCAAATGTTTGTACTCTGACATTAAGTCAATGCTGAAATCACAACCTCGATAGTGCTCCTCTGGTTCCGACTTCACCTAACCTATGCACGAAAACACATTTCAAAATATTGAGCTACAGAAGCTCAATGGGTACACCGTTACTTGACCAACATCGCACATATCATGAATAAAGCAATGCAATACATGTAATATCATGAGTGATGAGATGACGCTATCATAATCGCCTAAACACATGGCATAAATGAATGTATACTATCGTATACAACATATAAATATCAACCCAAACCATAAAGTAGTAAGGCTCGCTTCGACACAGCATTGGGATCCTCCACTACAAGTGAGGCTCGCGTCCACAAAGCATCGGGATTCTCCACTACGAATGAGGTTTGTGTCCATACAACTTTGAGATTTAATACAAGGATTAAGGCCCACGTCCACACAACATTAAGATCCTCTAATCTCATGCTCGGAATACCCTATTGAGTATCTTCGAATGAGGCCCGTGTCCATACAGCATCAAGATCTTTCATTCGATATAGTCTTCAATACATCACCCAGAATGTTAAATCGAATGGCCTTCTTTGTGTTACAACACTATTTGGGTATCCGTATTCCAACACACAATGGTTTATCCTAAGCTAAGAAACCTATTAGCACACAACAAGGTTCTAGCTATCATAAATCACCAAAACCATCAAGGATCCCTATGGTTTCTATCATTCAATTTAATAACCTATCTTATCAACTTTTTAGTCTAATTATTCATATACGAGGTTTAATTTATTAGTTTCTTGATTATTTTAATTGTTTTACACCATAAGAGACCCTTAGAAACCATTATCACGAAATATAGAGCCTCCTAACTCAAACCACTAATTATTTGTATATATTTCCTATGGGTATCGATATGCCTATATGGGGTATCAAAACATATCAGTATCGATACGCCCATAGTGGGTATCGTATTGCCTAAGTATCGATACACTTTCTTTGTGTATCGTTACGCTGAGACGATATCTTCAAAAGGACCAAAAGAAACCTACCCGTATCGATACCCCAATATGGGGTATCGATACGCCCTAAGTTATGATACTCCCCTAAGGAGGTATCAAAATGATTTATTGTTAGAGTTTTTGGTTTCAAAACACGGGCAGGGTGTTCCGAAACGCCTATTGTCTAAGCCTTTGTTTTCTCCCTATTGTATCGATACGCGAACACTAGGTATTTGTACGCCTGCACGAAAATACAAGTCTGGGCCCAAAAATCGCTTAGAACACAACCCAAATCACTTCCAAAGATTTAAAACTATTCTTACACGATATTGAGGTGATAAAATGTGTTTTACCATTAGCTTCAACCCAATTAACAAATCAAACTGAAAATCACCATTAAAGCTCCCTAAGCTACCAAATAAAGCAAACATGCATATCACAAGCAATGCATCCTATTTTCAAGAGATATATGATGCAATAAGATTTAGAAGGGTACCAACCTTAAGCCATATCAACTAAAAACGTCTCCTCAAGCCTTCTCCTTGCCAAGACTCCTAGGTGAAGTTCCAAATTCTTTCTCTACAAGAAAGACATAAACCAACCATTGGACTTTTCCCATGGATGATTTGGAAATCAAACACTTCAACTAACAACTGAGGATCCAACAACATACTCTTTTTTCATTCTTGTTTCTTCAAGGCTCACTCAAAACCTTCCACCACTAAACCTTAACTTTTTTACCTTTTTAGATAGATCTCACACAGCACATCAACTTCATCTCAAGCTCCTAAACTGGATTCACAAGCAAACTCAGCAAATGGTGCAACTTGGACTCAGATTTTTTATGAAGAGGATGAGGAAAGAAGGAGAACAAGAGGGTGATTTCACTTTTTTTTCTTTTCTACAGAGAACATTTCTCTCAATCATTCCTTTTTCACCCCAAAGTGAAATTACCATAAAACCCTTCATAAAAACCCTCTAGGTCCAACAACACTCAAGCCCAACTCTCAAACTAGCCTAACACTGAAACTCAAGGCCCAAACATCAGAGTCCAATGTTCGGGTTAACCATGTAACGACCCGGATTCGGATCCGAGGGTCGGGTTAACCCGAGACGTTTGGCCTTGGTTTTGGGCCTTGGGTTTTATGGTTTTGGGCATGTTGGGCCCTTGACTTGTTGGGCTTGTGAGTTGTAGGTGAGGGCACTTTGGTAAATGCCTTTTTAGATGACAAAGATGGGTATAGGGGAGTTAATTCCTCCTGCAAAGTGAGCTTATCTCCTCCTTTTTCTTCATCTTCTTTATCTTTGTAGCAAGGTAAGGGAGAACAAAAAGGTGAGGTTTTTATCGGTTTGGTGAAGGATCTCGTTTTTTGCTGGGAAAGAAGGTTGTAGGGCTTCTAAGGATCTATAAAACAAGTTAGGGATGAGCTAGTTTAGTGGAGAGAAGGGTTTTATGGGGGTTTTAGCTTGAGCTCAGGAATGAATTTTTAGGAGCTTAAATCTATACTCTTTTAGTGTTTTAAGCTTCTAAAATCTTCTCCAAAGTGTGCCTAATCCGTTCTTCATCTTTCTCTTGTAGAGAAAGAGGCTTGTGAACCATCATCTAGCTTTGGGAGGGGAAAAGCTTGAAGAGGTGTGGAGCTCGTGTTTGTTGTTGTGTTTGCTTGAGGTTGGTAGTTCCAACTCTTTCTTCATCATCCCTTCATGGTAGAATGTATAGCATATAGAAAAATCATGTATGCGTGTTGTCTTGCTTGGTTTGCTTGAAAATGGATCATTAATGGTGAAATCCGAGAGTATGTATAAAATGGTTGGAAATTGATGTTAAAACATCCTAAATACACATAGAAATGGGTAAGAGAACTTTGGAATCGTTTAGGTGAGGTTTGGGGACGAAACTCTAGAATTTCTAAGTGCAGACTCGTTCTTCGTGCAAGGAGTATCGATACTCGGGCTACCTGTATCGATACCCATGAATATGGTTAGGCTTGTCGATCAGGGGTATCGAACTAGGGTTCGATACTGAGGGGTTCTAGAAAATTTTTGTATCGATACCTGTATCAAAACAGGTTCTCCCATTTTGTCGACTTTTGAAGTTGGTAAACGGTATCGATACTGGTATCGATACCTAGGTGTTCGAGACTCTCTTTAGGTGGATATCGATACAGGGTATTTTGATACCCTACATAAGGGTATCGATACCTCTATGTATTTTGGTTAAGATGGTAGAGTTTTGGGGCTCGGTGGTTCTTAGTAAATAATTACTTTAATCTAAAAGCTACAAAATGAATTATCGAACTAAGATTGATGTTATAACTCCTAAGGACTAATTGAGATAATCTTAAACAACTTGTTGTGATAAGATCCTAGGTGGATCGTTCGTGTGGTTTAAGTCCTTTGTGTTGGAAATCCGGATATCCATAAGTGTTGCAACATGTTGAAGGTCATCCGATGTAATATCCCGGATGATGATCTGATGACTATCCCGAGTGTAAGATCCCGATGCTGTGTGGACACGGGCCTCATTCGAAGATACTCGATGTGATATTCCGAGTATGGGATTTGTAGGATCCCGATACTGTGTGGACGCGGGCCTCAATCCTGGATGTAGGATCCCGATGCTGTGTGGACGCGGGCCTCATCCTTGAGTATGGGATCCCGTTGCTGTGTAGACGCAGGCCCTACTCGTAGTGTAGGATCCCGATGCTGTGTGGACACGGGCCTCACTACCTTGTGTGTTTTGATTGATTTGTATATGCTGTATGCGATAATATACATCTCATTTATGTCATGCGATAGGCAAGCATGCTAGACCATCATACCATGCATATGATTTATATGCTATGCTTTACTGCTTTGATATGCATGATGTTGGTCGAGTTTGGCGTATCCACTGAGTTTATGTGGCTCAGCGTTTGAAATTTGTTTTCGTGTGTAGGTTAGGTGAAGCGGGTTTTGTGGAGCACCATCAAGGTTTAGACTTTCAGCATCGACCGATTTGTTAGAGTACAGTTATTAGATGTAGTGGGCATAGTACTATGTTAAACCCTATTTGTAATTTGTAACTCTATTATTTTTAATTGGGTCGAATGTTTTTAAATGGTCTATAATAATTTTGGAGCTCCGATTCTTTAAACTATTTTGGCTATGTTTTAACTCGTTTTGAATTTTATGAATTAAGTTGTACTTGGATTTTGTTACTTGTTGGATTTTTAAAGAAAATTTTGAGATACGGGTTTTGGGTCGGAGGCCCACTGTGACATCCGGGTAGGGTGTTACATTTAATGGTATAAGAGCTCAGGTTAAGTCGGTTCTAGAAGTTCCCAAGGGAGTCTAGTGTGTTATATAAGTGTTGACTAGTACTTGCCCACGAGTCGATATAGTACTTCTTTTAAAGCTGAAATTTCGATGGTGTAATCCTGTTTGTGGTTGTTGTGCAGAGGTTGCTAAGCATGCCTAAATGCGTGAGAGATCAGGAGGAGAGCCAGGGTTCTCGAGGAGGAGACTCCGACTATGAGTATGAGCCCAATGAGAAGGTACCATCGGATGATTCAGTTGGTCAAGGGACCAACTACTCTGCTCAGTTGAATCGTATTTTACGTAGGATAATGAGAGCTATACCGAGGCCATCTTCTACGCCTCGTGAGGAACCGATGGAGAGGATGTGGAGATAGGGTACTGTTGACTTCTTTGGCACGGGATAGGATAATCCCGTATAGGCAGATCAGTGGTTGCACGACACGAGGTGGATCATGAGGCAGATGAGACTGAGGTTAGAGGATAAGCTATCGTATATGTTGTCGCTTCTAAAGGGCAACGCTAGAGAGTGGTGGGAGACTGTTGAGCAAGGTTGGTATCCCCATCATCCTAAGTGGGAGGACTTTCTTGAGGAGTTCGAGAGCAAGTATGTGGGTGAGACTTACATCGACACCCTGAGGGAACGGTTTACCCATCTGGTTCAGGGGAACCATTCGGTCTTCGCTTATGAGCAGAAGTTCCTCTAGTTGAGTCGATATGCCCCGGAGCTTATTGCTATCGAGAAGATGAGATGTAAGAGGTTCTTGAGAGGTCTGAGGAAGGAGATCCAGACTTATCTTACTTCTAGACCACCTACGATGTTTTTAGAGTTAGCTACCAGTGCTAAGTCCTTTGAGTAGGTTCAGGGTTTGACCTATGGGCCGTTTGTTAGCCAGGGAGTCTCTAGTGGAGTCAATCAGAGTCTTACAGACAACTCTCGGTCCCACTCTGGTAGGAGTAAGAACCGTTGGAACCAAAATAGAGGAGTATCGAATCAGAGTTCGAGGTCAGACCAGAGGTCAGAGTCGGTAGGACATAGAAGACAATATGTGTCTTCTTCTGCTGGGGTCCCGAGGGTTTACAAAGAAGTGTCAGTGTTCAGGTTTATAATCAGTGTGACCGGAATCATCGAGGACCGTGTTGGGGCAATACTAGAGTTTGCTTTCAGTGTGAGTCTTCGGAGCACTTTGTGAGGGATTGTCCTGAGGTTGTGACGTCACCACCGGGTCAGGCTTAGAGGACTGTGTTTCAGGCTTAGAGGGGCCGCGGGTGTTCGTCTGGTGGAGCTAGTCATGCATCAGGAGGCACCTTTCAGTCCACTGCTAGAGCACCCGTGAAACAGTATGCTGTGAGGGAACAGGAGGACTGTGCTGCGACCGATGTGATCTCAGGTATGTTCAGTTTGTTTTCTATACCTATAGTTGCTCTTGTGGACTCGGGGTCTACCCACTCGTATATCCGTAGTGGGATATCTCAGCAGTAGGGGTTACCAGCGGAGGATCTTGAGATAGGGTTCTGTGTGACAAGCCCTTTGGGTTTGGATATATTGGTGGATAAGGTATATCGGAGGTGTCCGATCGAGGTGCAAGAGTCTATCTTCTCGGCCGATCTTGTGGTCTTATCGTTTCAGGAGTTCGACGCAATCCTAGGGATGGATTGGTTGTTCGAGCATGATGCAAGTTTGGGATATAGATCTAAGAGTTTGAAGTTACGAGTGGCTGATGTCTCTAATCTTGTAGTGAGAGGTGAGAGAAACCCGTGTTTACCAAATGTGGTATCAGCGTTGACAACTTAGAGGTTGATCCAGCAAGGTTGTGAGGCTTTCCTAGCTCACGTAGTGGATGTGAGTGTTGGCAGCCCAGCTTTAGAGAACTTGAGGACAGTCTACGAGTATCCCGATGTTTTCCCAGAGGAGTTACCTGGTTTACCTCCCGATCGTGAGTTAGAGTTTCGTATAGAGGTGTTGCCTGGTACGGCACCGGTGTCCATCGCACCTTACCGTATGGCATCGACGGAGATGAGAGAGTTAAAATAGCAGATCCAGGAGTTACTTGGAGAGGTTTTATCTTACCGAGTATGTCACCGTGGAGAGCACCAGTTTTATTTGTTAAGAAGAAGGACGGATCGATGAGGATGTGCATCGACTACCGTCATCTTAATAAGGTCACGATCAAGAATTGTTATCCTTTGCCTAGGATCAATGATCTTTTTGATCAGTTGAGGGGTGCCTGTGTGTTTTCTAAGATAGACCTGAGGTCAGGGTACTACTAGTTAAAGGTGGTGGATGAGGATGTCTAGAAGACCGCTTTTAGGACGTGGTACGGATACTATGAGTTTCTAGTGATGCCGTTTGGGCTCACTAATGCACCCGCAACTTTTATGGACTTGATGAACTGGATCTTTCAGCCGTACCTAGATCAATTTGTGGTTGTATTCATCGATGACATCTTGGTGTATTCACGCTCAGAGGAGGAGCATGATTATCACTTTAGAGTGGTCCTTCAGGTGTTGAGGGATAGACGTCTTTACGCCAAGTTTAGTAACTGCGAGTTTTGGTTGTCAGAGGTAGCATTTCTTGGCCACATAGTTGCAGCGGATGGAATCCGAGTAGATCCACAGAAGATACAAGCTGTGGTGGAATGGAAACCACCGAGGAATGTATCGGAAGTCCGTAGCTTTCTTGGACTTGCCGGATACTATAGGAGGTTCGTTAAGGGTTTTTCGATCATAGCGGCACCTTTGACCAAGTTGTTTCAAAAGGGTTTTTCGTTAAGGGTTTTTCGATCAAAAGGGAGTTCCGTTTGTGTGGAACGAGAGAAGACAACAGAGTTTTGTGCAGTTGAAAGCTTATCTGACAGAGTCACCGGTCTTGATGCAACCAGAACCGGGAAAAGATTATGTGGTGTTTAGTGATGCTTCCTTGAATGGGTTGGGTTGTATACTTATACAAGAGGGTAAGGTGGTTGTTTACGCCTCGAGGCAGTTAAAACCCCATGAGAGGAACTATCCTACACATGATCTTGAGCTTACAGCAGTTATCTTCGCTTTGAAGATATGGAGGCATTATCTTTATAGGGAGAAATGCTACATCTACACCGACCACAAGAGTTTAAAGTATCTGCTTACCCAAAAAGAGTTAAATATGAGACAACGACGGTGGATAGAGTTGTTAAAAGACTATGACTGTGTCATAGAGTATCATCCGGGCAAGGCAAATATGGTCGTTGATGCTTTGAGTAGGAAGTACATATCGGATTTGAGAGCTTTGTTTGCTCGGTTGAGGATGACCAATGGCAGAGGTCTTTTGGCTGAGTTGTGTGTAGAGCCCACGCTTGTTCAGGAGATAAAGAGAGCATAGGTGTTGAACGAGGAGTTGGTAGCTCAGTTAGAGGCTGTTTAGAGAGGTGAATCGTCAGACTTTGAAGTACAAGATGGTGGTTTCTTGTATTTTTAGGATCGGTTGTGTGTTCCCGCCTTGGAGGATCTGAGGGATCGTATCTTGAGGGAAGCTCACTGTAGTCTGTTTTCTGTTCATTCGGGTAGTAACAAGATGTACGAGGATCTTCTTCCTTTCTTTTGGTGGTTGTGCATGAAGAGAGATGTGTCAGAGTTTGTGACAAGGTGTTTGACATATCAGCAAGTGAAAGCGAAACACCAGGTTCCTTCAGGTTTGCTTCAACCTATCCAGATTCCATAGTGGAAGTGAGATCGTGTGACCATGAACTTTGTCACTGGGTTACCGATGACGTTGAGGAAGCATGATGCTATATGGGTCATAGTTGACCAGTTGACCAAGTCAGCCCACTTCTTACCTGTGAGGATGAACTTCAGTTTGCTAAAGTTGGCTCAGTTGAACATCAAGGAGATCGTGAGGTTGCATAGTGTACCTTCATCGATCATATCGGATAGGGATCTGAGGTTCACAGCGAGGTTGTGGAGGTCTATCCACGAGGCTCTAGACACCAAGTTACACTCCAGTACAGCTTTTCATCCTCAGACCGACGGACAGTCTGAGAGAGTTATCCAGATCTTGGAGGATATGCTTCGGTGTTGTGCGGTAGACTTTGCTCGTAGTTGGGAGGAGCAGTTACCGTTGGTAGAGTTTGCTTACAACAACAGTTATTAGTCGAGCATCAGGATGGCTCCTTTTGAGGCCTTGTACGGGCGCAGGTGTAGGACACCTTTGTGTTGGATAGAGCTCAATGAGAGAAAGATAGTGGGTTCGGAACTTGTTAAGGAAACTGAGGAGAAAGTTTAGATTATCAAGGAAAGGTTACAAGGAGCTTTTGATAGACATAAGGCTTATGCGGATAAGAAGCGTAAGCACATTGAGTATGAGCTTGGTGAGAAAGTGTTTTTTAAGGTGTCTCCATGGAAGGGTATCATCCAGTTTGGTCGTAAAGGAAAGTTGAGCCCAAGGTATATCGGGCCTTATGAGGTTCTTTAGAGGGTTGGACAGGTAGCTTACAGGTTAACTCTACCTCCAGAGTTGGCACATATACACGATGTGTTCCACATGTCTATGTTGAGACGTTACCATTCTGATCCCTCACATGTGGTTCAGTTTGAGGAAATCGAAGTCAATACGGATTTGACTTACGAGGAAAGGCACATCGGAATCGTGAATAGAGGAGTCAAGAAGCTTAGGAACAAGTGCATACCTTTGGTAAAAGTTTTGTGGAGGAACCATGGAATCAAAGAGGCCACACGGAAAGCGGAGAAGGACATGAGAGCTCAGTATCCTCATCTCTTATTGTAGGTAAATTTCGAGGACGAAATTTTCTTTTAGGAGGGGAGAGTTGTAACAATCCGAATTCAGATCCGAGGGTCGGGTTAAACCGAGATGTTTGGCCTTGGTTTTGGTCATCGGGTTTTATGGTTTGGGGCCTGTTGGGCCTTTGGCTTGTTGGGCTTGTGAGTTGTAGGTGAGGGAACTTTGGTAAATGCCTTTTTAGATGACAAAGAGGGGTATAAGGGAGTTAATTCCTCCTACAGAGTGAGCTCATCTCCACCTTTTTTTTTCATCTTCTTCATCTTTATAGCAAGGTAAAGGAGAACAAAAAGGTGAGGTTTTTATCGGTTTGGTGAAGGATCTATTTTTTGGCTAGGAAGGAAGATTGTAGGGCTTCCAAGGATCTACAAAACAAGTTAGGGATGAGCTAGTTTAGTGGAGAGAAGGGTTTTATGGGGGTTTTAACTTGAGCTCAGGAATGAATTTTTAGGGGCTTAAATCTATACTTTTTTAGTGTTTTAAGCTTCTAAAATCTTTCCCAAAGTGTGCCTAATCCATTCTTCATCTTTCTCTTATAGAGAAAGAGGCTTGTGAACCATCATCTAGCTTTGGGAGGGGGAAAGCTTGAAGAGGTGTGGAGCTCGTGTTTGTTGTTGTGTTTGCTTGAGGTTGTTACTCCCAACTCTTTCTTCATCATCCCTTCATGGTAGAATGCATAGCATATAGAAAAATCATGTATGTGTGTTGTCTTGCTTGGTTTGCTTGAAAATGGGTCATTAATGGTGAAATCCGAGAGTATCTATAAACTGGTTGGAAATTGATGTTAAAACATCCTAAATACACTTAGAAATGGGTAAGAGAACTTTGGAATCGTTTAGGTGAGGTTTGGGGACGAAACTCTAGAATTTCTAAGTGCAGACTCGTTCTTCATGCAGGGGGTATCGATACTCGGGCTACTTGTATCGATACCCATGAGTATGGTTAG
Organism: Abelmoschus esculentus; assembly: GCA_035048815.1. Lineage (NCBI taxonomy): Eukaryota > Viridiplantae > Streptophyta > Magnoliopsida > Malvales > Malvaceae > Abelmoschus > Abelmoschus esculentus. The sequence goes on from JAUCBN010000011.1 coordinate 21,606,277, forward strand.
GCTTATCGATCAGGGGTATCGAACTAGGTTCTCCCCTTTTGTTGACTTTTGAAGTTAGTCAACGGTATCGATATTGGAATCGATACGTAGGTGTTCGATACCCTCTTTGGGTGGGTATCAATACAGGGTGTTTCGATACCCTACCTAAGGGTATCGATATCCCTGTGTATTTTGGTCAAGATGATAGATTTTTGGGGCTCGATGGTTCTTAGTAAATAATTACTTTAATCTAAAAGCTACAAAACGAATTATCGAACTAAGATTGATGTTATAACTCCGAAGGACTAATTGAGATAATCATAAACAACTTGTTATGATAAGATCCTAGGCGGATCGTTCGTGTGGTTTGAGTCCTTTGTGTTGGAAATCCGGATATCCATAAGTGTTGCAACACGTTGAAGGTTATCCGATGTAACATCCCGGATGATGATTTGATGACTATCCCGAGTGTAGGATCCCGATGTTGTGTGGACGCGGGCCTCATTCGAAGATACTTGATGTGATATTCCGAGTATGGGATTTGGAGGATCCCGATGCTGTGTGGACGCAGGCCTCATCCTTGAGTATGGGATCCCGATGCTGTGTGGACGCGGACCCTACTCGTAGTGTAGGATCCCGATGCTGTGTGGACGCAAGCCTCACTACCTTGTGTGTTTTGATTGATTTGTATATGCTGTGTGCGATAATATACATCTCATTTATGCCACGTGATAGGCAAGCATGCTAGACCATCATACCATGTATGTGATTTATATGCCATGTTTTTCTGCTTTGATATCCATGATGTTGGCCGAGTTTGACGTATCCACTGAGCTTGTGTGGCTCAGCGTTCGAAATTTGTTTTCGTGTGTAGGTTAGGTGAAGCGGGTTTCGTGGAGCACTATCAAAGTTTGGACTTTCAGCATCGACCGATTTGTTAGAGTACAGTTATTAGATATAGTGAGCATAGTACTATGTTAAACCCTATTTGTAATTTGTAACTCTGTTATTTTTAATTGGGTCAAATGTTTTTAAATGTTCTGTAATAATTTTGGAGCTCCGATTCTTTAAACTATTTTGGGCTTATGTTTTAACTCGTTTTGAATTTTATGAATTAAGTTGGACTTGGATTTGGTTACTTGTTGGACTTTTAAAGAAAATTTTGAGATACGGGTTTTGGGTCGGAGGCCCAATGTGATATCCGGGTCGGGTGTTATAAACCTGACACTCAGATCCGAAATCTGGATTGTTACAACTCTCTCATCCTTAAAAAAAAATTTGTCCTCGAAATTTATCTGACAAGAAGAGATGCAAACAAAAGACTCTTATGTCATCCACAACATTCCACGTTGATTCTTCGATCCCGTGATTCCTCCACAACATTATCACCCAACAACATAATCTTGTTCCAAAGCTCTTTTACTCCCTGGTCTACAACTCTGATAGGTCATTCCTCGAAAGTCAAATTTGTTTTGACTTCGATTTCCTCAAGGTGAACAATGTATGTTTGTAACCTTCCCTTGATTATCTACACTTCTCCTCGGTTTGTTTAACAAGCTTAGAACCCACTATCCTTCTTACTAAACTCGGTCTATCCTAAAGGTGTCCTATACCTATACCCGTAACAAGCTTCAAAAAGAGTCATATTGATACTTGATTGATAATTGTTGTTGTAAGCAAACTCCATAAACAGTAATTGGTCTTCCGAACTCCAAACGAAGTTCGCAACACAACACTGGAGTATATCCTCTAAGATCTGAATAACTCTCTTAGATTGTCTATCGGTCTAGGGGTGAAAAGATATACTTAAGTACAACTTGATATCCAAAACTTCATTAACGGACTTCCACAACCTTACTACGAAACTCGGATCCCTATCCGATATGATTGACGATGGTACACCATGCAACCATACTATCTCTTTGATGTACAATCATTCTAGCTCTTCCAAAATGAAGTCCATCCTTACTAGTAAAATGTGAGTTGACTTAGTTAACCAGTCAATAATGACCCACACAACATCTTGTTTCCTCAACGTCATTAGTAACCCAGTGACAAAGTCTATGGTTACTTGATCTCACTTCCATTGTGGAAATCCGGATTGACTGAAGCAAACCTGAAGGAACCCAATGTTCTATCAAACATCTTATCACAAACTCAGAAACATCTATTCTTAAACACGACCACTTAAAGAAAGAAAAATGATCCTGATACATCTTGTTACTGACCGGATGTATAGAAAACGGGATATAGAGAGCTTCCCTTAGGATACGATCTCTTAGATCCTCTAAAGAAAATACATATAATGACCTTGGAAGTAAAAGAATCCATCATCCCGTACCTCAAAATATGACATCTTGCCTCTCTGAACTTCTTCCAACTGAGCTACCAACTTCTCTTCAATCCTCGTCCTCTCTTAACTCTTGTACTAGCATGGGTTTCGCATGCAACCCTTTCAAAAAACCTCCATCCTCGATCATCCTCAACCAAGCAACATAGATCTCAAGTGTGGCATGGACTTTCGACTCAAAGCATCGGCGACTACATTCTCCTTACTAGGATGATATTCTATGATGCAGTCATAGTCTTCTAACAACTTTATCCACTGTCGTTGTCACAGATTCAACTCTTTATGAGAACACAATAACATATTAACAAACTGTTATCAAACTCTCCAAGCCTAGACTCTCAACCCTTACATCTACCACATGAGCTAAGAAAGCCTTACAACCTTATCTGATCAACTGTTGAGATAACAACGCTGACATCATATTCAGTAAACATAGGTTTCTCTTTCCTCACAACACCTACTTGGATCCATCCGCAATATAAAACTTCAACTCTTAGATCTACACCTCAAACTCACTTCATTTTCGAACATTCAGTCTATCCCAAGGATTGCATCAAACTCTTGAAACGTCAAGACTATAAGCTCGGCCAAAAAGATTGACCCTTACACCTCTATCGGACACCTTCGCTACACCTTAACTACCCACACATCTAAACCCTACGGACTTGTTACACGAACTCTTACTTCTAGATTCCCAATTATCTACCCTCAAAATTGAGGTATCCCGCAATGGACATACGAGTGGGTAGACCCCAAGTCTACAAGAGAACTTATAGAAATCGAAAACAAGATAAACATACCTGAGACAACATCTGTAGCTGCATATTCCTTTTATGCCCTCCCCACAAACTGTCTAACTGGTGCTCTAGTTGTAGACTGAATGGTGCCTCCCACAGTATGGCTAGCTCTATCACGCAATATTTCTCGACCCCTCTAAGCCTGAAACTCAATCATTTAAGTCTGACTTGGTGATGACATCACTACCTCAGGATAATCCTTCACAAGGTGACTTAGTGACCTACACTGGTAATAAACTTTGCACTACCTCAACACTTACCCATGTGGCCTCCATCATATTGATTGCAAATTGCTGCACTGACACTCCTTTGTGAACCTTCTAGGCTTTTAACAAAAAGACACAGATTGCCTCAAACGCCCCATAAATTTCGATCTTCGGCCCGATATCAAACCTTGGTTTGAAGCTCCTTTGTCTCAACGATTTTTACTCATACCGGAGTGAGACTGGGAGTTACTATGATTGATCCCACCTGAACCTACTAGGCCAACAAATGGCAAAGGACAAACCTTATACTTGCTCTAAGGACTTAGTAGTGGCAGTAAACTCTGAAACACTTTAGGTGGTGCAACAGTGAGATAAGTTTGGATCTTCTTCCTCATACCTTCTAGAAACCTCTTACACCTCATCTTCTCTATTGTAACCAACTCCAGGGTATATCGGCTTAACTGCATAAATTTTTGCTCATAAGAAAAGACTGATCGATCCCCCTGAACTAGATGGGTGAACCGCTCCCCCAAGGTATAGATGTGAGTCTCATCTATATACTTCCTCTCGAATTCCTTGAGGAAGTCGTACCATGTAGGATATTTGGGATACCATCTAAGCTCTACGGTTTCTCACCACTCTCGTGCATTGCCCTTCAGAAACGACAAAACACACGATAACTTGTCTTCTGACCATAACCTTATCTGCCTCATGATTTATCGAGTATCATACAACCACTGATCCACTTGTATGGGATTGTTTTTCCCCGTTCCATGGAAGTCCACCACTACTTGTCTACGTACCCTGTCCATCGGTGCTTCTTGAGGCATAGAAGATGGCTTTGGTATTGCCCTCACGATCTGGTGCAAGGTCCGACTTAACTGTAAGAAGTAGTCGACCCATTGACCAACTACATCATCCGACGATACCTCCATATTAGGCACATACTCATTTTCATAGTCTCCTTACAAAGAACCACAACTTAGGGGTGAGCAAAACTTGATTCGATTCGAAAAAATAGAATAACTCGATTCAACTCGAGGTAAAAATACTCGACTCGTTTTAACTCGACTCAAAATTTCATAGACTCGACTTAACTCAAAAAAATTCAAATAAAGTTCGAGCGGTAAAATGGAAATTCGAATAACTCAAATAACTCGATTTTTTTGTAATTAAAGGATTAATTTTTAAGTTTGGGACGAGTCTACCAATTTTTTATGATATATATACATTGATATAAAAATATAAAGAAATATTGTTACATATGAATATATATATATCTTATATGATTAGAGAAAGTCGTTTAAATTGGAATCAAATCATACTATAACATGATAAATAGTTGCGATTAAATATTTATAGGAACTCGAAAACTCGATTCGATTCTACTTGACTCGAACCGAAAAAATTTCAAATAAAATTTAAGTTGTAAAATATGACTCGTCAACTCGAATAACTCAAAATTTTTTGACTCAACTCGACTCGATCGAATACTCACCCCTACCACAACTTTCCTCGTCAATTCTACCTCCTCTTGGCATTTTCCTTACTATACAATAAACAGGCGAGGTTACACCATCGAAAATCTTAGCTTTAAGCAAGTACGACATCGACTCATGGGCATGTACTTGTTTGACACCTATATACCATATTAGATTCCCTTAGGAACATCCTAGAACCGACTAAACCTAAGCTCTGATACCACTAAATGTAACATCCTCGACCTGTGTCACATTGGGACTTCGGCCCAAAACCTATTTTTCAAAATTTTTGTTTTTAAAGCCCAAATGACAAGTTCAAAATCAAAAACATAAAAATTTTATTTAAAGCAAATCCATTTCAAATATATAAATTGAAGTAATTTAAATAATTAGAGTTCCAAAATAGTTATAGACAACTTAAAGCATTTGACCCTATTTAAATGAGAGTTATAACACATATAGATTCTACAAGCACATTGCCCAAATACATCAAATATTTGTACTCTGATACTAAGACAATGATGAAATCCCAACCAGGATAGTGTTCCTTCAGTTTTGACTTCACCTAACCTACATACGAAAACATATTTCAAAACGTTGAGCTACAAAAGCTTAGTGGGTACACCGCTACTTGACCAACATCGTACATATCATGAATAAAGCAATGCAATACATGTAATATCATGAGTGATAAGATGACGCTACCATAATCACCTAAACTCATGGCATAAATGAATGTATAATATCACACACATCATATGCATATCAACCAAAACCACAAAGTAGTGAGGTATGCGCCCATACAGCATCGGGATCCTCCACTACGAGTGAGGCTCGTGTCTATATAGCAGTTGGATCCTACACTCTGAGTGAGGCTTGGGTCTATGCAATATCGGGATCCTATACTTAGTTATTGAGTCCAATGTACAGACAACATTGGCATCCTCCAATCCCATGCTTGAAATACCCCATTGAGCATCTTTGAATGAGGCTCGCGTCCATATAGTATCGGGATCCTCTATTCAGAATAATCTTCAATACATCACTCAAAATATTACATCGAATGACCTTCTTTGTGTTGCAACACTATTTTACGTATCCAGATTCCCACCACACACGGGTTTATCCTAAGCTAAGAAACCTATCAGCACACAACAAGTTTTTAGCTATCATAAAGCATTAAACCATCAAGGACCCCTATGATTTCTACCATTCAATTCAATCAATTCAGCTTATCAACTCTTTAGTACAATTATTCACATACGGGGTTTAATTTATCAGTTTCTCGATTATATTAATTATTTTACACCATAAGAAACCCTTAGAAACTATTATCATGAAATATAGAGCCCTCAAACTAAAATGACTAATTATTTAGATAGATTGTTGTTGTGTGTTTTAAGTACTTCGCAATTGCGTGCAAGTGTACACGTTCAAGGTATAGTATAAAAAGTATCATATCCACAGAGATTGGTGCGCCTTTTAGGATCTAATTTCTTGCACTGAAATGAAAAAAAAACAAGTTGATTAGAGAATCGTTTTGAAATAAAATTAAATGAAAAATAAACAAGTAAAGTAATTGAGATAATCGATAAGAGAAATGAGGTTGGGTTATTCCGAATTATGGAATGACTATCGAATAATTTTTTCTTCGTAAGTGGGTGCTCGCACCACTCAACTCGTTCCGATAATTGGGCTCAGTCGGATTGCTAGTTTGTTCTTCGAATTGTCAGTTCTCGAATGCTTGGGCAATTGCGATGAGGGAACTACTTAGGCAAGTTGAGCAACTATCCTTAAGGTTCGGTAAAGTATTGCTTCTATTAGCCGTTAAAATCCTGCACTTATCCTTAAGCCGGATTAGTTCTTTTTCACTTGGATCGAACCATACCTATTCGTTTTGTGAATCCAATTCTCCCGAATCTGGATAAATGAGTCGTTTATCGAGTTCCTTTCTCAATTCTCTTACAAACAATTTAAGTACCAAGAATAGACAAACCTTAATTAAGAACACTCACACACTTAGATAGAAATTAAACTAAATCAATCCATAACATAGAATAACCCAAGCCAACTTTAAATTAGTTCATAGCTGGGAAAAAATATCCAACAATTAATCCTCTCATCACTCGAATAAAACAAGAGAATAAAGATGAAAAAGACGATGACTCATTGCTTCCTTTCTCTCGATTGCTCAATCTAGACTCCTCTTTGCTTTGGACGACATCTCCCTTTTAAATAGGATTTTTCTTGGTCAAATTATCTGATAAGAATTAATTTGATAAAAAGATAAATTATCCCTTTAGAGACTTCAAATTAATTAAAATATTTATCTCCTTATCAAGTCCAATCTCCTAGAATCTCTCCATGTCTTTTGAAATCAACTCTATCTCCTTGTGATTCCTTCCCACTTAGCATCAAATCCTACAAATAAGGAAACACACAACTACAATATTTTTCCATGCAATTTAACCAAAATATAAATTAAATATAACAATTAAAGAAATTATGTAAATATACATGAATGACTAATTATGTAATTAATATTATGCTTAATTATAACAATAATAAGAGTAAAAAATTAATAAAAATAATACTTTTGGACACTCAACAATTGTCTAGGGGTATCGATACGCCTTTATGGAGTATCAAAATGCCCAGTACCGATACACCCCAAGTAGGTATCAATAGCCTAAGTATCGATACGCATCCTTTGTGTATCGATACACTGAGAAGATAGCTTCAAAAAGATCAAGGGAAACCTACCCGTATCGATACACTTATATAGGGTATCGATACGCCCCAAGTTTTGATACACCCCTAAGGAGGTATTGAAAGGGTTTGCTACTGAAGTTTCTAGTTTTGAAACATAGGTTGAGCGTTCTAAAATGTCTGCTATCTAAGCCTTTTTTTCTCCCTAGGATATTGAAACGCGAATACTCGGTATCGATATGACTATACGAAAATACAAGTTTGGACCCAAAAATCGTTTAGAACAATACCCAAATCACTTCTAAAGATTTCTAAACTATTCCTACACGATATTGAGGTGATAAAAGGTATTTTACCATAAGTTTCAACCCAATTACTAAATCAATCTGAAAATCACCATTAAAGCTCCCTAAGCTACCAAACAAAGCACACATGAATATCACAAGCAATGTAGCCTAATTTCTTGGTATGTATGATGCAATAAGAGTTAGAAGGGTACCAACCTAAGTCACATCAGCTAAAAACGTCTCCTTAAGCCTCCTCTTTACCGAGACTCCTAGGTGAAGCTCCAAATTCTTTCTCTACAAGAAAGAGATAAACCAACCATTAGACTTTTCTCATGGATGATTTGGAAGTCAAAAACATCAACTAACAACTGAGGATCCAACAACAAACTCATTTTTTACGTTCTTGTTCCTTCAAGATCACTCAAAACCTTCCACCACCAAAACTCAACCTTTTTATGTTGTTAGATAGATTCACACAGTACATCAACTTCTTCTCAAGATCCTAAACGAGATTCACAAGAAACTCAACAAAGGTTGTAACTTGAACTCATATTTTTATGAAGAGGATGGGGAAAGAAGGATAACAAGGGGGTGATTTCATTTTCTCTTTTTTGTAGAGAACTTTTCTCTCTTTCCTTCCCTTTTTCACCCAAAAGTGAGATTACCATAAAACCCTTCATAAAACCCTCTAGGCCCAATAAAAGTCAAATCCAACTCTCAAACCAATCATACACTTAAATCTAAGGCCCAAACATCGTAGCCCAACATTCAAGTTAATTCGAAACTCGGATCAGAAATCTAAGTTTTTATACATAACACTTTTTAGTTATAAGATCATAATATTTCTACCTTTTTCTCTAGATGTCATACCCTACAAAAATACATGTAATAGTTTCATTGTCCATTTTACTACATATAAATGGTTATACATAGATACATAATAAACACTTTTAGAAACTTGAAAATAGCTAACTATTGGTTTTATTTTTCATAATTTTTAAAAGATAAAATAAAAAGTAACCCTTTGGGGGGATGTCTGTTCATCACATAAGCTGTAATTTTCATTGCTTCTGTCCAAAAATGGCCTGAAACATTTCTTGCATGAAGCCTACTTCGACATATTTTCGCTAAATATCTATTCTTCCTTTTAGCAATACCATTATGTTACGAAGTGATAACACATATGAATTGTCGGTGCATCCGATGCTCTTAAAGAATTTTAAAAAACTAATCTGAAGTGTACTCTCCTCCATTATTTGTACTTAATCAAAAAAATCATTTTTCCATCTTTTGCTTCCATAAACCCTTTAAGTTCTTAAACATTGAAAGAATATTAGATTTTTCTTTTATAAAATAAATTCACTTATATCTAAAAACATCATCAATGAAAGTCACAATGTACTTCATCCCACCAATAGAGGTTTGTTTAAAAGGTCCAAAAATATCAGAGTGATTTAACTCTAATAATTCATTTGCTTCATATTTTGACTCCTCATATAGTAATTGATACTTTCTTTCATATTAACAATCCACACATATTGTATATGTTCTTACCTCTAGTTTTGAAAGTTCTTTTAACATCGAATTTATCATCACGCCTAACTTGAAGTAACTGACATGACTTAACCGTATGTACCACAAGTTAATTATCTTCTTTTTTTTTTCTTATTTTGTTAACATTCGTAGTTTTCGCAAACATCACATCCATAGACTTTAATATTCATCATTTCATTATTAGATTCTCTTTGATATCAATATTTTCACATACCTTCATATATCATGGACCAAATAGAACAGCATGACCTGAAGATGTTAATTGTGCTATTGAAAAATGATTTTTTTTATCCCTGACACATAAATATTTTGAGTGATATTTTAGTGTTATTATTTTGAGAAGAGATCATCGTGTTATCAACATGAACTATTGATAACTTGAAATTATTTGTTGTGCCCATCAGACTGTGTTATTATTTTGAGGAGAGACCATCGTGTTATCTCATTTTTATATTTCAATTAGACTTTTCCCATTCATTTAGCTAAGGACTCTTGACTAGCTAACAAAATTTTGAATTCTACAAGTAATAGTTGAGTTTGCATCCTTGTACAGCAGTATCAAAACTTTTAAACTCTAACTTTAGACCATAAAAATGATTCGTTTCATCTTGGTATCATCAACAGGAGTTGATGAAGCTAACTCAAAAATCTCTTAATATAACAATTTTACTTTGTGAAAGTATTGTATGATCTTCATACTGTCTTGCTTCATAAACAATAACTCGTTCTTAGAAGTTAAAGCTTAATATCATTTTTTTAGAAAATAACTTATCGAATATTTCTCAAGCCTCATTTGGAGTTTTGACATCTCTATTGTGTTCTAGCATATCTTCTCGAACTATTATCTTCAAGGCGTACATTGTCTTGCCTATTTTTATCTTTTATTTTTTAAATATAAAATTTGTACCTATTTTTAGTTGCTCTTTTTCACTATCATTGATAATCTTCTACATGTCTTGTTCTTGCATATATGATATCATGCAAATTGACCATGTATTATGCTTTTTGTTGTTAAGCTTTTCATTCGACCGACAACATGTAGGTCTATCATGGTGTCGATAAAGGATTCTTACAAAACTAAATACAATAGTGAAAGTATGTGAAACGTACACCATGTTAGAGTATGCCCAAAGACCAATCATATGATGATTGTAAGGATACTTTTATTTACCAATTTTATTGAATAAAGGCATTGCCATTGTTGTTTTCAAATATATGTGTCAATGCATAACATAAACTGAGAAACAATAAGGTCCATATAATAATATATGTATTATTCTTAAAATATCCTTAGTCAAGTATTATTATGGGTATGGACAATAATAATACGCTTAAGACTAACATGTGATTAATTGATGACAATGAGTTGTCATTGACATAGAGATGTCAGAATTAATACATGAATATATTAGTAGAGAATAATATATTAGATTGACCCACTATGAGCATATATCTTGGATTATTATGTACTAGTCACGATATTGCTCATAGTGACAACTATATGTATGATCATTAGACTTGAGATTATTATTATCTCAATATATGTTGTTTTATGTTTTGATGCAGTTAAACGTGTCTTGTTATTAGTTACACTATAAAAACTGACATTGGACATATTACAATGTATGTAGTGAGATATGAATGATCAAGATAGGATTTGTCCTTCTTACATAATAGGAAAATATATCAAAGGCCACTTGATTGAGTGAGACTAGAAATGCATGGCCATGCTTGAATAGGTAGATATGAGATATCACAAATTATTCATTAAAAGTAGTTCACTCTAGATATCAAGAAACATTAAAATAGGCTATACAAGTGTGACTATTCCAAGACTTGTGCCTATTAAAGATATAAAAGGACAAAAGGATATAATACATTAAAAGAGTTGGTCACGGATATGATACATCGAATCATGATCATTTGTAACTTAGATAACAATGATATATTGCTAGATGTCACTCATTGTTTATAATATTAGAATTATTCTAATATTATAACTGACGTTACAATGAGCCTACAGGGTCACACCCAATGGTTGAAAATGAGCAAAAATATATATGTATAAGTAGATTATATTTAATCCCAAATTTTAAATATAAAGGATATAATTAAAGTAATTATATCCCTTTTCAAATTCGAATTAAATATAGATTTCAAAATTTAAGGAAATAATAATATTAATTATTTCCTAAACAAACTCGGAATCAAACTCTTATACCTAGGGTTACACCTATATAAAGGATCTTTTGGTCTAGCAGTCAATACAGAAAATTCCGAATTCCAAACCCTAGAATCACGAAAAATAGTTTTTCGAGATTTGCTCTCTTAACTGGGTGAACTAAGTAGAGGCCGAGACAATATTCGTGGAGGCTAAAGATTCGAATTGTCGAACGATCGTGATTACCGTAAATCTAGTTGTTGTTTTTACTGTTTATCAAGGAACCCAATATAAGTTATCGTAACTTTTCCTCTTGATTTCGGATTAAACGTACATGGATCACTGAAAAGATCATCATAACTTTGTTCCGCTGCGCCATGGGGTGTGCCGGCGGTCCCAACACACCAATCAAACTCCCAAGAAAGAGATGTTGATCACTCAGATCACTTAAATACCAAGTTTTTTCTAATTAAAACTTTTTTAGACATGCACTACCATTATACCACACTATTTTGCGTCAACTGAGCAATCAAGATAACCTTCAACGAAACTCCGATACCAATTATTAAACACACCATAGTCTAAAACACTTAAAAATAGAAAATAAAGAAAATCAAAATGAAAGAAGAAACTTATTTTATTTTCCCCTGTAGGTGTTAAAAGGTAAAGACATGCCCTAATATAGGAGAGAGAATTTATTATCATTAATCAGCTTTTAATTCTATAATTTAAATTTAATTAATTATTCATTAAATTTAAGATAAATATTAATTAACTTTTAATTATTATGTGTATAAATATTTCAACATAATCATTTAATTATAAATCTTAAACTTTAACAATAAATACTAAACTCGGATCTTAAATAATAAATAAATAAACTTAAACTTTTATAAATAAATATTAATTATATTAAACATATTAAATTAATAAAATATTTTTAAGAATATAATTAATTATATTTTATTAAAAATTAAAATAAACTTTATGTCACGACCTAGATTTGGGATCCAAGCGTCGAGTTAACCCGAGGAGTTGGGCTTCAGTTTTGGGCCCCGAATTTATGTAGTTTGGGTCTTGTTGGGCCTTAGGCTTGTTGGTTTGAGAGTTGGGCCTTGTTAGTAAGGGCATTTTGGTAAATGCTTAAAGGTGAGGACAAGGGAGTGGGGGTTTAATTCTCTTGCAGAGAATGACTTCATCTTTCTCTCTTTTCTTCATTCCCCTTCATCTTTGTAGCAAAGGGAAGAAAGAGTAAAAGGTAAGATCTTTAGGGGTTTTATGCGATAATCTCGTTTTTATGTTGGAATAAGAATTGTAGGGCTTTCAAGGATCTATAAAACAAGGTAAGGAAGGGTTACTTTGGTGGAAGATGAAGGTTTAAGAGGGGTTTAAGATTGAGTTCGGAATTGGGTTTTTAGGAAGCTTAAATCCCATCTTTTTGATGTTTTTAAGCTGTAGAATTCACCCTCAATCGTTATAAATCGTTGTGTATCCTTTCTTTGTAGAGAAAGAGCTTGGAGAGTCTTCCAAAGTCTTGGGAAAGAAGAAGGCTTGAGGTTGAGGAAGAAGAATGAGTTGTTGTTGTTTTTGCTTAAGGTTGGTTCTCTTCCAACTCTTAATCATCATGCATATCATACTTTAAGCTTAAATGCATGTGTGTTGATTGGTTTGATACGCTTGGTAGGTTTAGGTGACCTTTAATGGTGGATTATGTTTTTGTTGATGAACTTCTGTAATTAAAGCTTAAACATGTTTAGGAAGGTCCCCTTAAAGTCTAGAACCAATTTGGTCTTGAATGGATTATTTGGGGTAAGGTTCTAGGTGTTTAAAACTGCAAAACTGCACTTATCGTGCAGGGGATATCGATATCGGTGGCCCATGTATTGATACCCCTGAGAAAAATTTAAGCTACAAGAGTAGGTGTATTGAACCATAGTTCGATAGCGAGTCGTTCAATGACCTTTTGGGATCAATGCCAGTATCGAAACAAGAGGTCCTCTTTTGTTGACTTTTAAATGGGTCAAAGGGGTTCGATACTAGTACCGATATCGTTGTTCCGATACTCCCTTTGAGAGGGTACAGATGCCTGGTGTTTCGATACTCCAAGTAAGGGTATCGATACGCTAGGGCAGTTTAGCCTGATTTTTGTGGATAAAGTGATAAACTCTCGTGATGAAATCTTAGAAGTTCCTATGAGTCGTGTAATCTCTAAAATGAATAATTAAGCCAAAAGATAGGCTTAAAACCCCGTTAATGAGATAATTGGATAATAAATGGAGTCTAATGGTATAAACCGATATATGGAACCGTAAAAGGATTCTGTGTGACATTCGAGTCAAGTAGGTTACTAGGAACCTTGCTTAGTGCTGATAGGTTGCCTAGAGTATATTATATTATGATACCTAGTAACCTTGCTTAGTGCTGATGGGTTACTAGTGATATATTATATGATGATAAAACTGATAACCTTACTTAGTGCTGATGGGTTATCGGTAATATATTATGCGGAAGACCGGCTAGGACCTTGCTTAGTGCTGATGGGTTCCTTAGTGGATTTTGTGGAGTGACATGCCACGGACCTTGCTTAGTGCTGATGGGTCCCTTACTTCTATACTACTATGAGGTGATATAGACACTGTTATATATAGATATACATATGAGATATGAATACGGGGTAAGAACTTGAGATACTGTGTGGTCTTCTCTTGTCATGCATATGTTATATGTCGATATATGTCGTCGTGATATCATATATTTAGGCGATTCAAGTAGCGCCATCGCACACATGCCATGCCATCATTCATGTTGTTATGCTTAATTTATGTCATGCTTTATGTGGACCGGTTGGTAGAGTACCCACTGAGCTTTAGTAGCTCAGCGTTCGAAATATATTTTCGTGCGTAGGTTAAGGAAGCTTGCGGAGGAGCATCATCGTGGTGGGTTAAGCATCGACATCTGTTGTCAGAGTACTATTATTAGGCATAGTGGACATATGTACCTGTAGGACCCTATATGTGTAATTTGTAACTGTTTTATTTACTATCGAATTCTTTTAAATAGGTTGTAATATTTTGAAGCTTCACTATTTTAACTTACTTGGATTTATATTTTAATGGATTTGGATTTTATTATCTTTATGATTGAAATAAATTTGGACTCATCTTTTTAAACTTGTTGAAAAAAATTTAAAATACATATTTTAGACCGAAGACCCGATGTGATATCGGATCGGTGTTACACTTTAATTATTAAAATTTATATAGTACTTCTTAACCTCTTATACTAAAATCCTTTTTTAGAAAGGAAGTATCAAATGTAAAGCACCCATTTGAGAGTCTCTAGGTGGACCGACCTTGTCTGTGTCGGTCGTAGGCAATGTACATCCAAGGCAAAAGTATCCAAATTTGGAATTATTTTCAACACAATTTCAGTATCAATTTTAGATTCTCCGACACTGAAATGAACACAGCAGACAAAATAATATCCCTATTGCTCTCTAGGTGTTGAAAACAAAGGCACGACATCATGAGGAAGGAAAAGTTTGTGGAACATGTCTCACACAGTGGTGGCATGAGTAGTGAGTGAGCAAGGTACTTGGGACGAGTCGAATTTTTTATTTTTTTATATATTAAACTTTTTAAATTATTTATTTTTATTTTATTATGATAATCGAATCTATTATTTTATTAACATTTATTTTATTATATTTTGAAAATTACTTTTAAGATTAAAAATGATTTTTGGATAAAAACAATACTTGATAAGTAACGTTTTAAGTTAAAAGAATTTTTCAGTTTGACTTAAAAAATACTTTTTAAAAGTTCAAATTTTTAATTTTTAGCTTTTTTCTCAAAAAATGTTTTTATATAAAATTACTTATTTATTTTTGTTTGTATTATTTTTTATTTTTTTAAAAAAATATTTAAAATAGATATTTTTTGAAGAATATTTTTTAAAGCAGTTCAAACACTAATATTTAAATCAAATAATCTAAAAGTATTTTTTAAATTATTTTCCAAAAACAATGTCAAACAAATAATAAATCTAAAATATTTTTTTAGGGCGAGTACAAAACAAAATATTTTAAGATGAGTACAAATCATAAAATCTTTAAAATTTCAGAGTGAACATAAATTATAAAATTTAAAGATTAATTTATAAAATTAAATTTAAAATATAAAATCAAATATATTAATTTTAAAAATTTAGGATCCCTCCACCACAAATTCTTAATTGTCTTCAACATTCAACCTGTCTATGTATTTAAGATCATACAGCAAATTTACTACTTATGGTAGAAATTTGGTATTTTACGATTATTGATTGAGTAATTACAAAGACTTGATTTTTTTTAAAAATATTGATATTGACAATATTAAATCAGAGTCTAGTGATTAAATCAGAGTGAGAACTAAAAAAAGAATTTAATTAGTGTTTTCTCATTCTGTACTAATATATTGAAACAAAAATCTCATGATTGGATACGAGTCCTGTAACTCAAGCGATTAAAAGGAACGGTTGATGTTTTTAGAGGTCACGGGTTCGGACACCAGCGACGTCAGTAGAGTGATTGAACGATCAACATTAAATAGTGGAGATTATATTCTAAAACAGATACCACTGTAATCACTATTAGCTTGTTCAAAAAAATACACTCATAACTGGATTATAATAATGATTAATTATAAGAATATTGTTGCTCTGTTTTTTATTTTTAAAAATATATTTTAATTTTAATTTATGATTTATGATAATTTTTATTAAATCAAGAGAATTTACTGAAGTGATATGTATTGTATTTTATAATCAAATAATTAAAAATCGTTTTTTTTCTATTTTGCTTAAAATCAGTATGATTACATGATTATTTTTATTTTTACTATAACAAATATAATAGATCAAAGAATAAAAATAAAAAATAAAATAGATCATGAAACATTTTTTTTGCAATAATATCTAAAAAAATGTATCTACTATTTTGTGGGATACTTTTTTAATACAGATGCATGAACTAATTATTGTATTTAATTTAATTAGCTGTCACAAAATAATTTATTTTCTTATTAAATACAGTAAGTATAATCCAGACATTTAAAATAAACTTAGAAATTCGTGCTAAAATCGAATACATTGTATACATCATGTATGTTATTAAAGGATTAAAAATAATTAAATATATATTATTTTATAATAATATTACTTCCTATGTATACCTTCTTTATACGAGGCGATCAAATCGTCAAAGAGATTGCAAACAATCTGTTTCAGGATTTATCCTGCCGTTCTTAAACGGGTTTGCAGAAAATCTCAAAAGTGGTGACAAATCTGTTCGCAAAAATTGTCAGATTTAAACAAGAAATCTTTTGATTTTTGTTTAAAAGTGGTGACAAATCTGTTCACAGAAATTGTCAGATTTAAACAAGAAATCTTTTGATTTTTGTTTAAAAGTTGTGACAAATCTGTTCGCAGAAATTGTCAGAATTAAACAAGAAATTTTTTGATTTCTGTTTAACGGAATTAACTGAATTCCAATTGTTTTCTTTCGCAGAAAGAAATGACTACTGGAGAATCTGAACATTCGAAGGTCTCTGCACCTGCACAGAACTCCAATCAAGTCCAAAATAAGAGTGCACCGGCTGTGAATGTTAATCACAACGAGAAGCCGCCCAAGTTCACTGGAAAAAACTTCAAGATATGGCAGCAAAAGATGATGTTCTATCTTGCCATGTTGAGCTTGAAGAATTACTTAACGGCAGACCCTCCAGTCATTAATGTAGGAGACGGAGAAGGGCAAGTGGACACGGTCATTGCCATAAAGATGAAAGAAGAATGGGACGACGGCGACTATATGTGCCGGAACTACATCCTAAACGGATTACAAGATTCTTTGTATCCGGTGTACAATGTGTACGAAACTGCCAAGAAGCTGTGGAATACTTTGGAAAATAAGTACAAAGCAGATGATGCTGGGGCTAAAAAGTTTTTAGTCGCAAGATTCTTGAATTTTACTATGGTTGATTCAAAATCAGTAGTAACTCAAGTGGAAGAATTCCAACTAATCATTCATGGAATTCTTGCAGAAGGAATGGTTATCAACGAGCCTTTCCAAGTAGCTGCCATCACGGAAAAATTGCCTCCCGGATGGAATGATTTCAAGAGTTACTTGAAACACAAAAGAAAGGAGATGACTGTGGAAGAATTGATCTCCAGGCTTCGAATTGAGGAAGACAACAGAGGAAATGCCGTGAAATCTCACAGCAGAGAAGCCAAGGCAAATGTTGTCGAAACCAAGAAAGGGAAGCAACCGCAAAGGGCCCAAACTAAACCAAAGTTAGGACCAAGTGGCGGGATCCTCAAAAAGGAAAAGTTCAAAGGATCATGCTTCAATTGTGGAAAAGTGGGGCATAGATCCACAGAATGCAGGCTTCCAAAGAGAGTGAAAGCCAAAGAAGTCAACGTCGTGCAAGATGAAGACCTAGTAGCTGTGATATCTGAAGTCAACATGGTTGACTCAAACCCAAGAGAGTGGTGGCTGGACACAGGAGCCACACGTCATATCTGCTGTGACGAAAACTCTTTTCATGAGCTGACACCATGCGACAATGGAGAGAAACTCTACATGGGTAATGCTGCAACTTCCATGATAAAGGGGAAGGGAACCGTGGTGTTGAAGATGACTTCTGGAAAGGAACTCAAGCTTCAGAATGTGTTGTATGTACCTGACATACGCAAGAACCTTGTTTCTGGAACACTTCTAAGTGTTCACGAATTTAGGATGGTTTTTGAATCCCAGAAGTTAATTTTAACTAAGGGGGGAATGTTTGTGGGTAGGGGATATGTACTAAACGGAATGTGGAAACTCAATACTATCTCTGTAAAATCCCATATTAAAAATAAGAATAAGAATGCAGCTTCTTCTTCTACTTATATGCTTGAGTCATTCAATATATGGCATGGTAGACTTGGACATGTAAATTATGATACCTTGCGAAGGTTAATTAAAATGGACCACATTCCTTCATTTCACATCGATTATAAGTTAAAATGTGAAATATGTGTTGAAGCAAAATCAACAAGAACTTCATTTCAAACTATTGAAAGAAGTACAATGCCGCTTGATTTAATTCATAGCGACGTTTGCGACTTAAAATTTGTCCAAACAAGAGGAGGAAATAAATTTTTTATTACCTTTATCGATGACAGTACAAGATATTGCTACATATACTTGTTAAAAAGTAAAGACGAAGCTATAGATAAATTTATAATCTATAAGCAAGAAGTCGAAAACCAACTTAATAAGAAAATTAAGATGGTAAGAAGTGATCGTGGTGGAGAATATGTTAATCCATTCGGTGAATATTGCACCCAACATGGTATTATTCATGAGGTAACACCATCGTATTCCCCTCAATCTAATGGAGTAGCCGAACGTAAGAATCGGACTCTGAAAGAAATGATGAATGCTTTATTAGGAAGTTCTGGGTTACCTCAGAACATGTGGGGGGAAGCCGTTCTTTTGGCAAATTACCTTTTAAATAAGGTCCCACAAAAAAGAAAAGACAAGACACCATATGAACTATGGAAAGGTCGAAAACCTTCCTACCAACACTTAAAAATGTGGGGGTGTCTTGCAAAGGTGATGGTTCCACCACCAAAACAAATGAAAATAGGTCCAAAAACAGTGGATTGTATTTTCATAGGCTATGCTGAACATAGCAATGCTTATCGTTTTCTTGTGTATGAATCAAAAAATCCAGAGATTCACAAAAACACGATAATGGAGTCAAAGAATGCATCTTTCTTTAAGAATATATTTCCCTATAAAACTAGGGAAGCTGATCAGTTTGTTGCCAAACAAACATTGGACGATACATCCTCAAATGATCAACAAGAGGATGAATCTGAACAAGAGCCAAGAAGGAGCGAAAGGGCTAGGATAGAAAAATCCTTTGGATCTGACTTCCTAACCTATATGCTAGAGGATGAACCTCTAACGTATAATGAAGCTATATGTTCCTCTGAAAGCATTTTTTCGAAAGATGCCATAAAAAGTGAAATTGATTCCATCTTGCAAAACCATACTTGGGAGTTAGTGGATCTTCCTCCGGGAATTAAACCACTAAATTCAAAATGGATTTTCAAATGGAAAATGAAAACAGATGGAACAATTGATAAATACAAGGCACGGTTGGTAATAAAAGGATACCGACAAAAGGAAGGCCTTGATTACTTTGATACGTTTTCCCCTGTATCAAGAATAACATCTATTAGGATGATACTTGCCATTACTGCATTAAGAAATCTTGAAGTGCATCAAATGGATGTTAAAACAGCTTTCCTAAACGAAGAACTTGACGAAGAAATATACATGGAACAACCTGAGGGTCATGTAGTTTCAGGTCAAGAAAGGAAAGTCTGTAGATTAGTCAAGTCTTTATATGGACTTAAACAAGCACCAAAACAATGGCATGAGAAGTTCGATAATGTCATGATGACAAACGGCTTCAAAATAAATGAGTGTGATAAATGTGTATATGTCAAAACTACGAACATTGGATACGTCATCCTATGTCTATATGTAGATGACATACTCATTGTAGGAAGTAACAATGAGATGGTACACCGTACCAAGAACATGTTAAATTCAAATTTTGACATGAAAGATATGGGATTAGCTGATACAATTTTGGGTATCCAAATAAAACGATCAGCAGAAAGTCTCATATTAACTCAATCACACTACGTGGATAAGATTCTTGAAAATTTTGGCAAGGATGATTGTGGTACAACTACAATCCCTTTAGATCCTTGTCTTAAATTATCCAAGAATAAAGAAGAAAGTATCAATCAAGTGGAATATGCAAGGGTCATAGGCAGCTTAATGTATCTTATGAGCTGCACAAGACCAGATATAGCTTTTACTGTAAGCAGTCTAAGCAGATTCACGAGTAATCCAGGGAAAGATCACTGGAAAGCAATAGTAAAGGTACTGAGATACCTTAGACATACTCGGGACTACGGATTGCATTATTCCAAAGACTCTGCTGTCTTAGAAGGATACTCCAATGCGAGTTGGATATCTGACATACAAGATACCAAAGGCACAAGCGGATACGTGTTCACTCTAGGAGGAGGAGCCGTATCATGGAAATCCTCAAGACAAACGATTATAACCAGATCCACAATGGAATCTGAGTTTGTAGCTCTAGATAAAACTGGAGAAGAAGTCGAATGGTTAAGGCAATTTCTTGAGGATATCCCTGAATGGGAAAAACCAGTACCCACTGTGTGCATATACTGTGACAACCAAGCAACGATTGCTAGGGCACAAAACTTTATGTATAATGGTAAGTCTCGACATATGCGTCGACGACATAACACCGTTAGAAAACTTGTCTCAAATGGAGTTATCTCTATTGATTTTGTAAGATCAAAAGATAACATTGCAGATCCGCTAACCAAAGGGTTAAATCGAGATCAAGTTGAGAAAACATCAAAAGGAATGGGACTAAAGCTCATGAAAAATAAAGGCGCTATGTGAAGGAAAACCCTACCTAGTTGACTGGAGATCCCAAGATCTAGGTTCAAAGGGACAACCTAATTGCATAGACCTGTGCGGTCACTGTGGGGGTTCCCTCCCAGGTCCATTCCTATGATGTGAACAGTGACAAAAATTTGGAAGAGGTTAAGCAAAAGCTTTTAATGACCATTGTGTGCTTCGATGAGCCGAGCAACATAAGTCACCTATGTGAGAGTGAAGTGGGGCCGCTTCAAGGAGACTATTGGGCATAGTTCTTTCATACTCTTGCAGAACCAAGAGATGTCCACGGCCTTAAGGACATAACCATGAGAGCTGTATCTCTTGTCAGAAAGATAGGTGTGTGAAGTATGTTATTGTTTACATCAACGGCTGACAGTTCAAGGACATCGCGTCTACTGATTAGCTAGTAAAGTAAATATACTTTCACAAGGGAAGGTTCAAAGGAAGAAACCTACCTATCCTATGCACCTATCAATCGTAGAGCCTATCACCACAATGTGCCAAAATGTTTTGATAAAATCATCAATTTCATTCATGTGGGGGATTGTTGGAAAAACAGTGGTATGTGACCATCTTTGGAGCAATTTTTGAACAAGTAAAGATAAGGTTTTGAATAAGGAAATGGTTGATTCCTATTCTATGCCGTGAGATCTTTACAACGGTAGCTCATACGCTCAATATCGTTGAATGGTGAATGAGAAATTGATGCTCAAAGTGGGAAGGTCAAGAATGAATAAGGAATGTAGAACCCCTTTATCCCACATTGGTGGGATAAATGATATGGAAGTTGTTTATATACAACTACCCATAATGAAGTCATTGAATGACTTGAGTTGACACTGTGCCTCGCGCGCAGGGGGGGTGCGAATCCAATTTCATTCGGGTTGGGGCGCACCCACACGACGTGGGCGACGCGAATGTCCGGACCGGTGGTCGGGCCTTTCCGAGGCCTGCGGATATTTTACCCGTTGTGCATATTTTTTCCTTATTTTATTTTTGGAAATATCCAGAAACGAATATTAATTCATAATATTTTTGAATTAATTAGCAGTTGACTGCTCTAGCAAATTAAATTGTTATTTATGGTATTAAATTAAAATACCGGTTGAATAACAGTTGATTTGATTCTCGGATATTTAAATTATTTCCTTGTTTGATTGGAATCAATTCCGGATTTTAATTTTTGGAATTCAATCCCGGATTTCTCGGATTGTAAACAAGGAAAGTAATACCACCGTTTGCCCTAGAAATCCACTATATAAAGGGGTTGATGTTCTCTGTTTCAAATCATCCCAAAACACGTTTTCTCTCTAGTTTTCTCTCTCGGTGATAGGCAAAGATAAGAGCAGTTCGAGAACTCGGCAGAAGTACTACTGTTCGGAGTTCTTCCAGTTGTTGTATCTTGGGAGACTGACTACCAAACAACTCGGCACCCTCGGAGTGGCTGAAAATCAGTCTTAAGGAAACTGCAAACGCAGGCCTCAACTTCATCCGTTTTTCAAACAAAAAACTCGGTTTGATCTTTATATTTCAGTTTTTCAAATTCGATTTTTGTTTTACTAACGATTTTTATTTCTTGTGATCGTTTCGAAGTAAAGATTGTATAACATTAAATACAGTAAGTATAATCCAGACATTTAAAATAAACTTAGAAATTCATGCCAAAATCGAATACATTGTATACATCATGTATGTTATTAAAGGATTAAAAATAATTAAATATATATTATTTTATAATAATATTACTTCCTATGTATCATAAATATTATCTTTTATTAATTTTTTAGGTTATTTTTTTAATTTTGATTCATGATTATTTAAAATTTATTATTGCTAAAAATATATTTTAAAAACTTTTAATTGAGTAGTTTTTAAATATATTTTTATAAAATTTAATTATTGAAAATATTTCATATAATTATAGTTAAAATTTAAAAAATTGACTTTTAAAAATTAGTAAGAGATTATTTATGGGATTGAAAGAATAACATATTAAAAAATAAATGTTAAGACATAAAAATAGAAATAAAAAACTAAAAGAAGTTGAAGATTTTTTCCCCTATCCCTCCACAAGTTTAAAAGCCCATACACCATTGTCCCCCTCAAACCAAAAACAAAATGTCTCTCCTTCCTTCACTACTCTTTGTCCTAACGCTGACAATGGCCACAGCAGGCCCTCTCTGCCCAGACTTTTACTCCCAAACATGTCCGGAAGCCGAAGCCATCGTGAGAGACGTGATGAGGAAGGCCATGGCTAGGGAACCCCGAAGCGTCGCTTCCGTCATGCGCTTCCAGTTCCATGACTGCTTTGTTAACGTAAAACCCATCCTTACCAAACCTCAAATTACATGGCTTCAATGTGTCTATACCTTTATGCATGGTTTTGTTTTACAGGGTTGTGATGCTTCTTTGCTGCTGGACGATACGCCGAGCATGCTCGGGGAAAAGCTAGCTCTTTCGAATATAAATTCATTAAGATCTTTCGAGGTTGTCGATGAGATCAAGGAAGAGTTGGAGAAGGCGTGCCCCGGGGTTGTTTCTTGTGCAGATATCATAATAATGGCAGCCAGAGATGCCGTTGCGCTGGTAACTATTCATTGATTTCGCTCATCGTTTCAGTTATCGGTTACGAACTTTCAGTTCGTCGGTTACAAAGTAAGTAATATTTTGTTAATGTTGTGTTTTAAAACTAGACCGGAGGACCGGATTGGGAAGTAAGACTAGGGAGAAGAGATAGCTTGACGGCGAGCCAAGAACAGTCGAGCAATATAATGCCGAGCCCAAGAACAAACGCAGCTTCTCTCATTGATCTCTTCAGCAAATACAATCTATCAGTAAAGGATCTTGTAGCCCTGTCTGGCTCACACTCCATTGGTGAAGCAAGGTGTTTCTCAATAATGTTCAGGCTATACAACCAATCTGGGTCGGGCAAGCCTGACCCTGCCATCGATCCCGAGTTTAGAACAAAGCTTGACAAGCTTTGCCCACTAGACGTAGATCAGAATGTGACCGGAGCTCTGGATGCAACATCTCAGTTGTTCGATAACCAATATTTCAAGGACTTGGTTGCAGGAAGAGGGTTTCTGAATTCAGATCAAACGCTCTTCACATTCCCTCAAACTAGAGACTATGTAAAGCTCTTCAGCGATGACGAAACAGAGTTTTTCAAAGCCTTTGTTGAGGGAATGTTGAAGCTGGGTGAGTTGCAGTCCGAGCAGCCTGGTGAGATAAGGACCAATTGCAGGAAGGTCAATAGCCAGCCTGTGGATGTATAACTTGAGCCTTGTATTTGAAGCTATTAAAAGAACATAATAGTATGTTTCAATAAAATCCAAAACTATGCAAAGCTAATTTTAATTTTCAAGCTAAGGTTTCGAATATATGTATAAAAGCGTTTTTGAGTCTCGAAAAGTTCATAAAGTAAATAGCAGGTAGGTAAACACCACCAACACAATGTCATAAATGTTGAAGCATTGACAAGTCTCGAAAAGTATAAAAATTACCTATAGTAAGATTTTAGAACCAGCATCAACAACCCAAGGAAACAACAAAAACTTGTGGTACAATTAAGCCGCAATGGATGGCTTAGAAGCAGCAGAAAGCCTGGATCTTTTCTTGGCTAAGCTCTCGCTCCTACGCTCACGCTGTTCTTTCAACCTCTGGGCAAGGAGCTTCTGGTATTCAGCAGCATCAGCCTTGGACTTTGCGACTCTCTTCTTCTTCTCTGCAATTCTGGCACGCTTCCTCTGCAAGGTCAAAGGAGTCACCAGCCTCTGAATTTTGGGAGCCTTGCTTACTTTCTTACCTGCATTCCATCAAAGTGTTTATATATTTTGTGAAAAATAAATCACCAATAAAAAAATCCTTCCCGTGACACTTAATGAAGCAGAGATAAATACTTTGTACTCACCAGATTTGGTTGTAAAGGTTCGACGATATGTGTTAACATACTTCCTAACATCGTCCTCCTTAGAGAGGTTGAACAGCTTCCGGATTTTTGATGCTCTCTTCGGACCCCTCATTCTAGGCTTCTCAGTGTCGGTCAACCCAGGAAGATCATTTTCACCCTTCTTCACAATAACCAAGTTCAGAACTGAAAGATCTTGACTAACAATGCATCCACAAACTGACTTCCTCCTACGCTCTCCATTTCTCCTACCATACCCACGGAAGCAGGGAGTGCCTATTTAGAGAAAACTAGTCATTCAGTCAACTAAAACCATAAAAGAAAAACATTTCTGCATAAATAAACAAAAGGGAACTAATTAGCAGTCTATAGACCTCTGTGAAGCAAAAGACGAACTCGTCCTGGAGTAAGAACTCCTTGCTTCATTGGAAAACCTTGCTTGTCACAGCCTCCCATGATCTTGAATACATAGCCCTTAAATTCCTGTTAAATGGTAATTGGGAGAGAGCAAACAGCAATCAATACAGTCAGATTCACCAACATAAATTTGGAAGAGAAGCTACAAACAACTTGGAAACATACTTCACCGAGGGCATCGCCACTGACTTCCTGAGAGATCCTCTTGTCAAAGAAGGCTCGGCTGTGATATGAAAGTTTGAGGTCAGTAAGTTTTCTTCAGATACAATTATACTCATAGTCAGTCACACCAAGCAGCTAAATGTACAAGTACACTATTGGCAAGAAAAAACAACGGCAAAACAGCAACATAGACATGGATTTCTTGTCCATTTTCTTTGCATTGGATAAACAAAGGTGGTATTTTGAAAATAACCAGTCCAAAAGAGAAACCCTTAACAGATTAGCGATTTATAAGGCGCAAGACATTATTTTCTTAACTTCTTTGATAATGTTCCAACATAATATACTATTAACAAGTTAATATCCACTATATCAAGTAAGCTAAAGAACTATTTAATCCAAGTCCTAACTTCATACATGAAAAGAGAGAAGACCAAATTTACGAAAAATATTATGATAGCTGATTTTTTGTTTCTGAGAATTGGGATATATCAACAACATTTCCTTTCACATACCCCATAATGAAGCTAGGGATAGAGCTAGGATCAAATATTTGGAGGGAAAAAGACCACATTTGACTAATTTTGAAACTAAAAGGACCTAAAATGCCTATTATTCAAAAAAAAAAAAAAAATGGGAGGGTACCACCCCTCCCATGTACTGAATGCCTCCACCCCTGAATTTTCACAATATCAGAGGAAACATTCATGAAAATTGTTCCAGTCTTGAACAAAGACAAAACCTGCAATAAAAAACGCATCTTGCTATAACAGAAAATCATCCAATTTTCATTAATATACATTCTACCTTTCAATTTTTTTCTTCCCAATTTTTTCCACATCTCTAAATGTTCTAAATTCAATCTCACTCAATTCAATATAACAAAAAAGAAGCCACACTGTTCATCTGATAGTTTCCATTGGTTAAGATAGCAAGCATTATCTTTAACAATAACATTGAAATTTATAGCACCAAGGTAAAAGTCCATCCTTTTATTAAGGTGAGTGGGAAAGGAGGAGACTTACAGTTTCTGGTCATCGTCAATTTCCAGTTTCTTCTGGCAACCTGTGGTTGGATTTGCAATATTGAACTGAAACAAAGAAATGAAGAGCATTAACAAAAACCATATGGGATTGAAATATATTTTCCCTTAGTAACAAAAACAGAAAGAGGAATAAACACCTTCATTTTTCCTTGATAATACTGTCGAATAGAGGAGCTGGAGAAGAAATGTCGCCGCCGCCGCCGGTCTCTTGTTGGCTTAAGGTATTCTCACACAGTACGATTAGGGTTTTTGTGTAGGCATATATAAAGGGATAGTAGTAGTCTGGTGCTTTTAGGGAAGTATAGTTTGGTCTGAGTCAACGTTGAATTCCATGAAAATTTGGGATCTTATGTCATGGTTAAAAAATGGGAAAATTATTTGAATATTGTATAAGACTTTTTTCTAATATATAACATTGGTTATTTTATATTTCAAAATATTATATTTGCTAGAATAAATTTAAAATAAGGTCAAAAGAATTGATTATAAAAATAAAAAAATTTATACTAAAGTTGGATTCATGTGGGGGTGTTTTGAATGTAAATTTTAATTATTCGTAATCGGATTGTTTTTAATCTGACTTTAAATTTATAGTAGAAAATATAATATTTTGAAGAACAAAATGGTTAGTGTCACATGTTGCATAATTTTAATACAATGCAAACGGTGTAAGTGTACACGTCGCAAGTAATAGTATATATTAGATATCACCTCCACAGAGATTGATTTAAGTCATTTTGCTTAAGTTATCGCATTGTAAATTAAAAATACAATTAAAAATAGTTTAATTGAATAAAGTAAAAAAATAATAAAAGAAATGATAGATGAAATCGAATAGATGAAAGAAGATGTTGGATTATCTTAAGTTGGGAAATGATATCCGAATTGAATTCTTTTTTGTAATGAGTGCTCGCACCGCTTAATTCGTTCTTGCAATTGGCTCAGTCGGATTGCCTAGTCAGTTCTTCAAATGCTTGGGCAATTTCGATGAGGGAATTGCTCAGGCAATTTAGGCTACAATCCTCAAAGTTCGTCAAACGTTCTTTAGTGGTCCCGTTATCCCTAACCTGAGACTTTGTTAATCATACAATCTTTGATAATACATCCCTGCTTTAATTAAAGGTGTACAACAACTATCTTGTGCTTCTGTTAGCCGTTGAAATCTTGCACTTATCCCTAAGCCGGATTAGTTCTCACGCACTTGAATCGAACCATACTTATTCGTTTCATGAATTTAATTCTCCCGAATCTAGATAAATAGATTGTTTATCGAGGTCATTTCCCAATTCTATCACAAAACAAATAAATGCCAAGAATAAACAAACTTTGATTAAGAACAACTTAAATACTTATATAAAATTCAAATCGTACTATACAACCACAAAATAAAATAACCCAAACCAATTATATCAATTCATAATTGAGTTCTAAAGATATACAAAGAATAATCACTAATTGGTTCTCTCCAAATCAACTTTAGAAGTTGACTCCCAAATTCAACTCATGCATTAGCTTAACGCCATGTTCTATTTTTATAGGAATTGACTTGGTAAACTTCGGTAATAGAATAAATCTTGAATTGAAAATAATCATAAGAGAAAATTCACTTCCTACCAAGTCTTTTCATCTTTACTTTAATCTTCTAAAATTCTTTCCTTACTTTTGTAATTGACTTTATCTTTGTAAGATTCCTTCTAATTTGATAGCCTATCACCAAGGAATTAAATACTACAAACATGAAAATACACAATAATAATATCTCTTTCTACAAATTTAACTAAAATATGAATTAAATACGACGATTAAGAAAAATATATAATTATGCATAAATGACTAATAATGTAACTAATATAGTATTTAAATCTAGCAATAGTATGAATAAAAATATAATAAAAATAGTAGATTTGAACTCTCATCATCACATATTAAAAAAAATTGGTACAATATCCAAATAAATTTGAGCGACACCTAAGCTAACTTTAGTATGTAGATGATAATTTACTTATATTAAAGGATAAAAATATATTACACGAGATAAAATATTTTATTTTTAAAATTTTGATACGAAAGATAAAAACTATGTATCTTATTATGTCATTAATATTAATCGGACGTATATATTTTCTGATCTTTCTAATATTTTTTAAGGATTATTAGAAATTGAGCTTATACATCTTGTACTATCAGTAAACCCTAGTGAAAACTTCTTATCTTAATAAGATCACTAACCCTGCCGAACAAAGCTCTCTTTTTTCTTGAGGTCCTATCGTTTTCTTCACAGAAATGGCCAGTCTCAAGAGGAGAATACTCCTCCCCGTTATTCATAGCCTCAACAATGGCATCAAATGCAGAATTTTTAGGGTCTTGTTCTCCTGCTTTTGGAGTTTCAGCTACATCAAATATAGAACCCCTCAATAGATCAAACAACTCAGAGTCTGATTCTTCATCACTTTCTTTCATTAGCTGCTTGGTTTCATCCTCGACGTCCTTGAGTTTAGATGGGAACTTTAGATTCAGACAAGGGGTGCTGAATTTATATTGCTTTGGTTTCTTAGTCTGGTCTTTATCTTTACCATCTTTATGCTTATTACTGTGCTCTTCACAAAACAGTAGCTTCCACTCCCTAATGATCTCGAAATTTGTCGAGCCATTAACCTTACGGCTCTCGTTTTCTCGGGAAAATTTGTTTGACCCTTGTTTGTGTCGGGAATTTTCCACCTGTTTCTCGTTGTCCCGAACTTCCTCATTCTCTTCCATGGCTTTTCTGTACATGTTTTGAGCTTCTGTTAGAGATTCAAGCAATATCTTGTTCTCTTCTTGTGCAGCATTCCTTTCGTCTTCCAGTTTTTTCATGCAATCAACAAAGCCGATCTCTTTCATATTCCATTGCAAAAGGTTTTCTTCAGCATCTAATGTTAATCTCTCCGAAATGTATTTGAATGTTTCGGATTCGTTCTTTGCTTCATTATACATTGCCTCCATGTTCTTCAACTTCAGTTTCAGATTTTCGACTTCGTCTTTCGATTTCTCGAGCTCCTCCTTGGTTTCATTCGCTTCCGTTCTTACTTCTTTCAGTGCTAAGGCCAAGTCTTCCAAGGCTTTTTGATTGTTTTCTTCAGCTTTTCGAGTCGAGTTAAGTTCGGTTTTCAACGAGTTCAGCTCTTGCGTTAGCATCTTGGTCTTCGATGCAGCTCGAGACAAATCGTATTTCTTGGACGGAATCTCGGCCTCAACGCTATCTACCGATGATCTCTGAGATAAAGCTTCCATTTTTTCAAGGCTTTCCTGTAGAGATATGATCTGTTGTCTTGATTCTTCGAGTGAAACCTTTGTTTGCTCGAGCTCTTTGGTTTGAGCGACTAATGAATCATACATCTCTTCTGCAGATTCTTTCATTGTCTTGATTTCCTCCTCCAATTCATGAATTCTAAACTTGCATAATGAAATTTCTTTCTCTGCAGATTTAAGCTGATCATCAATCTGCTGCACCATCTTTTTCCTTGTTGCTCTCAAACCCTAAACCTCCTTATCTGGATTGAAATGAAATGTTATGAAGGTTTGTATGGACATGGAGTTTCCTTGTGAGGAAGAAGGGTTTTGTATACATGGTAAACACAATGAGTTCTAAAAATAACTGGGAGTTGAAACGAAACTAAAATGGTTAAACCTAAGCAAGATGATACAGATTGAACAAGAAATGTGAGGAGACATATAGAAAGAAACAGAAAAAAGTTGGGTTGTTTTTTTAGGGACATCCGAGGTTGTCGGGTATTCCATCGAAAACAAAGCTAAAATTTAGTAAATTTGATGGACGGAAGGGCTCCGATCAAACAAACTGAAAAATAAACTTTATCGTTAGCTCAGGGTATCCGATTTAAAACAAATATTGACTTATCGATATGCATGTAGTGTTAAAGTGACTTGAAACGTAGATGTGTTCCATAGCCATTTACTTTGGAATTAAATAAAGTTATAAGTTTGATATTAAACGGTGTATAGGATAATTGTTGTTTGGTCCCTAAATTTTTGGGTTACTTATATGTTTAGTCCTCCAAACTCAATTATAAATAGGTATTAACTTTATATTTTAAAGCATCTCAAAATTCGCAACATTACTTCTTTCCCATTTGGTTTTCTTCTTTCACTTATATCGGGAATTCTCAAAGAATTCCATTTGTTTGTACCTTTTTTTTGAATAGTGAATTTATTATCCGATTGTATTACTCGAGTAGACGATATTTCATTAAACCTCGTAATTTTTTTGTACTCTCTCCCTTATTTATTTTGGTTATTTAATATTAAGTTTTTCATTAGATTACAATACTCAATAATTTGTCGAGTTTTCCTGTTGTGCAAATTTTAATAATTTCAATATTGACATTTTAGCTTAATTTTGAAGTTGCATTCGTGTGAGATATAACCCTGATTTCCCTAATAATTAGTATCAGAGTTTCAGTAAAGGTTATCCCAATTAATCGATTGCTAGAAAGAAGTTTGGGGTGACAATATATGTCTAAGAAAGATCTAGTTAAAAAAGACTCGATATTAATCAATCTATGTGATCCACTTTTATTTTCTAAAAATTTACATGGTGAAGTATTCTTAGTATCAGGTTCGTGTTGTTGAAAATTGTTTGTTGTTGCAACGACTCTTTAAAAATTGTCGTATATGATGATTGTGATGTTAACATAGATTAGATCGTTAAAAATTATGATTTAAATTTAATAGAAATTAGAAAATTGTAAAGAATTAGTTAGCATTTCTGTTTTGGATTAGTTAGATGGTTTAGAGTTAGTTGTTTTCTTTTTTACTTGTATATAAAACTATGTGTAGTTGGATTGTAAATCAATGAGAAAGAGAACTAATTCCTACTTTTTGGGTTTTAATATGGTCTCATAGGAGCCCGACTTTTTTTTGGTTTTTTCCCTTACCCATAAACTCGTCCAGATTCTCGTTTTCCCTATTCTAGTGTTTGTTATATTTTCGTTTGCTCATACCATGCCTCCAGTAGCGAATTCCGTTCTGGATTTCAACCATCCGTTTTACCTTCATCTGTTCGATACTCCAGGAACAATTCTCGTCTCCCACACACTCACTGGTGTCGAGAATTACTCTGTTTGGAGTCGCTCCTTGCAAAGCATAAATTGGGCCTCGTCGATGGTAGTTGTCATCGTGAAGATTACATCCACACATTAGAATCTCAGTAGGATCGATGCAATACCATTGTTTTATCGTGGATTCCTAATTCGGTGAGTAAAGAACTTTCTATGGATGTGGTTTTTGCTTCCAGCGCTGACCTTGTTTGGCTCAATCTTCATGAACAATTTAACAAGGTTGATGGCTCTCATATTTACTTTATTCACCGAGAAATTGACTCTTGCTCAAGGTGAATCCTCTATTTCAATTTATTTCTCTCGATTTAAGCTATTGTGGGATGAGCTTCAAACCTAACCCCTTATTCAGTCTGTGACTATGATACCTCTCACGATAATCAGAAAACTGTCGTTTAACGACTTCTAATTTCTCATGGGTTTGAATGAGACTTGTTCTACTGTTAGAAGTCAGATTCTCTTAATGAGCCTGCTTCCTTCAGTTAATCAGGCGTATTCCATGTTGGTTAATGAGGAATCTCCGCGTATGCTTCTTTGTACTCTTGTTCCTGTTCATTTTTCTGATTCCACCATCTTGTATCCTGGTGCTGGTTCAGTTCATCGTTGATTCGATGGAATATGTGACCACTGCAAAATTAAAGGTCACAAGAAGGAAAACTGTTATCGATTGATTGGCTACCCACCTTATTTCCGCTTCACTAAGCGCAAGGATTCTTCTATGGCATTGGTTGTTGGCTCAAATAGTGTTGATCTTACAATTGATCTTCCATCTCGTGTATCAGATTTAGTTGTTTTACCTACTCCATCTTTCTCTCAAGAGCAGTACAATCAGATTCTTGCCCTATTACAGCAGCCTCCTTCCACAGCATCAGTCATACAGCAGGTATTGCTTCGTTTAATCCTTCCCTTCATGCTCGTACTTGGATATTAGACACTGGAGCTACTGACCATGTATCATCTGATTTTTCTTGTTTGATTAATCATGTTTCATGTGTTTTAAATTCTCGCCTTGTTAGTCTTCCAAATGGTAACACCGCTTCTGTTACTTATATTGAATCTTATATTTTTTTCTCCTTCTCTCATTCTTCATAATGTTTTATATGTTCCTTTCACTTTAATCTTCAATATATTTCAAAACTATCTACTGATCTTAATTTCATTGTGTTATTCTCTTTATCATGTTTTCTTCGGGATCTCCACGGGAAAGGTGATGGAGATTGATAGAAAGGTCGATGGATTGTACATGCTAGAGTCTTCTTTCCACTAAGTACATCTCGCAGTACCAAATTACTTGAACTTCTTCATATTGATCTATAAGGCCCTTATAGGGTCTCAACTCACTCTGGTCATAGATATTTTCTAACAATTGTTGATGATTTTAGTCGTTATACTTGAGTTTACTTGTTGAAGTTTAAATCTGATTCAATCCTTCATCCCAAACATTTTTTTGCCTTAATACAAAACCATTATTCAGCTTATGTTTTAGCAATTAGAAGTGACAATGGTTCAAAATTCTTTAATTTCGAGTGCAAATCTTTTTTTTCTTGGTGTTATACATCAAAGTAGTTTTCCTCATACACCCTAACAAAATAAGATTGTTGAAAGAAAACATCAACACCTTCTTGAAGTTGCTCGAGCTCTTAAGTTTCACTCACTTAGTTATTAAATTTTGGGGTAAGTGTGTTTCCATTGCTTGTTACGCAATAAATATGTTACCTTTTGTCACTCTTAAATGGAAATCACCATTTGAAGTATTTCATAATAAACCTTCTAATGTCTCCCATTTAAAGATTTTTGGTTGATTGGCTTATGCCACTAAACTAAACAATCATGACAAGTTTTCCCCTCGAGCAATTTTCTCTGTCTTTGTAGGTTACTCATCTATTCAAAAGGGTTACAAGCTTTTTATTCTTAATTCTAAAACCTTTTTTTACATGTAGGGCTGTTATTTTTCATGAATTTATTTTTTCATTTTCTCTTCTATCTTCTTCTCCTTGTTTTTTTCCAGTTTCTTCCA